>CM057006.1:5589954-6222454 GCA_029891345.1 Dryococelus australis | reverse complement strand
ATACCACAACTGTATAATGATGCAAGTTAAATATTGTAGTTTCACATCGGATAATATTACTAATTGATGTATTGTTGAATGACTTTTCCTAAAACCGAATTGCTCATTAGGAAATAAATTAGTTTCGCAGATGTGATTATGGGCGGTGCAATAAGGTTCTCTCGTGGATCTTAGAGAGTGAGCTGAGCAGACTAATGGGCGATAATTGTGTAGCTGTTTTGGGTCTTTGCCCAGTTTGGGAAAGACTATTGCTGTGGCATACTTCCAGGGAGTAGGGAAGTGGGCAAGATTAAATCATGCATTAATGGACTCATCTGTAGCTTCAAGCATGCTGTCAGGCAGCTGCTTGAGAACTATAGCCTGCAGGGAGTCAAATCCAGGTGCTTTACAGGGTTTCGTGAGCTTAATAATGTGTTTGACCCCGTCGACATGCATGGGTTCAGGTTCGGCCATTGTGGGCTGCTGAAGACGCACACGAAGATCCCTATAAATTATCTGGATCTGCAGGATCAACATTGGGCTGAAAACTGTCCTTGAGTAGCCATAGCTTCAAGTGTCTGCTGAGGAATATAAGATATGTCTGCATTGCCTTGAAGAGGCGGGATTGGATCGCACTACTTAATTAATGCTTTTGTCATGTGCCACAGACAATAGTACTGGATACACAGGCGAGATAGTTTATAATTCCAATTATCAGTCTACCAGGCTTTAATTTGCGTAGTTATAATACGAGAATAGTGCATATTCAGCCTATTTTTGCACGAGATAATCTCCATGATGTGTTTAGTAAGTGTATCTGCACAAATTCGCTGTGTTTCTTCCAGGGCAAACTTACTAATTCCTGTCTGAATTAGCTCTGTGACGTCCTCGACAGCAGAGTCTAATTCTTCTGTAGTAGTAATAAGAGCTGGCTGATTAATCTCTTCATCCAGGAATTGCCTAAAATCAGGCCAGTTGCAAGCTCATAATCTTTAATTCTTCGAATTGGTGTGTTGTCTTTATCTACTTCATTGAAAGACAAGCGGACAGGATAATGGTCCGAATCCAATTCATGGAGCATTTCAAAATCTAAGGCCATATTAAGTCCTTTATTAAGAACGATATCAAGTGTTGTTGCTCCTGATGTCTAATTAAAGTATTCCCATTGGTTGTGCGTACAAGGCAGCCCAATGCAGGATGTTTAGCATTTAAATATCCGACAGCAAGTGAAACTGGATAGGCATTAATTCATTCGTTAAGATCTGAGTGCAAAAGTGTGCGACCTGGCGATCAATAAACAGAGTAAATAGCAACTTGTTGATTTTCTAGTTTAATAGTGACACCCACAGCTTCAAGTGTTTGCAGCTGTAATTGCTTAGCGTGATTAGACGAAATAAAGTAAATGTGAGTGTACTAATCCTTGCATGACTCCTACTTTTATGGGTTTTGTGTTAGAGTATTTCCATCCAGCGTTGTATAAAAGGTTCTTACAGTTAAGAAGCTGTGCAGGATTCTCCAGTAAATTTGGGGAATTCCAACAGTGGCGAGTTTGAAGGAGAGCAATTGATGGTGCACCTTATCAAATGCCTTTTCTACATCCATAAAGATTGTGGTTGTGCTTCTTTTCTTGTTTCTGCTGTAAAGTATGTATTTTGTGATTCCGGTTGCAGTGTGAATTGTAGAGTGTTATCTGTGGAAGCCCATCTGGAAGTTTGGTAGAATTTTTAGCTGTTTTACTATTTTCTCCAATCATTGATATAATATTTTTTCAAAAAGTTTGGCCATGGAGTTTAGCAAACTAATGGGGCAGCAGTTTTGTGTAAAGAGGCCATTTTTTCCTGGTTTGTGTAATGTTATTACCTTGGTAACTTTCCATGTGAGAGGGTAGTATCCCTCTGCCAACATGGGGAAGTATATTGCCATGATGTGTTCCAGAGTTTGAGGCGGAAGATTTGTAAGTGCTTCATTTGGTATGCTGTCTGGCCCTGGGCTTTCTTCTTTTTTTTTTTTTTAGTTTCTTGATTGATTTCATGAGTTCATGTGAAGAGATTTTGTTGAAGTTTTCCTCTGACTGCTCCTGAAATTTCAAATGAATGGTTCTCCTAGCTTCACTTAGTATGACCTCCTCAAACAATGAGTGGTGTGGTTCGAAATGCAGTTCCAAGCTGTTTGCTATTGCCTCTACTTTTTCTTCTGGTGTGTATTTGATCCCATTTTCTCCATGTGTGGCTCGTGTGAATAATGTGATTTTTTTCCTGCAAGACTGCAATTTAGCTTCCATATCACTTTTTTTCCCCTTGGTGGTTTACTGAATGTGCTCTTCCCATTTTTCATTTTTGAAAGCTTCTGCTTCTGTTCTTATTTTCCTATTCAGTGAGTCAAGTTGGTTCTTAGCTTCTTGTGTGCATTGTATTTGGAAATTTCTTATAGCTCTATTTCTCTCTTCGATAAGAATTTCTATATGGTCGTTGGTTTCTCTCATGATGTTTATTGTTGCTGTGAACTGGGACACCTTTTGATTTCTTCTTGTATAGTATATGTTAGTATTTTTATCTCTGTGTCAATTTCTTGGGAGATTGTCGGGAACTCAAGAGGGTAAATGTTTCCCATCTTTTCCTTAAATATATTCCAGTTTGTTTGTATGGCTAGAGTTTTAAATAAGCCTCTCTGTGTGGGAATGGTTGCACTAATGAGTACTGGTAGGTGGTCAGAACTGAGCTGTTGTTGAACTGTTATGTTGGTTATCAACTGCAGGCTGGTGACAAAAATATCTCATATGTCTGGTTTGAACATTGTGTTGTGTATGGGTAGTATGTTGGTTTTCCAAGTGCTTCTACAGTTCTTGTAATTATCGGCTAAGTTGTGAAGTGTAATACCAGTCTTGTTGTGCATTCTGTTACCCCATGCTGGATGTTTGCAGTTAAACAGTCCCCCTATGATGTAGTTTGGGCCTTGTAGGATTATATCTTGTAAATCTTTAGTAAAATTCTTGTGATTGGGAGGACTGTACAGGGCAGCTATTGTGATGTTGCCTATGTCAGATGGAATTTTTATTATTTTGTTTTCAAATTTGGAACCAATAGGTAAGTGCAGGATGTTTTTCTTGATAAATATGGCAGGGCCTACCCCTTTAATATTGTTCATTCTGTCAGCTCTGTATATGGTGTAGTCAGATAAGCTTAAGCATTTGTTTGCTGCTAACTTGGTTTCTGTGATCAGAGCTATGTCTATTTTTTCCTTGTACAGGAAACTGGTGAATTCGTATTCATAAGGTTTTTGACCATTGTCGTTCCAGAGGGCGATTATGATCTCGCTAAATGCGTGACTTTTTTAAATTGTGTCATTGGATAGCGAACCCATTTATATTTTTTTGTTGAGGTTTGTTTGGTGGTTGGTTGTTATCTGATTCCTTGTCGCTCCATTCTTCTAAGTTGCTTGGTTATTCATTGGAACCATTGTCAATAATATTAATTTCTTCTCTTTGTGTTCTACTCCTGGTTTCTTGAAGTACCTCTAATTAGCTTGTCGGTTGCTAGTTTCTACTTGTGTAGTGTGTTGTAGTAATTTTTGTTCTATTGTGGTTTGTGTGCAGTTTTATTCTTGGTTATCATTAGGATCATTTTCGTCTTCCTCTAGCATACTGAAAGCTTCTATCATTCCCATGAGAATTGTCTTCATTTTTTATTTTGCAGTATTACATTGTTCAGCTTTATTCCAATGATGAGATTGATGACTTCATGAAACTTTTGTTTGTAGGAAGGATATTGCCTCAGAAGTTTTCTGTGCTGCGTGAAATGCTTCCTGTCTTTTTTGTGTATTTATCTGTCTGTTGAGTGGTGCTCTTTTATGTATGTGGTCTGCCCTGTTTCTTGGTAGTTCAGGAGGGTTCTGAAGAATAAGTAAGGGTGTTTGTGGTGGCTTGTTATTCATTGTGTTGTTACTTTTTTCCCTATATTTCCACATTTTATTTTGCCATTCTGGGCATTCTCAGTTGTTGGCTGTGTGGTTGCCATTGTAGTTTGTGCATTTCAGAGGGATTGCTGGGTCAAAGTTTCCATGGCAGAATTAACTGTGATGTGCACCAGCACATTTTACGCATATTTCGTTTTGGCCACAACAATTGTTATGGTGTCCAAGTGCCTGGCATTTAAAACATTGAATCGTTTTTTTTCTGTCTTCCTGTATGGTTCTGTTTTTATGGCTATTTCTCCCAGTGTTTGGAGTGATGTGAGTTTTTCCTTGTACATTTGTTCCATTTCAATTATCATTATTGGCGTGGGGATCTGATTTTCATTGTTGTCAGGATCAGTTTTGGTCATTTGCTTGATTGAGATAGGTTTGATGCCTTGTTCTTCTAGTAATTCTTCCACTTCATATGTAGAGATGGCAGTGAGAATTCCCCTGAGTACCGTGGTGACATTATTGGAGGTGGCTTTGAAAGTGAAGTGAGGTGTACCATTTTCTTTTGATATGTGGATGCATTTTTCGTGTTCATCTGTAGTATTTGTGAGTATTTTTCCTCCATTGCCAGTGTAAATAACCTTGGAATTTGAGTTTGTTGCCAAATTAATCATTTTTGCTATTTTTATGAAGTTGGTTTGGGTGGTGACAAATATTTGTGGAGGTTTTATGAAGATATTTGCTGCTTGATTGACATGTTTTTCTCTGCTTGTATTCGCGAATGTATCACCTTGTTTGACTGGGCTGCTGGAGAAATTTTTTTTTAAGTTTGTGTAATTCATGTACTGTTTAAAGATTGTGAGGATTGCGTATCTGTGACCTTGTTGTCAGTGGGATTTGGGGATTTGTTAGCTGGTATCTGCAGATGGTGCATTATTTTTTGTTTGTTTGCGAATAGCCTGATCCGTTCCAGGGGCCTTCTGATGCACAGGGGCTATTCCCTCACAAGGTGCGTCTCCTGTAAGGGGGTTCATCCTGAGATGAGACTCGCTCTGGCGAATGCTACCTGCCTTGTTGCTACCTTGCCTTTAGCAGTCCCTGACCATTGAGGGGCTATGCCAAGCGGGTCTGACCCCGACTGCTGATCAGTCATTGTTGGTTCACTCCCCTTAGTTGTCACCGTTAGGTTTCCTGGGGAGAGGCCATTGTTGACGATTATTGGAATTTTCCTTTGCTGTTGCTGCTGATGGTGTTTCATGGTTTCTTGCCATCGGCTTGTCAGTGGCTTACTATTATTTTCGTTGCTCTTCTGGTTGTTGATTTTTCTTTGTTGTTGTTTCCGTCACATGATTAGCTTCAACTTCTGCGATGCATTTAGTTGTGGTCTTGCCTGTAGTTGAACGTCCTTCTTTAGAGGCCAACATCGTCTTCCATGGAGCGTGGAAGTAATCGGCTGAGATGAGTCTACCGATAGGGTATGTTTTATGTCAGTGGCCGGCCGACCACTCGTCGAATGTCTTCTCTCCCTTGTAGTGTGCTGCCAGGATGGGCGATGTTGGGGAAGTAACCTACTCCTGCTACTAACTTGTACAACTCGCGAGACTCCTTCCAGTGCGCAGCTGACTGCAGCAGTAATCCTTACTGACGACTCTGCAACTCCTTCTCTTCCTATCCCTCACTAGACTGACTGTCGATCTCGACTCCACTGACAGCGACTCACTGGACTCGACTGTCGAATAACCTCGAGGACTGAGACTCGACTGACTGCACTTGTCACGATCTCACTTCGAATGACTGTCGACTGGTGTAGTGACTCGACTGATCTCGCGATCTACTGGCCGTCTGGCGTCTGCGACTGACTGGACCGAGACTGACTCAGTGACTGGACTGGATTGAAACCGAAGACGGGAGGGATTTGCTAGAGGTGGAAAATCCACCTCGGAGGGCTGGCCATACTATGACAGGGCTCTATGGCCATTAGCAGCAGGAATGGAACGACCTTGTGCGCAGTGAGGCACAAAAATCTGAGTTTGGGATCGCTGGTTCCCACCCTGAACAGTAGCCCAGCAATTTGAGGTCTGAACAGGGTCATTTATGGTGCTGAGGGGGAGGGGGGAACCCAGGGGCGAGGAAGCGCCATTTTTATGCTTTATATGTCCTCTGTTTGCCCCCATACAATCTACTAGGGCCTATACGGTCATGCTGACTAATAATTTTCTTACCTGTTGTTAAGTTTAAAACTGTGTTGCAGTTTTACTTCCAAACCCGTGGCTTCTGTGTAAACACATAAAAACATGCACACTTGAGCTGTACTTTCACGGTAGCCAGATCAGTATTACCAACTCTAGCCACTGAAATTTAATCATAATTTTTACGACCTGCCCGTTTGCCCCCATGTCCATCTGCCCCACCTTTACCCTATTTCGCTTTATACTAATATTTTAAGTAAGTATGCATGTTGCATTCTCTAAGGATTCCAAAACTTTGTCGTAATGTTAAGGAAAGGAAATAGATTACATAATTAATTAATTAATTAAAATGTTATTTATTTAATAATTGCTTTAAATTATACAGTTTTTGTGTTGAAAATATTATACTAAATAATAAAAACAATTTATAACAAAATAGTAAGAGGATTTTACAATATCGACTCTCGTTTGGGTTCAATAAATTAGCTCTCGCAAAAGCTGTAGAAATGGGAGATCGTGACCTTAAAGCCATCCAATCGTGAAAGTGGAGCTTAAGAGGCTTACCTCCCCCAGTTCTCGTACAAGTTTCATTAACAACAGTTTTGTCTACTATAATTAAAAAAAACTATGGAATATTCCAATGTAAAAATTTTATTCAGTAGACAGATATGAAAGTTGACATTTTGTAACCCAGTCATAAGTTTGGTTAATGAAACATAAATGTTATCATTGAGAACTATGTAAGTAGCCAGCCTCTGTTATAGGATATTCACGGTAAAATGAGCACTTTGGAAAACCCTACTCAAAATATACTTGTATGCACGTTGTGCATTCTTACGCCTTATGTAAGATTAATTTTGTTATGGGCCTCATCACTTTATTTATGCGTAGGTCAAGTGAAACTGTGAAGTTATTAGAACAGTATAAATTTTACAAATCTGCTCATTTTTACTCTTGGATACATCAAAGAAGACAACAGAAAGCGAAAAAAAAAAAAAATTGAAGTTGTCACAAATGGTTTCGTAACACTTGTAATTCGACGTTAAGATATGGAATTACTTATCGTCCATCTTTACCAAGTTTATTGGGCGCATGTCACTCAAGGAGCCCGATATGTGCAGGTATGGGCAATTACTTATCGTCCATCTTTACCAAGTTTATTGGGCGCATGTCACTCAAGGAGCCCGATATGTGCAGGTATGGGCAATTACTTTTTATAAGGCTGATTTCAAAAGTGCTCACTTTATCGCGAACGGCTTTTAACGATATTTGTTCTTCTGTAAGACAGTGTTCTATACTATACTTGCAATACTGCACCTTTTCTGGAAAGAGTTCTCTGTTATAACGCTAGACATCGCTTGAAATTCTGAGGAAGCGGAAGATACATGAAGTTTACTGAAGCTTCATTATAAAGGCTGTTCACGGTAAAGTGAGCACTTCTGAAATAAACCTTTGAAAAATGTCACTGCCCCTGCCTGCGTATATTTTAACGGGTGCACTGAGTGACATGCGCCCAGTACAGGTGGTAACGAAGGACGAAATATAGTATATATCTTAACGCCGAATAAAATGTCTTAGGTAACCATGTGCGATAACTTAATCATTTCTTTCCCGTTCTTCTTTCTTAATACACAAAAGTGTAAAAATGAGCAGATTTTTTAAATATATTACTTTCCTAATATTTTACGGTTTCACTTGACCGACGCCTAAATGAAGTGCTGAGGCCCGTGGCAATGTTAATTTTACATAAGGCGGAAGAAGACACAACTTGCATACAAGTACATCATAAGGAGGACTTTCGAAAGTGCTCATTTTACCATGAACAGCCTATGGCCGGATATGAACTCGCGTTTAATGTTGTTCATTTACAAGGCATTTCCCTTAACCAACCTGTTTGAAATACAATTTTATAGGAACCTCGTTACGAAAATCGGGTGTCCTCTTCATAGTTTCTTGACAGGTTATGTAAAAAAAAAAAAAAAAAAAAGGGAAAAATTAAAACTTGTTTTTTTATTACTGGGCAGTCAGTGGATTTTGAAACTTTACTTACGTGATTTTCCTCACTGAATTTCTGAAAAAATACTTTTTAAATGTAAAAAATCGATTAAAATATTCTGTAGGCCTATTTTTAATACAATATAAGCGCATTTGCATTCAGCATACTTCGGAAAGCAGAATTCTCAAAAAAATCTTCTTCGAGAAAGATCGTCATAATATTTACTGTGATCATGTGTAATAAAACCATAGTAATAATGTATCATATCAATTTTATAATTAACTTTATTTACGTCAGTTTCAGCCATAAATATTTGTGATAAATGGACGCACATAAAAATAATTATAAAAATTATTTTCTGCATTGTTATTACAATTTGCTTGCACACAATCATAGTAAACATTTTGAGGATATTCTATGACGAAGATTTTCTTGCAAATTGTACTTTCTGAAGCATTCAGAATGGAAATACGTTAAAAAAATTTTTTTTATACAAATTATTATATTTGATTAATATTTTACATTCAAACGTATATTTTAGTATAATATTTTGTGATGTTGCAAAATATATACATTCTTCTCTCACATACAGCATAAATCGCACTTTTCTGAATATTTTTATGGCGTCTGTAGGCCCTACTACTTTGTAATGAGTTCTTCACATTGTATAGTCGGGTATAGTGCTCCATAAGCAGTTGCTTTTCAAACAAGTAGGTTACTCTACTTAAAGGCTAACGGCCAAAAAAAACAACTTACTGTGCTCACACAGTAAGAAAATGTTGTGGACCGAACTGAAAATTTCTAGGCATAACATGTCAACCTGTTTTTTCAATAACCTGTATTCCACAAATTTATAACACTATAGTTAGCTTTAGAGTACTGTATTACTGAATAAATGAAACTTTACCTTAATATCTTCTATAACTTGTAATATTTATTTCTTTTTAGATATGAATTAACAACAGCGAGAGCAGCGACGTGTTGGCAACGACCGGTGAGAAATAGTTCACAGTTACAATATTATTTTAACCTAGTTATTTAGTATACTATTTGTACATTAAACGGTGCCATTTGAAATATTGAAATATTTAGGTAGCCTCGATGGCAATATATCTCATTTTTACAGTTTAAAATAACAGCGGAAAATATCGTGAGTAGGCCGTAATGGTACGGTGTTGTTTTATCGAGCGAGAGCAGCTTTGAAGCAACTGTCTGCTGAGCGAGTGTGTGTGTGTGTGTGTGTGTGTCTCTCTCTCTCTCTCTCTCTCTCTCTCTCTCTCTCTCTCTCTCTCTCTCTCTCTCTCTCTCTCTCTTTCACACTCGGGAAGTTTCACTTCGCTAGTATGCGGCCAAATTGTATCTGTTTTCAATTTTAGCATATTCCATTCTTATTACAGCAAAATAACGATTTTTGAATTTGTAATTTACAACTGAAAAGAGATTTTAATGTTTGAATACTTATTGTAATATATTTAGATATGATGGCGGGGCAGAAACAAAGTGAAGTTGGCAGATGTGGCGAGCCATGACATGGCGTGTTCCCTTTTTAGCAAATGAAGCGTAAATTATTCTTACTCCAAAAATACTTCAAATTACCACATCACGTTTGTAGACGTTGTGTTTTGTAAACCTACCCAAGCAAGTTACGATGTTGTGATAAATCTGTGTTTCCACGGCAGTAATAAATATACTGTAACGCGTGTTTCGTTGATTATTGCGTCTTTGAAATGGCGTGCCTTTGTGCATCGTGGTCGATACGCTGGCCCTGCATGCGCGTGATTTCAAATATTTGATGTGAACTATTTATACGTTGTAAGTGTGAACTGTTTTTATGACGATGCTATTTATTTACATCCACGTCTGTTTATTTATCACAACGTTGTACCTTCGCCCTGGGTGTTTGAAACACAGTCGTGTAACGTGATTTACCACCAATCCCAACAAAATAACCAAGCCCAGCCCCAATAAATTTCAATAAACCTAATAAACAGCAAGTAGCAATACATATAAATATGAGTGGAATGAAAGTTACTGTAGGCTTATTTGTGTTCATGTTCACTGATATATTTTATATTTGTATGACAAAAAATGAGGGACACGAGTTGCGTGCTGATTTTAATATCGCTTTTTCGTTGGACTGGCTATTCCTTCGTTATTCGAACTGAGGCAGTCCTTTTAAAGAAATAATCCAACACATATCAATAACAAAAAGTTAAATACTACAGTTCATTATCCCGCAGTTGTGACAGTGTTTAACACAGTCGCGGCAAAATATTAACATGCATTGCGTGTAATGTACTATGCCGTGGAAAACAAATATGTTAATGTAACTTAACCGTAAGAACTATCGTTAATTCAGGCATTTTTAAAACGTCATAAAGCTGACGTAAATTATGTTATAGGCCTAAACTGTGAATATTCGTACGAAATGGTTTTTGAAATAGACCTAAGACAGGATTCTTTGAAAAGCTGTAAACAGTAAACAACACATTTGACAGGTATAAAAGTAGAAGTCACATTTCAATGTTTATTTTTAGGTGTAGCGAAAGTATACGAACACATGTACACACACAATGGCATGTGAACATTGATTTTGACTGATGCTACATGGCAGTCACATGGCAATGTTTCTTTACATTTGGCGGAATAATATGAAACGGGCCTGCAAGTAAATGTTTAGCAGGGCTCCGAATAAGTTGCTTCCGATGGGGAATGGACTATAGACTTATTTGGTATTCCATGTGACATTGTTAAAAAATGCTGTAATCCGATAGCTTCCATTCTTGCAAATGTCATAAGTGCAGTTTTAACCACAGGAATTTTCCTTCATAAATTGATAATCACCAAATGATACACCTATTTACAAAAAGGTGAAAAAACAAAACCCGAAAGCTACAAACCTATTAGTCTATTGCCAGTGTTTTCAAAAGTACTAGAAAGTATTATATACAATAGGCTCATAAATTTCTTTGACGAAAATCATGTTCTATGTTTATTTGTTATTCTATGTTAACATTTATTAGGAGTTTTTTGTGATCTATCGAAAGTCTTCGACTCAGTGGATCATGATATACTCTCAGGAAAACTAGAAATCTATTGTGTTAGAGGAATGCCCCTTAAATGGCTAAAATCTTACTTGAAAAACAGAAAACTAACAATACACATCAAAGATAACTTGTCAAGATGGGGACTCGTAGAGGAGTGCCTCAAGGAAGCATGTTAGGACCTCTCTTAGTGCTTGTTTTGGGGAGATAATGAAACAGCTTTAGGCCTAAATAAGTGCTTAGAAGAAACTCTCACACATAACTTAATAACTGGTTTATTTGCAACAAGCTGATGCTAAATGAAAAAAAAATAAATCAAATTATTAAATTTAAAATAAATACTATTAGAAACCACCTATCTGTGCTAACGTCTCAAATAAATGAACCATTAGAAACAAGTGGCATAGCAAAATTTCCTAGGCTTTAATGTGGATAATAATATAAAATTGGCAGTTCATACAAACAAATTCCTTAAGAAATTGTCTTCCGGTTACTATATTATCTCATGTTTAAAAGATTCCGTTAGCCAAGAGACATTAAACACAATATACTTCGCCTACTTCCCCTCGATAATGACTTATGGTATTGAAATATGGGGACACATCAGCAACAGCAAAAAAATTTTATATTACAGAAAAAATTTATTAGACTAATTTCCAAGGTACACAAAAGATCAAGTTCTAAACAACCGTTTCGAAATGTAGGTATTCTCCCTTTTTATATCGAATATTGCTTCAGGCTCTTGTTATTTATAAAAAAGAACTCAGCCAATTTCACATTGAATAATGAGATTCATATTTATCAAACAAGGAGTTCAAAAAATATCAGGATAAGCCAACATAACACAACACAATACCAAAATAGTACCCAATATATAGGTTCTGTTCTTTTCAACTCTCTTCCGTCTTCAATTTCCCAGATATCGAGCTTAAAAATGTTCCAAAACAAAATAAAGGAAATACTCCTTGAAAATTGTTGTTACACATTAAGTGAAATCAGAGAATACTTAAAATATTCTTTAAAAATAACGAAAAAGGACAAACAATAGAGCCAAAAAATGTCTAACCTAAAAAAATTGTGTTACTTTCCTTGTTGTATTGTCTTTATGTTTTGTATTCATTAAAGTAACATTTGATATTTTTATGTAGCTATAAGATTTCACTCTTAAATTGGGCATTTTTGAGTGTGTAAATCGCAATTTGATATTGATATGTTACGATACTCTTGACGATTTTTGTACTAGCTACTCTTTGTTTATACGTTTGTACACTTCTTGCATAAGGCCTTGTTCTTAACTACTTATTGAATCTAAGTTATTTATTATTAATACTTTATTAATGTGTTATGCTTCCTTGTACTTTTTATTATGTGTATCCATATTTAATGCATTATGTATATTGACATGTTCTGTATCCCGAAGCCTTCCACGTGAACATGGGATCAAAAAGAACGCAAATAAATAACTAGATAAATAAATAAATAAATCTAGGCTACTTTTATTTTAAACAAACTATATTTAAGTAATGTTCAGAATGATTTATTAATTCATATTGTGTATTCGATAAAGTTTCTCTACATAGCTAGATGTAAAAAGTGTGTTGCAAAATACGAGAGCATTCACATTGTTTCTCATGGCTTCCTTATAACAAAATATGATAATTTACCAAAATAAGCAACAGAATACAGGGACAAAGAAAATAAAATCTCTCCGGAAAATTCAACAGCAATCGGCAGCATTAGTTTTCTACCGTATGAACAAAGTCACTTTTTTTTTACGTCGGACCAACATACTCCTTGTAATTAAGTGTCAGACTAATTACAGTTCCGCTGCGAGATCAGTAAAAACTAGCTGTTCTCGTTTTGGAGACAAAATACAGCATATTAGGTATAACGAGATTAAATTATTGTAAGTAAGTACGACATATTAAATTAGAACACTGCATACGAATGCATCTGCGGTGTAGTGGTCAGCGTGCTTGCTCCAATGTTGAGGTTCTGGGTTCAATTCTCTTCACAACTCAGGGAATTATCAAAGTAGTGGTTAGCTTCTAACATACCTGACTGGGCGACATATTCTGTGCAATCCTGGTTGATCCATAATTCTTGTTCCATTAAAACTTCTGCGTATAATCAAAAGACAATTTACTTTGTAGAAATCTAAATAGTAGCTTGTGATTTTGCAAGAAATTAATTGCACAATTACTACACATTTTGTTGTAATTTTACAGGATATCCGTTGGTAGTTTACACATATTTTTGTACAAATACTAACTATATCCGGCAGGCATAATTTTCAAGCAATTTCTTGCAAAGTTTACAAATTTTTTTGTAAAAGTACAAAATATTTTTTGTGTGCACCTGTGTACAAGGCAGTGAAGTCTTTTTTTTCTGTCACCGAAAGATAACGCGAATTTCGCAGGTGCGTCTATATATCAGCTAACACTTCCTCTGAGCATATAGGAACAAAATATCAGTTGCATGTAGACAAATCGTATTTAGCCAGTTTTACGGCTTCATATGATAGGCCTACTTATAGCTTTCCGTGATTTTGTATTGTTACAAAATATTCTGCCATTGTGTTATGGCAGCAGCATAATCGTAGGCCTACTCGACAACGCGAAAAGTGGAAAATTATTGGCACGGTGTTTAATACATACATAATCCCATAACTTTTGTTCATACTTGATATTACATACCTACATTAAGAACTCAATTTTAATATTAGGCCCTACTTTTCACAATTCACCAAGACGTATTTATACAATGAGAATAAATATGACAACCATTTGTAGTCTTTCAGCCAGATTGTGAAAATTATTATTTTTTTGCCATGTGAGATATGCAAAAAGTTATCAAACAATTAAAAAAAAAAAGAGCTGCTTTTATTACAATCACTTTTAACTGCGCAATAGTATATGTTACTGCCGACGCTTTCAGAAACTCTGTGATATATATGAAGTATAGATAATATATTTTCAGATAAAATTAATTTAATGGAAAAGTTCTTTGTGGCTAATATTGTAGGTTGGGGCGGAGAGGAAAAAAAGGGGCGTGGGCCCTAGTGCCACGCGGGATAATTTTTCCAGTCTAAGTGTAGGGGAATGCCTTGCATACGTGACAGTTGGCAGCCCTAGTGATTGTCCTCTCCTCCCGCAAGCCAATATTATTACTTGGCTGCAGTCTGAAGTAACTGCGATAGAAGCAGGTGCCGCCTGCTACAGTGCTCTAATTGCCCCCTCCATGAGGAGTGGAGGGGTGGGAGGGTGACAGCCAATGGGCGCCGGGTGGGGCGTGGCCTCGGCCGTCGCTATTCGTCTCCGGCAGGCCCCGCCCCCGGGGAGGGGGAGGGGCGGTGCCAGACCCACAGCGAGGCGGTGTAGGCACGAGTCAGTCGCCGTGTAGACGGGCTAGTGTGTTGTTCGTGTCCGTCATGTCATCCAGCGCCTTCAGCTTCGCCGTCGAGCCGACCGTACACTTCGGCAGCGCAGAGAGCCTCGGCATCAGCTCACACGCGCTGCAACACCAACAACAGCAGCAGCAGGTGATAGAGCAACACATCAAGCGGCCGATGAACGCCTTCATGGTGTGGTCGCGTATCCAGCGTCGCAAGATAGCGCTCGACAACCCCAAGATGCACAACTCGGAGATCTCCAAGAGGCTGGGCGCCGAGTGGAAGCTATTGTCCGAGTCGGAGAAGCGGCCCTTCATCGATGAGGCCAAGCGGCTGAGGGCAATGCACATGAAGGAACACCCCGACTACAAGTACCGACCTCGCAGGAAACCCAAGACCGGGGGCGGCAAGGCCGTCGTCGGGGGCGGTTGCCAGGTTGGGGGCGGCGCCGCGACCTTCCCGAGCTTCCCTCTGCCACCGTACTTCGCCCCTCACTCAGCCCCACACCCCCTCGACGTGCTCTACCCCTCGCCCTACTTCGGCCACGCTGCCTTCGACCATCTGACGAAACTGTCGTCGTCGGGAGACGGCAAGTCGTCGTCGAGCGACGCCGTCGTCAGCTCCTTCTACTCGTCGCTGTACCCGACCAAGACGTCAGCGGCGGCGTTCCAGCCGCACCTGGGCGCGCTGTTCCAGCCGCCTCCGGGCATGCTGTTCGGCCAGCACAGCCCCGCGGACGCCGCCACCGCGTCGCTGGACCTCGACCAGCTACGGAGGCCTGTGTCGGTCATATTCTAGGCGCCGCCCCCGACCTCCAGCCGAAGACAAGATTCTTTGTCGCTTACCTTTACGTTTAGCACTGTGAGTACAACACACAAGCTCTCAGAGGAAGGTTTGTCGGCCACTCATCGTAAATAATAATTCCGTACTTGTTAGGGCCTATAAATCATTCTTTAAAACGTTCCTAATTATTTTCTTGTCAACTCAACAACTTTAATGTATTCCGTTTACGGTTACTTCACACTTTTCTGAAGCCCTGCAAAAGTTCTACTTACAGGATATTCCTCCGCCACATGCAAACAAAGCTTAACCGAGTTTACAAAATTACGCTCTCTGCTGTAGTAAAATGTTGCATAAGAACTATTCCTTGCTAGTTATTAGATACCAACACACCTATTTCACCCTGTTTTTATTAATATTTATTATACATAAAATATAATTTATAAATAAAAGTAGCAGTTCAATTGAACAAAATTTTAGATAGTTATATGTTAACACAAGTATGGATCAGGTATGATAAATTCAGGTATATTTAAGAAACAACCAGGCACACGGAGTGATTTTTCAAAGCTTTGGTTCGAAAAGTGTGAATAAACCGCAAATATACTATATTATATACACTTAGCATACAACACGTTATACTATATTATATACACTTAGCATACAACACGTTATTTGAGAAAACTTGTCATTGTTTATATAACAAACTTGCGTATTAAAATTGCAATGTTAGTTTTACACATTTCGCACTGTTTTGTGACGTTTCAGCTACGACTTTCCACGGATATTCTTTTGTTTTTGTTGTTGTTGGAACTGCGTAATTTATTTTGGCTGTGTACAAACAAGTAGTCTATCTTGTTGGTCGGACCAAACCTTTCAGTGCAAGTTCAACAAAACATTTGTTGGAACAACTTTGTCGACTATGTCCCATGCGATGTCTCAGAACGCATTTCAATTTCGGAGTGAATCGTGTGTGTAAATAAGCCTGTGTGTGTGTGACAGTTGGACGGAAGGACATATGGTGAAAGGCTACACGTTATGCCATAAACTGGTGCGCCATAATATGTTGTTTATTCGCATGAAGGCCCTATGTGTAAATATGTTAGCTTCTTGAGTTTATTTATAATAGCCTATAGAGTACGTTGTCGATAAGTTATATTAAAGTAGACCTATGATTCTCTTCACTATCCAACCGAATGTTTCCCAAATGGTATACCAAATATTCATATTTAAATTTTCAAGTTATATGTATAACACTGATAAAGGTATTTGCGATCTCAAGACATCTACCGCTCAACTTTGCGTATACTAGTTTTGTCGACATTAATATGCAAGTTAGTGTGTTTTTAAGATTCGCCTCTTCAGAGTAGATATAGGCCTGTATGTTAGTACTTTAGTCCGTGAAATATCTTGGCGTTCTGCCATATGATGTAACTGTGATATATTTATAACATCATTAAAAGCTGCCAATTAGGACAACGCTTGAACACAAAATATTTCGAGAAGAATTCTGTTGCACTGGTAGAAACATTCAACAGCTATATTTTGCCACTTACAAATTTTTCTTTGTTCCCGTGCAACGTTTCAGCACTTACAACTGGATTGAGAAACTATTTGTCAAATATATAATTTTCAGTTTAGTTATAAGTAAAGTTCTACATTTTGTTCCTGCAGTTCAACATGTCATAAACCTTGCATTTCAAAATGTTACCATCAATTACGTTGATTTATAGACTGTTAATGATTTAAAATACAAAATGTTGCAAATGTGAATTCAAGTATATTTACTGGGATGATATCGTACGGGGGGGTTATTTGTTTTAATGAGGCCTAGAGCTGACATAAATTCAGTTATGCATTGGTTGGTGAGTAAATCACATTATTTGCATGGTTGTTGAATTTGTTACTGGTTTCTAGTACTACAACTGTGATTCTGCTGTGTACATGTAAAACTGATATATTATGTTTCAAAAAAGGTGGTGTCCAATTCGTGTATTTGGTCTTCTGTTGTCTGGCACAAATGTTATTGATGTGAGTGATCATGTGGTTTGTTAATAAAAATGTCACTATGTTTATAAGTTCGTCAGCTATGTCAGTTTTTTCTGTCATTCCTATTCAAACCGCACTTCAGATGTAGAAAACTGATCAATGGTGCTGTATTTTAACAAGCGTATGTAATTGATTCGTAATTTTGCCTGACAGTTGTGTAAACAATTAATATTTCATACAATGTTTTTCTACACGGTACTGAGTTTACAGCTGTAGGCTGATGTTTTACCTAATAGTTCAACCTTTGACAAAGTCATTAGATTTTGTTTTAGAAATTGAAGCAGTTACTGTATGGCATTTTACATTCTGATTAATTTATTATTTGAGTTCAGCACCACGACAAGACTGGAAAGAAACACAGTTTTCGGTTACCTTCCTGAAATATTCTTAACTTCACGTAATTTGCAATATTACATACACAAGCATTGTTTCGTATTTCGAAAAATTTTATATTATCACTGCTAGCACATGATCGATTTATATTCAGGTTTCCTGCTATTGAGTACGATTTTTGTTAAAAACTTTAGTTTATTTGTTAAGGAAAAGAAATTTAGTTTAGCCTACAAACTACAGAACATTTGTTCTGCGTTGACCAGCCTAGTTGTTAGTCCTATGTAGTCGCAACATCTGATTTTGTTACCATTTGTACTCTCTCTTATATGTGGAATGATGCGCAGGAATCAAATAACTTTTTTGGTCGGCATTGTACACGACAGCAGTATGTACAGTTCCGAACAAAAAATTTGTAGTAGCACATGAAACTAAATATTAACCCGCAACTGAAAGTGTGCCGGTCTAAAAAAGTCATTTTATGCATATATTTGCGAAATAATGTTCAACATGTAAACACGACTACAAGTACTATTTTTTATATTTTATTATAACAATACATATTTACAATAATCTTTTGTTTTGGAACATACAATTGGGAACGAAGGTCGATGGCTTTGCAACTACAGTCCAGACAGCTTTAAAAAATAATACTGTGTCTACGCGCATAAAACATTTTAGACAGCAAACGTCTTGCATAGCAGCAGTCATGCATAGCAGCAGTCTTGCATAGCAGCAGTCTTGCATAGCAGCAGTCAGAATAACAATTTTAGTTTTTTTTTTTTTTTGGGACGTACACATATATAATAAAAACTAACGCGCTTATCGAAATAAGATAAGCCTACCGTGAGTAACTCTAAGAAATATTTGAAATCAGTATAATAAATGTTTTTGCAATTTTTAAAAATTGCTTAAAATAAGGAAATTTTTGCAAATATTTGATTTAGCAGTAGGTATATAATTTTTTATAAAATAGATATTTCTCTACACACCTTAATGTATTACGATATAATCAGAATAAAACACATTAAAATTTTCTGTAATTATTTTTAGTTTATTTTAGTGGTACCCTGCGTTCTTGAAGCACTAATTTGTGATTGACATACTGTAATGCAAAAATTATGCGCTTTACAAACATTTGTATGCGAGGAAAGGCTACTTAAGATAAAGAATACATGTTGACCAGTGTTTCATACCAATATAAAATAATGAGTATTTTTGTTGACTAAAAGTTTTAATGATAGAAAAAAAAACATTGCATGAAGCAATTAAAATTATTTTGCACAATTATTCCGCAACGTAAACATGAAATATCGTCTGTTTTTCTCTAATTATGGCACAGCCGCCATAGCAGAGTTCACTAGAAAATTAATTTCTTCTGTCTCCTACAAAAATGGAGATATAATTTGTAATTGTGAAATACAATTTAAACGCAAGAGAGACATCTAATTCTGCAAGAAAGAATGAGGCCTAAGCCGACATAATTGAAAAAGATCAGAAACTACTCGTATGGGTTTTCTAGCTATTGGCTAAGGCTTAGCCATACAAGAACAATTCGTAATTCTTAGGCCTATCTTCATGATAATTATCAACCGCACTTTTAGACCTTTAGCGTTTGCAAAGAAGTTAGTGAAATATCACAATATAAAAATAGTCTACTTTCAATGTTTTGTTTTAAGCATTAAGTGTATGTTCTGTTACAAAAATATATATGGCAAATTCTCAAAAATAAGAAAAAATTGTAACGCAATTCTATCCCTAACTTTAATTTATTGCAGTTTTATAGGCTAAGCCTATAACAAGAAAATTCAATAAATATGAATAGGTTTACATAGCCAGTCTTATGAAAATATTATGAAGTATATAATTGGAAAAAGTGTAAACATAATTGTTTTTATAAATTTAACAACAAAGCTGTTTGGGACAAACAGAATTTATCTTGTGTATGTGGGAGTATCAGCCAGTAAAATCTGCAAAATGTTTTATGTGCAACAAAAACATAGTGACGTGGAAATGTCCTGCTCATACTTATAGACACATTTACTTTCAGCTACGATATAGACCTCAACCTGTCGACACGGCACGCGCGTTTTGTCTAATCCGGAATTATCAAACTGATGATTCACATACCTCATCGTACGACCTTCCTGCCATTTTTGGAGCGAAATAGCAATTTGCCACTTAGGTGTGAAAGACGCGAAACGTATGTAGTATAAGCTACGTAGGCCTATATTTTTAATTCGAAAAAATGTGTAAATAGGCTCCCATAAAACATTTTAACATTCGTTAAAAAACGGGATGTTAATTATTTTTAAAGCATTAAAATGTTACCGTCAATATTTCTAAGCATCATTTACAATGTCCGACATGGTTTTCTTAAAAAGGCACGTAATATGGTTTACCACTCGAACTAGAACACTATGTTTTAGTTACTATAATTGTTTATATCTATATTTAGCTAAAGGAATCTACAATATTTTCTTTTGTCGCCGTTCACAATAATTACTACGACCAAATCATGCCTAATTTAACGGCATAAGACATTTCCTAGTAAGAAATAAGCTACTATTGACATCAATGAATGCTATAAACACACAGGCATACGTAAACACGACAAGAAAATGATATTTGTGTGCGGCCTTAGAAACTGAATTGACAATTAGCGCAAATTACGCAGACTGGAAGGAGTTGGCGAGGCTGTCGCGATAAAACTGTAGAGTTAAATAGCGAAGACACAGGAGGGGCGTAGTCTTAACGATATTTCCTGCTGGCGCAATTATTGACGACGTTTATTACTCAAGGCAAAGCAGACTTATAGGCACACGCCGTACATACCAGGTTTCCATGACGTCACATGCAGAGTATCAAATACGAGCCCTACATCGCAAACCTGCCAAGGCACCCACAAACTAGACACCAAATATTTTTCGTGAATTGGGGAGAAAAAAAATCGTCGTGGGCCTAATTATTTTATAGCCGAGGACTGCTATATTTTTCTGAACAGCTGCAGAGAGAATGTTTCATAATAGCCTGCGCTTAACCGTTTCCAACCTGAATTTTGTTTTTGAATTGAAAAAAATACTTTCAATGTATTTTGTCTTCAGGTTTAATAGAATAAGAATAGTCATACATTTTTTGAAAAACACATTTCAGGGTAAGAATTCTGTCATGATTCCAACTGACATCATTGGGTAAGTATGATGCTGCATTTTCTTTAAATGGTTATTTATTGTTCTAGTGTACATACATCTAAATGTATATACGTACTCAATGTATGGGCTATGAAAGCTAAGAGAGTTAGTTATTCTAATTGGAATCAGTCGGGCTGAAAGAATTACATTTTTTGGTAAACTTCCTCAAATGAAATTGAAGTTTTAAACCTAAACTTGTGGTCGAATAGGCTACCACGTACTGTACACTGATCGTTTGTATAGGGCAGTGAAATATTTTGTTGACCCAAACTAACACTTGGTTGGTACAACAAAATATTTGCATTGTTCTACGTACATTAAACACTTTCAATTAATATGAGAATAGATGCCCGACCGATATTAGAACTTAGGCCTATATATTCTGCGGCCGAGCGCTACGCCTTTGGTCGAGTTTACATTGTTTACATCACTTGGAGCCACGACCAACATCCCCTTCAATATTTCCCCAAAACCCGAATAATCCAACGCTCACCATATTCGCCACATAGCGCCTATACGACCATTAGTATATATTTTAAGTACCATCTCATAACCAACGCACGGATTTGCAGACTTGGGAAATTATTATACGAGTAGCCTTGGAACCCTTAGTGTTGCCACGAGTTGAAAGACAATTTTTCGGAAAATATTTGCCAAAGATTTTCTTGTAAGACTGTTCGTTAAAATGCCGTATTTTTCCCTACACCACATTGTTTTATACACTCAACATGTTTTATAATGATTACGAACTCTACAGGACTTGCTAGCTGAAATCCAACATTAGCTTAGAAATTCCTTAGTAACGGACTGACAAATTTTGCTCATTTACTTGTAGTGTTACAAAGATTATCTTGGTAATTAGTTTCCACAGAATAGTTTGCAAAATTTCAAAAGAAATTATAATTTCAATGCTTAGAACTAACTTGAAATTTAATTGAAGAGCATTCGGCTATGTAAAATGTTTTATCAATCTCGTGTCAATATTATTCAAGAGAGGAAGTTAATGTTACGCAATGAGGGATGAGTGTTGCCAGAGTCAAGTGATTAATGTCTCTAGCATCATACCGTGAAATGTCTAGCTAGTCCAAATATTCATTGGTAATTTTTTGTAAGTATAGTAATGAGATATCGAAGTTTTGAAACAAAGCCCCAGAAGAGTTAAACTGTGGGTTGCTTCAAGAAATATTTAAAATCACGGTGTAAAAAGTTTTCGTAATTTTTAAAAATCGCTTAAAATATAAAAGACTTTTCTATTTGTAACTGTTTGTGATGTTTTGTCAAATGACTTCCGCCAAGCATACCGTAAAATGAATTAAGGCATTACCTTTCAGTCACCTTTGCTGAATTTTCTGTAAGTATTGTCATTAATTTTATTTGTACATCCCGAAACCACTAAAAAAGTATTATTTCACATCCCGTGATGCAAAAACCATGCGATGAATATTTTTTTGTGCAAGCAAAGAGTAGGCCAACATATGCACTAGTATAATCTGTTCACAATACTCTGAACACTTTTGAAAGCCCTGTTCGAGATCTACTTGCATGCACACCGTGTATTCTTCCGCTATATGTAACGTTAACATGGCCATGTGCCTCATCGCTTTATTCATCCGTCGGTCAAGAGAAAGTGTTAAATTTTTAAATAAGAAAATATTTTAATATATTTGCTAATTTTTACGTTTACATATATTTAAAAAACACAAATCAAAAGAAATTAGTTCAGAATTCATAAATTTTTACCTGACATTTTTTATTCAACGTTAGAACATGGAATTACATTTTCCCCATCGTTACCAACTTTGCTGGGCGCATGCCAGTTGAAATATATTCTTCAAAAGTTGATTTCAAAGTGCCTTAATAACCGTGGGCATCCATTATTGCCTAGGCCCACAATACAGTAGTTGGACGCTGTTTAGTACAAAATGAAAAATAATTAACTTTATCGTGGCCTTGCAGGATCCTCGACTGCTGTACACTGTAAAAACTTCCTAAACTGTAATGGAAGTTCCTAACCTATACACTGTATGGTAATAATACCACACATCAGGCTGGAAATATGGGAATGTTCAGCGTCGCTACTATACAAAGATGGCAACTTCCCTACGCATTTGACTGTTTCCTGAGCTAATGTAGGAGCGTTACCATGAATGTATAGGGGGAAATAATTACCATCCCCGCTTTCTCACTAAGCGTATAATTCGTATAGTAAATTTCCTAATAATTTCTTAGAGTGTACGCTTCTTACTCACATGTACACGTGTCTCATACGTTCAGCGCCAGAATCACTTGTTCATGGCTGGCTCGATGTAATACCACAATGTCTTTCCACAAAGACACGCGGCCAATGACAAGGCGATAACTGCATGAATTACACGTGGTATTGAAATGTATCCTGCGTGGAACTGTTTTTGCAAAAATCAGGTTTTCCTTCATGTGGGAAAAACGAAGCTGATTGGCCAATCGTTAACGATTTACCAAGTGACTTTCAGTGAGCAGTATTTTACTCCCCTCTTCTGCTCCCCTCTTCCCTCTCCTTGACTTACTTCCCGTGCCACGGTTGTAAAATGTGAACGCACTGAGAAAAAAAGATATGGCTGTATAGACTGTTCACGACTTGCTCCGTAGTGAGTGGCCTGACACTCACAAACTGCTCTTCTACGAGAAATACTGCCCAACTTTCAGAATTATCAGTGATTGCTCTTTCCCTGCGAAAAGAAGTTTTGAACACGTAGTTTTCGAATAAATACTTGTCAAAATAATTATTTTACTGTCTCAGACACGTACAAATAATGAAAACCATCTTATGCACAGAAATCTGAAGGAAGATGCCCAGAGCTTTCAAATCGTTTACAAAATTGTACACGTTTTTGCAAGTTCAAAAAATTGCTGAAAATAAGGAAATTCTTGCATATTTTTTTGTTTTTGACAGCCCTTAAAGTTTTAAAAAACAACTTTTGCTAAACATGCCTTAAAATGAACTAAGACAAGCTCTTTCAGGTGCCCTTTTTAAATTTTCTGCAAAAACTTAGGTAAATTTTACTTTTCTTTTATACTAACAGTAACATTTTGACTTTGACATGCCATTTTGCAGAAACCATTCGATATAAAAAAAATTTTACCTGTGGAAAAGAGAGTCACAGATAATATATGCAATTTGAACTATTTATGCCACAAATGTAAAATAATAAAATGTTCCGTGGGCAACGATCTTAAAGTGCAAGGTCAGGCGGCATTTCTTGGACGGAAAAAAAATGTTCCGCAGATTCCGTGGTGACGTATTGTCCCTTGCAGGGGAGTTTTTCTAGCGGACGTAGTTGCTCCTCGGGTGCCGGAGAAAGGGGTTGTTTTGTTTCCCCCGCGACTGAAGGGGGTTGGAAACGGTCTTGATAGTGCTGCAGGAGGGGGTGGTGTGGAAATGTTTGCTGGTTCTGAGAGCGACAGAATGGGGGCGCGCCGGGCCAGTACGAGGGGTTGGGAGGGACAAGGGGGTAGCTTTGTAAAGAGGGAGGCGACACATTGTGCCTCGCTAGGAGGAGAGAAAGGAGGACCACTCAAAGACATTCCCAGAATTAACATTTCACATTTAGTTCTCACCCCCCACCCCCCCCCCCCATCACTCCAGCCACCCTCATAACATACCCCCTTCGTTCATCTTCTCACCGACAAACTCTCTCCCCCGCCTTACAAGCGCGGAGTGCTTGCTACAAGCGAGTGTTCGCTGAGAATGTCTGAAAGCACTGAGCTTGAGTGCAGAGGAGAGCTCAGTACGCTGGCAGGATCGTCATGTACCACCCCGAACACTGAGTGGTCGACTATGCGCTGTTCAAAATACCGTACACTCACGGAAATGTTTAAGGAATTTTGCATTTAATATACGGAAATGCATTTCATAGCGTTGTAAAACGGAAATGAGCTCCGTGCATATAGCTAGAGACGTGACAAATTCGCGAGTGCAGTAACCTGTAGGCTAGACTTCACAGTCTTATATACTCTCATACAGATATCAACTGTTTATTGGTTGATTGTTGTGGTAGGCCTAGTAAAAGGCGGTAGTTGGGCGCACAATGTCTTGCATGTTTGTTATTGGCTCATTTATCTCCAGGAGGTGTCAAACAACACGACGACCAATTACAAACGTAACATGAACGCACAAGTTTGTGAATTCGAACTCGTCTAGAAATGAACCCACGAAATTCTCGGGTCACGACATAAAACATAGATGCTAGCCAGTTGTAGCATGTTTAAAAACGACGTACACGCACATGCGATATTTTATGGTTTTACAAGTATTGTAAATCGAAGCTAATCTAAGTAAATCTTCATGACATTTTCATACGATTATCCACACTTAAAGGGAATCAGGCGTCGCCATCTTAGATTTTTTTTTAGGTTGCTACCTGCAAACGTGGATTTTGGATGGATTTTTCCAGACGACACGACATAAGGTGTAACTTAAAGCGAAATCTGTTCTGTTATGACCCCTGTAGTCGCTCCCACAAAATAATAAATTACTTTAACTCGGCTGTTTAATTTAGAAAATATCGATTGCAGAGAAGCTGCTACAATTGCATTGCGCCTCCTGAAATTGAATTTGTGAATTGGCGTGTTGCATACCAGACAGGTATTCCTAATCCTCTTTCTGAAATTGTTGCTCATATTTCTCGAAAACAATAAGGTTTAAGGTAGCAACCCAAGACACCCTGTTTAGTCATTTTCGTCATGTGGATTAATGATTCGTCAGTACTGAAAAAAAAATATCGGGAAAACAGGAGATCAATATGCAAGGAGACTTTTGTAAATTACCATTGACTAATATTCTAGTAGGTAGAGCATGGAACGCCACACTCATGCAAACAGCTCCACGTATACCACACTTATGATAATTGACTTACCAATGGAGACTGAACAGAACTGGAAGTCAAAGTAAGGGAAGCTACCCTTGCTTTAAACAACATACAAACAGAACACTGACATTTCAGAACAAAAAAAGAGAACCGAGCTACCGCCAACTCTACAAATGAAAAGTTGTCTATTGGTGAAGTAAACTTTTAATTGAAAAATGTTTGAATTGTTTCAAAATATTTAACTCAAAACTCATATATAAGTGAGACCTTAAGGGGAACAACACTAAATACCAATTTTTATTTTTCCGTGTGAAGTCGAATTAAGTAAGCTTTCCGATAACACATTTTTGCCGATAAGAACAAGACCTAATACTGTAAGCCTACATCGTATTTATGTTTCGTGCTGCGCTTGTGTCGTGCTATCGCTAAGGTAAAGTAATCGAACAAGATTAAACTTCACGTAGAT
Source organism: Dryococelus australis (assembly GCA_029891345.1). Classification (NCBI taxonomy): domain Eukaryota; kingdom Metazoa; phylum Arthropoda; class Insecta; order Phasmatodea; family Phasmatidae; genus Dryococelus; species Dryococelus australis. The sequence continues at coordinate 6,196,295 of CM057006.1, read as the reverse complement.
TCACAATAAACTATGGAATTATATTTTGACGAAAATGCGACGTAATTTTCTATTTCGCTTGATAATGTTGAGAGGACAAATTGAAAAATACAAATTTCGAACCAAATAACCAAAAATTATTTCAGTTGGAAAATGGCTGTATAATTCATTGATTTGGTATTTGAAGACAAGATGAGAACGCATGTGTCTAATTAATAGAAATAAGAACTAATTTAATAAATAATATTTTACAATCAAAATCTTGAAATGGTAAGTAGTTTTACTAATTTGTGTTCATGGACAAAATGGGTTTTTCTGTTCAATATTTTGTAATATCAGTGCAATGTTACGAGTACTAGAAGAATGGCTGCCGACAATATAGGAACTGAAACCTTACAAATCGCAGATTATTAAGTCAGATAGATACTGACCAAGTCTAACTCTGTCTTATTACATCCAGTGTTCGTTCTACTATTCCAAAACTGTGTGAATCTCACAAAGGCCTGTTACGTTCTTGGAACTGCGGGTCTATTGCTTTGGGATAATTTATACATATTGCTAAATGTTGTTCACGATAAACTGAGCACTTCTGAGATCAATTTTAGGAAAAAAGTCACTACTGCTACCTGCATATATTTTAACGGGCGCACTGAATGACATAAGCCCATTAAAGTTGGTAACAAATTGTGGAAAGTAGTTCAGGATAACTGAAATTATTTATTTCACTTTAGATCTTTTTTATGCACCAAAGTGCAAAAATGAGCAGATCTATAAAATATTTACTTTTCTAATAATTTTGTAGTTTAACTTGACCAACACATGAATAAAGGGATGGAGTCCATGACAATATAAATTTTTCATAAGGTGGAAGTCGACATAACGTGCATACAAAAAGATCTTAAGCAGGACTTTCAAAAGTGCTCATTTTACCGTGAACAGTCATAATATAGATTTACATACTACGTTAATAATATGTATGTAAATGCTTTAAAGTAACAGTATTAATTAAAAATATTAAAAAAAAGTACCCTTGAGAGCAGATGGAAGTACATACTGTTTTTTAAACTCCCTCATATTTCGAGGCGGACCTACCCCTGGCTACGAGTTTGATATATACTACGTTAGGCATAGGCAAACAGACTATTAAGTAAGGAGGCCGTCTAGTGAGTGAGGCAAAGATCGTCGCAGCGCTACGGGCGACGTCAGCCGGGATATATAAAGCGTTGTCGCCTCTACGTGTAAGGCTCTCAACAACCGTGGCTCAGGGGCTATACTGGGCCACAAAACCACACTCCTGACATGCGAACACCGCGCGTGCCAGCTTAAAGTGCCTATAATATGGGGGATCAGGGCGGGGTGGGTTAGCTACCCCTAACCCTGATCCATTCAAATTACTACCGCTTGGGAAGACAAGGGCCTCGGTCTGTACTTCCCCCGCGCTGAGAGGCCAAGCCTCAATGATGAAAAATCGGCGGCGGTGTAAGGCTCTCAACAGGCGTGCGTACAGTCTTTACGTCGGCAACTCGCCTGGACGTCACTTTATGGCAGATTCCCACCCGCCATCTTGGATTTACGGAATTTTTGCCATACTCTGGAAATAAAGATTTGTTGTTATGTTTCATGGAACGACAGAGCACAGAGCATTGCATAGTGCATTGTCTGAGATCAGAATTTCTTGATTATTGTTGATACCGTCGCGTTTGTAATCGTTCGCGAGAAATAATATCATGTTTCGCTTTGACAGTTACCAGCTAAAAATTAATTAACGTAGCGAAGCTATGGCAGTTCGATAAAGTTTGGGAAGCTGTTATTTAGGATATGTCGTGCGGGAAATTTCAATACAACTTCTGAAATAGAAGCTTTGGCAAAAAAAATCGATAAATTCAAGATGGCGGGTGAGAATCCGCCTTAAGCGGCGACGCTATAATTTTATTTAACGCGACTCTAAAATCTGGTTCGTATATTTTGCGATATAGTAGTCTGAAAGGCCGTTTTCAGCTATGTTGGCGGGCATGAAAATAACGATTCCAATGCGCGGATGTCTTTCTTGGAAGTAATATTGCGTTATCGTCTGGAATGTACTTTCTTTTCATAGGTAAAGTGCTTTTTTTCGAATACGCCGCAACGCATTTGAAGCGCCTGGTAAACTACTGTAGTGTAGCGGCCGTACCTCCTAGTGTGTGATGGTTTCCTGGTAGGTGATGTCAACGAGGCATGCAGTACATGTCACGCACGAGTGTGACAATGTTGTTAGTGAGTGAAACAGACAGACCCGCGCAGGAACTGTTCCACCTCAAGGACGCATGTGCCTCTAATATGTTGGCCCACAAGTCCCATCACCTCTCTCCTAGTTCTTCGTCACCTATTAAACCAACATGGATTCCATACCTGCTATCTCCTGTAGCATTTCTTAATGCTTCCACAAGTTTTGAACTATTTCCTGTCGGGAGGGTTTTACCGTGTCTATGCGGGTTTTACCCTCACCCCCCCCCCCTCTTTCTTAACTATAGTACAGCTATAGACACAGTTAGGGAGGTAGGTAGACTGCTGGCCATGGCTACCCAATCCCTCTTGGCCGCGATGCCGCCTCCTTTAGGCGTAAGGTGCTCAGCCCTGAGATGCAGTTAGAACCTGACCCTATCTTCGGTCGTACATTTAATACTTAGCAATAGCGTAGATTAGAAAAAAAAAAACAGAAGGACGGCACACGGGACTGTGGTGGTCAACCAAACCTCCTTCTATGGTATGTTCTCCTGGTAGAAAAAAGCAGTCGCCTACAACGCGACTGGGAGCTAGGATGTGTGTGTGTGTGTGTGTGTGTATATATATATATATATAACATGCGCGGAGGTTGTAAGTTCGTTGCCCGCCGTCGCCACCGAATGAATGAATGGCTTTGATGTCATGAAACCGGAAGTCGAAGCTTACATCACTCATTGGGTGTCCGTAAAATAAACGCACCCAGACACATTCTCAAATCATTGGGCAGGTTGGCGCTTGTAGATGGAATTTTTGGGTTCACGGGCCGTATGTATCTAAGCTGTAATTTTGTAGTTAACTCTAAGGATTTTACGTGTATGTGTGTTCGGCGGGGCAGTGAAGTTCCCTTCCAGCTCCAGTCGAGATTGTAATGTCGTAATGTCTGTGTCTACTGTGTTGTAATGTCTGTTTACTGTGTTGTAATGTCGTAATGTCTGTGCTACTGTGTTGTAATGTCTGTCTACTGTGTTGTAATGTTGTAAGCAAGTGTGCGTGAGATCCCTAGTCCCACGACGGACCGCTCCAAACAATTCCTGGCCTCAATATTTCTGCTCTACGACTGCCTCAGGACAAAGCCTGTTACCATGCCATGGTATGTTTCATCTTGTACAGTCCATGACATATTGAAAAGAATGTGTAATTATTATAGGCTGTTCACGGTAAAATGAGCACTTTTGAAAGCTCTGCTTATGATCTAATTGTATGCACTTTGTGTAGTCTTAGGGCTCTTTTCCACGACGAGAATTTTCGCCGGAACGGTAATTCCGCTAGGCCGGAAGAAAAACCGTGTGTCTGTGTCCATGAAGACGGCAGGCGGCCGGAGTGAAGTGAGTCTAGTCTTGGAATCCCTGCGGCCTACACTATGGATCTGGAGATAACGTGCAACCTCATAGCAGTGCATTATTTTCGTAAAAAGCGGCATCAACAGTGTAGAAAGTACTGGGTTCATCCACTAATGCAAGATCGATTTTAGTTGGTGCGTTTAATACGTTGTTTGATATACTGAGAGAAGACGACGTAAAGCATATGAATTTTTACAGAATGTCAAGAGAAACAATTGATAAATTACTGGGCACTTCTCTAAGACCATTTTAAACATGAAGACACGAAATGCTGGCTGTGACACTGAGGTGAGACTTACTGCAGTCTATTTCGTGTAAGGTGAAACTTATATGACGAGGCAACATTGTCGTATTTTTCATTGACAACTGTCCACATCAACTTAAAATGTGTGTTGTATTCCTGCATATGAACACAGCTTGGAATAATATTTTGAGAATATAGAAACACCTACATATTTTCATTGAGAGAGAACATGAGGTAGAACTGTCAAAGAAGTCTCGCCTTAAATCAACTACCAAATATATTGAGCATGTATATGATGAATAGCACTCGTTTATTTTATGTTTAACGAATGACTGAGATCACATTAACATGACATATTTACGTGCACAGTCCCATTAGTCACCAAGGAATAAAATACTGCACGTAAATTGACTAAATGTCAAAATGAAACCGAAAATAGGAAATGTCCGTAAATATAAGGGAAATAGTAACACAAATAATAATAATAGCCCGCCTTGACAGTGCATGTTTTAGAACGCATTTTTCAAATCCAATGTTTGTGAAACATCGGACCCAGTGGATTCAGTGCTGGTGTAAGATTGTAAACACATCGCATTTTGTGGATGTTGAACAGGAGAATTAACTGGATAGCTATTTTGCCGATTCATCCACGGTGTCACATGATTGGTCGCAGCACTGGTAGTGGATGAGGCATGCGGCATTCGATATGTCGATGGACCTCCTATAGTTTGGTATGCATGTAAACAGCCTTTAGTTTATAGGACCATAGGTGTTGCTGATTCTTCCTTTATCGTCAGCCTGAAACAGAACTATCAGGGCGGCTGTGTTTATTAATCTGTAGTATTTTTTTATTATTAGTATATGACTATCATTATAACTATTGTTACGAGCTCGCTGCTTCCATCTCGTTCGAGCGAGTGGAAGTGGACAGAAGTTATATGATAGCGGCATCAGCTAGTCAATGGATTGATTTGAATAACAGGCTAGCGATAGACCGGTGGCCGCGTATCTGTTACAGAAAGTGAGCCGACACGATAATCCTTTTTGCGATGCGTGCTGCTGACCCTAGATGTATTACGTCTCTGCGTCTATCTGAGAAATTTTCTAGTGGTTTACTGCCATAGACTCGGGGTGTCCGCATGACTCGGGGTGCGTCGAACTTTCCAGGTCAAGACCAGCGGAGTATAAATTGTGCTACGGGCCTCCGGGCCAGGAGTTGTTGATGAGTGAATGAGTGGCTGAGTTCCGAGCGATAGAAGACGAACGACGAGAGAAGTGACCAGCGGAAGGGAAGTCTGCGACTGCGAGTATCAAGCAGTGAAGAGTGCGGCTGGCAGGCTGGACTATTGGACAAAATGCGTGGGTGAAAGACGTAACAAATGACGGCAACAGATAGACTGAACATATGGTAATGATGAGTATGTGTTAATTGACAATAACTAAACAGAGACATAAAGAAGGACGTTAGCTAGAATGGAAATAGACATTAAATATTGCTCTCACTAAGAAATAAAAAGAGTAAGAGTAGAGATAGATAGTTAAATACTGTAAATAATTACTGTGTGAATCAAATTTAGTTCTTTAGTTTTTTTTAATTAAGATTTCCATACCTGACGAACTTAGATACGCCCCTCAGGCGTCCATGTACCACTATTATTATTACTTCATTACTGTTAGCCTACTGAAAACCTTATCTAGTTGACATTGACATTAGTTAGCTTCCATCTTACTTTCTTGTCCTAACTTCCTTTCACGTGTGTGTTAGTTATTCTATTTTTTTTTTTTTTGTATTTTTATAATTTGTTTGGTTTGTTATTATTATTTACCTGCCTATAGTCTTTTTCCTCCAATTTTATCTTTTCTTATTATATTATATTTCGCGTTTTTAACTTGCCCCCTGCAGTATGTTTACCTACGAAAAGATATCACACCCCAGACGAGGAGGGGACGGTACTTTAAAGTTAAGGCGCGAGCTGTAAATATTATTTTGGAGTCCTCCAATATTGTTAACGACGGCTTTTTTCAGACTGCCATATCTTAAAACATACTAGCCAGACACGAGCCAAAATACGCTAGTAGTTTGTATTGAAATTTGCTCCAAACTTTCCTTCAATAAAATGATAGGCCCACCTCTGAAAGAGCCATAGGTACACGCAGCACCACGAGAACACTGTACGCCAGTACAGAGTCCTGCGCGTAGAGGCAATGACGCACTTGTAGCGCGTGCCAGGCAGGCGGGACCCTTAAGAGTGGAGTCGGGAAATATTTGGGCAGTTGTCAACAGCGAGGTCTTGAGAGCCGATGAGGGTGAAGCGAGGTGAGTATCAAAATTTTTCATCAACACTTTCCCAACCCAACACCATTTAGTTGATAAGTACACAACTACAAAATGGCGTGGCGGTTGCTTTGATGTGGTATAATTAGAGGCACGCAAAATTCACGTTATTATTTGGAACCACGCTATATTTCACCGCCTTATATATATATACATATATACATATATATACACACACACACACACACACACATATATATATATATTAGTGTATGTGCCATTTGCTTCTGCAAAAGCGTGGAGCCACAATCCGTTTTGAATAGGCGGGACGTGATTGGGCTGTCTTGTCGTTACTTGCTTCCGATTGGTTCAAGGCAGCCCAGGGCGTGTCAAACCAGCCGTAGTCCAATGCCAATAGCAAAACAAACGCATATGTTGATGAAGTCTATTCTGTCTTCAAATGATAACGCGAATTTTGCAGCTTTCCAGGTATAAGACATTCTCTAGCCATCTGCACGAGGTCTGATTGGCTGTTGCATACTGCTGAAGGTTCCTTATTGGCTGCCTGCCGGCTGTCAAGTAGGTTACTATACATACATTGATTGGTGAACGGCGTTCAAACATGTAGGTCAGTGTGGAGTGCGTGATACAAGCATCTGTCTGACCTCTGCACTCTGAAGGTGGACTCACAACTATCCGTCACATCCGTCAGTCACCCGCCCATCCGGCGGACACGTCATCTTCAACCAATCGCAGGACAAATTTTTCTATCCGTCAATCCGTCAAATATTTTTCAAACTTTAACTTCCGAGGGACCGACGGATGGGCCACCGCATTCTGTCGACGTGAATACGCGCTTTGAAATAAAATGCAAGGCAGTCGATATGTGTATATTACCTTTGGTGCCGAATTCAGGAATTTAAAATGTAAACAATAATACGGTACAAATTGTTATTGCGTAAAAAAAAATTACTTCCCTAAAATGTATTTTCTCTTGAAAATATATTTCTAACCAAAATATACCTCCAACTAAAGAAAGATCACGGTTTTAAGTTGCCACACTTAAATTTTGCCGTATATAGAAGGATTGATGGACGACAGATTGTTGTGAATCGCTTTCAACTGACGGACAAACAAATCAGACGGATAACTTACTGTCGGGCGGGCTACTCACGGGTGCCACGGCTATTTGAGAGCTCAGCAGCATAAAATACTACGCCATCACGCTAATAAGATATTCTTGTACAGTTTTTTTTTGTGTGTGCAGTCGTAAACTCGTTGAAACACACAACAATTTTCTGGTGATCTTGAGAGCGTGCGCCCTACGTTCTAGTTCATTTACTGTTACGTCAACTTTGCTGAAGCCAAGCTTAAGATCTACTTTCATCCTATTTAACAGCCTCATGCAAATAAATGCGCGTACCGCATCGTGCGCGCTTAGTTCGATAATATTTTGCACGAGAACTATTTATTACTAGGCATTACCAACACGGCCAATGTTCTCACCGTTTTTATTCATATCACTTAATAATTGGATATAATAGTTTGTAAATAAAATATACGTAAAAGTTATGTTCATCCAAAATAATATACTTTCATTTTCACAAAGGTTAAAAACTTGAGATGCGTGACATATTTAGAAAATAACCACACGTTTCATACATGGGGTGGTCTTCCAAAGGTTTGATTTAAAAACTTGAAATGCGTGACATATTTATAAAATAACCGCACGTATCATACATGGGGTGGTCTTCCAAAGGTTTGATTTAAAAACTGCGAATAGAACACACACTAAATTTGAATCAGTGAAAAATCACTGATTCGCAGTGAAAATGGCTCCACTTAGAATCAATGAATTTTTTCACATTACTAATTGAATCCGCGTAATTTTTCCACTGAATAAAAATCAGTGATATTTTTTTCCCCGCTGGTTGTAAGTGGAGCCATTTCCACTGCGAATGAGTGGTTTTCCACTGAACGGGATTTAGAGTGCATAGTAAGCGAACTACTGGAGTTAGGAAGGGTGCAGCAGATACTAGGTGCGCGTCGAGATATACGCTGTAGAAACAAACGTCGGGTGTAGAAGGAGCAAGCATCATTCAGACAAAGGGAAGTTGTGGAGTACCAAGCCAACGTTCGTGGCATGGCAATACCCTCCAATCAAACTAGGACTAAGAGTTTGAAAGGATCATGGCTAACCGGAGAGGCTACCGGAGGAAACCCATGACGATAGACATCCTGGCTGGGTTCCCCATCTAGCAGACAGACTTAGCTAGTTTACGAAGGCGAAAGATACTGACGAGTGAGGAAGGCGCTCGTAATACCAGTGTAAAAGAATCTTGTCCCTAGGCGGTTGTTGAAGGTAGATAGAGTCTTCTTCAGCCCGCTGCCTCCTTGCTGCCATCTGGTGGACAGATTGGTATAGGTGCTATTCAAGTCTTGATGTTCGAGTGACGTGATCAGCCGACTGATAGGTAGGGATAGGAAAATCTCACGAATTCATTTCAGGGCAAGATAGACGTCAAACACGTGTATACTGAAGTCACCTTTTCAATTGGACCTCAGTTCATTACACACGCCCTGGACGACTCTGAGCCAATAGCAGACTAGCAACGAAAACAAGTAGCAAATGCCATAGGTAATAGCAGGTGTGTAGTAACACTGGCTACTGTGTGGGTCAGCAGCCAATGAACAAACATGTGAGTCTCGAGTGTACACAGGACTGTGGAGTCTAGCCAGCAGGTCGTTGAACTCGCGAACAATTGATAGGTTTGCCTGTGAGGCATAGAACAAACAGACATCGGGGCATGGCCGTAACATACCAGCACAGGTTCCCCCTCAGCACAACTGAAATCGAGGACGTGGTGGTGTAGTGGTTAGACTATTCGCCTCCCACCTAAGTGAACCGGGTTCGATTACCGGCAGGTATCTCCCAGATTTTCGCATGTGCTAATCGTGGTGTTCGATAAAGCTGGTCGACATGTTTTCTCGGAGATCTCCCGTTTTCCCCGCTCTTTCGTTCCGGCGCTGCTCCATACTCACCTCGTTCCACCCTCATCGGCTCTCAAGACCTTGATGTTAAGGCCAGGCTTTGCAATGCATGGGCGTATAGGGAATCAAAGGTTAATTCGGGCAAAGATCTCTCAGTCGTTTTTTGTGGTAGTATTTTCAACTAATGATTTTTTTTTTTTGTTTAAGATTGAACGCAGCTAGATTTGTAAACCATTCGATATTTAATTTTTAAATTTTAAATGCACTTTTTAACTATTCATAAAATGTCACAATTTTATAAATAATGAAAACGTACATTTGAAATCAAGAAATTAAAATTTGGAAGGTTTACAAATCTAGATGAGTTCAATCTATAACAAAAATCTTTAGTTGAAAATATTACCACAAAAAACGACTGAGAGATCTTTGCCCGAATTAGCCTTTGATTCCCTATACGCCCATGCATGGTGAAGCGTGGCCTTAAGAACATACTGTAAATCTCTTCACTCACTCTGTGCCTTGTATATTCTCTGAGACCACAACGAAGTGTTTGTACTGGCGTATTGAGTTCAAACAATAAAAAAGGGTTGCATGTGATGAAAGTATATTACGTGGAATTGTCAGTTGGAAGAAAAATCGCAGTAACTGGAAATGATCATTGAATGGTGAACAACTTCAGGAAATGTTTCTCAGAATGTTTGTAACATCTCGCACGGCCTAACCACAAAGGCTCAACCTTCTCGCTGTAGGGGGAAAAGAAACTTGTCAATCGCTATGACACGCTGTAGTAAAACCTTTCAGCGAGGCGTGTTGGTCAGCAAAAATCGCACCTTATTAACTTAAAAGCCATAAATGGTTCCCAAACAAGTGTTGAAAACGCAGAAGGAACGTGCGAAACCAACAGCGAGTGAGCCCGTGTAGGTTACATCGCAAATAAACTCATTAGACGAGCAGAATGTACGCACGAGATACGACATGCAATCCTCATTATCACGCCCTCTGTCGATTGTCGCGTTCACAAGTAGGAGAATAGCTGGCGATAACCAGTTTGTGGTTCGCGAGTGCCTGTGTCCAGAAAGGCAGGCGGGACTCTTTAGACGAAGGCCAAAGCATTTGCATTAGGGTTGTGTTAATCCGTCGACTACTATTTCCATTAAAGACTTGTTCAGAAAAATCAGTCAGTTTTTAACAGCGTACTATTTCACAACGCCAAACAAAAGGGCTGTGTACTCAGAGATTGAACTGCGTCGCAATGTTTGAAGTCCACAATTTTTTACGAAACTATTTAACGTTAAGTCGTATGCAGGGCCATGTGTTTTTCACGTAAAGATTCCACGACTAATTGCACTCCAAAACACGTTAGTTCATAACCAACATAGCGGTTGGATGATATTAACTCGAACACGTAGTATATGGCAGCCAATTACGGACGTTCATTGATGGGTAACTATATTGTGATTGGACCAGTCGAGTAGAAAATGTCTTCTCGCGCAGACACGCGGCCAATATCACAAGGACATTTGAAAGCTTGCAGGTGAGATGTTGAAGTCTAGATTGAGCATAATTTTTTATCTCTTAAAGCATGTGGTCCTGGTCATAGTAGGGACACCCGAATTTCGCGAAAAGATTTCCACACATGCTATATTTCAATACCCTATATACATACTAGGAGTATTCTTTTGCTTGTTGGTGGCGAGAGTTTGTCAGAAGGAATTTTCTTACTTGACTGGCCAATCAGAATAAGGATACTCCACTACGGTACGTCTGTGATTCGCTAACAGACACCTAAGACGCGTAACACCTAGATCTGCCAATCACTGAAGTGAATTTGAACTAAAGTGTTATGAAGCACAATTTGTCGTGAAATCTTTTCGCGAAATTCGGGTGTCCCTAGTTATAGGTATAGGCTATTGATCATCGGCAAGATGATATACTTGAGACGAGGTGCTAAGACTACTTTACAGACATGTACTGAACTTTTCTACAGAATCTGTTCCAATAAAACGATATGGACCCCGCTCAAAGTCGCATAGTTGCAGCAGTGCTACAGGAAAACTGCACGCCAGTCCAGAACATCGCAATATAAGAATTATTCGCAAATGTACCATATCAGTGTATAGGTGCGTATAGTGAGAAAGAGCGAATGTACCATATCAGTGTATAGGTACGCATATTAGAAAGAGCGAATGTACCATATCAGTGTATAGGTGCGTATAGAGAGAAAGAGCGAAAGTACCATATCAGTGTATAGGTACGTATATTGAGAAAGAGCGAATGTACCATATCAGTGTATAGGTGCGTATAGAGAGAAAGCGCGAAAGTACCATATCAGTGTATAGGTACGTATAGTGAGAAAGAGCGAATGTACCCTAACAATGTATAGGTACGTATAGTGAGAAAGAGCGAATGTACCATATCAGTGTATAGGTACGTATAGAGAGAAAGAGCGAATGTACCATATCAGTGTATAGGTACGTATAGTGAGAAAGAGCGAATGTACCATATCAGTGTATAGGTACGTATATTGAGAAAGAGCGAATCTACCATATCAGTGTATAGGTGCGTATAGAGAGAAAGAGCGAATGTACCATATCAGTGTATGGGTACCTATAGTGAAAAAAAAGAGCGAATGTACCATATCAGTGTATAGGTACGTATAGTGAGAAAGAGCGAATGTACCATATCAGTGTATAGGTACGTATATTGAGAAAGAGCGAATCTACCATATCAGTGTATAGGTGCGTATAGAGAGAAAGAGCGAATGTACCATATCAGTGTATGGGTACGTATAGTGAGAAAGAGCGAATGTACCATATCAGTGTATAGGTACGTATAGAGAGAAAGAGCGAATGTACCATATCAGTGTATAGGTACGTATAGTGAGAAAGAGCGAATGTACCATATCAGTGTATAGGTACGTATAATGAGAAAGAGCGAATCTACCATATCAGTGTATAGGTGCGTATAGAGAGAAAGAGCGAATGTACCATATCAGTGTATAGGTACGTATAGTGAAAAAAAAGAGCGAATGTACCATATCAGTGTATAGGTACTTATAGTGAGAAAGAGCGAATGTACCATATCAGTGTATAGGTACGTATATTGAGAAAGAGCGAATGTACCATATCAGTGTATAGGTACGTATATTGAGAAAGAGCGAATGTACCATATCAGTGTATAGGTACGTATAGTGAGAAAGAGCGAATGTACCATATCAGTATATAGGTACGTATAGTGAGAAAGCGCGAATGTAGTATATCAGTGTTTAGGTACTTATAGTGAGGAAAAGCGAATGTACCATATCAGTGTATAGGTACGTATAGAGAGAAAGAGCGAATGTACCATATCAGTGTATAGGTACGTATAGAGAGAAAGAGCGAATGTACCATATCAGTGTATAGGTACTTATAGTGAGAAAGAGCGAATGTACCATATCAGTGTATAGGTACTTATAGTGAGAAAGAGCGAATGTACCATATCAGTGTATAGGTACGTATATTGAGAAAGAGCGAATGTACCATATCAGTGTATAGGTACGTATAGTGAGAAAGAGCGAATGTACCATATCAGTGTATAGGTACGTATATTGAGAAAGAGCGAATCTACCATATCAGTGTATAGGTGCGTATATAGAGAAAGAGCGAATGTACCATATCAGTGTATAGGTACTTATAGTGAGAAAGAGCGAATGTACCATATCAGTGTATAGGTACTTATAGTGAGAAAGAGCGAATGTACCATATCAGTGTATAGGTACGTATAGTGAGAAAGAGCGAATGTACCATATCATTGTATAGGTACGTATATTGAGAAAGAGCGCATCTACCATATCAGTGTACAGGTGCGTATAGAGAGAAAGAGGGAATGTACCATATCAGTGTACAGGTACGTATATTGAGAAAGAGCGAATGTACCATATCTGTGTATAGGTACGTATATTGAGAAAGAGCGAATGTGCCATATCAGTGTATAGGTACGTATATTGAGAAAGAGCGAATGTACCATATCAGTGTATAGGTGCGTATAGAGAGAAAGAGCGAATGTACCATATCAGTGTATAGGTACGTATATTGAGAAAGAGCGAATCTACCATATCAGTGTATAGGTGCGTATAGAGAGAAAGAGCGAATGTACCATATCAGTGTATAGGTACTTATAGTGAGAAAGAGCGAATGTACCATATCAGTGTATAGGTGCGTATAGAGAGAAAGAGCGAATGTACCATATCAGTGTATAGGTACGTATTGTGAGAAAGAGTGAATGGTAAAGTAAGGAAGTTTCCAAATCTGTATGCAATGCAACATATTTCTATATTTGCATCCTGCTATATGGTAGTATTCCCATACAATGTTGAAGTTAAAGACCTACAAAACTCGCGTTATTATTTTCAAGGACAGACTCTGAACTCCAAGTTACTCTGCTTTGATCTACTTCAGCTATTGGCCGAAAATATGTTTGGTATGCCTCGGATAACTCTTGAGCCAATAATATAAGTTCAGCGGTGGAGTGGTCAGTTTCTTTTAAGGATATCCAATACATAAGTGACTCAGATTAAAGTGAAGTGAACAATGAAACCACTAACTATGGAAGCGTGTTTATAAGACAGTGGAGTATATCCTGTCACCGAAATATAAGGCGAATTTTGCAGGTCGATATGTACAGGTTAGAAACTTCCATTAGAGTTTAGGAAGTTTACCAGAAATGTTTTTACAGTGTGTGTTTAGATACGCCGGGGCGATAGTTATGTGGTTTAGTGTCGATATATGAAAGGAAGCCAAAAGTATAAGGTGACAAATTCTTATTTCACATATTTTAACTAAAATAACTGCCTTTGCAATTTTTTAATCTCTTTAAGGGGAAAATATTTTGTGACACCATCTAGCACAGTTTTTCACATGACATCAGTTCTAAAGAAATTGGAATGAAAATACACTCTAAAATAAAACAGTTATAACTGATCCAAATAAGAAAATTTGACTGCAGATCAGTTGAATCTTTTCAACTTAAATAGTAAAATTCTACCGATAATTGTATTTGCTTGTTATACACTGATTAAACAGTGATTTGTTCTGATTTCTGGCGAATTACACTGTATAGCAAGGGTGTAATACATCGGTGCATTCCAGTGATTCTCGGATAGACAACAGCTTATCAACTGAATGTTCAGTTAAATAATTACAGTGATTGAAATCACTGATTCAGATTTACACTGTAGCTATATAGTAAAGCTATAAGCCAAGGAAGCTACTAATGTACCATATACTAACGTCAACAAAATATATTCATGATGACATCTGGCTATTGCGGGCGTGGTGCAAGAGGTATACTGTAGCAAACAAAATTATATTTGACAGCGTCGGTCTGGAAAAGGTTAAAATATTATCTGGAGTATCTCGTTTAGTTCCGGTACACTGCAGAATATCTTCTTTGAATGAAACTTCACTGTAAAACGTTTTCTTTGCTGAAACACATGATTTGCTGCTGCAAAGAAAAATTTATTTAAGTGCGTATCACTGCAAAGTAAGCTTATCATAAACATAATTTTTGTTTGGCGTAAATTACTGTAATTTTGCATTGTCCTTACAACAGTTCAGCAGATGTCTTTGTGGTAATAACAGGTACACTGTAAACAAAAATTTGTTCTGTGAAAAATTACCGTGATTAGTAATTAAGATAACAGCGACAAAACTTTCTAAATTATATACACTAATAAAAGTAGAGCACGCGGGTATTTTCTGGCCCACTTAGAGCAAGAGTGGCCTAAGTAACATTTGTTACAAGAGTGGCACAAGTATCTAATTAGCATAATGATATACAAATGAGATTAACAAATTATTTAATTGGTTGATTAATTATATTAATCGATCAATAAATTAGATTAATTATATTACTCAAGTAATAAAATAATTCTTTAATCAATTAATTTAATTTTTTGATATCAAAATGTCTTATTGGTGCTGAAAGGGTTAAGTGTCATAAGGGTGATGTTGGCGGAGCAGTATCTATGTGTCCTCTGTGACGTCCTGTAGCCGACTGACCATAGGACAGAGGAGTGGATTGCAATTGCTTATATAGTTGTTAATGTTGGTTTAAGAGTGCCATAACAAATATTATATATTTTTTGTTTGTGAGTGGAATGCACACACCCGGGTATGTTCTGGCCCACTAGACGAGGGAGGTGTGGATGGAGCGAAAGCATGCGACCCACTTCTGGGACACTACGATTTATGTTCAAATAGGTTGCCGAACGAATTACTTTAAACCCGATTGACAAAAAGACTTTAATCGTGGGGTTACCCCAAATTCATTAAACCAACTATAATCATGCGATTTTTAATCATGCGATTACAGAATGAAACTATTTCAAACATAACTGAAGTCATTAAACAAAGTTAATGAATCAATCAATAATGACAAGAACCAAGCTAATATAAAATTACAACTCACTATTACTCCAGGTAACATAAAAATATCCGCTCCCAACTTGCACACATACACAAAGTCACACTCACAAACACTCTACTCCAACCCTCATTGGCTCTCAAGACCAATATTCTAAATACGCAACAAAATACAGGATAAACCAGACGAACCGATTGATTACACTAAGGAATTAATTGTAACACGAAATCGCAAACCCCGCAGATTCTATTATAACTCACTATATAATTAAACCACAGGCACGTACTTTGTTATATCACACGTGAAAACGCAGTACCACGGCTCTTACAAAAGCATATGTCGGTGTCTCTATCGCTCGCCTGTTGCGAAAGCCCATCGCATGTAAATAAATATTAAAAATGTTTCAACAATCAAACCTAATAATTATCCGAATATGCGAGAGAAAAAGTAGTGGGTTGTATATGCGATGCGTTCACTACTCCAGACAGCACATCTTCTCGGTTAGAACTGCTACCTTACAGGAGGTAGCAATTTCTCTGCTCACCCCCACCCAGAATCCTGCAAAATATATCTTTACACCTCTTTCAACTCCGGAACGCATACTGAGCTGACGCGTTGGAAACAATCGATGATCTGGTCTTCCCTTCCCTACGCCTTAACCAGGACAGACCTACACCATTGCTTAACTCCCGATCCTCTCCACACAAACAAGCATGGATAAATTCATAGTTCAGAGTTTCCCCGCCAGAGGGCATAAGAGGCACGCAAATCGCTGAGCTCCCCTTTGCACAAGCCTTCCTCCTAAACCAGCCAGTCCATCCATCTCAGTTGTCTGCAAGCTCAAGTCGCCATGCTCTTTCTCCCCCTCCTACTTCGTGCTGTCGGCAGGGGAAAGGAATTACATCAGACTCACGCCACCAAGAAAGTAATAGATTATTCACCTAGCTGCTTCGGCCAGTGGACAATGCCTTCCAAATACTAGCCTCAGATACTCCTCTTCCCCCCATGCCCATCCTTCTCGCCTGCCTGTCCGAACACTCGCCAGCACTGAGTGATGCTCCCCTACCCCATACAAGCGATCTCCTATCCATGCATGCACACTTCCCATCCATCCTCTGTTACCCGCACAGCCTGAGAGTTATGGCTTCCACATCCCCCAACCACCCCTGACTCTGCGACATGCCGGCCGATATGACTGCTGTCAGCCACAGTGCTATCCCCCTCCTCCGCCAAGCTGCCAGCAGTGACAAAGAGTAAAGCACAATTCCTCATGCAGAAACAGGTGTGGAGCCAGTTGGGCGGGGAAGCAAGTCACCTGCCCATGAGAACCAACTCTCTCTTCACACCTCCGGCAAATTATGTTTATTCCTTTAAGAATATTTTAAGTCTAGGAAGCTCTTACCCAAATAAATATCCCGCAAACAAATTGGTTTAAAATATCTCCAAGTAACGATGGAAATATTATGTTGTTCGATGATCACACTCAAAACTAAATATTTGAAAATCAGTTTTTCCATTCTTTAAACATATTGATTTTAGATACCTACCTAACACGATGGGATAAGCATTTTAAATGTACATGCATGTATATTCTAAAATATATTTTAAACCAATTTTCGTATATACAGAAATCATATATGATTTACAAATGTGCCCAACTAAGATCATCATTCTACCATTTATACCAAATGTATATTTGACCGAATATTAATTAAATACTTCTCTTAAAAGTTGAAATTAACTCAAGAGGTTATTGCAATGTAACAACATTTTAATAAAAACCTCGATAGGATTTTGAGAGTTAACGAACATATATATTTTTCTGAAATATTTTTCTACGAAAAAAAATTCTGTATCTAATAAGTTTATTTTACAATTGCTGCCATCGAAATATATCAGAAATGTGTACACTTGGACAAATATACATAAATACCATGATTCCAGCCTAAAATGAGTTTTAAAATGGCAAAATCAACTGTATTTCAATTAAAAAAGCCTATTTAAGCATAATTAAATTAAAATGATTTCCATTTTGAAAATGGTTACTATATACTATATAAGAGGGAATAAATTAATTATTCTCTCAGTCCTAAGCCAGCAGTTGAAGAAGTCAGATCATGCTGGGAGTGTATCACCAAGAGCTTGCATCAGTCAACAGATTTCACCAAGACATATTACAGCCATCGCTGAGAGGTTTACATCAATCAACAGAATTCTCTGAAGTGTTCATCACTCTAGAACATCAACAGCAGGTAATATGCACAACAGGCATTGCTGAGATAACAGTGATGAATATTGTGTTAGTGTGTTTAACGACATTTTAGCATATGGACAAAGCAAAATGCTTTTAAGTTTAGATATTGAAAACCTCTCACTGCTACCTAAAGCCTTAATACTAAATTTTGTGGGACACAAAATACAACACATGTATCCATTCCGCTCAGAGGAGTTAAGAGGCGATGAGGACATAGTCTCGCAATTGCCTTGTGATGAAGATTCCCTGTATGGTACACCTGCTTTTTTCAATCGACCAAACACAACCCGTCTTAGAAGAGATTGTGTAATGCGAAGATGGCAAAACGTAATGGAACTTGTTAATTATCCTGTTTTACCAAGAGACGATTCTAGTATTGATGAAGTTTATCCGAAAGCCACAACTGAACTTTTGTAAACAAATTTAGACTTGTTAAACTCTGGTGTAAACATGATTGAAACAGTCTTATCATGATGTGCTATGTGCAAGATTTCGAAAATTATCCAGACAAGTTTTGTATTATTAAACAACTTGCAATTTCATATGCGAGTGATGCTAATGACACAAGTATTAACTTTCAAAGCTTCCAAACTTTGTCATAATTTAAAAGCTGGTGTTAAAATGATGTTTCTGCAACAGACTTATGAACTACATGACCTAAAATGGGACTCTGGTGATATAGCTTACAAAGAATGTTTCAAGTACGTGAACGATGTGCTTCTCGAAGACTGTCCCATATATATGCTTGGAAAATGCAGAAGGAAATTTTAAAAAGTCTGACTAATGCAGGAATTGTAAACATCAGAAGATATCATGACTGTTCAAGCATTAATTCGCTAGCAAAATGTTATAATACTAATCATTGTGATAAAAAAATGTTTTGTTCGCAATGCAAAAGCGAAACTTTAAGAGAATATTTATATCAACATCTTACCTACATGTAAGTATAATAATTTAAATTTGGTTTGTTACAGGTTCAAACCTGCGTAAAACTTTGAAATGGAGACATTCAATCCAGAGCAGATGTATGAGAGTATTACTACAGGTTACAAGAGAACATGCTTCAAATCTCTAAAGAATATATACTGCCAATTCCACATGTTTAACAGAGATAACATTAGAACTTTGCACAGTTTTGCAGGAAATAAATATACAGAATGACAATTGTGTTATGAACAATTTGACTGTTTGGTTTTTAATAAACGACCCAACAGCGAACTACCCTGTTCGTCTTAGGATCTGTGTTTTTGAAACAGTAGTGAAGAAATAACCAAGGAACCACGATTTAGACAAATTAAATAAAAATTAAGTATAGAGTTCTACAGCACTCTCACCTTATGTAATAACAACAAATACACAATACAAATGCAAGTAAGTAGCAGCATTAAAATATTGCCTTGTTATATATGGGACAGTGAATATTGGCAGAGTAATGTTTGTGTTTGTAAATTCGATTTAACCAAGTTTAAATTAGGAGAATTTCAAGATGATGTTTAAATCTACTTGGTGGTAACTCCCGGCAAAATGTGTAAACATTTTCATTGAAAAAATATATATATAGGAACAAACATTCAGCAGCACATCAGTTACGAGGGAAAGGTTCTACTCAACACTTTAATATTCCAGTCATACTTCAGGTTACAGGAGAGTGTGATTTCGACTTGAAGAAGAGGGTCCTCGACAAATCCAAATGGTAACAGAGAAGAACATAGGCGTTACTTGTTAATTAGACCGACATATTCTTTAAAAAGTTTTCGATGTTTGTTATGGGCGAAGGTTTTGTCCTTTGTATAATATGCAGCCTGACAGTATGCATTTAAAGCCTTATCTAAATTCATAATGAAATGCACATCATGCAGAAAAAATATTATGTCATGCAGAAGGAATATTGCTGTTCTATTCCTACAGTGTGGAGCAAACAATGTTACAACAAGGAACATGTTACACATTTAGGTAAACAGGAATTAAAGTCTCCCTGTGGTATGTGGCAATGCAATATTTTTCAAAGCAAGAACATCTAAACTTGCAGACTATATAAATGAGACAATTTAGTATTAAATTGTAAGTGATAGTTACTATCTTTGTGTCTACAGTCGCATAAAAAGTCCTGCAAACAGGATATAGAAGATTATTCTTTAAGCTATATTATGGTATTTTACAAGTTCATGTGTGTAATAATATCGAACATTAGTGCTACACTTTCGATTTCAGTCTTGACATCTGCTTTGGTGAATGCATAACATGCAATGATTGTTCTATGAGGTATCTCCACCACAACAGTGAAATGCGATCTACATTTGAAGAGTTGATGTTAGCCAGCCTTACCAAATAATTGGAAGAAGAGCATGGCAATGCGGCAATTGCCTTCCAACTCACCAGACCTCATCAGAGAACCACAATCCATATGATGGAAATGTGTGACAGAGACATTCAAAACTTTATTTTCGAGCAAGATTGTTTAGTTTTTCCATCAATAGGTAATATCTATGCTTTTGAAGTGGCAAATTAGCATTAATGTTCTCTCCTATCTATGTGTGCATTTTTCAAAATGGTTGGTATTATGTGACTTATAGCATACCATATTCACATGTTCTTGTTAAGGAAATGTGCGAGTCAAACATTCATTTCAAATGCTCCTATTTCTCTGTACTTTGTCAGCATGTAGTAAATCACAATGTTTTGACTCGTCTGACTAATTGTAACAGTTCTAATTGTCTTGTAAAACAATGCAGACCATACAGGCTAAAGAATAAACTAACTTTAAAACTAAGGGTGAGCGTGTTGTGACTTAATTTTGCCAGGAAGAACAGAATTTTGAAACATCTGTTTTATAATACAGATAATTTTTTTCAATTTTAATATTTTGAAGAATGTGGCAATGATATTAAAATGTTTGTACATTATAATGAAGAGTTTGGTTACTTATTATGTACTGGTTGTTTCATCAAAACATTATGTTCACAGAACAATAACATTAGTGAAATTGAAGTTTAGTCCTCAAACATGCTTTAACTTGCAAAGATAGAGGTTTTACAAGGTAAATATATACATTGTTCCCTACTAATTAGTTCTCAGTGGAGGATTGGTTTGCATATGAGTAACATGGCATTGTTTCATCCAGGAAATCATTATGTTAGCGTGAAACCAGGCAAGTCTAATGTATCATATATGCTATAGTGTGGCGAGATACTCTGCAAATTTACTGAGTCTTGTGATGGTATTTTCCATTTTAAGGTTATTTATTTCTTACTGGGAGACAAAAAGCCATGAATTAATTATATGCAGTGATGCAACTAAATGCCCTGTGTTTTATTGGACTGCAACAATGCTACTGCCATCTAGTATTGCAGATGTACATTCACACTATGTCGAGACATACCCAGACTTAGTTGAAAGGGTTGTGTTACACTCCCCTGAATGTAAAAGGAAGTTTCTATTCAAATAGACAGGACAAAACAAGGGCATAAGAAATATCCTCTCCTCGAAAGTAGACTTGAAGAAGGATATCTGGATCAAGTTTACGAAAATGTCTGAAAACTTTATTTAGTGAAGTTGTAAATAGCTTATACCATGTGTAAAAGTATTTGTGTGACATCCTATACTTACTTGTGGTATGTATGTCTGTGTGTTATGAAACCTACCTGTGTAATATTGAAAAGATTCGTCGTTTAATATGTATTTGAGACCTACTGTTTAAAAAAAAATCCTAGATGATCAAATTAGTAAGTAAATATGCATGTTAAAAATGAATGCATTTGTATATATTTTTTATTTGCCTATTTCCTCTTTACAAAAAATGTTTTGGTTTTCTTAAGAAATATATATTACTCTGATTAATAAAGTTTGAAATGTTTTGGTTTCCTTAATAAACAGAAAAATAATAACTCATATTATTATAGTGTGAAATGTTTTGGTTTCCTTAAGAAATATGTGTTAGTCTGATTAATAAAGACAGAAAAAAGTGCATGGTTCTTGTGAAAAATCTAATATCATATGAAAATAAGTAAAGGTTAACTGCTTGTGAAAAAAACAGCCATTGTAAAAAAAAATCATATACAAATTATATAAACTATGAGAGTAATCACTGATAAGGTAGTTCTTAACTAGAAAACACCTTATTACCAACACAAACTTGTGTCTTAAGCAGTTAAGAGTAAAAACATATTCGATCGCAATTTCAAGAATAAATACTATTGTGCATTTGTGCCTGAACAAATAGCAGTTTTAAAAATGTTACACTATCCTTAATAAGAAGACTCAAGCACTGTATATCCATTCTACTTGCCAATATGAAACAGGTTTCTACATAAAGCCCTAACAAAGTAATTAAAATACAAACTCCATTCAAAGGTGTGTGGTTTCAGTTTGAACCCTACTGTCCACAAATATTATTACCAGCTGTCTTCACGAACAGAGCATGATGGTGGCTTCCAAGGAATATTAAAGAGTTGGACAGAGAATCCCTCTCTCTCTCTCTCTCTCTCTGGACTCAGAAACACAAATACCAACTATGAGATAAGCCCACTAAAAATGTCTTAGGGAACAACCGAAATACAAGCAACAAATTTTAGATCCCCAAACTTCAGTCACTGCAAAAACTACTAAGAATTGCTCTCTAAAATGCAGACTAAAACTTAACAATTTGAAGAAAAAACTGAAGGCACATGGAATACTTTTATTGAAATGCTGTATCAAGAAAAAATTATGTTATTTTGTTACATTTCAAAGAAAGTCTGCCTTACGACTAGCATGCACAAAGCAGCATTTCAGTCAGAAAGTGGAGTTCATAAATTTTTTGTCTGCTTTCCTGTATGCCCCTGTCCCCCTGCTGTGCTGAGCGCTTACAAAACCTTTTATAGAGCTAATAACATTCCCCTGCCCGTCACTCCTTTCCTCTCACATCGATCTGCCCCAACTCCATTACAAACAGCTCTAGCACACACGTAATATTTCAAATAAATAATTTCCAACATAAGAACATAAAACAGTTGTGTTACATCGCCAGACTCTGTGGTGAAGTTAGATTACACTATACTGTGGGGTTTCTGGTTCGAATCCCGAGTAAGGCATGATTAATATAAGCTGGGTTCATTTCCCAGCTAAGGTATGGGTCTTAAAATTCAGTGTCCTTACAAACATTATACAATAATAGACAAGTCAATATTGTATGCAATACTTGATAAGCAATTATATATATATAATTACAAGTTGTATATTTAAAATTTAAAAAATATGTAATTAATTGATATATCAAACCTTACGTACTGAATTACAAAGACTAATACGTTCTGTAAATGTATTGTAAAATAAATCCGTATGAAAATTCATATTAAATGTAATTCAAATTAAATGTAATCGCTAAAACCGAAGAAATATGCATATTTCACATTAAAGTATTAACTTAATATAATTGTAAATGAGCGCATTCAGAAAACATATTAGTAAGATAAAAATCTTGTAATTTCACGTTAAAATCATATAATTCATTAAGGAAAGCATATTTACTTTAGTAAAATTAAGTTTTATTAACAAATCTGGTTGTTTCCCTAGGGAGGGTGATGAGGAGGGGGTCGGTTTTTAAATATATACACATGCAGGAGTGCCACTGAGGAGTTCGGACTGCTCCTGCTCACCACTGCTCACCCAACAGGCTTCTCACCCCGCCGCCTGCTGCATCCCTGCCGGCCTGCCGGGACTGTGTTAGCCAGTCACCAGCCTAGCCTGGGCGAGCAGCCACCTGCCTTAGCCCAGGATGGGGTTAGCAGAGCACTGGCCTGGGTGGGCAGCCACTGTAGCTCTTGCCAGCGTGCTCGCCTGTCTCTGCTCGAGCCCTCAGCTGCCTGAACCGCTCGAGCCCTCTCCGGCCTGAACTGGGGGTTCAGGCTTCCTTCATAGAATAGCAGCTTTGCTATTAGAATTTATGTAATTAAAAAGTATTAATATTTAGGGCTTTTTAATACAAATGAAATGTTTCGATGTGTGATGGGGTGGTTTGGACATATAATTAAATTTTAAGTAGTTTAAGATTTAAGGGTGGGTTTTGGTTATGACTAGTGGTTGTATTATGGAACAGCTAAAACAAGAGAGAACTGAGCCACTTGTGTGCTGCAAACTTGGGAGGTGCATAGCCTTAGCTCCTAAGCTTACTCTGAATGCATTGTTTGGTGAAGGATGGCTGTATGATGGATGAATGGACCTTGAGTAACTCTAACAAAAGAAATGTTTTGATGTGTGATGGGGTGGTTTGGGCATATGATTTAATTTTAATTAGTTTTGAGATTTTTCATTTGATTTTCAAAGTATGTGTGTGACTGCAAGTACAAGTGAGGGGAAAGGTATTGAAAGTGATTCTACATGGGTTATTAATGTACATTAGAGAGTTTTTATTGGAATAGATACAGAGATATTCTATAACTGCTGTTATCTTTATAATGGACAGAAGGTGTGACTATCACAGACCAAGGCTTTTTCTACACTGTTAAATACTCACAAAAATATGTTAAAACCATCTAGAATACAATACCAAGTACTCAGAGAAAAATATTTAGCAAGTATGTGTATGACTGCAAGTATGAGTGAGGGGAAAGGTGTTGTAATTTTTTTTTAAATTTAGTTAATTTTAAGATCTTCTGAGTAGAAGTTTGCTTGGGTGTGAATTATGGAACACAGAAAAAGATCTGTGAAATATGCCAAACTATGCACAGCATGTTTGGAGGGAACACAGCACTGCCCATATCTCTATGTTTTGAATGAGTTGTTTGGTGAAGGATGACTGAATGATGAAAGAATGGACCTTGAATATTTATAATGATTGTGGATTGTAGAAAATAGGTTGGGTATTTATGATTAGATTTTAAGTATGTTATATAATTGTCAAAGTATATAATGTTTCAAATTTCTAAAATTTTAGCATTTTTTAACAATTTTTAAAATTTAAGTAATTATTAAGAGTTTCAATAAGTGTTTTAAATGTTTAGTTTTTGAGTGTAAAAGATTAATTTCCCTCATTAAAACTTTCTAGATTAAATTCGTTACGAAATTTATCAAATGTTTTTACAGTTTCAAATACGTTCACAGTATCAAATACTTTAATTTTTTAAATTAATATTATAAGTTTTGTCTTAAACAAATGATTTTTGCTAGTCCATATAAAAGAAATTGCTTAAATTCAATACAAGGCTAATAGTAATAAATGCATTGTAAACACAACTTGCTTGTTTTCAAACATATAACTTACCTCTCTCATTAAAATTATATCTTTTTAGAAAACCCCAATTTTAAACAGTTATTTAAAAAATCTAAAGTAATATTTGCTACGTTGTCTTTCCCTCTGTTTATAATTAAATATTTTATGTTTGTATCCTTAATTAAATCATTTATTTCAAGTACAACACAACTTCATTTCGAGACATTGTAATAAGGTTTTCCCTCTCTTTTCAGAACTACACAGCTTACAATGAGTGAGGGAAAACGTCAAATTTTTGCTAGTTTGTTGGATGAACTTTTTGTTAGTGATACAGAGTCTGAATCTGTTTCGATAGCAAAAAGAGTGCCTAGTACAAGCTGTCAAGACATTGCTTCACCTAAACGACATCATTTTGATCTCTTGTTGGACAATTTATTCTTGAATGATTCGAGCACTGATTCGCACATGGATAGACTGTCAGCTGCATCAGATCGGAACATGATCGTTTCCCCCAAACATGGAAAAGTAGATCTCCTGTTAGATGATTCGTTTCTATCTGACATGGATAATTCGAGTGATTCGGATAGTGCTTCATCCATCTCACAGCCGACTTTCGAGTTAATTAGAAAGACTTCTTCTATGGAAACAGATAATAAGTCGTTTTCCTATTTCTCTATCTCAGTGGAAGCTTCATGGCTTGTATTGATATATCAGCTATTGGCCACGACATTTGAATGTAGATTGACTGATGTGCAGATGAGATAATTAAACTGTATCTCACAAATAGGCTTGAGGAATTTAGTTTTCATAGTAGCTGCTGGAGTCTGTTTCTAATTCTGCATATGGATGTTCACATATCGCACTTTAGAGCATTCACCGTCGGTGCACACTATGCTCCCAAGTTTTATTGCCAATAAGAGCACATGTATGGATGTACACTACCCGGAGGGATTGTGCTTCCACTACGCCGTTATATCAGGTTTGTTTCCTGCTGCACAGAATGGCCACAGAATGAGTTCATATTCAAATCCTCACGAGTTTTTGGATACTGAAGGTCTGTCGGATCCTGTAGTGTTACAGGATATTCAAAAGTTCGAAGATAATAATATTTCCATCAATGTCTACTGTGCTGTATACAAAGATGGTAATATTATTGACGAAACTTTCAATATGCAAGGGGTTATTCTACCAATGTGTATTTGTCCTGTACATCATGCACATCACATAATGTATTCGCCATTCATGCTTTTGATAATGACACATATTTGCATTTTGTTTCCCTTAAGGATTAGTCAAGGCTGCTTAACAGACAGTTGGAAAATAGAAAAAACAAAAAACATGCTTGCGATTGTTGTCTCCAATACTTTAGTAGTGAGGAGAATATCGCAAAACATAATGATCTGTCAGCAACATAAGGCTGTTCGCAGTACTTTCTCCCTACTGGGGATGATAAGTACCTGCATTTTTAGGGTTACAGCAAACAGTAAATATTGGGTATGGTGCCTCTTGCGATTCAGAGAATTATTTGAAACCCTTGTCCACTTGTCTCCCCAATGATAACATGAGTAATACAAATAGCATCAACCAACATGTTTCATATGCTGGTAGCATTTTGTTGGTTTGCTCATACAATCCAGCATTATCTAACTACTTTGAGTTTGTGGGTGATGATTGTATGAACCAGTTAGTAGATAAATTGGTTGGATTAACAAAGTGGGTTGCAGGAATATACAGCGTGACTTCTCCGATGAAGTAAAAAACCCCAGCTGATGAAGCTAGGTTGGGGGCTCAGAAATGTTGTCATATTTGTAAGAAGGAAATCTGTACAGATACTGTGGTCGACGATGACTATCTGATCGGGGAAATAAGAGGTCACACACATAATAAATGCATTTTGAATTTCAGGATGCCCAAGAAACAACTTGTCACTGTATCTTATAACCTGCAATACTCTGAAGATCACGTTCTCATAAAGCCATTGGCTGAACGTCACATAACAAAACCCGACAGAACTGTGGTAATCGAAAACCCAGGTAAAATCGAGGTGATTGGTATGACACTTGAAAAGTACAAATCCATCACCAAACGTATTCCCAACGTAGACTCAAAAGGAAAAGCACAACATTTCAAGTTACATTTCATCGATTGTTTTCAGTTCATGATGGCCTCACTGGAATATTTGGCAGGTATTTGAAAACTGTATAATTGGGTATCACCTGCTCGATGTTTGCAGACAACACCCTATTTGAATTGGCAAAAAGGAAGGGTGTGTTTCCTTATGACTTTGTTAAGTCCAAAGACAGTCTGATGTGCACGTCGCTCCTACCGAAGGACACATTTCAAAATGTCATGAAATGCAAAGGCATTGGTGATGAGTATTATGCACACACTCAAGCTGCAAGGGATGCATTTCACTGCATAAATCTGCTGCAGTATGCCATTCTGTATTTACATTTTGACACTTGTTTGCTGGCAGACATTTTTGAACATTTGAGGACTGTATGTTTGGCTCATTATGGTCTTGACCCCACCATGTATGTCACAGCTCCATATCTTGTATGGGATGCTTGATTATCAATGACAGATGTGTGGCTAGAGCTCTTGACCACCCTGATATGTACCTTTTTGTTGAACACAGAGTTATGGGCAGCAATGCCCAGGTTTTCAGAAGGCGCGCAGAAGCCTAAAACATTTACATGGATGAAGAGTATGACCCCAGTGTGGCACCGAAATATATCTGCTATTTCGATGTAAATGGCTGGTACAGCCACACTATGAAAAGCAAACTTCCTATTGGCAATTTTGAGTGGGTGAATGCTGACGTGTTTTCATAGTGGGATTTTGTGAATACAGTGAATGAGGGGGACACGTGCTTTTTCACAGAAGTGGATTTGTCATTTCCAGACGAATGCCATGATGTGCTATCCGATCTGCCTTTGGCTCCACTAAATTGCATACCTCTAATGGCTTGTATTAAAAACTGTTGACACTCATGCTGCAAATTATTTATGTTATTCATGGGGAAAATCTGAGGTAGTACTTGATGTATGGAGCAACACTTGACTCTGTTCATCGCATTTTGCACTTTGAACAGAAGGCTTGTATGGCTCCGTAATTCCAGTTTAACATTGAGAAACGTGCCCAGTCTGCAAACGTCTTTGAGGAATAATTTTTTAAACTAATGAATAATCTAGTGTATGGAAAAACTTTACAGGATGTCCACCTGAAAAGGGACATAAGAGTTGTTACCAGGCATGACACTATATATGGAGGTGCAGAACTGATAGGGTATCCTACATTCCAGGCACGACAGATTATGGATGAGAATCCTCATTTTATCGAAATGTTAAAGAGCTATGTTACATTTTACAAGCTTCTGTACACTGGTGTTGCCATTCTTGATCTTTCCAAATGAACTCTTTATGAATTTCATGACCAGTACATATGACAAAAATTTCCCCTGCCAGCCTTTCTCCTTCTATACTGTGATACCAACAGTCTGATATACAAAATTGCTTGAAGAGATGTTTACGAAGTAATTACCCTAGATTTAAGAGCATGGTTTGATACTTCTAACTATATGCTCAATAACTCACAAGGATTCTCACACGAGAACAATTGGCTCTGCAATCATTGAGTAAGTTAGATTAATTTCTTAGTGTAATCAATCAGTTCATCTTGTTTAACCTGTATTTCGTTGCTTGTTTAGAACATTTGTCTTGAGAGCCAATGAGGGATGGAGAAAAATACGTATTTATATTCGTGTATGTGTAATTTTCTTGGGAGGGAATATTTTTATGTTACCTGGAGTAATGGTGAGTTGTAATTTTATATTAACCTGGTTCTTATCGTTATTGATTAATTAACTTGGTTTTGTGACTTCAGTTACATTTGAAATAGTTTCATTCTGTAATTGCATGATTATAGTCGGTTTAATTAATTTGTGGTAATCGCATGATTAATATATTTTGGTCAATTGGGTTTAAAGTAATTCGTTTGGCAACCTATTTGGACATAAATCGTAGTGTCCCAGAAGTGGGTTGCGTGCTCTCGCTCCATCCACACCTCCCTCACCTAGTGGGCCAGAACATACGCGCGTGCGGGTGTTCCACTCACAAATAAAAATATATATAATGTTCCTTATACCACCCTTGCACCAACATTAACACCTATATAAGCAATTATAACCCTTTACTCTGGTCAGTTGTCTCCAGGATGTCACAGAGGACACATCGATGCTGCTCTGCCAATATCACCCCTATGAACCATAACCCTTTCAACACCAATAAAAAAAATTTCATATCAAAGAATAAAAAATCGATTAAATAATTCGGTTATTAATGGATAAACCAATTTAATTAGTCGATTAATCAAATTAATCGAATTAATCAAATTAATCGAATTAATCAAATTAATCGAATTAATTAAACTATTATTTAATCTGATTTGCGTATCATTATGGTGATTAGACACTTGTGCCACTCTTGCCCCCAAATGCGACTTAGGCAACTCTTGCACTAAGTGGGCCAGAACAGACCCGCGTGCTCTACTAAAAAAAAAAAGCTAGCGTCTCTCCCAGGGATGACCCCGCAACCCTCATATTACTAGTAAAACGTCTTTCACCGAATAACCACTGTTCATACTCTTTCTGACAGGTTATATTAGGTAGTAACATAGGCCAGAATAAAATGTCACCTCTTAGGAGGAATTGAGATAAGTGATTTGGAGAATATCTGCACTTCAGAATGGCATTAAACATCTGCAACAGGACTGTATGTAATTACATTTACTTAGTTGCTGTCTCATAACTGCAGAATATATTGGTTTATGAATTTTTGCTTCGGGGCAACAGTGACGTACTGAAATTTACAAAGAACGACAGGAAACCTTTAATATCGCTTATACGTTACCTTTGATACAAAGTAATATTTCTTTACTTTGAACAAAATCATTTCAAAGAATGTTTATTTCGTTAATATAAATGACGGTAATGTTGACATAAAACAAAAACATTAAAAAAAAAAAATTATTAACATCAAACGTGTGTTTATGTAACCTTCTCTTTGAATTAGAGCAATGTTGCTGTGAACAAAACAGCTCAAAAAAATTATTTTCTTTGACGTACAGAAAACTTTGTTAGGATTTTTTTTAGAGTGGTGCAGTGGGATAAGAGATTAAATGAAAAACTGCTTAGCACATACGACATTGCAAAGTTCTGTTGACAAGGAAATCACGGGGAATGGCATTAAAAAGTACACGGAAACAAGCCAAGATTGAATGTGCTAATAGACAATAAAAACATAAGAACACGCTGTGTGTTCTTCTGTGCCTTTCCCATTGTGCCGTCAGGTTTTGAGCTTGTAATGTATTCGCTGTTTATTTTTAACCAAACCTTTGAAAAATCACCCCGTGTGTAACTTTCTTGTTACTTTCTTGTTCTTCGTGTTACATAAATGTTTTAAGGCTCATCTACAATTGCCGTACCGTGTACTACGTTAGTCTCATAAGAAACTGAATAACTGTACATTAAATATCAATGTCTACAACTATGACTCGGCTTGACTTACATGGCACGCAGGACGTGAAAGATGGCCATTTCTGTGTATCTTGCGTCACGATTTAACGTCGGCGAATCAGAATGCAGAACGTCATAATAACCGTAGTAGTCAAACCACGTTTGCAATAATCGAAAATGGAGTATATTTGACTTCGGATTCCTGAAGTGCAGTAAAGTGTTATCTTGTTATTGTTTTGATTCTTCCCGTATAGATACGTGGAAATACTTAAGTAAATCTATTAATTCCATGTCATTCACAATCAAAACAAATAGCAAGGCATAGCTTTTCTAGGCGCCCATATATACAACTGATAACCAGTTTGACCAACGAATGAATGAAAATTATATCGTGAGAACATAAAATATTTCCCGTTTACGTACTCTAACGTGATTGGTCACACAAAAGTACCGCAAATTACGTCAAGGCCAACTGTGGACGGTCGAGATACAGACTAACGCCCTGTAAGTAACGCTCTGTAAATCATGGCAATTGTAGATGAGCCTTTATACGTGTGTTAAAATTTAAAAAAACTTTATTTTTCAATTAAATTGAATTTTTACTTATAGTTTGTTTATAAATTACAATATTTCATTTGTACTTACTATGAATAAAATGATGGAGAAAAAAATTTGTGTGTTGGTAAAGCTTAGTAAGAAATGGGACTTAAGCAAAATATTATTAAATTGAGTGTGCACGAATACGGTGCGCTGTACATTTCATGCAATTTTCTAGACTCGGTGAAGCATTATTTTCATGAGGCGGAGGAATGTCCGGGTACAGAACTTCAGCAGGGCTTCAGGAAAGCTTAAAGTAACTATTAATGTACTATAAGTTACTATCTGATGTTAACTTCTAAGACAAAACATCCTCACAAGCCGCGACGCTTGAAATGATAAATTTAAACTTAGTCAAAGGGTGCTAAGACACAGTTTCTTTTTATTTGTACGAAATATTGTTGAACCTGTAGACATAACTTGTAAGTTCTGTTTCCTGACATATACATTTTTAGATAGCACAATTTTCGCATCATATAGTGTCGAAATCACAATTTTATTATTTTTGGGACGTAAACGAAATAAATGAAAACAGTTACACGAAATATGACAAGAGTGACTGAAAGATCACGTCTTAATCCATGTTATGGTTTGCTTGGCAAAATTTATTTTATAAAATCTCATAGATTGTTTCGCATAAAAATATTTAAAAATTTCCTTAGTTTAAGAGTTTTTTTTTAACAATTGCGTGAACATTTCATGGCGTGGTTTCAAATATTTCTTGAAGTAACTCATGGTATGTTATTCCAGTGTGAGTGACATGAATTCGGTAGGTGAATTGGGTTTTATTGGTTGTACGTCTCAAATATACTAAAACTGTTATTATGACATGCATTTATGCTAAAAAAAAACACGCTGTGTGAACATTACATTTGTTATGCGAGGGGAATAGTGTTGTAAGTATTGTCTACAAGTTGAACAGCATTTCGTAAAAAATATAAAATCTTATTGCATAACTTAACAGAATTAAATTTTTGTATTTTCTGGTCAATTTATTGGGATTTATTTGAGCGCGCTCTAGATATTTATCGGTGAGATTGTATAAATACTTAATAAATAGACCGGGGAAATATAAAAGAATGAAAGTACACAGCAGTAGTTCTCGTCCTACTATAGGATACTGAACTCTTTAATCTAACCACGTTCAGGGTAAACGTTTTGTTATTTTATACTGTCATTTTCATTTTAGTAATACTAAATTCCCCATACATTCCAAAAAATTAAACGTAAGGTTAGCCACGATAATTATTTTATTTGCGTTTAAAATCCCTCTCCTGGCCCCATCCAGCCTACACTTTGCCTGTCATGAGGCTTTCTGAGCAGCAAAAGAACTGGAGAGAATTTTCTTTCAAGCCCTCCGAACATATCTCTCTCGCGAAGCTCTTCACAGCTGCCTGGATCTTTGCATTAGCCTAACGTTATTGAATCCGCTGAATAGCATAAGCACATAGCCCTTTTATGCCCCGCCCGTATCTATGCATGTGCGAGTGTGTGCTTCCACTTTTTTTATTCACTTTCTTTCTTCGCCCTTTCAAGGCTTTTACCAACAGTAATTGAAAAAAAAAAAAAAAGAAAAGAAAAAAGAGAGGCGAAGTGTTGTATGAGCTACACTGGCTTTTAGCATAGGGGGATGGAACTTGACTTTCCTTTGTGCCAGAAAATGCCTCTTAATCTTTATTTTTCTTTGCCTCCACGTTCCGTCGTCTACCCCTCGACCGACTCCATTCCGGTCCTCGACGACAAGAATATCGTTTTAATTATGGTTACGCAGATGCGGCTATTATTTCTAACCTCTCGACGAGGTCCGCGTAAATACCACAAGAGGGTGTCTTGCATCCCCTCCCCTCCTCTCTTATTCTGAACCCTTCTTTCCACGGCAGTCGAGTTTGGTAAGTACAAAGAGAACTGGAAGTTTCGCGGATTCATTTGGCAACCAACTAGACGGCAAAATTCTTGGTGTACTAGACCTCCAACTATTTGGCTAATGCTCAGGTTTTACCGCAGAATGGGTAGCAAGGGATTTGGTGCTCTTTTTCTTGCAGTTCATTTATTGGGTCGAATTTGCCCAGTGCGTGGTTTACAAACTGGGACCCTATAGGGAAAGGAAGACAAATGTACACGCGTTTGAAGTGTAGTCTGTCCTCAAATGAAGTAGCGGAATTTCCGAGTCTCTAGTAATTACTCTTCCATCTGTATCCGGGTGAAGGCAAGGTGGTTCGGACGAATCAAATCTATACAACGCAAAAAATAAATAAATTCTGTGCGTTAAGGACCAAAGCAAAGACGGTACGGGCTTTTACTTTGAGGCCTAGGGTTTGTGTCTAGGATAAGGCATGGCTGTCTGCAATACCACTTCGTATGTCATACTTAGTGCCTAGACCTAACTCTCTTTACCGGAAGTTTTTCTGTCACTGGTGGTGTGTCATAACATGTGTGTGTGTGTGCATAAAGAGAGAGGTAGAGAAGTAAAAAAGCGAGTTACATACTTATCGAAAAAGCTAAGATATATTGTCTGAAAGCAAAAATATTTATAAGTGCTTGTTAGAAAGCGCGTTTCTTATTAAATGTTTCTATATTTTAAAGGACTAGGAAAAATTTTGTAGATTTCATAAATGACGCAGAAGAGAATTCGATATGAAGACTTAATATTAATATCTCTACTTTCGTGGCAGCTAGTACTTAATCACACGTGCTATACTGGGGTGAAGATATCTCCAGATCTCCAGATTAGGCCTACATGATTCTAGAGAAAAAATAGTGGTTAGGTCTTGTATAATATTTCTCGTAGGAATTTGCTCATTTAAACCATAAAAAACATAGTTATTATTAACTTCCATAGACTAACATATATCAGATAACAATAGTGTGATGATGGTCTTACGCTGAGTGAATGTCTTGTCTGATGGAATAAATCACTATTTTATACAACACCAAATATCAAGTTATTTTAGTTACGTCCATTCAAACTAAATTTTTTAAACAGTTTTGGTAGGCCACGGTATGTGTTTGTTCTTGGTCACAAGCTAAAAACATGCTGTAATTTTTGCAACACGTTTTGAACAAACAAAAAAATACGTAGGTGGTCGCGTGATTCGAAAGCCGCGATGACAGAAAACGGTACGAACATCCGAAACACAATAACTCTAGAAAACTCAGCAATTTAAAGTTGGGACGAGAAAAGTATTAGGATATTAATTAATCATATACAGAAAATGTAAAGAAACACGCGTTGTATGGAACAAGTAAGAAAAAAAAAACATAATTGAT
Organism: Dryococelus australis; assembly: GCA_029891345.1. Taxonomy (NCBI): domain Eukaryota; kingdom Metazoa; phylum Arthropoda; class Insecta; order Phasmatodea; family Phasmatidae; genus Dryococelus; species Dryococelus australis. The sequence continues at coordinate 6,161,983 of CM057006.1, read as the reverse complement.
AAACAATATTTCCGAAACAAAATTCTTGAATACTGTGAGGTGACTATTTTCCTGTATACCTCCATTCACAATACCCTGTAGTTGAAAAATAAACAAGACGGAATACATTAAATAACATGTTCGAACACGGGAAGAAAAATTCCCGAACTCTGTATAACAGGAGATGTTATTGCAAGGGGGAAAGAAATAAAAATCCTTAGTCGCTTATCAGGTTGCTTTATATTGACACGTGATGTTTCTCGACACGGGTTTAAAAGAAATACTAAATTGAGATCTGCTGGTAGATACCCGATCTACCTGTGTTTCTAGCACATACTGGCGTCTCTATACACAATTGCTGCACGGATTTCGCCACGCATACATTTGCCTTCCTTTCCTTTCCAATTCCCTCCAATCGGGCGCATTGAAATATGTCATGTTGGCGCGAACCTTCGTGAAAGGACCCCAGCTCGGGGTCCAACAATGCAAGAAGGAGGGGGGATAGGCAATACGGCATAAGAAGGAGGGGGATAGGCAATACGGCATAGGAAGGAAAATTGCGGGAACGATAGCAGTGCCCCCATGGCACGCAACAATCGATGCCTCTAGACGACCTGCCCTGCTTCCTATAATGGGATACATTCGCTCACTGGTTCTTCGGTTCTCCCAAACGTCGATATGTAAGCTCCACCGCTATTCATCTCTTCCTCCCCTCTGCGATCCCGACCCAAAGTATCATAGATACGTTGTTTGAACTGGACTCGCTCCAGATTATCTTAATCCTCAAGGGAAAAAAAAATTATAATCGATGAACGAGAGAAATACTTGTAACGTGAAACTCTATGAATAGAATCTCTCCTAATCTGGAATTTGAATTTAGCCGCAGTAAAATAACCCCACATCTTTTTATCTCTTGTTTACAAATATCAGTTTTATGCTGTGAAGTTTTAAGATATCCGTACCAGGAATTAAAGTCTCTTTGTTTTAAGATATCCGTACCAGGAATTAACGTCTCTTTGTTTTAAATCTCCTTACATTAACAACACATCACGCTCAACTGAAAAGCTTTTCCACTCCGTAAAGAAATACCTTGGAATGTATTTTTGCCATAAATCTTGACTTGGGAAGCTCATGGACGCACAAGCAAGAATATTTGGTTTTGTGCGAGCGTACGCTTCGACGCAGATAGCCGAGTTATTTTCCCCTTCATTTTAATCACACTACAGTTTTGAACGGAAAGTAATAACGGAATTAATGAATTGGGACTATTGTTTAACAAAAAGCATTAACTATCCGTAATCTCACTAATACGGCTTCACTATAACGGAAATATATATTTGTCGTTAATGTATATTACTAACTCACGAACCAGTCATATACTGTAGGGTCTAGATAATTGTCCCCCATGTATATATAACATGATACGGTTTTATTTCATTAGATATTAAATTAAGGCAAACCATTAAGAAAGTTGTTGAAAATTTGACATAAAGAAACGTTTTTAAATTATTTGGTGTTAATAACGCCATTGTATTTATCACTTCCGGTTCACCGAATTGGGTTTCTATAATTAAGTTATTTAACACCCTAGCAGATACACAAAGTCACTCACTACATTCCCGTGTTGTATCTCGAAACATCGTGGTTCTTTAGTACCCTCAGCACATTGTCCTACAAAGGCGAGCTGGGTTCGATTCCCAGCGGGATCATCCCCGGATATTCGCACGTGGGAATCCTGCCGGACGATGCCGCTGATCGGCGGGTTTTCTAGAGGATCTCCCGTTCCCTCCGACCTTGCATTCTGGCTTTGTTTCTTCCTCACCTCGCTTCACCATCATCGTCTCTCAAGACCTCGACGTCGAGAGCCGCACAAATCTCTTCTCTCACTCACTCACTCACTTTAATGGTTTCTTTTAAAAGCGTGTATTTCAAACACACTGCGATGCAATTCAAATTCCAGTCAGGCGGGCCCCTTAATACAAAACAATGTGAGGCGAAATCAACAACGTTGACGACTCGACATCTTGAGGGCTGTGACAAAACTCAGGTCATTGGCGCGGCGACGGAAGTATGGTTCTCAGTGGTTTACCATTGCCTTCCGCAGTAGACATAAGGCAAGTCTACCAACCTTTCAAAAAGAAATTCAGTTTCCGCTTGTGCGAGGTACAGTCGCTACCAATTATACCGCGGATAGCCGCAGCTGTTCTAGTGAAACTTGAAATATAGTCTACTCGCGGTATTTTCACACTTTTTGGATCAAACCTTTGAAAAATCACCCCATGTACGACGTGTTAGAGTGTTTCCTAAATATATCGGGTATCACAAGCGTTTTAAAGCTCTGTTAAGGCTCCTGTGTACTGAAATGTTTTCTGTGGGATCGTTGTTTGCGCGTAAACACTTGTCTCGGTAAATAAATATACGAAGTTTTGCCAGGAAAGATAAAAAAAAACTATCGTCTATGTCACTATATTTTTACTTTTATCATATTAAGTGTATTAATGGAGAGAAAAAATCGCGCAACTGTACAAATACCACATATTTAAAGCTTACCTATGATGTTCCTTTAAGCGGCAAGAGAAAAGTACGATTATACGCAGGTATTTTGATCTGCGTACTTTCATCGCGTGTGATAGCCCCTCACAGTTACAGATCTAGTTTACGCAGTACAGTGTTAGGACGGAAACACTGCACGCCTTGCTCGTAGGAGCGATGAGGCGCTAGGCGTGCGCGTTAGTGTCCCCCGTGTCACGCGCAGCTACATAGCTCCGAGCGTGTGAGGCACGTATGAGTCATTGACGAGCGCGGTATGAGTGACTACCGGAGACGCAGCGGATATTGACAAAGGAATGTTTCCAAAGCGTGCCTGTTATAACTTGGGACATGCAAAATTCGCGTTATTATCAGGCATCAGGCTAAACTCCACAGTACTATTTATACTCGAGCCGCCGTCATTTCTTCATTGGCTGCTGACTAAACGTGATGCCACTCCCCTCCTGACAGAACTGCACGTGATTCGAGCACACAATTGGCAGGTGTCCATTTATTGGCGCAGAAGTACCCAGGGTGTGTCAAGTCAAGTATGGTCCAATAGCAAACCAACTGCAAAGATACACATGATTTAAGTTTAAGGTGTCCCGAAATAATAACGCGAATTTTGTAAGTCTCTAGTTATACCTATCAGAGCGCGTGCTGCTCCCGGCCTTGGGTATCGGATGTCTTTGACACATCTGAAGAATGCTCTGGATTACTGACCTCGATGCTCTCAGCTAGACGCGGGGTGCGGCCAACTATCCAGGTCAAGGCCAGTGGGGTATAAATAGTGCGATGGGCCTCCGAACCGGCAGTTTCTGAGTGTATGAGTTTCAGCGATAGACGACTAGCGAGAGGAGAAGCGCGCGGCGAGAGAAGTGACCAGCGGGAGGAAAATCTGCGACTGCGAGCATCAGAGCAGCGAAGAGTGCAGCTGTCAGGCTGAATTATTGGACTGGATGCATGGGTGAACTATATTATAGGCTGTTCACGGTAAAGTGAGCACTTTCCAAGGCCCTCCTAACAGACATTAACCACTAATAAATGTATCTTATTGCAACCTCAGGATTAAATTTTTGAGTATTGTGAAATGTATACACTGTGTTTATTGGTCACATTGCAATGTTTATATTAAAAAGCAGCAGGGAGATGGAAATTGAATGAAAGCAAAATTTAGAAGGGCCTTAAAAAGTGCTCACTTTACCGTGAACAGCCTATACAGATATTGACAGCAGACAAAGAAAAAGTGTGTTAATGATAATTATGAGTTAATTGATTATAAAAAAAAGTTTCAAGTATCCGTGGATTTACTATACCGCTAAATATTGTTGTTATTTTCATCGAAAAATCGTGAATTCCGTTGCTCAAAAGCACTGGTTCCGTTGCATCCCATTTACAATAGATTTACTTAATGGCCTATCGTAAAATTCTAGTCTCATGCACAATTTTCACATTTCCTTTCATACTAATATAATTCAAAATTTGTTATACTTTTATAAAACATAATTTTACCCCATCAAGCATACGGACAAACATTTTTACAAATAAAACACTTTAAAGATTAATTATTAGTGCATCAGTTTAGTCAATAACGTACTCAGAAACATTATAAGTGCTATATGCTATTATATTATACGGTTCATAATCACTGATTTAAGTAGCATCACCGTTAACTAGCTAAATACTAATTGATTTCATATTTTTTTCACGCTGTCCCATTACTTATTAAAACACTTTACTTATGCTAAAGGATCAGCTTTCGCAACAGGCGAAATGATAACCTGTAGATATATTTAAGACAATTATAAAACATGTTTTCAAATTCCTTACGTCACACGCGTAATGTTGTGAGGGCCGAAATAAATGTGCGGTATTACTGCAGCCATAAACTGTCCGTTCAACTATTTCCCCCCTCCCCCCCCTTTTTAATATCGTCATGTTTATTTGCAAAAAAATTCTCAATAAATATGCATTTGACACAATGTCATTATTTACGATCCCACAACACAGCGATGACAGGTCAAAATGAATAACCTTCATCTACGTCACGGAATGCAATTTCCTTACTGTAGTCAGCTTTACGCTACATGGTGTTGCTACGAAATCACCATAACTTGAACATGTTACTCTCATTCGTTATCTCTGTATTTTAAGAAAATTTATGCGTTTTATTTGAGTTAGGATTGTATTTTATAAGGTGACAGGAGTGACATAGCCTTTTTTTTTTCTTTCGATAACTCGGTTTTATTTTTTGAGTGCCAAATTTGGCTTGCTGATAATTTAACAAAATAACATCACAGTATTAACGTAGTATAAAATAACGATCATAGCTTACAGAAAAAAAATTATGTGATATCTCTGCAATAGTAGGCAGTGATATTCTTTTCTTGGTAACTGGCTGGGAAAAATGTGACTAACAATAATGTTTTGTGACAATTTTTAATTTCCTTTAGTTATGATAGCGTTTTAACGTATCGAAAAATAGGATAATTCTAATTGATAAAACTCATTTAACTGAATTCGTAATATGTCTAGTAGCCTATTCATTAAATCCCCTTTATCAGCAAGTAACAATCACAAGCCAATAATGACACCCGGTGGGTTTTATTTAGGAGGATAATAATAAGAACGCATTTTTCTTCCACGAATGACATAACTTAATAACCTTTGAAGTAATGAAAAGTTGCCTTCAGAGTCATATTTCATTCGTCTTTTTCTTTCCCCATCCCTTTTCTTTGACGATCTAGACCCTTTATAGTAGTCTGGGCAGACGGAGGGTTGTATTTTACATGTGTCCTTATTATTCACAATGTTGTAGCCCCAGCCAATCCGGAACCAACTTTCTACTACCCCCTTCTCCAAACATCACTTCATCCTCACACCCGTCCCATCTCCTGGCCGACTGTATCTAAGTTATGATTATTAAATACCCGACCATTACATCCAACACAATAGTATGTCTCGCGTAGCTTCCAATATCAGTACAAGCTTTCACTACTGTAAAGCTGACAACATCAACACTATATATCAAGAGCACGTGCGCTGGGGCTAAAACTGATCACTTACTTGAATCAACCCGTGTGAAAATTTCATAGGTTTTTGTAACCAATTGTGTTAAGGAAAGTCGTCTATTTTGGGCCGGGAACATTAGCACAAATAATTAATAATCATAAAGAACAAAAATTAATTTTCGTACGAGTTTATGAATACTGCTGAAAAATTAAAAATTACACGTCAGATAACTTTCAGCAAAAAAAAAAAAAAAAAAAAAAAAATTATCCCGTTATACAGATGTGCATGATCGTAGGTAGAGTTTTTTGTTAGTCAACGAAATTATTTTCAGAAAAATTAACCAAGGGAGACCGAAAGCAATTTCTTTAATTTATTTGGAGCCGAAATTTCTGGTGCAAGCAAGCATAAAAATGTGCAAAAAGTTCTTATTTGTTGCATAAAATGCTAAACAATTTTCTATGATTCCACAGATATATCTAGGTAGCTCATAGTATTTCTTATCAGTGTAAAATATCTTATTTCTGGAAATAAGGGTTAGCTATTTGCATGCTGCAGAAACTATAAGACTGTAAGTATACAAATATTATGTATTGTATATATATTTTTAACCATTTCCTTGCAATGACATCTCGTCGAGCATAAACATAACATATTGACGTTTCTGGGACCCACCGTTCACAGTTTTAATTTATCCCAGTTATAATCAGTGTTCACTATGTCGCACAAGGAGGTCATATTTAGCCGGTAAACATTGGTTGCGGTGAAGCGAGCACTTTTGAAATAAACTTTTGAAAATATATATAAACATCCCTTTGACGTCGTTATACCTCTTAAGCGGTGAAAAGTTTAAGCTACATAATTATTCAGTAATAACCAAATTAGCATAAAGTCTATTCGTCTTTGCCTTACAAGACTTAAGTTTTCTTCCATGGTTTGTGAACGAGTAGAAAATAAACTTTACAATCTGACTAGACGCTATTTTACCACCGCTAAATTATTTTTTTATATTCCTAAGTGTAGTCTTTTTTTATACAACAGTATTTTGCAATAGTAGAGCAAATAAAGCATCTTTGCAGATTAGACCAGGCCCAATTAAGTGACGTTTCTTACGGAGATTTCGCGAATATACTGTTTCCTTCACCGCACCATTAGGAGATCTACAATCACACATGTCACCGTACAAAATGTAAAGTTACGTTATTTAAACAAGAAATATCTATATTTGGTCATAAAAATTGTACTCTAAGAAATAACGGGTCACATTATTTTTGTGGCGAATTCAATAGTAACGCGATGAAAAATATCATTTCCTTAATTTTATGGTTTGAGGTGTTCCCAAAGATATGAGTAAAATTGACTTAGCTTAAGTTATTGCAGTTCACAAACTCTAATAAATGCAGTCTTAAGTTATTGCAGTTCACAGACTCTATCAAATGCAGTATTTCGATACGTGATGAATTGATTATTTTCTGCGTCCATTCGGTAAATATGCATTCTCGGGAACGTCACGGCTGCGTTCTTGATATTCTGTCTGCGAGCCAACCCCACGTTAACTACAGGATATCCCAGTAAAACGTACTCGACCATACAGTGGCTATAATTAACTGCAGTTATTTGCTGTTGTAACTCACGTACGTTCATTTCATTCATGTGATTGTACTCTACGTAAATATCGTCCATTCTCATAATTTCACGTGTACCTTTGTTAAGGTTGAAGTAAAGCAACTGCCCATGGAGCACTGCACCCGACTATACAACATGAAGAAAACATTAAAGAAATAGTACAGACACCATAAAAATTGTCAGAAAAGTGCGATTTATGCTGTATATGAAAGAAGAATGTACATATTTTGTAACATTATAAAATGTTTTACTAAAATATCCTTTTTAAATGTAAAAAATAATTGATTAAAATTGTCTGTATTTTTAACAAAATGTAAACATATTTCCATTCTGAATGCTTCAGAAAGCAGAATTTGCAAGAAAATCATCGTCATGGAATATCCTCATAATGTATTAGTATGATAGAGTGTACGAAAATTGTAATAATAATGTAAGAAATAATTTTTATAATTGATTTTATGTGCGTCCATTTGTCACAAACAACTGTCGTAAATAAAGTTAATAATAAAATATATATTATACATTATTACTACGATTTTATTACACATGATCACAGTAAATAATATGACAATCTTTCTTGACGAAAATTTTCTTGTAAATGCTGCTTTCCGAAGCATCCATAACGGAAATGCGCTTAGATTCTGTTAAAAAGGCGAACTCTACCGATCGATTCATTTTTTTCCATTTAAAAAGTATATTTTAGTAAAATATCTTATAATGTTGCAAAATATATACATTCTTCTTTCATATACAGCATAAATCGCACGTGCCTGACAATTTTAAGTTCTTCACATTGTACAGTCAGGAGCGGTGCTCCATAGGCAGTTCAACCGCAATGAACACAGCATTTATTTACATTCCACAGATAAGGACATTTTATTGGAATGTTCTGTATTTCAGCGTTGTGTGAAGTGTCTTGGTTGTTTATTGTCGGATATAAACACCGAAGTTCTCGATCTCAACCTTGAGAGCAGGAATCTCAGATCAACCAAGACTGCCCCCTTCTCGGCTAGGGGGGAGAGAGAGAGAGAGAGAGAGAGAGAGAGAGAGAGAGAGAGAGAGAGAGAGAGAGAGAGAGAGAGAAGCGAGAACTCTACGCGCTTACTCACACATGTGACTCTCTTTGCATTTTACTAATTAATTTAAAGCCATTTTTTTCCACGGGCTGCCGCGAGACGCTTAGCAATAAAACCCGACCCTCTCCGGTCCTTTGTGGCGCTTCCCTCGTGTGTGAATTTAATTTGTCCCTCTTACACGCAGTGTGTTTTTGGAAGGGGGTTTTGGGGGGAAGAAGGGGGGGGGAGGGGCGAACTCGGCAAGGGGGTTGGCTAGACCACACTAACCGAGATATAATCGCGACCAACTTACCGATAACCATTGACGCGTATATTAAAACCGCGAGAGAAGAAAAATAAAATTTAAAAAAAGCTGGCAGTCATTAAGCGATGAAAAGAGAACTGTGTAAGGGGGTAGTCACACACACGAAGGGTTGACGGGCAAAAGAAGGGGCGGATGCAAATTGAGAGCACTCGGAGTGGAAACGTTTTTCATACTCGAATAAAAAGCAGGGATGGGGGTGGGTCGTTTTTCTCCTGATGATTCCCTCGGGATCTGAGCGGAGTACTTGACTGCTTGTAGAGCACACGTGGAAAAACTAAGGCTGGAGGCTTAGTTGGTTGGCCTGAGTTTCGTTTGCAACAGCGCCGTGGTCCTGCAGAAAGAGCCAGCGCGCGTTTAGAAAGTCAAGCCATTTTTTTTTCTTTTTTTTCTTTTGTAAATTTAACTCGCCAATACAAAAAAAATAATTTCATCTGCGATTCAATGTTTGATGTGAAATTTCATTTCTTTGTGTGCCAAATCAACACGCTTGAGCTCATAACCACCTCTAATTACGCTGCTTAGAAACTGAAGCGTGATATTTAATATTCGTGTGTTTACGGCATTATTTTTTTCTCCAGGCTTTGCATGAAAATGTTTTAAATTTTTGTGGCTTGAGAAAGTAAAATATTTATTTCATAAGCCTACGCTTAGATGCATTTTTGTACATATTGCTTAGAACCCACGAAATTGAAAATTGTTAACTTACGAAACACAGGCTAATCATTTCGGACGTCTGGATGTAAAACATGTGTTTGATGTTAGCATCAGTTACGGATATTTTTAGGAATCTGAAAAAATAAATAAATAAACAACACAATCCTTGCCGTCAGCAGTACGGAATTCTCTGAGATGATACTTGCTACGATCACGTATAATTACAGCCGTAATGGTTTATAAATTAATACGATAACATAGGCGTGGCTAATCTCAGTTCACTTCTAGAAAGTATCTACAAGCCAAATATATTTACACTGACGTAAATTTCTGTTCGTGTAAAACAGATATTCATTTGTGTCGTGTTCATATTACACCATGTAGGCTTACATCATGTTATGAGCAAACTAAAATTCAAATAAGTGACAAAATAAACGAAAGCGAGTGAATGCTAACCGCGATAATTGTAAAACAAAAAAAAATCTAGCTAAGGTATCTCGTGTGACAAGTTGTTCAACTCAAACTAACATTCTGTCATAGAAACTAGTTAAATAGTGAAATCTGATCGGACGAGTGGATGAAGAGATTTAGGTGGCTCTTGACATCGAGGTCTTGAGAGCCGATGAGGGTGAAGTGAGGTGAGTATGAAGCAGCGACGGAATGAAAGGGCAGGAGGAACGGGATATTCCCGAGAAAACCCGCCAAGTGGCATTGTCCGGCACGATTCCCACATACGAAAATCCGGGGTGACCCCGCCAGGATTCGAACCCGTTTGACCTAGGCGAATAGTCTAACCACTGCACCACCGCGGCACCCTGATAGAACGAGAAATGAAAATATTTATTTATGGTAGGTACTAATGGGAACAGTTGTGATTGTGATTATTTAATTGTGCTCGGTTATGACAGCTCCTCTGCAAGATGCGCTTCATTCGGCGTCTTTGCTACCAAGCTACCAAGCTCATTTCGCGCAATAATTAAGTGTCCCTAGAGACAGTTGTAGTCGCTACTAATGACAGATTGGTGCAAACTACCCCATGTCTGCAAATGAGCTTGTTTTTAATATTCATGCGTAAGAAAAAAAAATCGAAAACTGACATTTTCATCTGTGGTGTCATCAAATTGAAGTTTCTTGACGCGTCTAATACGAAAAACAATAACTGCAGATCATAAAATACATAGTTCGTATGAAAAATATGATTACAACTGAGTGCGCACGAAATCGGTGCGTCGTCCCTTTGGCGTAATTTTCTAGACTTAGCTAAGCTTTGCTTGCACGAGGCGGAGGAATATCGTGGAAATAGAACTTTAGCAGGACTTCAGAAAAGTAGGACGTAACTATGGACCGTAGTTTGTATCCTCGAACAGATACTAATTTCTAATTGGCTTCTAGCTGTCGCAGAGGGATATCGTGGTTGGACCTACATTTTACTGCGTGTTTGTTATCGATCCAGCATCCTGGAAGTTGCAAGTATGTCATCGGTGAGTCTAAATCTTCACAGACCTACGGATGCTTTATGTCTATCTTGCCCGAAATTAACTCACGTATGTCTCTCGTCGATCTTACCATTTGGCCACAGAATAGGTAAAGATATACAGAAACAAAATGGAGTGGCGTTTGTTTTTTTACGTGGGCGAACCCATTCACTGATTGACTTCGCGATGCTCTGGTAAAGGCCATGCATCTGATTGGCTACTGTGCGCTCCGGAAGATTCCTTATTGACTGGTCCGCCGGGGAGTGAAATTCTATTCCAAATGGGGCATTGTAGGCATTATTGTGTACCGTCTAACCTTGGTACCGAAATGTGAAGTGAAGTGATAAGGGCTATGCCGGGATACTGCCACACTCGATCACTGAGTTATCTGGTTGGGTAAGAATAGAGCCATTGATCTTTTGCGGAAACATCTGAGCACGTGATGGACTTCAACACTCTAAGCCTAAACTGAAAATTTTATTTTGCCATTGGTCGCCCTTTGCATGAAAAGCAGTTTTCATTTTTAACCGGGACAACTAGAATTCACAACTTTGGCAGTGAACCAAGTAATTCGCGTACTAAGAGTCACGTGTTAGCGTAGCCAGTCGAGAAAGGTAAACAACCACACAGTATTTTTGAAATATAACTTGTCTCGAAATCTTTTTGCGAAATTTCATCGCCCCTTGGTATGAATGGAAGAAAACTCGCACTTGCTTTATTTCGGTAACCATACAGCGCAAACAATATTTTACAATGCATCGTAGCTGGTTTGTGTTTAGTTGAACTTTTTATCACAGTCACGATCTTTTTAGTATCATTTCACTGAAAGTTTGAAATTATGTTGGCAAGGGCCTAAAGACAAGACGTGACAATGTGCGTGAAATTGTTAGAAACGTAAGTAGGTGTGATACTTTAACGCGAATTATTTCTCCGGTTCCAGCGACTACAGACTTATATTTCATACGGTATTGTTATTGAGAAGATGGTAATAACTGCGATGGTAATGATATATACTGTTTATGGTGGTGATAACGGTGATGGTAGTGATAATGTTGATGGTGATAATAATGGTGATGATGATGAATGGGTAGGAACACCGGACAAGGCAGGACGACTCGGTGGTGTTTTGTCATTGCCTTCCGTATGAGGGTGAGTGAGATCCACATACAATTAGTACAATTCCATGGGTCATTACAGAGGAGTATTTAAACGGGAGGATCCACATAGGTCCCTGGCTACCTCCGATAATTGGGAAAGAAAACAATTTAGACAATGACAAATAACAAAAGATGTGGACTCTTCAGAATCTTGACACGGATTGTAAAATGTTTGTAGCTAAGGAAGCTGCAACGCACGCATAAAATTTTTTATATTAATACAGAACGAAAATTGCCCAGTAACAGAACTAACACATGCAGGGATCGTTAGAAAATAGTTTTATCTATACATGAGAATGTAACTTCTGTCTGCTGAACTGGAGGCAACTACAAGGGAAAAAATTTATGGGAAAATTAATGATTTCCAACTACGTACAACTGCAGTGTTATAAAAATGTTTTTAGAAAATTAATTTTTATAGCATCCTACTCCACCATGAGGTGAAACAAAATTTTGTGTTCGCGATTGTCCTGTCTTTATCAATAAATCAATTATAGTATTGAAAAAGCGAATTTATCTTAATGCTATTACATGAATGTTTATAAATGAGCATTAGGGTGTTTCTTTTTTTATTATTTTTAATTACTTGCTTCGATTAAGCATGTATAAGGAATTTTACGTGCATAGGCCGTTCACGGTAAAGTGAGCACTTTTTGAAGCTGTTTCATAAGACATAACAACCAATAAATACATTGCATTGTGGCCTCGGACTTTGGTTTTGGGTATGATGAGTGTGTAAACTGTGTTTATTATTCACATGGCAGGGTTTACATTGCCAAGTGTTAGAAGGATATATATTGGTTGAAAGAAAAAAGTAACTAGGGCTTCAGAGGTGCTCACTTTACCGTGAATGGCCTATAACTTCTTGTCATCGACTCCGAAGCTTCAATCACCTTGGCCCTCGCCAAACAAATTCATATGTACGTCGCTGGGTCATTACCGGGAATAGAAATGAGAGTTCTTGGTTAAGGAAAAACAATGTTTCCACTACAGTGTGTGGGCAGTCTTACGATATTCGACTTCTGTCAATGTGTAAATATATACCTATGTGTTAATTAAAGAAAAAGTGCATTTACAGGACAAAGCATTTTTCAAAATTTTGCTTCAAAAGCGTTCAAAGGAACTGGTATATTGTATTTTTAGTTCTTCTTGATGGTTTATTCACTCGAATGAGTAATACATTTATTTTTTATTGATATTAGGTCCCTACTTCCAGCTCATTTGAGCGCGAATTTGCACCGCGAAAAAAAAAGACAGAAGGAAACGTCTGTTTGGAAACAACCAGCACAATAACCCACACTATACGCTGTTCACGGTAAAGTGAGCACTTTTTAAGGCTCTTCTAAATTTTTCCTTTCATCAAATTTCCATCTTCCTGATGCTTTTCAATATAAACATTGCAATGTGACCAATAAACGCAGTGTATACATTTGACCACCCTCACAATTTAATGCACGAGGCTGCAATAAGATATATTTATTAGTGGTTGATGTCTGTTGGGAGAACGTTGAAAAGTGCTCACTTTACCGTGAACATCCTATAACTGCAACATTTCAAGCATTATCAGAGTCTTATCTGCGACACTCTAACTGCCAACTCGCTTCCGTCGCTGCTTGAATATCGAATGCGAAGTCTTTCGTTTATTTCTCTCCTTTTGTCGCGAGGAAAATGTATACGCGCGTGTGTAACGCGCAGATCTGAGGGTTGAGATAACAGGAAGCAAAGAAAAGGCAAATGGGAAATGCGGTTTCTTTCTTTTCTTTCTTTCTTCAGCGAGTTGTTTTCGCGTTGCGGCGATGTAGAGCGCTCTCTTTTGAGAGACGGGAAAACCAGCGGACCACTCGAAGAGGTCGAGTTTGGTTGCTGTCGGTTTGGGGGGGGGGGGGGGAGGGAGGAGTTGGGGCGGCCGAGATCCACAAGAAGGGCACGATAATAACAATAAAGGAAAAGTCTCCCCTTCTGCTATAGAGCCAATGCGATAATATACATGTCTAAATATGATACGGCTTTAATACGAGCGTAATAAAAGCCTTTCCGCACGCTTGTGTTTTATTATTATTTTTTTTACTATACCACCGCACAGTTACCCAGTTTCAAAACAGCGGCGGTTAAGTGGTTGGAAAGCGATGCTGTTGGTACGATCCTCGAGCTTCCTGCCTCTGGGAGCGGTGCTGCCATCTATTGGAGATCCAGGTTTACGCTTCCAAGTTCTATACCTCCGACAAAGGCGCGGGAAAAAAGAGGGGGGGGGGGCACTCGAAAACCAGATACAATCCAGCTCCCTGGAACTTTCAAGGACTCTCTTGAATGCTAGTTAAATTTCTTCCACAATGCCGGGGTTTGCAGTGTGACTTATTTCGAATACAACGGCCGCTGCGGTTCGGTCGCTCAGCCATAATGGCCTGGAAACTTTTTTCCTCTCTCTCCTCTTTGCGATAAGTGTTTTTTTTTTTTTTTTTTGTGCGGCCTATAACATTTAACGTGAACGAAATCGATCGGCCGAGAAGAGCGAACAGATTTTGATGCTTGTGTGAATTTATGAATCTTCGAGTGGCCAGATATTGCTTGTTACTTTTAAATGAAAGTCCGCTGAATAATAGTCTACTAGAGCGCGGTTGACTACGGACGTTCGCAATAAGCTATTCATGGCGAACTATACGTCATGCAGAACAAAAAAAAAAAAAAAAAAAAAACGTGCTCACAAACAACAAAGAAAAATATTTTCTTCTATATCTTTGCGACTGGGGAACGGTTACTGCATAGTGGAGTATTTTGACTGGCTGGGACACTTGCTTCCAGTCATCTGCGAAGTTGTATCAAACTGACGTAAAGAAATCTGATTATCATCAATACGGTTCATCCTATAGAAACTGCGTCAGCTTTTCAAAAGCCAGCCAGGTAAGACCAGCTTCGTTCATTTTCGCGTTACATGTATTAAAGAATTTCTTCATTTTTATTTGCGTTTAATACGTTGAATTTACAACACGTAGTTCCAAAACTAAATATATACCTAAATATATACCTAAATAGGGCACACATTAAAGCTTATTATCCCTAACCAGTAGTGTTAACATAATTTCCTGAAGACTTATGAAAAATACGTCTGTATTACTAAACAAAATTAACCTCTTCACTAGCGCAATTTAGATATCGAAAGAGGTTATCATGTTATGCATAGTTTCACAATTTATGATTTTGCAAGGAAAATGTTAAGCTACAAGACTAACACATGCCAAAAGTGTTTGCATCACGACTAGATTGCTGTGCATAAACATGGAGACGATAAACAATTTAAATATATATATATATAGTTAAAATAATAGTAATATAGTTTCTCGTTTGCATTTTTACTGCATGGAACGCGATTATTTACATAGGCTTATAGTAAAATGATTATACTTCATGGTAACATTATAAACACAGAAACTCACCAAGGAACACTATAGGGCAAGGAAAAGAGATTTCTTTTCGTAATGAATTTCACTGTGTATAACAGAGAAACTAAAAAAAAGGTTTAAATATTTTGTCCTGTAGTGGAATTTGGACACGAAAAAAAAAAAAAAAAAAAAAAAACTCAATAACTCGAACCACACACCTACCACACCTTTACACGACGTGTTGCGTAAATATGTATTTTACACGAAAGTGACGAACGCGCATGTATTAGTTTCAAGTCACGTTACATTGCATTGCTATGAAGTTTAATTTGCGGTTTATAAAATGAGGTTACGAAAAAAAAAAAGCTTTATTTCCGTTATTTGCATGTTTCACTGTGTATACAGAAGGTTTTGTTTGTCCTGTAGCGGAATTTGAAATATAATCAATGAATTGACACTCCATGAGTGGTTCGCCACTCGCTTACGATTTTATACTCTTCAGGTATCATCGGCACTGTTCGTGTCTTAAAATCGAAGCCATAAGAATACGAAGAGCTTCTGTATTTTATATTTACTGAGTTCATTCCCGTTATTCGTCATTACGGAGTACCTTTCCGTAAATTAATTCTACATCTTCGTTAGAGATTCTGTAGATCTACTGAAAGTTTTAACAGTCTACTGCGAGATTTCATTTAGTTTTTCATTAAATTAAATATCTAAATAAATATTTAACGGTATGCAATTAAGAGAGATGCCTCTACTTCTGAGGTTACAAATACTGTATAATCAAGTGGTTAGTTATTTGTAAATATCATAAACAGCAAATCATGTCCCTACAAAGACCCGTATTCTCTCAAAACCCATTGATACTTGAGTCAACCTTCACAATTTAAATGCATTATTTTACAATCGTTAAAAATAATTATTTAAAATGTAATAACGAATCATGTATAAAGTACTTATTTTAAAATCTAACCTAATCATTTAATCATTTATAGCAGCTTTAGTTCTTAGCCAATCACATAGAAAAATTCAAAACGTATGGCGCTTTAATGAGCTCACCAAAAATATGCTTGTACCTTTAAAAAAAATTATTATTATATTTATATATACATAGTGTCAGCTTTTAAATCCTGTTTGAAGGCGTATTGAACACTTAAAATACTATTCACTTAACAGAAAAATACAATATATGCAATTACTTATCCGTGAGTGTGTAATATCCCTACATATTAAAAGTATAACATAGTTCTATTTAGTGTAGCGTAGAGTTACGTCATAGTCTGCTTACACAACAGGGTTTATATCGGCTTGAATGCGATAACAAAGCTATTATTTTACACTTGAATGTGGATCATAATGTTATAAATAATAACGTTCTACTCATATAAATCATTCAAATACTTAAATAATATCATTGTGAATTAGTATCACTTTTATACTTTGAAAAAACATCAGAGCCAACTAAACTGTTCTAATTACACAGGAACATTAATCCATTCAGACCCAGTGTTGACTATAAGTAATGCTCACAGAGGTAATTTTTGTACTGTACATTGATGAGATCAGTGACCTATGATCTTACTTATGAGTAACTACATTGAGAAAAAGGTTTTCTTCAATCAAACAAGATTTGTTTGGTGCAACTAAATTATTTGTTTGTATAGTGGCAATGAAATATTTTATTGCTGAAACCAAATTATTTTGTTGTTCTCGTTTGGTTGGCCCAAACTGTAATATTTGGTTGGTACAAGTAAAGGTTTGTTTGGCTAAACGCACATTAAACAGTTTGGGCCGATATAAAAAAAATCTTATAACTTCAGTCGAGTTTCGAACCTAGAGCACCTGCGCCCTAGCTCTACATCTTAGTAATCTCAGCTAATTTTTTTTATAAAAAATATATTTATTATCACACACGATATACAGAGGCGTTTACCCTAAACCTATTATACAGTACACATTCAACCCACAATATAAACAATAACAAAATACTCAATAAAATATGTACACAATTCTTACATAGGGGCACAAAACGATATGAACATTTGGTGAATTGGTTTTACTGACAAAGTCGATGAACACATAAAAAATTATTTAACGTGAGGGGCAGCGCACGGCGTACACCCCGACACGTGACACTGACTTATAACACTACCACCCATCGACAATTACTACTGGAACATTAAATTGTACACTTGTAAGGACCTAGGGGTGGGCAGCGCATGGCGTACACCCAACCTCGGTAATATACACGCACTTCCTGTAGGCGTGAACGTCAGAATGAAAATAAAAAATTGCCGTACCACTGACGCAATGTGCCACGCCGCGCCATGTTCCACCTATCTTGACGAAGAAGCTGGACAAAGTCTTGAACTGTCACCGGTTTCGAATGGTCCACCAAAAAACCGATCGCATGAAGTATATACCAGGCCGCAGCTCTTCGTCGAACTGAGGGGAAGGTGAAGAAATCGCAATGAAGCATGTGCTTGTCGCTGACATCTCCACGTTCATCGCGAATTATTTTTCGTACTCGTACGCGACACCACTGCCAGATGCAAGCTGCATAAACACAGGAAATTACCCTATGAAGGGCCTTGTAGGTGTTGCCACACAGCGGGCATGTAGGGTCAGCTGTCAGATGAATGCTGTATTTACGCTACTGAGTTGCCACGATATTATTGTAGAAGCCGAATGCCGCAGCTCGAAGATCAGAGGAAAGGTTAGGATCGGCAAGTATTTTCCATGGACGCCTCCAACGGATGGTTGGGGTGCGATTCACAACAGATGGTATGACAGCCGACGTTTTGGAAGCCCGAATGTACAAATATCTCGCTGATGCGACTGTCCCTTCCGGTAAGTGTTCTACTAGAGTTGCGAGTGCTTTCTTTGCCTGACTGTATTGAAGAGGCATGCGTCTAACTTCAGACCACATCATTTTCTGTAATGCTGCGTAAATGTCCTCTGGGCGCAAAATTGTTGCAATTGCTGAAGACTTATATAAGGCCTCACACTTCAAAACGTGATTAATTAGACTCAGGCCTCCTTCTTGCAAGGAAAGATAAAGTTGCGGCCTAGATAATTTAAATATATAAGATTTCCACAACATGTGGCCAACAATCTGTAGTATTTATGCACTTTGTTGACGAGGTAGTGGGAATATATGTGACACATACCACAGTTTCTCAAGTAAGAATACATTTATTAAAGTAACCCTCTGTATAATATTTGTACGACGATAATTCATTTCTATTTGACGAGCACGGAGTTTATTTATTGTCATGTTCCAATTATAATGCAACATATGAGTGGCGTCTGCGTGGAAGTATATGCCCAATATTTTCACAGTTTCGGCCCTCCGAAAGGGAAAAAACGTCGTCAAATGGCTCGCTGGTCGCGCTGAGCTCCAGTACGGCAGTTTTGTTAGCATTCGCTCGCAGATTAGAGACACTGCGAAAAAAGTCCAGGCATTCTGCCGTCTCTGTAATTTCCCGCTCTGAACGAACGACACATGTGATGTCATCAGCATAGGCATTTAATTTAAAGGACAGGTTCGCTACGGGGAATCCTTGCAAGCGGGCACTGAGCATTCTTCACAGAGGTTCAATGGCGATAGTAAATAAAATCATGGATAGCGGGCATCCTTGTCGAACTGAACTCTCGATCTTAATTGGAGGGGTAAGGAATCCGTTAACCAACAGCCGTGACCAAATTCCGCTACACACTATCCGCACCCGCTGTACTGCATTGGCTGGAAACTCGAAATGATGTATAACATGAAGTAAAAATTTATGATCGACTCTATCGAATGCCTTATCCATATCAATACTAAAGATGGCCATTTTATTGTGTTGTATTGACGAAAGTAATAGAATGTCCCTTAGGGCAAGCACGCCTTGTAAAATGGAACGTCCTGGAACAGTACATGTCTGGCCGGGACCAATAATATCTGACAATCCCTTGGTTAATCTGGTCGCACAAAACCGAGCAATTATTTTATAATCGGCACATAAAAGTGTAATTGGCCTATAATCTGACGGGTTTAAGTGGACGGGATATTTTGGGTATAAGAACAATTATCCCTTCTTTATGAGACTTGCATAACTCCCCTCTTTCAAGCACATCGTGAACAACTTCGCAGAAGTCGGTACCAATAATATCCCAATAAGTTTTGTAAAATTCGTATGGAATACCGTCAATACCAGGAGATTTTTTTTGTTGGCAATTGCTGTATTATTGTATTAACTTCCGCATCTAAACATGGCGCCTCCATGCCCGCCTTGCTGTCACAGTTAACTTTGTTTTCACAATCCTGTAAAACCGACGGAAGCAGAGCATCGTCCGTGTCTTGTTTCGAGTATAAATTTTACAAAGTAACTGCAAAGCGTTTGCACTATTTACGGCCAGTCCGGAACAATAGCGCCATCACTGTCAGTAAGCTGGTTGATAACCTTGCATCGTATTTGCTGTTGTTCCTTAATGAGACTAAACATGCTCAATTTCTCTTCTGCGAATAGACTTTTATCATTTATCATAATATGACGATTTTTATACTGTTCACTCAATAAGTGCATAAGCTTCTGTTTCGTGTCTCTAATATGTGGAGTTACGTGTGCACCATTGTTTGCCTGCAGGTGAAGTTCGTGTAGCATACGTTCGTAGAATGCACGTGTTCCCCTACGTTTTTCTGCCATCTGCACGCATGCCTTTTAAAAAACCTCATGACGTTCGGTTTTACGCACACATCCCACCACATCGCCACATAGGGGAACTGGTATTTCTTGCCATGCCAACGTTCCCAATTAGCTAGGAAGTCCTCTTTTACTTCTGAGCTGTCTAATAAAGACGTATTTAGACGCCATGTCCCTCTGCTAAACCGTGTTACATTCGCATACTTTTCATACGTAAATATCACTGCAGAGTGATCGCTGAACGCTACCGGAAGAACGTCATATCAATGCAACTTATGTATATGCTGTTTTTTTCACGTAGAATCGGTCAATCCTAGACCGACTCTGTGAAGTCACATAGGTGTACTGAATTCCTTGGAAATAAGATGCAACATCACACAGGTCTAGGCGAGTTATTAAAGTAGATAGGGCAGTGGTAGTAGGATAAATGCCACCCTGATGATCATGGGGGTGAACTATGCAGTTGAAATCTCCACCGATTATGAACAGATTACAGGGTTGATGGAAAAACGGAATCAAATCCACGGAGATAAACTGATTTCTTTCATATCTCGCTTGGGAGTAGGAGGGAGCATAAACATTGACTAGCGACACATCGTTTATTCGTCCTGACATCACTCGGCCTGACGGGTGGTAGCGCAAGTCTTCAAGTTCCAGCCCCGCACGTGTAATAATCGCTGTCCCCCGTTCCCGGTCACCAACGTTTGTATACACATTGAAGGTATGAAACACTATAAAATCTTGAATCGCTACTTCTTGCAAGAACGCAATGTCAACTGCCTGTGTTCGAATCAATGTTTCTAGCGCCGCCAATCGCGCACTGGCCGAGACTGCACAAATATTTAAAGTTAAAATTGTCAATAACTTTATCATGTGTGCCTCATAAATGTAGTGATAGTATCAGAGAGAGGGAAATGGAAAGGTGGACAAAAAGGAAAAGTGGACAAAGAAAAATGGGGGCCGGTAATAGGGCATACAGGTGGGGATGCACACATGTGCCGGTCGTATTGTTAGTTAGTTGGGTTGTCAGGACGTTCTTGGCTAGAGGCACACAGTTTATTTATAATGGCCTTTGCTAGTTCCAAAGATTCCTTCCTGTCTTGTAACTGGGATTGTTCACTCTGCGATAACACCTTCGGTTTCCGAAAAGGACTCACTCTTGTGGCCCGGGCGTCGCGTTCGTAAGGTCGCTTTTCTCTTACGGACATATTTTCATCCGCAGTTGTTACATGCTCCTGTCGTATGGTTGCATTGTTTACGCTCTCCACGTCCATGCTGTCCACCCATGAAGAAGAGGACAATGGAATGTGTAGCGGCGAGACATCCTGTGTGTGTGGTGGTAGCCCTGCGCAAGCAGTAACAGTATTTTGAGCCGCCTCCACGTGTATCTGGCGTGGCGCGGTCACTAAGCCTTTGAGGTTGACCGCATGCTCAGCAGATGAGTCACCGACAGGTGTTTGTACTGAACCTTGCTGCTCGCGTCTGCGGAGTGGGGGGTAATCCTCTCGGGGAGAGTGCTGGGCAGGGATGGACAGTATAGGCGTGTCAGCTGCGAGATTTTCCGTCGCCCTATTCATCCCCAGCGGCGTATTGCACGTGCGTCCTTTTCTCGCAAACTAGGGCACGCAATTCGTTCATGAGTAGGAGACTGGCAGTAACTGCACGTTCGTGGTTGTCCGGGATATATCATTACAGCCCGAAAGCCGTCAAGATGGAATGTCTTTTCTTTATTTCCATCTTTGTCATGCGTACTCCCGTTTTTACTTGGAATTTGTATTTATGATTCCGTACTTCATCTTGTAATGTAACAAGCCGACCATACTTCACTAACTCCGTCTGAATCTTTTTGTTGTCTATTTCTACACGTAAATTTAGAATCCTTACCAGTTTTAAGTTGTGACGTTGATCCTTTCCTGGTCTGCGGTGACTAAAGTTGACTGGCCGTTGGTGCGACTCAGTATCGCTTCACAAGGTCCAGAGGAAACAAGTTTTAAAAACAAACAGTTCTGGTGCCCATCCAGTTGAATAGCTTCAATTTGATATTCTGTTACAGTTAAAACCGTATCAATCGATTCATGTATTTCCATGGCCGAAGGTCGTTTGACAAACACCATACGCAAGGTATACACGCGCACATGAGACATGCTGGACAAACCTATGCGTGACTGACACTAATATAGAACTATTACTACTCGCGTCGGAACAGAGCCCCGTTTAAGAGCGCGGGGCGACAGAACTCCGCACACCGGACACGATGTTAACTCCGCCGCTGCTCGGCCACAACTCTAATGGGACAACAGGTTACTGCGGAAAGCTTTTGAATAGTTATACTGCAAATATTGGGCAACATGTGCAAACAAATATTTCAAGTTTTACAGCTTTACTTGCCAGTTTCTTGTTGCATTGTTTTATTAATGTGATTATGCGATTGTTAAGCATCAATACATACACTAACAAACACGGTTGCTATCCTAATTGCCACAAAAATACAAACAAACTCTCTAACTATACTTTCGAACGAAAGCAGAGTCAAATGAGTGGCCGTACAAATATATACAGTTGATTCAATAAAATATTTATTTGACAGTCTAATTTTTTTGCCCAACACAAAGATTTTCTTTATTCAAACATATATTTTGTTAGAGGAACAAAAAAAAAATTGTTGCACTTCAAATTTTGTTTACTCAACAATATATTTTGTTACCGCAACTAAATAAATATATATTTGACCCTATACAAAGAAATATTTTGTCCGATTTACTTTTAGTGTAATCGTAAACCGTGTTATTGGTATAGGTTACGATGAGTTTCCATGAAAATGTTCCGTAAATTTAGTTGTACTCGAAAACACATTCGATTATTTTAAGATACACGCGTCTGATGTGTGTACCCGCGAATCACGGATGTTCAGTGGAGTAATTTAATTCTGATTTTCCAAGTCAGGTAAGATAATGTCTCCTCATAAAGACACGTTATCAATAACGATAAATAGTCGCTCCTTGCCATACCTTCATCTATACAAACAGTTAGTTAGGAAATTGCGGCTTGGAGAGGGGGGGAGGCAAAGGATTCAGGAATTCGACTCGGAGCCGTCCGCCATCTTGGAAAACGTCACAGCAGACGGGCGCTTGGGTCCCTGCTGGAGGCCATCTCGTTACATCGTGACCGCCATCATGATTTTTTTTGCCGTTTTTCATTTGTTTTCCTAGTCAGCCACCAGAAGCGCTGTCGAAGACTTGGTCCCTGATCGATCCGTCCGTAATTTACCTTTATCATTTATTGCCAACTGTTTGATAGCTAAAGCTCCTGTCACACTCCTGTCAAAATTTTTCTTCAAACTACTTCCAATAAGTTTGGTCAAATAAAGTTGGACATTTATGACATCATCGAGACGTCATAAACGCCGCCATTTTTGTCTGAGAAAGTTGGATGGCTTCAGTTTCCATCAAACATTTGCAGATTGGACCTGTTCTAGAATTTATTTGATGTTTGACGATCTCAGCCAATCAGAATCGTGCACGGAAAAAATGGTCGTCAAGAAACTTAAAATAACGAACAATTCCTGGAAACGAAGTAAGTTATGAAAATAAGTAATTTATCTAGAAGCTGTCTGAGCATGAATGCTATTTTAAGTGATTATTGCACATAATATTACGAACTCAGAGGCATTTATTTCATTGTGCAGGAAAGCTATCTTATAAATAAAATTTTAATTGAGTAAAAAACAAAAATAAATTACAACATTACTTACATTTCTTCCTGTAAGTGACCGTATGGAAAAACAAAAGCAATATCTCACTATGAAAATAATTTTTAAATAATATTTCAAATTAGATTTCCCCATTAAAAAAAAATTGACATTGTGATACATTTTCAAACACATTCAAGTTTATTTGATAAAATTTGTTGGAAGGAAAAATTTGATGGCCGAATTTTGTCCTCAATTTTTTTTTTATGTAGTTTAAACGAAAAATTCGACACGTGCAACAGGGGCTTAAGAACGTTTGCTAGTCACTCGCTAATGCTCGACCACCATTTTGTTTTATCATCACTTGATTGGGCCGCCCCAGTGCGCGCATTGTTCGCGGACCAGGTCGCCACATGGACTGCAGTAACGGGTTACCGTCAATGCTTGTTAGGTGCGTAAATGTGATGCAAGATGCGATGCAGCCAGGACTCTCGCCCTTGTATAGATATGAATATTACATTTACATGTACAAAAAATTTTGCAGTAACGTGATTTTGAACCGATGGACTTATTTGCTTGAAAGCAGTCGCGTTCTGTTGACCAAGTCTACGAGTGGAATAGGCGAAGAAGTTCGGGCGGCTTTGAACATCGGAGTCTTGACAGCGATGAGGGGAGAATGTAGCAGTGCTGGAATGCATGGGTGGGGGGAAACCCGCCGACTAGCGGCATCTTCCGGCACTATTCTCACGTGCGTTTTAGCCACAGCGATACTGCGGCCTTTATAAGCTACGATGATAGGTTTAAGAGTACAAATGTAACAGCCAATCACCACACCAAATCCACACATCGCTTCCTCCCTCAACTCCAACACATTCCGCCCCGAACCTACAAGTTTTGTCGCTAAAGGCTGTTCACAATAAAGTGAGCACTTTAGAATTGAACCTTAGAAAAAAGTCACTGCCCCTGCATGCATATATTTTAACAGGTGCACTGAGTGACATTCGCCCAGTAAAGTTGGTAACGATAGATGGAAAGTAGTTCCATATCATAACGACGAATTCTGTTTTTTTAATGAATCGAAGTGTAAAAATTAGCAGATTTGTAAAGTATTTATTTTCTTAGTAATTGCACAGTTTCATTTGACCGAAGCGTGAATAAAGTGACGAGGTCCATTGTAATGTTAATTTTACATAAGCAAGGCTTTCAAAAGTGCTCATTTTACCGTGAACAGCCAATACCAATCACATGATTAAGCCACCCCCTTCCCGTTTACCCTCTGCAGACTGTAAAATATTCCCTACTGGATAGGCAAAACTTCTCCAGGTGTTGAGTGGTGAAAGATGTTGGCAAAAGGGGTCCCGGTGGTATAGTGGTTAGCCTGCTCGCCTCCCACCAAGGCGAACCGTGTTCAGTTCCCGGCGGGGTCACTCCCAGATTCTTGCACATGGGAATCGTGCGGCACGTTGATGCTGGTCGGCGGGTTTTCTCGGGGATCTCCCGTTTACCTCTTCGTTTCATTCCGGCGCTGTTCCATACTCAACACGCTTCACCCTTATCGGCTCTCAAGACCTCGCTGATAAGAGCCGCCCAAATATCTCCTCTCCGCGTCAGTGACGTAGGGCCATTGTTCTGAGCTTAACTGTTCAGATCGCGGCACGAGGCGGTGATTTCGCTTCTGTGTTCATCCTGTTCCATGCCCACAATTCGACGGCACAAGTTGCATTTAGAGTGGTAAACAGGCATGTCCAAAGTTTCATCCGTGACGCGCAGGTAAAACTATGGCCTGATGAAGCTGTGCGGTCTCCATGCTCTCTGCGCTGCTGTGCTCATTGTGCCTCTCTCCTGTGGCAGGCGGTTAATATCTGGACACTTTCGCGACACAATGTCCCATTGGAGAGCGGAATATCGGGGGATGTGGAGAGGGTAGGGGAGTCCCCCTGGCATTGTTTGTGACGAGGGGAGCAACTTATAGTTCAGCGCTTGACGCGTCGCCGAGCGATCACAAAACGGTGAACACACCTCCCCCATCCACCTTGGCGAGTCCCTACCGCGCATACACGCACGCACACGCACACACGCCCGCTCCAGGCACGTTAATTAGGTCTTCTGCAGCGACGTTATTGGCTCCCACACACACTTCAACTACCTCTTCACACCTCAACAGTTCCTTGTTCCACTTCCTGTTTCTCGACTGGCGCTCACAAAGCGGGGCAATATTAGTTATACCCGAGAGAGACGCCGCCCAACTCCACCCACGGCTGCCACTACACAATGCCGACCCGTATCGTGCACTCTACACCTCGCATATGCAATTAACGTTACTTGCCCCGTTCAACACTCCATCGCCATGGTTACTTTGCGCCCGCGCATAAAGCCTCTTTATCATCGCCTTTCATTTGAAATACTACTGTAAGGTCGGCAGCCATTCTTCACTTCGTCAAGAGGCAGTGAGGCACACTTAACTATCATGTTTTGGAAATAATAGTAGTTAAAATTTTCCAAGTATGTAGACATAACCAGGTTCTCTAAGGTATAGAGGTTTTAATTAAATAAAGGAGTTAACAATAATTTCCTTAATTATTTACAAACAAGTCAAAAGGTATTCTAGACTTAATATCTGGACAATAAAGGACTATCCCTTGCGATTTTCAACTAATATTTAATCTTCTGTCACGTCACAGAAATCAACATAGTAAAAAACTTGAAACCAGTCTTTATAAACAGTTTTCTAACACAAAATGAATTAATATTAATATTATATTATATATTTGATAATATATATAATATCAAATATTATTTGATAAGTGACAGTTCTAGTATTTGTTACCAAGACTGTATCACTTGTGCTTGTTTCACGTCAGATACACAAGTATTTGTTGTCCGGAACGTTCTGGAGCTTCCTGAGTGCTCCCGTGCACAGCCGCACACTACTCATCAGGTAACTCGCACTCCGCTGCACTCTCGCCCGTCCTCCACATTCGTCCATCACAAGTCCTCTTATTCCTTCACTGCTCGTGCACTTCGCCAGCAGGCGGCTGTCACACACACTGCCAACCCTCCGCCTGCGATTGTATTTATAGGGGCAAGCGTCCTGCTCCAGAACCCAAGTTTATTGGGAAACCGGAGGGAATGGTTCCATAGCACCACTTCTCTCACCAGGGCGTAGCTTGCATCACCCTGGCTGAAGCCAGCAACAATTGAAGAATCCAAAATGCAGCACCCTCTCTCTACTAGTCTTTCATCTCTAAAAATAAAGCACGAGTTCCAACCTCTGTCTCCCGTAGCATTTCTGTTTAATGCATGAATAATTTTGAATTATTTCCTGTCGACTGGTTTTTTACGTGGTCTCTGACGGGTTTTCCCAGTCTCCTCTAGTTACAGTCTTAACTATAGGTACACTCAGGGAGGTAGTCATGGCCCCAATCGCTGGCCATGGCTGCCCAATATCTCTCTGCCGCGATGCATGCCTCCTTACATGATCTCCTTCCCTTATAGACATAAGGGGTTCGCCCTGAGACGCAATAAGATCCCGCCCTACCCACCGGGATTCCCCTTAACACTTAGTAATAGAGTAGTTAGAAAATAAGAAAAAAATCGCTCCAAAACCTTCTTTACATGTCGGGTTGCACCGAGCGAGAAGATTACCAGAAAGTTCATGTTTCTACAGGCGATGTCTTCTCCGGAAGGGAGATTGTGAGTGGGAGGGTGCGATGACGTAAGTTCAGGGCATCTGTTAACCATCCCACACTCACCAGGCGACAAAGTGACAGCAGGAGTCGTCCCTCCCCCCCCCCCCCCGCATCGCATGACGAGGAGACTGGCCACAGGCGCCCAGCGCGGGGGTCCAGGCGTAGCATTGTCGACAAGCTATGTGGTACACTGTAAAACATTTCCGTATATTCACGAAAACTTTTACGGACATGTACTGTAAGGCCACGATCCTTCATTTTTACATCTTTTTCGAGAATAAATTTTTGTACCCAAACGGGAGCCGATATTGCAAAATCTTCTTGCAACTTTGTTACAAAATATTTTTATTATGTGGTCTAATTTTTAACACAAAAAATTGTAAAATTTGGACTAATTATTAAATAAACAAAAGCTTTGTTAATTAATTAATTGGATAATAGTATACACTTTTATGTGCTTGCAAAATTAGACTACATAATAAAAACAATTTGTAACAAAACTGTAAGAGGATTTCACAATATCGACTCCCGTTTGGGCACAAAAAATTAATTCTCGCAGAAGCTGTAGAAATGAAGGATAGTGGCCTCAACATATGGAAACGCGCTGAATGATGACATAAAACGGAAATGAGCTCCGTACGTACAAATATGGAATGTTTCCTTATTCCATGTTTGGGGGACGGACAATGCCGAGAATGAACGAAACTTTTTTAGCCGCTGTTAGAAAATTATCGTTCTTGCGGCAGTTGATATATCAACGTCACTTGAACATATAATTTCAAAGACCATAGAGTAGCACGATTGGCATGCAAAAGCATAGAATAAATATGAACTAGACGATCTCGCTGGCTGCGCACAAACAATCTCTGTGTCCGAACATTGAACTGCTTTTCTGCCAACACGTCTAGAGAAAATAGCGTGGTATAGATTTTATGTTTGAAAACTGATTTAAAAACAAATGCTTTGAGATGAATGTATACTTCCTCAAACCAATTTGTAATGCAGTTTGATTAATTTAAAGCTGGTAAAAGTGTTTTACTAATATAATAGTGTTTGTCATTTAAAAATAGATATAAACAAACACGAGGAAGCCATATACTTTGGAGTTAGGGCGGCTGCAAAAACTAGTAGCGTCTGTTCCCATATTGGGCGTTACGAAAGGCGACTGTTCCACATGTGAGTGGCGGCCTAAACCATAATTCTTAGCTAAATTCTTGAATTCGAATTCACGAAGGAGGATCAAAACTCCTTCCCAAACACAACTTTAACCCAAGACATGATGGCAAACACCAAACACAACTTTAACCCAAGACATGATAGCGAACACAAAACACAACTTTAACCCAAGACATGATGGGGTACACCAAACAAACTTTAACCGAAGACATGATGGCAAACACCAAACACAACTTTAACCCAAGACATGATGGCAAACACCAAACACAACTTTAACCCAATACATGATGGCAAACACCAAACACAACTTTAACCCAAGACCTGATTGCAAACACCAAACAAACTTTAACCCAAGACATGAAGGCGTACACCAAACAAACTTTAACCCAAGACATGCTGGCAAACACCAAACACAACTTTAACCCAAGACATGATGGCATACACCAAACACAAATTAACCCAAGATATGATGGCAAGCATCAAACACAACTGTAACCCAAGATATGATGGCAAACACCAAACAAACCTTAACCCAAGACATGATGGCAAACACCAAACAAACTTTAACCCAAGACATGATGGCATACACCAAACAAACTTTAACCCAAGACATGATGGCAAACACCAAACACAACTTTAACCCAAGATATGATGGCATACACCAAACACAACTTTAACCCAAGACATGATGGCATACACCAAACACAACTTTAACCCAAGACATGATGGCAAACACCAAACAAACTTTAACCCAAGACATGATGGCAAACACCAAACACAACTTTAACCCAAGACATGCTGGCGTACACCAAACAAACTTTAACCCAAGACATGATGGCAAACACCAAACACAACTTTAACCAAGACATGATGGCAAACACCAAACAAACTTTAACCCAAGACATGATGGCAAGCATCAAGCACAACTGTAACCCAAGATATGATGGCAAACACCAAACAAACTTAACCCTAGACATGATGGCAAACACCAACAACTTTAATAAGAATGATGGTTACACCAACAAACTTAACCCAAGACATGATGCAAACACCAAACACAACTTTAATCCAAGATATGATGGCATACACAACACAACTTTAACCCAAGACATGATGGCATACACCAAACACAACTTTAACCCAAGACATGATGGCAAACACCAAACAAACTTTAACCCAAGACATGATGGCAAACACCAAACACAATTTGAACCCAAGACATGATGGCATACACCAAACACAACTTTAACCCAAGACATGATGGCATACACCAAACACAACTTTAACCCAAGATATGATGGCAAACACCAAACGGAAAAGTACTCCAGGAGGTATCCAATAGGTATCAATAGACAAACAAACCGTATTCCTAACATTAAAAGAGTTACGGATAGACCAAAATACCAGCAGACTAAAAGAACAGACACTCACAGTTACTACATCCAAAATAAAATTCTTAAGGGAAATCACCGAAGCATTCAAAATCAAAACAGGAATTCGGCAAGGGGACTGAGTCCCACCAATTCTCTTCAGCCTTCTACTAGACAAAATCATGAATACATGGGAAATGGCCTTGGAAGAAAAAAGAGTGAAAGGAAAAGGACAGTAAAAAGGAGGATTTGAGTTGAAATGTCTAGCATTTGCCGACGACGTAGCATTAATAACACAAAACAGCTAGAATAAGAAAGCAATATCCATCCAAGCCAAAATCAGAAATTATCATACAGTCATCAAACCACATGCAACATATGGATCAGAATTTTGGGACCACTCAAAAACACAGACAACACGTGACCTAAACAGAAATACCGAAAAAATTACAGACACAATGAGAAATAGGAGACTGGAATTTTATGGACACCTAAAAAGAATGAATGAGAATAGACTCACCAAGAAAATATTCAACTACATCGCAAAATTGAAATGCACAGTAGGACGGATGATAGAGGCCAGGAGGAAAGATGAAGAAAAAGTTGGGATAACAGAAGATTTATTGTTCAACAAGAGAGAGAACATCAGGCGACTGATAGACACACAAGATTTCCGGAGGACCAACAGAAACCAAGAACTAAGAGTGTGGACTGAAGAACAGAGACGAGCAGTTGGAGGAAAAATGAGGAAGTTCTGGGAAGGAAGAAAGAAGACGACGAACCAGAAGTCTTGAGTTCATTGCGGTCCATAGATGGCCATATATATATATATTATATATATATATATATATATATATATATATATATATATATATATATATATATAAACACGTTCATCACTGTTGACCATGTGACTTTGACAGTTGTGAAGGATTGAGGTAGGTCAATGTTAGGTACACGCGCAGAAGACGAATAAGAGGTCTGCTTCATCTTTAGTTTATGTGCAAAACTGAGTAACACCACAAGCACTCGAACATTGCCAGTGTGATGACACGTATAAATATTGTATTAACATGTGGACAAACAGTATCTGCAATGGAAATGTGGCAGGAAACTGGAAACAGTTGCGGAATTTGAAATTTTTGTCTCGTTTCTGTGTACGGCACACGGCCGTTAGAGGGAGTTAACACATACTCTTAACTTTTAGCCAACCATCGTTCTCCTGTCTTCCTAGCTGGATAGAACCGTACACTAAAGGCGAGGTAGACCGATTTGTCGTCTTCGGCGCATGTACCCAACACTGACCTACCCCACATCTACTCAACTGTCAATGTCACATGATTAACGCTTCCGAATATGTTTCTTTATATCTTAATTTTCAATATACGAGCCCTTTTATGTGAATAAAATACTTTTATGCAATTCTAAATCTAATCTAATTGTACACGATAAAGTTAGCACTTTAGAAATGAACCTTATAAAAAAGTTACTGACCCTACATCCATGTATTTTAACGGGCGCACTGAGTGACATTCTCCCAGTAAAGTTGGTAACGACGGATATAAAGTAGTGCCATATCCCAACGTTGAATAAAAAGTGTTTGGTAACCATTTGTGATAACTTAAAATTATTTATTTCGCTTTTTTTTATTACATTGAAGTGTAAAAATGAGCAGATTTGTAAAGTATTTAATTACTTAGTAATTTTACGGTTTCACTTGACCGACGCATGAATAAAGTGGCGAGTCCCATGCCAATGTTAATTTTACATAGGGCGGAGGAATACACAATGGGTTTACAAGTAGATCTTAGGCAGGGCTTTCAAAAGTGCTCACTTTACCGTGAACAGCCTGTAGAGGAATTATACAAACATGTGAAAGCACTGGTTTTCATAAACAATGTTTTTACCTCAAATTCTATCCAATTAGGTTATGGTAGTCGTATTGACATAAAATCAGTCCAATGTTGGGACACGGATTATCTACTGCGCAGTATGGGCGTGCACTCTACCCTATTTTCTCTCTACGGGTAGAACAAGTCTCCTTATCCCACATACATGACGTCACGACGTGCATCACAGGTATGTGTGTGTGTGTGTGCTGCGATGCCGCGCGCATTAACTTCACTCGCGCGACACTCGCAATGACGTGTGGAAAATGACGTGGGCTCACGCACTCACATAACCTACCTCGCCCCCTCCCCTCTCCCACCGACATAAACAACGCCGCCACAAAGACGCTGGAAAACGTATACCTACCCCTCGCGCTCAGCGACACACATTCCTGGAACTTAGGACGGAATTTATAATGCTCGTAATTTTTTCCTACACTGCCGTGCTCCATAAATTGATAGCCGTTCAGTGGATCGACCGTATTTTAGCTGGAGCTCTTACGCCGGTCTCAAGCCAGTTCATAACTAGTGGATTTCGGTCCACAAACCTTCCACACTTATTTGAGCTACATTGCTTGCCTTCTGAGCACAAGATGGAAGACCTGCCTTAAGGGGACCGTCTACCTGACGCGACATGGCACAGGAACGAGCGAACTCTAAGGGCGACACTGGCACGCGCTTCAAGTGCCGCATCGCCACTATGAGCGAAGCACTAAACTAGCGCGTAAGCTTTTCGTAGAACCGTTTTTTTTCTATGGGACTTTAAGTGGCGATTATATTATTTTACGGATGGATAGTCTAAAGCAAAGTTGAATGCAGGATTGTATCTGTGTTTCACGTAGATCCGGCCAGCACATTTTGACATACGGCAGTCTGAAAAGGCTGTTTTTAGCTATTTTGGAGAGCTTGGAAATAATGGTTCTAACATGCGTAGTGTCATGAACGTGACTTTCCGGCATCGCCTGAAGTTTGTTTTCTTTTCGTAAATTAGCACATTGGACGCACGTGGAATAGTTTCGTCAAAAATAACGGATCTCCCAACACACTGCAACACATTTCTAGCGCCTAGTAGGCGGCCCCCTCAAATCCGTATTACACGATACCATATTCCGTAAAAGCATGTACAAGGTAACCCATAGCGGCCGTTATAGCGTCTAGTATGGCACCCGTCGTGGCATATGCTACCTTGTACGACCAGATTTCGTATCAGGTTTGGTAATAGGACACGTCCTATTTTTCGTGGCAGGTTCCATACCGTCTTTCGTACCTGGCCAATCGCATCGCAGTTTCAGAACGTAGGGCACTTTTCAATGGCTACTACTTGAAACAAACGCATCGCAGTTTCAGAACGTAGGGCACTTTTCAATGGCTACTACTTGAAACAAACGTGTTGAAGAAAGCAAAAAGGACGCCTCCATTTTGATTATACATCCATAAGGTTGAAACTTTCAAACAAATTTAAAATAGGTACGAAAAAGGCGAATTATAATAGTTATGACAACTTTTAATAACATTTTTAAACCGTCCCAAATACATAAAATATCACATGCACTACGAAAAAATTAATTAGTACGGTTGTGTATACCTTTAGCATTTAGAGTCTAAAAATGCTGTGTGAATTGTTGGTAGTGCAGTGATGAAGTTGTGGTGTTCGTGGTTGGAGCATCATTTTTAGGCGTGAGTTCGAAACTCCATCGGACGCCACTAAAGGATGTTCACGATAAAGTGAGCATTTTAAAATCAACCTTAGAAAAATGTCACTGCCCCTACCTGCATATATTATGACGGCCACACTGAGTGACATGCGCCCGCTAAAGTTGGTAACGATACATGGAAAGTAGTTACATATATTAACGTCGAATAAAAATTGTTCGGTTACCATTTGTGATAATTTAAATTATTTACTTCACTTTCTGTTTTTAAATGCACCGAAGTTTAAAAATTAGCAGATTTATAATTTGTTTACTTTTCTACTAACTTCATAGTTTCACTTGACCGAAGCATGAATAAAGTGACGAGGCTCATAGTAACGTTAATTTTACATAAGGCGGAAGAATACACAACGTGCATACAACTAGATCTTAGGCAGGGCTTTCAAAAGTGCTCATTTTACCGTGAACAGCCTATAGCTGCATGTTCTACAGTAAGTTGACTATTTTCCAGACCCCATTCTGTATTATTTCCACCATACCAGTATCCACCCATCACTCCGATATATGTTAAACTTATTTTCGCCGGAAAATATCACCCCTACCGCGAAATAGTTTTTATGTATGTGAGATACTGTAAAATAAAATGGGCATTGTCTACTGAATAATACAGAATTTTCGCTGCTTTCAATCTGTTGCTATTAGTATGCAAGTTAAGAACGACGTTCAGAAATATTACATGATTATACATTCCCTCAATATACAAACTGGAAATATTACTTCCTTCCCCCCCTTTTTTTTAAGCCCTCCGTCCGTCACTAACTTGTATACACACTAGAAAAATGGTATGAGTACTGTAACAAAAATAAAACCCACTTGAATGTTGTGCCATTACTTATTATTGGTACTGCCGATAATATGCAGTGCATTGCGTTTCAGGAAGGGCCAAGGCTTGTGTGAATGTATAGACAAAGTTACAAAAATCAATTTTCCAGAAGTGTATCTCTACCATCCGTCGCACCTGTCCGTCAGTCAGTCATCCATCTGTGTTTCCGTCCGTCAGTGTTGAACAACAATCCGTCGTCCGTCAAACCTTCAGTACGGCAACATAACATACTGATTTTTCTTTAGTTGTAGGTATATTTGGTTGGAAATACATTTCCAAAATATAAACATTTTGGGGAAATAATTTTTTTACGTGATAATAATTTATATCGAATTATAATTTTCATTTTAAATTCCTTAATTGAACAATAAAGATAATATACACATATCGACTGCCTTGCATTTTATTTCAAAGCGCGTATTCACGTCGACAGAATGCGGTGGCCCATCCGTCGGTCCCTCGGAAGTTAAAGTTTTAGAAATATTTGACGGATTGAAGGATATAAATATAGTTGCCCTGCGATTGGAAGTGAAAATAAAGGTTAACAATAAATTGTACACTAAAGTGCGTACTAGCTAGTATGCACGGAATTGTGTTACCCATACACACGACACCAGCTGGTGAGCGAGAATGTGGATGGTTGATGTCAACTATGTATGATTTGGAAGCAGTTTTTAGGGTCGTGGGTAAATTTGTGCATTATCATTAGCATCTGCCATAAAATAATAAAATAATTAGTCCAATCAGACATATTTCTAGCAATAAATATAAGTTATACAAATGGAGAAAATGTAGAATCACTCACAGAATAAAGACAAACGTCTTTCTTTTTTAAATTTTATACTCATAATTATTTACGATACTGGAGCTGTTAAACATTTTATCGTATTAAAAACATTAAAATATCTGCTTATTGCCAGCATCAACCAAATATATGTTTTGTTTACATTCGACTTGTACAATAAAGATGGTGAAGAATAGGATCGTCCCTATATGGTACTAATTAGTATACAAGCTCTTGTGTGCTATAGTAACTAGCATACTCGGCGGCCGTTCACACGATACAAGTCTGGATGTACATACAAGAACGTGCTCACTTTCTTGTACAAGAAAGATGTCAATGTGTACTAGGCTTCAGATCACCGCATAACGACGCAGCAGATTTGCTGATGGCAATATCCACTCATTCGAAAAATCATTAATGTTGAATCTAACGCAAATGGAGGACGCACTGAAATGAAGGCCATCACTTAATGTGGAGACAAAGGACACTTAACATTGCTAAAAGTCATGTATTGATCACAGTTTTCTTTTCAGTTTCAAAACAAGAAATTTGGTTAAATATTCCTGGGTTAGGCGACTGTTCGATGGTAGTCCTGCTAAAACTATGTGCAGATAAATGCCTCATTAACTTGACTGTATAACAAAGGCCCTAAAGAGGTTTTCTGCCCCAAGCTACTCTGAAGTGTGCGCAGCCTTGCAGCCTTTTCTTCGTGTAGGAAGTGTCCGTTTTGCACTTGTAACTATTTGTGAAAGTTGCTACAGCCCAGCTCCCTAAATCAACGTCACTGAACATCGTATACAACATTCATTTGCTACACATGACCTTGTACCACAATACCAGGTCAGATAAAGGATATTAAAAAGTATTCCCGTAGTTTTAAACAAAAACGCCGTGTAAAATCTAAAAAAGCCTGCTAATTTATATGATTATCGTTCTATTGCCATTGATATCGCGGTCTTTCAGTTACCGTCCTATTGTCCTTCACGAAATATTAAGCGGTCCTTTCAAAATCCTTCGTGATTTGATAGTACAGTTGTTTGTGTGATAATATTTAACCAAGGTAATGTGGTTTAGAGCCCAACATATATGGTATTATGGGTTGGTGTTTAATATGTATTTTTTAACCATTTAAAAAAATTAAGTATTGAACATTTGAAAACAGTTATGTGTATTTTGTACAGACTATGGAATTATGGGGTGATATAGCTATGCAAATTGTGCACTAAAGTCAAGATGTTATAACTTTGTTAACGTAGAGATCAGAATGCTGCATTAACAACACGAAACACGGCTGTACTGACAGCATTGACGAGTTTATCCTAAAGTCGTTTAACTTTGAAGAGTTTAGAGTATGTTGTTAAGCATGAAAGACATAAGGGTTAACAGGCGTTTTAGATGCTGCAGATGCGCTAACAGGCTTTTAGTCTACAAGCATTTGGCCTATAAGGAATTTTGCTTGACTCGTCTGAAGGACGTTTAGCTTACAGGTTTTAGGCCACAAGCGTGTTTAGCAAACAGTTTGCCAAACAGGCCTTCAGCCTATATACATTTATTCTAACCGGCATTTCGACTAAAAGGCGTTTAGCCTACAGGAACAAATTTAATATGAATTTAGTTTGTTGTACACATAATTATGACGCCGTTAAAAGCGATAAACACCCAAGGGTTACACATTTGTTGGATAATTACATGGCGCCCATTTTTTTGTCTCAGTAAATTGGGATGATATTACCCAACATCTGTTCGCGGATTTAAGATCTCATTTCAAGACAACAGTATTGAAACAGTTGTCCTTTCATATCAAGAAGGTTTTATTATTTCGGATCAAATATATTAAAAATATAGATTTTCAAGGACACCACACCTTTACTTGCGAATTACTGCATGTCATTGGTCTTATAACGATTTCTGTCTCACAGCGTTTGTTCTTGAAGTTCTGTAACATTCTGTATAGACTATATATAGTTTGTCCTGGAATTAATTCTCGCAGTTTCCCAGCCCCTACCGATACTGATAGGCGTGCCAAGTACTGCAATACATCTGGCACGTGAAGCGATCCCACGCTGGGAAAATAGTTTTGTCGAATCAAACATGATTTGTTTGGTTCAACCAAATTATTTATATGTATAGGGGCAATGAAATATTTTTTTGCTGAAACAAAATTATTTTGTTATTCGCATTTGGTTGCCCCAAACTGTATGATTTGGTTGGTGCAACTAAAGATTTTAGTAGAAGGGGCGGGGGCGTTAATCCTAAATCCGATTTCAATCCGATCAAAAAATTTTAATCCTTAATCCTAATCCGATTAAAAAGGGCGTGTTTGATCAAAGATATCTGATAAAATGAATTTTATGAAAAAGTTTGATCAAATTTCATTGATGAATTTATTTTTGTGTTTGGGTATACTTTATTTTCTTTCTTTCTTTTTGAGTGTGGGAGGGGGTAGCAGGAGCTCTGTATGATGTTGATGGTGTGGTGTCATAAGGCGATGACTAGAGTAGTGGGTTGTAAAGTCCTATATAGGTGTTGAGTTAAGTGCAAGAGAGATGGTCGTGGGAGATAGACGACTTTGAAAGATAGGATTTATGTGTTAGTAATGACAAACGATCTGTTTTCCGGATGCAATAAAACGTTAGAGAATTTCAGTGTTCTACGTATGACTAAATTACATGCATTGAATCGCAAAATTCAAACACCTACGTGAATAATAAGTACAATTACACGAGTCTTAAAAGTAATGTGAGTCTTGGCCTTAGAAATATAATTTACATGAGAAATAATTTTAACTAGGTGAACAATATCTGATGTAGACATGTGCAAACTCACGAAATCCAACTAGTCAGTATGAATAAATAACACATTGACATGTACAAATTACACGATTCAGCCTGGTGAATAATATCTTACTGCAAAAAACCTCTGAATACGATTTAAACCAGACACAATAGCATACATCTATTCTGATATGTAAAATATATAATGATCTACATGAAGGTAATTAATGATAGAAAATCTTACCACAAATGATTTGTTTCAAAATAACCAAATTGTGTGGAGCTTGATCCCACATCACTTGTTCACACAAACTGTATTTTCATAGACCGAGATCAAAAATTGAAAATCTTATGGCAATATTGACTTAACACACGAAAATTTATATTTTCCCAAGAAAATACTTTTATATTAAAATGTGTAAATTATAATACGTTAATTGTGGCTATCACAAGAGATGGTCGCCAATCCGTAGTTGAGGTTACCCATGATCATAAGCTCGTCGGCTGCCAAGTTTCTAGAGGTGCAGTGAAGATGAGAGAGAGAGAGCTATACACATCTATCTTCTCCAAACGTTCATGAGCAACTGAAGATGGCGACGACTGGGTAGGTGAAATCACTTTGCTCCAGAGCTCCCTACACCTCCTCCCATCCCTCGCCAAAGTGCGATGCCGGGCTGCCTGCAATTGTAATTTTTTTGGCACTAAGGCAAGATGGCATCAACTGCTTAGTTGCATTCCGATCGAGAGGACCCAATCTACCAAACCCTCCCCAACCTACCACCCTTACCCTGCACCCCTCACCAGAGCGATGTGTCCTGGGATCATTAGCCCAGCTGCCCTCGATTGTCAATTTTTTAGCATTAAGGCAAGATGACAACAACTGCCTATATGTTCTCAGATCGAGGGAACAGCCATCCCTCCCACCACTATACTGCACCGCTTGTCCAGAGGGCCATGACATTGTCCGTGCATCCCTCCAACCCCTACTCCAGAAGCTGTCTTTGTGCGAAAAGCAAGTTCTTCTCCAATACTACTACAGTATTCCGAATGTGTTTTTTCTAGTGTTTATTTCCCTGCTTCGGCTCGCCGAAGCTTGCTTCAAAGTCAAAGCAACAGTTTCCCCAGGGAGGCGGCAGCGGATTTTGACCTGACCTGGTGTATTACCCCTCTCCCCTACTAAATGTTATTTTCGCTCCGACATTGTAGCTTCCTCCTATATTTCGGAAGGCAAGAGCCTAGCACATTCTGAGCAAACTAAAAAATTTCACAACTCCTGCCGATAAAACTTTATTTTTCCTCATCACTAAGAAATATGTTCGAAATGTTTGTATCACACAATAAGTTCAATTAAAAATATAAATAGTTTTCCCCCAAACTTTTTTTCCCCCATTTTCCAGCTATCTTAATACCCATTACCAATAATCTTACATGACATTTTAATGTTTATTCCCATTTTCAACAGTCTTACATGACATTTAAAAGTTTATTTCTGTTTTCCAACAACTTTTAACTAATAACTGATTCATTTTCATACCATGTCATAAGACATAACTTTAACTCGCTAAGATTTTAAACATAGAAAGAACACTATTTTTCACACATGTATTTTTATTCAAGTTTTAACTATTATCATGTAAGAAAATACTCAAGATACACTTTATTTTCAACCAATGAAAGTGTATGTTAAACAAACATGTTGGAAAAGTGGTTTTAGTTTCAATGCGACATATATTTATTAGTCCAACAGACAAAAAATATGTATTTCACTTGTTGACTTCTCTGCGACACTAAAATTTTGACAAGGTTTATTTTTCAATGTTGAGTATAAATCAGTTACACATTTATTTGGGAAAGGAAGTCGACTACAGCAATGTGTTTTTACAAAATATACAGGGACGAGACATTCTAAAACCTTGTGTACAATACTAGCTAACGGTTAGCTGAGAAGTGAATGTGAGCGGGAGCGAGCGAAACTTTGGTCTCGAGAGCCGATGAGGGGAAAATGTTCAGAGTTGGAGAAGCACCAGGTTGTGCGGGGCATGAGATTTGAATTGTGCGAAGTGGGCGAGGGAATTGGAAATCTAGTACACTAAGCTGCTGCTACTGCCCGCGTGCACCACCATCCAGCTGCTCTACCCTTCGTGCACATCCTGACAACTCATGCTCACTTCCATCAGTCCAACAATCTTCCCTTCACTTGCAGAGCCTAGGGACGAGCAGCAAGAGAACTTCCCCTCCGCCCCCACCACAACCAACAAATTTCACTCTGCGACATGGTTTCCCAGCTTGCAGTTAGCCTACACTTTACACAATGATTTTCCTTGACCTGCCTCGCTTCGCCTCGTCTAGCTTTCACAAATGGTTGGAGAACACGTTCTTTGTTTACAACATTGCTTTAAATTTTAAGCCCAGTATCAAAACTTTACATTCTAAGATGTACTTTTTTTACTTTTGAATCTTGCATTGTCAAAAACATTTATGTAGTTATACACCGTCACAATAATTTACAACGTTAAAATTAATAACGATTTTCGTAAAAAAAGTTTTTGGCATGGGGACAAGTATTTTGCTCTCTTAAACTAACCAATTTCCAAAAACTGTATCATTACAAGCAAAGAAATATAACCAACCACAAAAAATTATGAAACCCATGAAAGTATTCCGATAAACTAACAATGAATTATGTCACAATTAAATAAAAAACATCAAGTTGCATAGAAATTTAATCCGAGAAACAAATTCCAGGAAACATTATCCAAGTTTTAAGAAATATATCACATTACAAATTCATTTTAAATAACATTAAAATGGAATCGCATCCCAAATGCTTCTATGCTGAAAAAACAAATTGGATTCCAGGAAATTCCAAAAGCATATTAAACAAACCTCGTCTTAAATGTCTTTAAGCTGAAAAGTTCCACGAAATATTAGTCTGATTCCAAGAAATGTAACATCAAAAACAATCCATTATGTCACCTTTAAAAGGAATCTAATGCATTGGAATACCACCCAATTACAATGAATTACAATATGTACCAAATACACCCAATTAACTCCTAAATGCGAATTTCCAATTAAATGATTCTATCATTGATACCAATTGAATTACATATCAAATGTAATGGAATATCACCTAAATGTAAATGATGCCACAATTAAAATGATTTAATCACACTGGATTATCGCCCCAATGTTAATCCAATGAATCAATAGTTCAAACAACAAGGGTATTGATTGCACAATAAATTGTACATCTATTCCCCATCCAGAGGTTAATTAAATCAAATAACACATACATATAATTGAAAATATCTTTG
This sequence comes from Dryococelus australis, assembly GCA_029891345.1. Classification (NCBI taxonomy): domain Eukaryota; kingdom Metazoa; phylum Arthropoda; class Insecta; order Phasmatodea; family Phasmatidae; genus Dryococelus; species Dryococelus australis. Next base: position 6,120,887 of record CM057006.1, on the reverse strand, counting down.
AGTTACTATTAGAAAGTTTACAAACGTTGTATTACAATCTTTTAAGATCTTGATTCTTAACACAGGAGTCGTGTGCTTTTAAGAATTCTTTCCATCAAAACATGGGCATATATTTCTTCCTTTTACTAATTTTATCGACCAAATATTCATTTGGAGAACTGATTTTTTGCAATTCATGTTCGTAAAATCCACCTTTTATTTGTTCTACATCATATGCTTCTAGGTAATACATTCTGGGATGTGTTTGTCTAATAGAAATAATTTTAAATATTTCAAAAAATCAATTCACAGTAAATTACTTCTCAAAGATTCCTTTCTGCTTCGAGATAAGTATAAATTCCTCAACTTTGAACTTTAGTTTTCGTTCGTCAATAACTTTAAAAATTTTATAAATAGTTTTTCATTAAACTATTATCCATATCTTCTTTGGGAGCCATTTTAAATTTTCCATAATATCTTGAATTATAACATTTAACTTTTTCAGGCAAAACCTCAACCCATTTGTAAGTCCCCCTTGATGTGAAATGTTTATATATTAATTGCTTAATCGATTTGTGGTAATGTTCCACTACACTTGCTTTGAGCTCCAAATACGTTGCATAGTGATTAATACCATATTCAGACATGAGTTTCCGGAACAGCGCAGAAAAAATTCAGATCCTCTGTCGGTTAGGAGTGAATTAGGCATTCTGTCTTTCAAAACGATTTTCATTGCATTGGTAACCTGTTTCCCAGTTTTGTTTTTCAAAGTTACACCCCAACCATATTTCGAATAAACGTCTATTATGGTTAAAAAAAATACTTGTATCCCTTATTGTATTTTGAAAGCAATGTCATTTCAACCAACTCGACTTGAAAAAGATAATTTAAACTGTGAGTTATATAACTCTTGTATGAGCGTGAAGCTCTTGAGCAATCTTACTAAACTTCACATCTAATATAACCATCTTCTGTTAACTCTTCAATAATAGAAACAATTTCGTCCATATGTGAATTATTCCCAGTCTCTCTCAAAGCAATGAGAAGTATTAATCTCTCAACTAAGTAATTAAAATTGTTCCAATATACAGGTGAAAAGTGGTTGTCAATTTCATATTTATATATTTCACTTCCTACAATATCTCCTATTAAATGTATTTTCGGGAGGTTTTCATCTCCTGAACGAATATTAGCATTAGTTCGACGAATAAATTCTTTATATTTGTACAAATCGGTGTCAGAATATCCATTTGGAAAGTTTTTAAACAATAATTCAAATAATCCTTCACAGACATCAGTTATGTAATCAACTATTTAAATTTTATTCTTAGACAAAAATTTAATAAACAAATTTCTCAGGAACCAGTGGTTTTCATGTTGATAAGCAATAAATCTCGTATCGTGCATAAACATAGCTAGTTTTAAAGCTAAATAACGTAGTGTTAGTTGAGAAAGTGTTTGATTTTCTTTATTAAAGGTTTTTTTTTTGTTTAAATTTGCAAAGCTGTTTCTTTAGGTTTATTCATCACAGAATGCAATATATCCATTCTACTCATAACCAGTTTAAATATTTCTTCGTTTAAAACATCACATTCCATATGGGCTTGTTTGACTTCTAAATATTTATATATCACAGCAGATATAATGTTATGTAATTCCGAAGTATAGTCAGACATGTTTTGATTCTATTTCATTAAATTCAATATATTTATATGTGAATTAGGTCTTTGCATTTCTAATTGATGTAGTAGGTCGATTACTTTGGGCTCTTTCAATCTGATCGATTTTACTTAAAACATCTAATTTTGCTATAGTTTTAGCTTTCGAATCATTGATAAAATAGTTCATTCTTGTTTCCAAATCATTATTTCCTTTCTCAAAAATGTTTACACAACTAAACCAAATCTTTTATTAATCAATTCATCTCTTATATATTGCACTATTTGTTCCATTTATGTTTCAAGTTGTTTTGTAATTTTAGCATTTACCACTTCATTAATTACAACTAAATTTTCTTGCATTTCTGTAAGTTGTGTTGTAAAAAATATGTTTGTCATCATGTTAAAATCCTTACTTATCCATTTAAACGTTCTTCTATTCTAAATTCATTACTCTGTAAATCAGTGTTTATATTGCATAAGATATTTGCAATTACATTTGTGTTTTTATAAACATTATCATTCAAATCCAACAACTTTATTAATTTCACTTGAATATCATTTGATTTCTATTTAAACACATTTTGTGTAATAGTGTTTAAGTTTTCCATATAACGCTTATTTACCGCATCGCTATACTTCACAGTGATACCCATGTTACGTAATATATGTCCATTCAAATCACAATTCCCATTGCGATTTTTGGTTAAACAACTATTGTAATAATTGTGTTTTATACCACTATGTTCAAACATTGAAATACTTATTGTTCTTCACCTGGAAGTAAAAAACTGTCAAAACCAGATGCATATCTGCCTTTATATAGGGGAAGTGTTGTTATAAGCACCAAAAACCTTATTTTTCTTTTCAACAGTAAAAACACATAGCTTTAAACTTTTTAAATGTCATATAGCCTAAAACATGATCATTGTAAATATGTTGCAGATTCATATTATCAACTTTATACACAATTACAACATTTGCATTATCGCACCAATTATGTTTTGGTAGATGTGCATAACTTTGCTAAAGATAAAAACAATCAACATTTGAATTTCAACCAAAACTGAAATATTGCTGTATTTCACCCTGCAGTTTACACCAAACATCGTCAAAAATAAATATGCAATTTGGCAGTTATTCACTTGGAGACACTATATCTTCTTTATTTGTAAAAAGGAAATATCACATCCCTTCAATTAACAACAAAATGCTCGCTAATGGTTGATATTTCTCTTGTATTGTTTTAGAAAATACATATACGTTTTCAAATTTAAGTCCTTTCGGATGTTTCAACAGCGAAATAATAACACAAGTTTTTCCACTTGAAGAAGAACCACTTAGTATACAATGTATATTTGATGTTAAAAGAATACCACGTTTATGTTCAATTATGTTTTCATCCATATTTACAATTACCGGCAGAAGCACATTTTCTTTTATAAACCTCATTTCTACACAATTACACAGTATTATGTAACATACTAATGTAAAACTATAAATGCAGGTCTATATATAGGTTCGCATTCAGTTGAAACGAATGACTCATACTAAATGAATAAAAAAAGACGAGGTGTATTTAATACATTGATTAATAAATTACCATTTGAATTACATTCACCAAAATACAATTATTGTGGACCAGGTAGTAAACTTGCAAAGTGTTTGGCACGGAATGATCAAGGAATACCTCTTTGGATAATGCGCATAAAGTACACAATATAGTTTATGACCGAACAAACAATTTGAAAGAAAAACATATAGCGGATACGATTCTAGCCGATAAAGCTAAAAATATAAGGAAGAATCCATCTACATCCATGGGTGAAAAGATTGGAGCTTGGGTTGTTGATAAAGTTATGCATGCGAAGGTGGTGAGAGGCATGGATCTTAAACATAAAACTAAAAGAAAAACAAAGAAAGTAGGAATCATTCCGTTCATATTTCCAGCATTAACAGCTCTTGGATCAATCCTCGGAAGGGCTTCGGCAATTAGTAGAGCAGTTAAATCAAAAGGTTAAGGAATGTATGTGGAACTCTATAAAGTTGGACAAGGACGAAAAAACTCCAAACGTGGAAACAAACACAGGAAGCCTTAAATGGTCTTCCAAAACATGCATTAACAAACAAGGATATTAATGTATTAGTAAAGAAACTGGACATTCCCTACTTCCGAGGTGTGTATATGAGACAATTTACCAACGAAACCAATTCTTCGTGAATGTATGATTGTTAATATAGATGTGAAACAAAATGAAGGAACACATTGGATTGCATTAATTAAAAACATAAATCATTCATTGTATTAGGATAGTTTTACCGATATACGTCCTCCAATTGAAATACTTTACTATTTAAAAAACATGCCATATGAGTAATTGTAATTGTAAAACATATTAGTAATATGTCAATTACATTGATATTAAGTGGTAATTCATCGCAATTGCGTGCTGTATATTTCCCTGTGTTGGAGTTAAATGGAGATTGGCAAATACTGTAATAGAATTCGTTACTTACAACAGCATAACAAACATTGATTTCCATAAACCAATTATTTATGGCTAATATTGGTGAAAAAACATACAAGATTGTGATACCAGTAGGAACTTATAAGTTGGATGACCTGGAGACATTCATTAAAGGGACATTACGTGAATATGTACATTTCTGATTACGTGGAAATCCAAAAACGTTAACTAGTGCGATGTATAGTAATGTTGATATTGATTTCTCGGAAGACAATTCAATTGCAAATATGACGGGCTATGAACTGAGAGTATATTCAGCTAATCAGTTACATGAATTATCAAAACAGGTTAAAATATTTTCGCTAAATGTATGTCATATAAATGTTAATAAAGTTGATGGTTCATATTTGAATGGAAAACTGACAAATGCAATATATGAATTCACCTGTGCTGTAGCTCCAGGATATAAAATAATTTAAATACCTGAAAAATTGATACATCTTCCAGTAATAGTGAATTGTGCTTATGTTATAGTTGTTACAATTGTCGATCAAGACAGAAAAATTATTTATTTTAGAAACAAATAAATTACCATTTATTTATATTTAAAAAACATATTATATAAACACTGCAATCAATATGTGTATTCTGTACAATATTAAATTCGGACTCAAAGTAGGTGGTTCTTTTAAGTAGTATCTCACTAAGGAATGTATTCTGAAGACAGGAAGTGTAAAAAGATGTAAACACAAGCATAAAATACTCACTTCAAATAAGTTACCCATGAAGTAAATACAAGGCAATGAATTGTACTTAAAAGAATTAGGATATACTGATCATGGAAATTGAAGACATACTTAATGTTAAAGAAATGATCAGCTATGAAAATGCAATCATTAACATGGAAATACATGTGTATGAACCATTCTGAGCAGGTCAGTACACGTTTCCATCGGAAATAAGGACTTCACAAAATCATGATATTTACACATTACTGTCAGAATCAAGGTTAAGGTTTAGAGGAATAATTAAAAAGACACCAGATGCGAGTAATCCAGCAACTGCAAATATAGAAAGAAATGGATTAATTCATTTAAGTGACAGAATTGCATATTTGCTAAATTGAGTGGAAATAGTTCAAACACGAGGTGTCCGTAATTACTTCCACAATAAAGAACTATCTCTTGGGAACTGTAAACAATATTTATAAAAGGCTTATGGCTTGGTGAAACAATGCTAGTTTATTCATCACTCAAATAAATCCAGGTGGAGAATACATAGTTGTTATACCGTTAAGTATGGTTTTGGGCTTTCTGAAGACCACAAACATGTAATATTAAATGCTAAACAAGAATTAGATATTCTATTCGGCAATACGCATTTGAATGCTATATACGAAACAGCTAATAATGAGGAAGGTGTAAAATTGGAATTTAGCAGTGTGGAATGGTTGATACAGCATATTAAAATTAACACTCTAGAATGAGTAAAGTTATTAAAATGTATCGAAAAAGGGAAGAATTTAGACATTGCATTCAGATTGTGGTCTTTGGAGGTTTTTCCAACACTGCTAACATTACAAAAATAATTTGGAATGTAAAATCAAATTTTTCATCGGAAAAACTCAGATATGTTGTCATATGTCTTGAAACAAATCGACAAAACAATTTAAAAGCAGATCGATCAGTATTCGATAATTGTGATATGAAAAGTATTAATTTATATCTAAACAGTCAAGCTTACTCCTATGTGGATTTAAATATGAACTTTGCCAATGTGGAATTCCTTATTTCATATGATATGTACTCAACGTTTCAGGAAACATATTATAACAAAATCAGTTCACCGATCCTAGAATACAAATCATTTTAAATCAGAGGAATGTTATTTGTGTTTGATGTAAGCAAACAAAACAACAGAATTACCAATGGTATAATTGATTCAAGAATTGAAATTATGGCAAATATGCCATTTCCAGCAAATGCAAAAACTTACATTCTTATAATTCACAATAGAATAGCAACTTACAATGCAAGTGATAAGCTGATGAAAATAATTAATTGAGTCAGTAGGCGATGAACCACTGCTATGACAAGATGTTTTACAATGTGCAAGGAATTCAGTCTGCAGAAAAAAATTTATAATTAAAGAATTAGCTATCACTGATATTGAAGAGTATACAACTGCATTTATTGCCAAATAACCGGTGACAGGAAATATATGATTCCCAAAAACAAGAAAACAAATAGATGGATTACTAACCATCACCATGCTTTAAAATGGGAAAGTTGATCTGTAGAGTATGAGAATATTGAAGCTATTTGCAAATATTACCTCAATAGTTGTGAAATATAAGTAGGTGGAGTTAAGCGAAAATGTAATTTCTGAAGTGTGTATAACGGGAAAGTAACATATATTCCAAAAGAATACTATTACCCCTCGTTCAAACAATTATGTGAATCATATGGATCTTATTTAACATTTTTCTCTGCAGAGGAAAACTCAAAATTAATGTTAACTTGAGCAATGACTAACTGGGGCGAAACAGACTGATGATTCTTCTCCCAAATCACCTGTGAATATTAGTTGAGTCATATGCTATTATTTGGGATGAGAGAAGTAATGAGTGCAATTTACTGTAAAATGTATTTGCTTGTATACTTTGTAAAGATGGATTAGCAAGGCAGCAAAATCACATGTTTGTATATACAGAAATCAAAACGTAAGTTGAACACCAGCAGGAGAAAACCTTTTCGACTTTGTTTCAGAAAGAAATAGGTTTAGTCATTTTTTTTAAACATCTTAGTGTTTGTTTAGCATGCTAATGTTTGGAGCAAGTTCTACTTGATAATGATAAAATGTTTCTTATCATCTTGTAGTTACTTGTGTTTGTTTTGGAGCAATCTGTACTAGCTTGTGTTTATATGTTGTACATACATTTTTGTAACCACCTGTATTTGTACATATTATTGTAAATAAATATAATGGCAAATGAATCCATTTCTTAAAAATTATTTAACCTATTCCTTATTAAAGGCGAATTTGTTTTGCTAAGAAAAATACTTTCTCCATAGAGACGTTTGAGAGAAAAGTTCTGAAAGTGAACACTCTAACCGCTTTTTCAGAACTAACAATATAATATACCATCCCGGATAAGGCTTAGTTGATATAAACTTGGTTTGAGTCTTGGTTATGTATGGTTAAAATCTTATAAAGATAATAACGAATGTAACACTGCTAATTAAAAAACTGCATATGAATTCGTTCGTGCATGTGAAAAAGCTAGATATGACCAACTGTATAGATATTTAAATGAAACACATGGAATTTTTCTGATTAAATGTTATTACTTTTTAATTTATTCTTGCTCTGTTAATCCTATACTTGTAACTTTTCCAAAAATATCTCAAAATGTGAAAAAAATCCATCACATTTAGATATCTGAAGTCTTAGCAGTGTGACCATTCCTTCAAAGTTAAATTGCAATGTTTTTTCCCCAATACTACCAATTACAGAAACCAAGATTTCAGAGGCTGGCAGCCTTTGTTCAACAAACCCCTGCAGAATGCATTTTGGTTTTATAATACCCTGAAGAGAACCAAGTGCCTAGCTTTTCACAAAGGAAGCAACCAAGGACATCGCTGTCCCTGGAGGGCAGTTCAGGTCAACGATTTTAACCATTAAGAATAGCAAGGTAAAACATCTTACTAGTTTTTTGAAATCTCTCGAGCAAAAATATTTTGTAATCTACTTGATAAAATTAATATTCACTTTGCAAGCTCCATTACACAGGAGGAAAAAATTCACACAAGACATATATTAAAAATGAACTAATATTTATGAAACAAGATTTTACTTCCCCTCACACACTAACTGCTGCCAACATTTAAAAAAATATATCTTTTATAATAGAATTTTAACCAAATTTGAAACATGTTCAGAGACATTAACGGGGAAAAAATATTGTGTATGTTTAGCCAAAATATGATTATCAATATACGGATTAAGAAATTGGCCAGATATATACTAAAATGAGATTGTATCTCATCTCTTAATTTAGATAAGCTATATTGTGAATAAGGAAAACATTTTCTTTAATAGATTAAAGTTATTGTAGAGAAGCTTAAGAAGGGATTATAGCATGGTTTTTATGGATAATATAATTTTTTCTAGAAATTATATATCATTTTATTAAATATGTTGATCTCTTATACATCGATAACTGTTTTAATGGATCAATAATAAAACTTTCTTTATTTGTTATGATCCAGTAATTATTTTATTGATAAATAAATGTTATTAATTTCTTCAAGCAAGAAACTTAGCAGAAAGATTTATCTCAGAGGTTGAAGTTGCGGGCTTGAAGATATTTGAAAGTTGCGTGTTGTGGAAAGAGATGAGAGAAATAAGGCTTCTAGAGTATTTTACCTGGAAATTCGAAATTTTTATAAATAGGGCTTCAGCCTCTACACCCCTTCCACTTTTTCCATTTGTTTGTCAATTCGGTTCGCTTTGTGATGTCGCGCACATATGAAGATTACTTTCTTGGCTTATCTACACGATTTTAACAAACATCTTGATGATTATGATTGGGAGTATTTCAATAGACTAATCAACGGTTTGGATGATTTAGTATTGGGTTTCTTAACTTCTTTAGAAGAAGAGGAGTTTACCTTCACTTTTCAACCAGTGATAGCATTATTATCCTCATCTAAGAGGGCTTCCATAACATCATAAGCCACTGTGTCCACATCATCTAAGTTTGCAGCAGCATCCACCACAGTGCCCATATATACGAGAGTTTCCACACCGCCATCAGCCACTGCATACACATCTTCAAAGTTTCCAGCACCATCTGCCATGGTGCCCATTTATAATAGGTTGTCCACAGTGTCATCAACCACAGCATCCACATCTTCAAAGTTTGTAGCACCTTCCGCAACAATGCTCCCACCTACAGAGTTTGGAGTTTTAGACATAATGAGAGGAAAAACAGGTGAGTAATGACTGCCAACACCCAAGATTTGCTTTTGTTGTAAACTGTTACATTCAACATCTCCCTCTCTAAACGTCTCTCTGAAAGCTGTATTTAACATTGATAATTTGTTGCAGGAATAAGACAAATGTTTAAAAATTTAATTTTGTTGTATTACCTGCTCCAAGTCAGAAATCTATTAAAATATTGTAACCTGAAACCTAACGACATAAATTAACTACTTTGACTCTGCCTATATACCATCCTTCGCCACAAGAAATAATTTTTAGCCTAATCTCCTTACCTCCTTCGCCATTAGTTGTTATTCCAGTTAAGAAACCCAACTTAAGCTCATGTCTTAACCCTAAATGTAAATTGTATTGAAAATTCACCATTTCAGTGATGAATGATTCTCCGCAGAATAGTTTCACAGATTTTCACAGATTTTTTCATTATTAAAAAAATTTGTAATGATTTTTTTCTTTTACTTCTAATAGGGTAAAAAGTTTTTACAGTTTAATGATTGAAAATATAGACTTCTAACGATTTTTAAAGAAAATTAATTCATTTTAACAATTTTTAAAGAAATTTCAATCAGTTGTAATGATTATTAAAGAAATTTCATTCAGTTTGATAAAAATTTCATTCATGTGTAACGATTTTTAAAAAAATTTCATTCCGTTTGATAAAAATTTCATTCAGTGTTAACGGTTTATAAAGATATTTCATTCAGTTTTAACCATTTTTAAAGAAAATTGATTCAGATTGATGAAAATTTCATTTGGGTGTAACGATTATTAAATCAAATTCATTCTGTTGTAACAATTTTTAAAGAAAATTCATTCATGGTGGAAAGTTTCCTAATAAACTATATTATTATTTCAATCATATAATGATGCATATTTTTTCACTCTAAACACATTTGACAGCATAATGGTGAACAGGGGAGTTTTTAATGGTTAAAAAAACCTGTTTGGCTTGTATATGTAAATGATAGAGTATTTGAATATTTTTGAAGTCGTAGAAGTATACGTTGCTCTATTTTTTACAGTTTTAATGATCTAAGATGAAGATTTGGTTTAAAAAAAAACCTGTTTGGGTTATACGGTAGACTTTCGAGTATCCGGCTCGCGACTATTCTCCCTCTGTACTATCCAGCCTAGTTACAAAAATAAATTCTCTGATATAAATTGAGGAATAATTTTTTTAAAATCAATCTACTCGACTTTTCATGCCTTCATAAATGTCAACTTTGCCAAGCCATTGGAAGTGGGAGTTTGGTATGATCCTATTACGTGCCATGTGCAAAACGCAAGTTGCGACATGAAAACCGTGGATTTTCCCATGTCCTGCTTCCTGCTCTTTGTTCCATCAGTTGTGTATCGGGTGTCAACAAGCACAGAATACGTTTGCCACTGTTCCTGGTTACTTTCATAAAATTTTTTTTGTGCTTCGTTGTTTTTTTTTTACTGAAGATCAGGAAATGGGTGATAAACAAAAAATGGTTGTAGTGACTATGGAGGAGAAGCTACGTGCTATAAAGAGACTAGACTCTGGGGTAACGGAAAAAAAAAGCTATTGCTTCGGAGTTAGGAGTTGGGAAAAGTACAGTTGGTGACTGGAAGAAAAGTCGTGCAATAATTGAAAAGGGGTGTGGCACCCAAGTTAGTGGAAGTGGAATGAAAGTAAGAAAAACCGTGCTGAACGGTAAGCATAAAGAAATTGAGGAAAATTTATTTTTGTGGAATGAACACTTAAGAGGAAAAGGCTTGCATATTACTGGGCCGATATTGCAGGAGAAATCATTGCAATTCAAGCAACAAATAGAAGCAGGGGATTCAGAATTTACTGCCAGTGATGGATGGTTATATCGCTGGAAAAAAACGATTCGGTATTCGCCAGATTACCATAGGTGGGGAGGCTTTATCTGCTGGTAAAGATGCTGTATCTTTGTTCAAAGACTAATCTTTTTAAGCCTATTGTAAAGAAGGGAATTTGTGGGGAGCATTTGTACAACTGTGATGAGACCCGTTTAAATTATAAGATGCTCCCTACAAAAACTCTTGCATCAAAAAACAAAGTCGCTGCACCAGGGTACAACAAAAGCAAGGAACGAGTCACCATTTGGCTTGCAGTTATACAACTGACAACCACAATCTTAGGTTGACTTTAATGGCAAAATCAAACTGTAAAAATCAGGAATCACTGTCCCTATATTACACATCATAAGACAGCATGGATGAATTGAGAAATCTTTAAAACGTGGTTCCAAAATGAATTTTTAACTGTAGAAAAATATGTGAAAGACAACAATTTTCCGAGAAGAGCTGTGCTAATTCTTGACATCGAACCTTCACATCCGACCACTGACAAACTCACAGATGGAGACATCAAAGCTTTATTTTTACCAAGCAATGTGATGGCTGTTTTTCAGCCGATGGACCAGGGTGTCATTGACATAAAGAAAAGTATCGCCGGCCACTTCTCAGTTCGTTGATATTGGCGATTGATGAAAATGAAGACTACTTAACAACTCCGTATGGGGAGGTGACTGAAGCATGGGAAGGGATTACAAACATATCACTTGTAATGTCTTGGAAAGTTTTTTGTACCATGAAGGTGGACATTTCAACCTTCAACACGTGTGTGAAACCGAAGTGAAAGATGAAAATGATAAACTTGTTTGTTGATGGAAAAAGTACCAGGCTGCGACGATGTCAGTGCAGAGGACATTAGAGAATGAATGGCAAACGACGAAGTTGGTGAAATAACTGACAACTATATTGTGGAAATGGTGACACAGGGAGAAGAAATACAAGAAGAAAAGGAGGAGGAGGAGGCATCCTTAGATGACAGAAAAAATCTCATCCCACATTCGGAAGCATTCAAGACGATTGAGGCAGCGCTGCAATAAATTGGCCAGCAGGAGGAGGTGATGCCAGCTGATATCATCTGCTTGTGTAAGTGGAGAAACTTTGCATCATGGAAGAGGGCCAACAGGGAGAAGCAGTCATCTATCAAAGACTTTTTCAAAAACTAAAAACTGTTTATGTTTCCAGTAATTAGTGAGACATTATAAAATTTATCTTACAATGTGTGAAATATTTTTGTTTTTGGCATTACTTTTTCTCTTATAATTTTTAAAATGGACAGTACATTTCATAACATACATTTATAAAGTACTGGTCTGTACTTGGAGGTCAGAAAATATGAATCAGAGCGAGTTTTTGTATGAAAAGTGTGTTGTTAATGATGTGGGTGGGGCAGGAAGTGAGTAGTTATAGAGCTCCGGGCCTATCTGGCTTTTTTGTTATCTAGCCTGCCCTTCTGCCATATTAGGCTGGATAGTCCGGAAACTACTGTACATGTAAATGATAGAGTATTTGTTTTTTAAGTCATAGCAGGATATGCTACAATATTTTTATACTGTTTTAATGATCTAAGATGGAGTTTTGATTTTAAAAAAGCCTGTTTGGCTTATACATGTAAATTATAGAATATTTGAATATTTGAATGTCGTAGTAGAATATGCTGAAATATTTTTTTTATAATTTTAATGACATAAGATAGAGTTTTGGTTAAAAAAAATTCTCTTTGGCTTGTACATGTAAATGATAGAGTATTTGAATTTAAAAAATGATTGTATTTATTTATTATAATAATTTTTGATGTAATATACATTAACAATTGGACTTTATGACCTTTGTCAGAAGTCAGTGGTAAACAATGTCTGTGATGTACCATGTTTGATGCTAAGATATACAATTTATTCTGTATTGAATGTGATTATGAATTTTTTAATAAAATATTTTCTTTAAAGTTAAAAACAAATAATGTGTGTCTTTTTATTATTTTTTTTAGTAGCTCATGTCACTAACTTTTTTCAATAATATCTTATGTGTAATGAGTGATGAGATCTTTTGTTGCAAATGCTATTTTTGTGTGTCTATCAGAATTGGTAAGTTGGTGACTTGTATTTTCTTGACTTGAAAAACTTACAATCATTTTAATTAAAACTATATTAAATCTAACTTTGAAGGGCTAAGGGGAAATTACAAAAAATATATATATGGAGAAAATCAAACATAGTAGAATGAATGAATGAATGATGTTTTGCAAAGGAACAAGGCAACAGGTTTGTATCTTGACAGAACTCTGGTCTGCACAAGTTGAAGCTTGGTGGAGAAAACACAACAATCTGCTGGCCAACTTTTGTGACATCCCAGGGGAACATATTGAAAGCGAACTCCGAATACTTTTACAGAGGCAGGTAGCAAATACCTCTATTCCTCCTTGTCTGTAAGGAAGTTTCACCTACCAAAACGTTTACATCTTCACTGAACACAGTCCAGCACACATGCACGCACACAGATTACAAGAGATCCTGTTCATGACACAGCATGGTGATGTTTGGAGAACAAGACAAAACAATATAATATATTTAAGCTAATTATTTAAACAAATTTCAACTCAAGATTTGTACAAATATCCATATATTTCCTGTGAATTTACAAGAATTTGGACCTTTAATAAAAATGTAATAATAACATTGACATAGCTGTATGCCAACTAAGGAAAACATGATTTCCACCTGTACTCACACTGTTTCATTAAATTCACGCCGGAAACTGATAAAATATTAAATGAATTCAAATATATACATTTCATGTTACATGGAATAGATTTTGCTGTTGGAAAGTTTTTGGTTAGACATAGAAACAGAGGGAACACATTGTTTGAGTGGTTAGCACATTCGACTCCTTGGGCAGGTTACACCGTAAAAACTAATTTTTTGGGAATGTGTGGATGTCATGTTAGACGTTGTCATTGATACAAGGGTTTTATCGGATATCTTTCTCTCGTTTCCTCTAGTCTCATGTGCACGACCCAGTGCTTCTCCAACTCTGAATGTTTCCCCCTCATCGGCTATCGAGCCCTAAATTCCGCTTGCTCCCGCACACATTCAATTCCCGGCTATCAGCTAACTGGTATTGTCCATGACGTTTTAGAATGACTTGTTCCCGTATCTTTTGTAAATCACGTCGCTGTAGTCGACTCCGTTTCCCAAACAAACTTTAGTGAGACTATATTATATTTTCCTTTATGATACTACTCTCTAAAAATTCTGGGTTAGGAAAATCTACACAGGAAATATGTATTTTTGTCTGTTAGACTAATAAATATGTCTTGTTTCAGTAGTTGTAAAAAACAGTTCTGGTTTAACAAGTGAATATAATTAGTCTTGTATTTCTGTGTGATTTTACAAATCATAGTTTGCTTGATTCAAATATACTCTTGTTGTTGGAATGTTAATTCTGGGGATTATCTCGGGTCTTATATTGGGAACTTTATTTCAGGGACTTGTAAAATTTTCTTTCATTTCGCTGGTCATATACTCAACCTGTTGCATAAGGTTGAAACATCAGCGAGTCGGGTGAAATCTGTTGGGGTACGCATTCAGAGGGCTACGGACCCTTGTGAGTCGAAGGAGGGAAGGCAACATTAGAAAAGTGTGTCTTGAATACTGTAGCGGGGGAGGAGTGCAAAGCCATGAAACAGATACTGCAGGAGTACCAACTCGCGAAAAAATACGATAAATCTTTCTCAGGGCTGACACTGGGGTGCGTAAAACAGGTTTTTGCGAACACCAGGCTGGAACGATAATGGAGCTCTTCAGAAAACTAGAATTAGAAGGTAAGTCACTTTCTTGACTAGGGGTGGGAGGGGTGCTTGGACAGGGGGTACGTTCCTCTAGACTCGTGCCTGTTCTGAGGGTGGAGGGTGGGGGATGTCTACAGCCGAGCAGGATCCGATCTGAGCGCAAGTAGGCAGTTGTCGCCATCTTGACTCAGTTGCAAGAAATGACAATTGTGGGCAGATTGGTGAATGACCCCCAGGACCTTGCAGGCACGACGTGGCGGGGAGGTGTAGGGGGTTGTAAGCATGTTGGAGTAGGGCTGGTTCTGAGGGGTGTGGGAAGGGGGGGGTGGCTGCTCCCGATCTGAGTGCAAGTAGGCAGTTGTCGCCATCTTGCCTTAGTGCTGAAAAATTGACAATCGAGTGCAGGCAGGCTAATGACCACAGGACACATCGCTCTGGTGAGGGGTGCTGGGTTAGAGGTGGGAGATTGGGGAGGGAGGGAGTGGTAGGCTGGGTCCTCCCGATCGAAACGCAACTAGGCAGTTGATGCCATCTTGCCTTAGTGCCAAAAAATTGACAATCACAGGCAGAGCCCGGGTCGCACTTTCGCGAGGGATGGGAGGGGGTATAGGGAGTTCTGGAGCGAAGTGACCTCACCTACCCAGTCGCTGTCATCTTCAGTTGCTCATGAACGCTTGGAGGAGACACATGTGTACAGCTCTCTCTCTCTCTGTCTCTCTCTTTCTCTCTCGCTCATCTTCGCCATACCTCTAGAAACTTGGCAGCCGACGAGCTTACAATCAGGGGTTACCTCAACTACGGACTGGGTACCATCTCTAGTGATAGCTACGATTAACATTTTATAATGTACATGTTTTAATATAAAAGTATTTTATTGGGAAAATATAAATTTTCATGTGTTAAGTCAATATTGCGATACAATTTTTAATTTCTGACCTCGGTCTATGAAAATACAGTTTGTGTTAACAAGTGTGCTCTATTTACATAAATGTGTAGTACATCCATTGTCTTAAAAATAATTTTTGACTTTGAGGATGTTTGTGCATTTTTTCCATTATATATAAAGTGATGTGGGATTAAGCTTTATGCAAGTTGGTTATTTTGAAACAAATCATTTGGGGTAAGATTTTCTATCGTTAATTACCTTCATGTAGATCATTATATACTTTACTTATCAGAATAGACATACACTATTTTGTCTAATTTAAATCTTATCCAGAGTTTTTTTGCCGTAAGATATTATTCACCAGGCTAAATCGTGTAATTTGTACTTGTTAACGTGTTATTTATTCATACTGATTAGCTGGAATTCGTTTAGTGAGTTTTCACTTGTCGACGTCAGATGTTATTCACTTAGTTAAAATTCTCTCGCATGTAAATTATATTCCTAAGCTCGAGAATCACATTACGTTTAAGACTCATGTAATTGCACTTATTATTCACATAGTCATTTGAAATTTTCGATTCGATGCATGTAATTTATTCATACGTAGAAAACTCTGAAATTCTCTAACATTTAATTGCATTCGGAAAACAAATCATTTGTCATCCCCAACACGTAAATCCCATCTTTCAATGTCGGCTATCTTCCACCATCGTCTACAAGCAATATTCCCCCCTCCCCCCATAAAAACATACAATTTACACTTATCCCACTCTTGCACTCGACTTAACACCTATATAAGTCATTGCAAACCCACCGCTCTGGTTAGTCGCCTGCAGGACACCACACCGTCATATCGTGCAGCTTTTGGTACCCCCTCCCTCCAAAGAAAGAAAGAAAATAAAGTATTCCCATACACAAAATAAAAATCAATTTCATCAAAGATATTTGATCAAACTTTTTCGTAGAATTTATTTTATCAAATTTATTTGATCAAACACACTCGATATAATCAGTTAAGGATTAAGAATTTTTGATACTATTAAAATCGGATGAAGTATTAACCTTTTTGAAATCAATGTGATATCAAAGGTTTAATCCGATTAATCAAAAGTGATGTAGAACGCCCCCGCCTCTACTACTGATTTGTTTGGCTACACGTTCATTAAACAATTTGGGCCGCTATATAAAAAGTTTATAAGTTCGACCGGATTTCGAACTTAG
This sequence comes from Dryococelus australis, assembly GCA_029891345.1. Classification (NCBI taxonomy): domain Eukaryota; kingdom Metazoa; phylum Arthropoda; class Insecta; order Phasmatodea; family Phasmatidae; genus Dryococelus; species Dryococelus australis. The sequence continues at coordinate 6,104,039 of CM057006.1, read as the reverse complement.
ATCACCTGCGTCCGAGCGCTACGCCTTATTAATCTCAGCTAATGTGACAACTATCGGCACTGGCAAGTTTTAACGAGATATTCCTCAAGTATTCGGCAACGTTTGCAAACAAATATTTCAAGTTTTACAGCTTTGCTTGTCAGTTTCTTGCTGCATTGTTTTATTAATGTGTTTATACGATTGTGAAGCATTAATAGATGCACTAACAAACACGGTTACTATCTTAATTGTCACAGAAAATACAAACAAACTCTCAAGATGTATTTTCGAACGAATGCAGTCAAATGAGTTGGCCAAACAAATATATACAGTTACAAAATATATAGCTGACTGTCTAATTTTTTTTTTTGGCCCAACACAGAGATTTGGTTTATTCAAACATATATTTTGTTAGATGAACAAAAGTAATTTTGTTGCTTTTCAAATTTTGTTTACTCAACAATATATTTTGTTAGGGCAACTAAATATATATTGGACCCTATACAAACAAATGCTTTGTTCGATTTTCTCTCAGTGCACAGTTTTATATATATATATATATATATATATACTTATTTATTTATTGGGCTATAGACATTAACATTTGCGAGTGGTGAAATGTATACACTGTGTTTATTATACACATGACAATGTTTATATTAAAAAGTGGTGGTAAGATAGAAATAAGCTGAAAGGGGAAATTTAGCAGATCCGTAAAAAGTGCTCACTTTACCGTGAATAGCATATAATTCTGGTAACTTCGTTATTCCGAGGACTTGCAGCATCACCTCCTGCTCAGTCGCAGTTGCGTCGTTCTTGCACGGAATGTTGGCGGGAACGTATTTGAAATGAGGATCACTCCTAGCTACAGTATCTACACGCCTAATCCGGTATTAATGTTTTTACGCACATTGTACATACATAATGTGAGGAGAGAGGGTTTGTGTCACACACGTCTTACCAAACCGAAAACCTGCCTTCGTTTTTTGTTGTAAATCTATCGAGCGTCCCTCCGATGGACACCCTTTTTAAAAAATGCACTTCTTTTTTCTCCTTCGTCGTCGACAATGACTCATTAAGCAGGACTCGAGGAAGGTACTTAACCTGCGCGGTAAGTTCTTCTTATTCCTTTTCATCCTGTCCGCAGGAAATACGGTTTACTCTTTCCCTAGCCCGTCCTGGATGTATTATATTAATTACAAATCTTCTAGCCCCGGCCATCATAAAAATATCTGTGAAGCTAGTTCGTGTCACGAACAAAAATAAACAACAGTAATATTTTATACGAAAGCTGAAATACGCCACACTCCCGCGAGCAGTAATTGTAAGTGTATGTTGTTTGCGATGGCGATAAAAGGAAAATGTGTATTTTCTGTAACTGGTTAGATTAGTCAGGGGAAAAAAATTAGTGTAAAACCGGTTCACAATGATATGTTATTTCATAAATCTCGATGAAATTATTCTCCTTTGTAGTCTTTAGTTTATACAAATATTTTAAAAAATGATAAAAGGATATAGAAATAAATATTGCAATTCAAACATAACAATTCTAGGGCTAATCACCATAAATTAAGCTGAAAAAGTGAAAGCAGGGTAAAATAAGTATAATTGTATTCAAACCCGCTGCTTGAATAACTGAAATTTAATTACTTATATAATTGTGCGAATTTATGTTATTTTACTAGCTTATGGAACTGATACAAGAAGAACCTTCGTTTGAAATAAAGCATGTTGATTGTAATAAAGTGGAAATATCAATTAACAAATTATTTGGTCTCGGATAATATGAATGAGCACTTCTTATTGAAGTGAATTCCCGTAACTACAAGCAAATTAGACTTTAAAAATTGCAGTTACTGATTTCTACGAAACTAAACAGCAGTATGGGCGATATTAAACATTTGTTAATAACAATACTTAAAAAGATTTTTCCGAACTAACGCAAACATTTACTAACACGGCTGTTAGCTTTACAGTTCCTCAGTTTCTGAAGTTATTACGAAATAAATTACTGCAAAAAATGAACTGTTGGACTAAGTTCCTACAAGTATGGTCTAAGTAGACAAACAGTGTATTCAATTGTTAGTGTATGTGAGTGTTGGTTTGAGAATAATGATTAATTAATGTGGTCGTTTGTGTTTCCATTATTTATTAGATATCAGAACTCACCTCCATGTTTCGAAAACAAGTAATATCTGGTTTGGCTTTTAGTTTTATGGTTAGTGAAATTGTGGTTACTTGACCAAAGTTAACATAACGGAACCTAACCCAACCTAACCTAACCTAACCCAACCCAACCCAATCCAACCCAACCCAACCCAACCTAACCTAACCTAACCTAACCTAATCAATTTCAGAATATTATTTCAGATTGTGAAAATGAGTCAACAGTACATTTATGAGGCTAGTGAGTCAACAGTACGTTTTTCTGGTTGCCTTTTTTCTGCCTAATCTGCGATGTTCTTCGCGACATCTTATGCCTTCATTCCGGTACTATCACCAGTGAATGAGCAGCTTCTTAAGTTCTAAATAGCATATTGTTTTCAGTAACTGGAACCCCAAATAAAAAATGTGTGTAAAAAAGAAAAGTGAACTAAAGAGAGAATGTGAGCTGATGCAGGTAGATCGACGAGGATATGCAGTCGTACTTAACGCCTCACTTTACCACAGTTTACTACCGACAGTTATCGAGATCCTCAGTAGCTGCAATGAAACTTCGGAAGTGTTGTTATCAAATCAAGTTCCACAATTACCTCACGGTTCACTTTCGTCCATCACGAAATATAGTTTCTTTCCAAAGCGGGTTTTTATTTCCCCCTCAATGTGTAAAACGTGTCGGCCAGTAAATAAAAAAGGTTATTTTATTGCTAGAAACATATTTCGCAAACGCCTATATAAATCTCTACCTCGCGTAAAATAAAACAGGTTCCACACTTCTTTTAGAGTCGTCCTCAGCTGTTATAGTCTTTTCATAGTAAACTGCGCACTTTTGAAAGCCCCACTTAAGATATACTTTTATGTAAACTATGTATACTTCCGCCATATGTACAACGTACATTGCCATTAGACAGTTCATTTCATTTATGCGTGGGTCAAGAGAAACTGTAAAATTGTTATATAAGTAAATATTACACAAATGTACAAATTTCTACACTTATGCGCATTAGAAAAAGAAGAAGAAGCAAAAACGATTCCTGGCATTCCAAAATGTTTACATGGCACTTTTAATTCAACGTTACTACACGGAAATATTTTCCCTCTGTCATTGCCAACTTTACAGTGTGAATACCAGTGAGTGTACTGGTAAGGACTGTGACATTTTTCAAAGGTTGATTTCAAAATTGCTCACTTAACAGTGAACAGACTATAACTAAGACCGTGGGTACACGAGTGCTGTTAAACACATTCAGCTAAATACATTCGGTAGCTACGTCTAAACAAGTTTAAAAACCGAATGTGTTTTCGCGGTCACACACCCAAAGTACAATGATTTCAATGGAAATTCTAACCTCTACAACCAAGGAACTTCAAAAATGTTAAAAAACATTTATCACTATTGATCTTTTTAATTCTTATGAAACCTACACTTTTACTGTAATAGCATAATGGGTGGGTATTAGTACATTCAACCTTAAACTTAAGTTAATTCAACAAGTGCAGGAATTCCCGCCAAATTCGGTAATATTTATTACGCACTGCTTGTTTACTTCGAAGCAGCCAATAGGAGCGCAGCAGAGAAGAGAAGTCGTTCGAAACGACTTATGTAAACTATTCACTTTGAACGAGAAACAACTACGATCGGAACTCGTTCGAAGGTAATGTAAGCTCTTCAATAGCTGAACTTGTTTAAGTGGATGCCGTGTAACCGCGGCCTTAAGCTTCTTACACAATAGAAAACTTTAGCACTTGACACTATGTTTCCTTTCCTCCTATGAAACCACTAATACACAATACAATTGTAAAGTTAGAGTTTAGACAATCGAACATCGGTTCTGCCAGCTTCGTAAAGATGTGTATCTTGTTACGTAAATAATTATTATATTATCCAGGAATGCATTTTACTCGCCTTTTACAAATATAGGCTTAAAATTCGTATTAAATGTTTATTTCTAAACAAAAAACTAATTTGTTTACTATATTAAAATATGTCAATTCATATCATTCCTTTTTACATTATATTTGTTCGCAATTTATTTAATTTAAGACGAGCTTTGTTTAGTAAACCGAGATTAAAATCGCCCTGCAATAAAATAACACACTTTCCACATAACTTCTGTTAGATTCTCGGCAAAATGGCTGCTTGACTTTGACTTCAAATTTCAATTTTCGAAATCGTAAAATCAAGAGTGCTTGACTTAACCCTATGACAGTTCCATTGTGCAAGCTCCTTAAGAAACAACATGTCGGAAAGCAAACGTAAAGTCAAACGGCAAAGTCAAACGTTAAAGATTTCAATTGTATAAGGGTCTTAAGTGTTCAACCCTGTGGTGGTAATTTAAAGCTACGGGAGCACGTGATAGAATGTGCTGTGCTGAAGAAACGTGGATCTTCAACTTGGCTACTGTCCAGTCGGATGCTGCGCAGTTGGGCGTCCGTTTACAGTTGCCAGAATTTCTTCTCCGCAGGGGGTTTTGTCCCCGAGTCCACACGTCACACAGTAGGTGATAAAGGAGACTTTACCCTCTCTCCGCCCCTCCCTTTATCACACACACACACACACACGCACCCATACTTTACCCCCACGCAGTTCAGAGACGGCCTTTTTATAGTCTTGGAAATGGACCCGGTGTCCAGATTCCACAGGCGGCGACCACGTCTCGTGCTGCCGTGTCTTCGGGATTTATGTCGCACGATTCCGTAAGAGGAACTAACTGATCTCGCAGCACGTTTCCAAAATAATAAATCTCACAGGCTACAATAAAAGAAAAGATGACGAAGTCTTAAGGCGAAATAAATGTTGTCACACCTAACGTTTTCACGAATTAATTTGCAGTGCAATTACACTATTCACACGACGGGATTGGGGGGGAGGCGTTAGTATAAACTAAGTGGTGTTAACGGGGCCGTGGTGGCTGAGCGGTTAGACTACCCGCCTCCCACCAAGGCGAACTGGTTTCTATCCCCGGCCGGACCACTCCCGGATTTTCCTCAAGTGGGGATCGCGTCAGACGATGCCACTGGTCGGCGGGTTTTCTCGTGTATCTCCCGTTTCCCCTATACTTTCATTCCGACGCTGCTCCATTCTCACATCACTTCACCCTCATCGGCTGTCAAGACTTCCTTGTTAAGAGCCACCCAAATCTCTCAACTCAACTAAGTGGTGTTTCTTTTAAAGGCTGTTCACGATAAAGTGAGCATTTTTAAAATCAACCTTAGAAAAAAGTCACTTGCCCTACTTGCATATATTATGACGGGCACACTGAGTGACATACGCCCAGTTCCATATCATAATGACGAATTAAAAGTATTTGGTAACCATTTATGGTAAAGTAGATAATTTAATTCACTTTGTTTTTCTTAATGAATCGAAGTGTAAAAAAAAAAAAAACAGATTTGTGAAATATATACTTTTCTAATAATTTCAAAATTTCACTTGACCAACGCACGAATTAAGTGATGGGGTCCATAGCAATGTTAATTTTACATAAGGCGGAAGAATACATAATGTCCATAGAAGTAGATCTTAAGCAGGGCTTTCAAAAGTACTCATTTTACCGTGAACAGCATTTAGACCAATGTACAGTGGTAAACCAGCATATCGTCGACAAGCAGAATTTTTTCGAAATATTTTTGTTCATATTTCTCCTCAATTTTAAGGGGCTTTTTTTTCCCCAGCTAATACACACACGCATTATCGCGTATTTCTTACATATGTGCATTAGCCTGTCTTCTTTGTCAGTCTCACCTCACTTCCACGGCGTACATCGTAACACTAAAAATTATCTTGGATATTGTGTAGCCAAATAAGGAACACGTGGATCTGGATGATTATGTTAATCGATGAAATAAAAGTTATCGATTAAAACAGCACGGCCGTTTATGCAGGAATTATTACTAGTAACGAGCAGAATTTACGTTATAATTTACAAGCAAGCTATATTGCATTGCCGTGTATCTACTTGAACGTAATTCGTAATTTCATTGGTTAAAGGCAACTATACGTCGTTATTCGCACCTGTGTGATCGCTGTACTGGAGCTTGATTGCTCAACACCTGAGCCTTACTACTGGCTACAAGTGTGCCTGGGACGAGCCACGCAAGTTATGTGGCGATGGAAACTGTCAGAAGATCAGACACCATCTTGGAGTTGAGTCAGCCGGCTAATTATAACGCTAATCTTGCAGGTCTTTACAAATTATGCAGGCGTACCATAAATTACATTACTTTAATTTAGAGTTTGGAAAAAATGAGGACGAGAAATTATTTAAATCACATCTCTAATAATAACAGGAATCCCTCTGTAGTATTCCTAATTTTAAAAAAAAGTTATTGATAAAGAAGCCAAGCTCTTTAATGAATATTCTGGACAAATATCGTAACATATTTATGTTAAAGATTCTTCAAGCCTAAGTGAGCACTTAAAAAAAAAAAAAACCTTTGAATATGCCTCTAACTGCTACCTACATGTATTTTGACGGACACACTGGCTGGCATGCGTCCACTTAAGTTGGTAATGCTAAGGATAAGTAGTCCCCTGTCTTTAACACTGAATTAAAATAATTAGTTAAGTATATGCGTACACTGGAACTATTTATTTTGCTTCCTGTTTTTAGTGCATTGAATGTAAGAATTAGCAAATTTGTAAAATATGTTCTTGTCTAATAATTTCGCAGTTTCACTTGACCGACGCATGAATAAAGTGATCAAGTACACGGAAATGTAGATCTTAAGGGTGTCAGATACCAAAAAATTAATAATTTTATGTTTGTACCAAACATTGTTCAACTTGTACGCATTATATGCAGTTCCATTTTCTACAAACAAAAAAAAAAAATTACACTTTATTTTTTTAAATTATAGTAATTTGATGTCAAATCCAATTTTTTTTTTCTGTAGCCGTAATAAGAAATACCCACTAAGTTGTACAAATGAAAAATTTACAACGTAAACTAATGCCATGGGCTACCGCTTGACACATGTAATAACCAACTAATAAGCCACGCGTATAAAAAATGGAATATAAAAAAAATAAAAACAATATTAAGAGTGTATATATTTTTTATTTGAGGAATAAGTCATTAAATGCTGTTCACGATAAAGTGAGCACTTTTGAAATCAACCTTACATAAATGCCACTGCCCCTGTCTACATATATTTTAACGGGCTCACTGGGTGACATGCACCCAGTCAAGTTGGTAACAATGGATGGAAAGTATACGTCATAACGTCGAATAAAAAGTATTCGGTAACCATTTGTGATAACTTAAATTATTTATTTCACTTTCTGTTTTTTAATTCATCGAAGTGTTAAAATCAGCAGACTTGTAAAATATGCTATTTACTTTTCTAATAATTTCACAGTTTCACTTGACCGATGCATGCATAAAGTGATGAGGCCCGCAACAATATTAATTTTATATAAGACGGAAGAATACACTATGCACATTCAAGTATACCTCAAGCAGGGCTTTCAAAAGTACTCATTTTACAGTGAACAGCCTATACTTACAATGCATAGGTTACAAGTTGAACAATGTTCGGTACAAATTGTAAAAAAAAAAAAGTAATTTTTCTGATGTACAACACCCTTAAGCTGGCCTTTCAAAAGTGCTCTATTTACCCTGAAGAGCCTTTATGTAGACGACCGTTTGAGGTTGGAGACATAGTCGGATTTCCTCCGGAAGGCCGGAGCTTGCCCGGAAGGGTTGAACTCGAGGGGGGGTATTCGTGTCAACTCCAATGCCACCGCTGATCCTCAACAACCCCGCGGGGATAGTTTCAGCAGGGGAACCACGAGTGTAGTGTATTTTGCGGCCGCGTGGAGCGCCAGCGGCGATTGTGCCGAAGTTTGGAGGGCTCGCGTTCCCGGTGACAGGTTAAAAAATACTGTCGCTAGAGTGGCGCTGCGTGCGCCGGGCATCGAGTGAGGTCTTCACTCTAGTGTGCACTTCGTAGAGCGTACTCTGTGCCGGTCCTCTCTGCTCCGCCGAGCCAGAGTGGCCGAGAGTGGACACTCGAACTTTGCTAAAGTTGACCTGCGTGGACTATCCTGCGTGTGCGTCCTCAACTACTGTATCAATAATTGTCAAAATGTCGCAGAACAGGTGACCGTAAAGAAGTTAAACAACCTCAGAATATATTTGATGTGACCGAACTCATTCGTTGATTGGCTGTGTGAAGCTCTGGGAAAGGGTCTTCTGTCTGATTGGCTACTACGTGTTCCGAAGGAATCTCTAGTGTATGGGTGGGTAGGTTCTCTCGAGCTGATTGGCGTACAGTGAAGCCATTTTGCAGGCAAGTGCCGGAGGAGTTTGTGGTATACGCAGCTGTTTCACCTCTGACTGGTTTTATAACTAACGCAAACACGCGCTTGAATATACACTCCTGGCCATTAAAATTGGCAGCACCAAAGACACACCTGAAGATACCCCACTTAGGGGGAATGCGTGGAGTGGGGTAGGGTAATGACGTGATTAGTTGTTCAGCCGAGTGGCGCAGTCTGTAAGCCAATAGCCACACTGATAAGCGCGATGTACAAGTGTAAGTCGCGGAGTCGCTGAGAGATTGTGGCATTATTAGAGATTATGGAAAATCGAGTCAGTTTTGTGAGTCAACATATCTTTGATTACACTCTAGCTAGTCTATCATTTTATGATTGGATTAACAAGGTTTCGACTCGGCTAAGGTGTTTGCATACCGCTCACGAACGATTTACCTAGTAGTATCAGAATCCTCATTGGCCCAGTGAAATGGGGTAGTGACTTCATACATGCATGACAGCCAATAATAAAATAAAACCGTCGGATGTGTGTACAGTCGGTTGAATCCTAGCAAACAGTCAACTTTCCCGCGATAAACCATCATCTCTAGGCATTGTGTTTCCCCGCCGTTAGACGGAGTGATTATACTGCGTCGAAAAACATTACAGCCATACGAACAGGTTCTGGTCTTTGATCACGGAAGAAGCGTGACCTAACGGTAGGGCCAGTGAAATTTCGCGAAAAGCCAGTTATAACAAGTTATATTTCAAAACACCGTGTGGTTGTTTACGATTCTCGACTGGCTACATTAACATGCTACTTCTTAATACGCGAATCACTTGGGTTCACTTCCAAAGTTGTTGAATTCTAATTGGCCCGGTCGAAAATGGAAACATCTTTTCATGCAGAGGGTGACCAGTGGCAAATAAATGTTTCAGTTCGTGCTTAGATCATTGAGGTCTACCACGGGCACAGGTTTTTTTTTTTTTTTTTTTTTTTTTCCCGTGATTGTGGGTTGTTCTACCACGAAACTGGTTGTCGTGTTTGGAAGAACAGCAGGTACGGCGAAGCAGAAGTGTGATCAGAGACTCAAGGAGGGACGGGCTGAGCGCAGTGTGGGAGGCCAACAGTCCCGCCGCATCAACGAGTGCGAGAACAGACATGTGGTGCTCATGGCCAGTCGAACATCCCCGCTCAGGAGTGCAAGCATGTGGCACATCCATCTGTTGCCACGTGTGTGGTTCGTCGCCATCTTCAGTACCATGACATCTTGTCCCATTACTACAGCTGCCATTGACTGTTTATAACAGTCACCTGCAGAGGTGCCTAGAATGTCCAGCCTTGAGAGACGGATTTATTGTAAATACTGGAACTGTCAAAATACGTTAGCGTCACATTTGCAATGCTAGGATATTACGTATAATTAGGGACATGCAAAATTCGCGTTATAATTAGGCATCAAGCTAAACTCCACAGTACCGTTTTTTACTCGAGCCGCCGTCGTTTCTCCATTGGCTGCTGACTTAACGTGATGCCACTCCCCTCCAGGCAAAATTTCACATGATTCGGGGGCACAATTGGTAAGTGTTCATGTATTGGCGCAGAATTACCCAGGGTTCTGAAGTCAAGCATGGTCCAATGACAAAAACCAACTGCAAATGTACATGTGATTTAAGTTTAAGGTGTTCCGAAATAATAACGCGAATCCTGCAAGTCTCTACGTACACATTTCTAGAAGATGGTGCCTCTACAGGGTAAAATCACAAGGCGACGTTTCTCTTCATCATGTACGGTAGGTTGCTGATCCACAGGGTACTACTCGAAAAAACGCCAGAGAGTTACATTTTTAAAATGCACAATTGGGGTTTCAACACTACCTTACATTAATGGAAGGGGTTGATGACATAAAGCCAATTTCCCTTGTGGTTTGAACCTCGTTGTTAAATAATTCATTTTCTAGATAATCACAGACTTATCTTTAATTCTAACAGTGATACTATCAGTAAACTTCTGCTTCAGGTACAAGCTTTCAAGGATGGTCACTCCATTTCGGAATAGACTTATGCTATAAGTGGTGTGTGTGTATTTACTGATATATAAGGTAGCTGGAAGAAGATGCCAGTTGGGGGAAGACATTTAAGAGGGCTGTAATTCCGAAGGTAGTGCACAGACAGCAAGCTACAGTCATGTAAAGACGCAGAGTTACATGCCAGGAAGCAGCCATAAGGAGGTTGACAGGTGTTTTCAAATTCTGTAGTATTTATGGCGAATTATGCAAAGATGTTATCTGGTGAACACCTGTTTATATACTTGGAGCGATGCATTCGTAAAACCTACAAAAATCAATTACATTCTAAGCACCAAATTGTTTCTTTAAGAAATAGTAGCGGTGTTTTGCTCGCAAGATGTCAGCACAGAAACTCCCAACCGAAACCAAAGTTCAGAAGTAAATGTGGGTGGCATCTTACCTCAGTATGTTGAGTAAGATGCTATTACAATATATTTAAAGTTTAATCTTCTTGCATTGTTCAGATTAACCTACCATATGGACGTTTAGTAATCGTTATTAATAACTTCTCTCTTTTTCACCACATTGTGTCCCGTACTCATGTCATGACAACTGATTGAGCTTCTCAGAAAATTGGTTTTCCTAGGAAAATCCATAAAATGGATGAGTGCTGTTTTCAAATAAAAAGAGTGATAGCTTCCAAGGGCCTCAAATATGTACTCCATGTTGCTTCTGCGGAGAAAGGTGAGATCATCAGCGTCATTTCCTGCTGTGATGCTGGTGATGTAGGTGCAAAATAGAACATTGCTAATGTCGACACAAGCGAAGCACCTGCGACATCTGCAGCGAATCGCCATTGATACCGCACTTTCAAGAATTTATGGAGCACATGCTCCCTAAAACGAGACTGTTGATCTGACCTATGTTGTACATTAGGCGAGGCACCTGATTTGTCACGTCCCGAGGTTTTAGAGAAGAGTTTAGTTACACCTTGTTTGTGTGCATGGGTGGCCCTAATGTTAATTGTAAATTAAGTATTAGGGCCATAATTAATTGATAAAATTCAGTTGGGATCTTTTATGATAACACAAGTATAAAAAGGTTGTTATAAATGTCATACTTAGAAAACAGCCGAACACATCATACACGGGGTAATTGTTTAAAGGATTGATACAAAAAAGAGATCAGATACGGCGAATAAAGTGCACTGTAATACAATTTTCTGGTAAACTTCCTAAACTGTAATGGAAGTTCTTAACCTATACACTGTATGGTAATAATACCACACATCAAACTGCAGATATAGGAATGTTTAGCATCGCTACTATACAAAGTTGGGAACTTCCTTATGCATTTGACTGTTTCCTGAGGAAATTCAGGAAAGCTACAATGACTGTATAGGAGAAAACCTTACCATTCCTGCTTTCTCACTAAGCGTATACACTGGTATGGTGAATTTCCGAATATTTTCTTAGAGTGTATATGTCTAATACTGGTAGCTGCGTTCTTGGATTATACCAAGGCATTACCAATATACATATTTTCTCGTCTTTATTCATTTTAGTAATATATAGAGTTTCATAATTTATTAATCAAATTTAATAACAAGTTTTATTTTAAATTTTAATGTATTTTCTTGTTAACACAAGTATAAAATGATGTGATAAATATCTTATTTAGGAAACAACCAAACACATGATAAACGGGGTAATTTTTAAAAGGTTTAATTGGAAAAAGTCAGAAGATATGGCGAATAGACTATACCTGGCATGCTTGTCTCTGTGTACGTGTATATCGCCGTCTTCCACTCCCCATGCATAATGCTCATGTCCAGCGTCTATACAACAAACGACGCATGCAGAGCCATCTTAACGGGGCCACACACCGACGTCAATAACTGCCAACTAAATGGCGGCTCATTAAACAAGCGTGTAGTGGGCGTGGCCATGGCGAGCCAAGCAGCCATCCATCACCCGCCACTGACAATTATTATATTTGTGTGGCGAGGTGGGGAAGTGCTGCCGGGCGAGGAGGGTGGGGGGGGGGGGGGGGGAGGCAGCGTAATCGTCCGAGGCGATTCGATTGTCAAGCTGCTTTGTGCTAGCATTACACGGTATAGTCGCGTGGCGAGGTTAGTGGACCCTCTCTGGCTGAGACCACACACGCTGCCAGCCTAGCCTGACGTCACACAGCCTCGCAGCTATCCCAACCGTACGATCCTGATCGTAAAAAGTACGATAATTTCGCGTGGTGTACGATCCAAACTTCGGATCGTACGCCAATCGTACGATCGTCAGCCCTTTTATAGATTGTTCACGGTAAAATGAGCACTTTTAAAAGCCCTGCTTAAGATCTTCTTGTATGCACGTCGTGTGTTCTTCCGCCTTATGTTAAATTAACATTGCCAAGGGCCTCATCACTTTATTCATGCGTCTGTCAAGCAAAACTCTGAAATTATTAGAAAAGGAAATATTTCACAAATCTGCTAATTTTTACACTTCGACGAATTAAAAAAAATACAGAAAATGGAAAAAATAATTTAAGTTGTTCCGAATGGTTACCTAACACTTTTTATTCGACGTTGAAATATTGAACTACTTTCCCTCCGTCGTTGCCAACTTTACTAGGAGAAGGTCACTCAGTGCTCTCGTTCAAATATATGCAGGTAGGAGCAGTGACTTTTTCCTTATGTTGATTTCAGGAGTGCTCACTTTATGGGGAACAGCCTTTAAGAGCCGTCACTGCGTTTATACAATGGTCCATTAAACTTGCAGCAACTTCATTGCTGACTTGAATTCTCTTCAACTGTTATTAATGTCCCCCATTAGGTAAAGTATTTTATGTACATAATTATTAAAATAAATTTTTTTAATGTTATAAATTTCCTTGTATTTTTACTTAAAATGTATCAGTATACGTTGGTACCGTCTGGCAATTTTTTTTATAAGAAAGAGTTTGGATTTAATATTCTTTAGAAGCCATTTTATATATATATATATATTATATATATATATATATATATATATAGGTGTTTTTTTATAAATGTACGATTCGGGAAGTGGTTTGTACGATCTATCCGAGAGAACTGTACGATCCTGGCATTGCGAAAGGTTGGCAACGCTGCAGCCAGGAGGCTCAGAGCACTCTACAGAATGATTCAATAGTCACTATACATTTCGGTTAATAAAAATGTGCCATTCTTAGCACACAATGAAAGTATGTTGTAGAATGCCATTACAAAACATGATCAGAGTGCGGATGTTGCTGCGGATGTACGTGTCAATGCTTTGTGCCCATTCAACTTGCATGTCATTCTATGTTTGAACAGGAACATGACCACAAGAATCACAAATGTGGCGTTGCAAGTGTCACGTTACCAGACCCAATGTACATAATTATGTACATTACGCACGTGTAAGTAATTTATGGTCTTTACTGCACACTGCGAATATCAATGAACAATTATCTTTCATGTGGGTAAATTATCCGCAAACCGTCTTACTTTTCTAGGTCATTATTGGTTCGTATAACTGTACCCGAACATATAGCCTACAGCTCATTGGTAGAGCCTCGAGTATTTCGCGAATTATTACGACAGCAGGCTAGTCTGTACAGTTCTCTATACACTCGAGGCACTATTGTTTGTTTATTGGTTGCTGCAATCAAGTGAGGACTCCGTACAGCACTCTACACAGCCCACTAACATCCCTACTTCCTGCTTTTTACTGGCTCGCAGTTAGGCGGGGTGTTTATAAACAGCTGTTGTCCAATCACAGCAGAAGGAGAGAAGTACGCTAATTAACGAATTCGCGAAATACTTGTGGCATTGGCTGTGACAAAGATGCAAGGGGCATGTCTACTTAAGTACAGCACGCATCATACAATTATTCGTTTGTAACACCTGAAACGGTATATTAAAGTTGGCCTGGAAATGTGAAAAAACAGGAACAATGTATATATTATTTGAATGGTGGCTTTGTTGGCACAGATAATATTTTGAAACATTCCTATGTATGGTGACTTTTGAATCACCCTGTATAATACAGATGAGAACATTCCGCTTGTTCCACGAACTCCAGCTGCACGTGCTCGCAAAATGTCGGTCACTAAGCCTCGGCAGCGCAGCCAATAAGGAATCTTCCACAGTACGCAGTAGCCAATCAGGCACAAGGCTCACATCCAGGGCCTCGAAAGCCAATCAGAATGTGTATAGCTTGTTCACGTCTGCCTTCACACATTTTCAATGGAAAACCTTTGAAAAATCACACCATGTATGACGTGTTAGGTTATTTCTTAAATATGCCACACATCACAAGCATTTTATACATCTGTTGACATAAAAGTGCCTTATTTTTGGTTGAATTGGACTTTTACTAACCCTTTGAGTAGTATGCACGTATACATACTCGGGCAACGTTTATTTAGAAATTCTTTTGTTCTTGAAGACAAATCTCACACTTCTATGGTTTTGTTTTGTTTCGCTGAACTCTATGGGAAACTAAGTAAAGAAATACAGCTAGTCAACATTTAAATTTCTAAGTATAAGGCTGTTAATTTTAATAATTTCTCAAATGAACATGGTGGATTGTAACATCTGTCATGACACATTGGTTGGCACATAGTCAACAAGCGACTCCATTGGTCGACGGCCAGATAATAATAAACGTGGCGGAATATTGTAAGCGTGTCCGGCTTAGCCAGGACCAATAGGAAGAGAGTAAGTACAAATACAGAGACCAACACAGCTCGTATTGGTGTAGTGGAGAATATAGGCAGCTCACGTCAACCTTGTGTTTAGTGACAGTAAATCTGTGACTTCCTAAATGGCTAATATTTTATCTATAAATTATAGTATTTCATTCATAATTAATATTAATACAATAGAGTGAAAAAAATAGGCGTGTAGATCTTTGCAAGATATTTGTCTGTGCCAGGTTGCTGGTCTAGTGTTCAAATTTCACACCCTCGGTGCTGGAGCTACAGTGACGCCGAAACTGACGCCATTTTGTTTTTCCAGCAGTCGTTCGCATGACGTGATCGTGGTAAGTCATGGCCCGAGTTAAGGGTATAATATTTTAAGTATACAGTCCACTTCGTACCTCAAGACCAGACGATATTGTTTAAGTGAGTGGTCGTGAATGCAGTGGGATACCTGTTTGGTCTAATTTTCTTGGCTCGAACAAGCTTTATTTGCGTGAAGCAGAGGAACGTACTGAAAGTAGAACTCTAGCAGTGTTAAGGGCCACGGTGGCCGAGCGGTTTACCTGCTCGCCTCCCACCAAGGCGAACCGGGTTCAATCCCCGGCCTGGTCACCGGATTTTCACATGTGGGAATCGTGCCGGACGATGCCGTTGGTGGGCGGGTCTTCTCGGGGATCTCCCGTTTGCCCCGACCTTTCATACCGGCGCCACTCCACACTCACCTCAATCGCCCTCATCGGCTCTCAAGACTTCGCTGTTAAGAGCCGCCTAAACTCTTCACTTCACTTTAGCAGGGCTTCGGAAAATTAAGAAGTACCCATGAATGTATTATATTATGTGCCCGCCGGCTGGCAAGTGAGCTGCCAAGCGGAGCTTGGCGATCGGCGCGGCGTTGCGAAATGTTGCTAGACAGTGACGCCATTTTGGTGGCGTGTGCGGCTGCAGTTCGCCATGCGACAGGCTGTTTTCACTTATGTGATTCCGTTGTACTTTGTCTTTCTATGAATAACACCAACTCCGTTTTCATAAACTAAGTTATGCCTAGAGACGTGCAAAATTCGGATTAGAATTTTAGTGACAGGTTACACTTTTAACACATGTATGTACACGACTCTTGTCATTATACCATACGTTTCCTACACGCCCAAGGGATCTCTACGCCGATGAATGGACACTTAATTTGTGTGTGCGAATCACGTGCAGTTTACAGTGTCCGGCAGATATCTGGGCGCGCGATCTCCAGGGGTGTCCAGTACAGACAGGTCAGTGGCTGTGCGACAACCGTCGCGCGTCGGCCGTATACGAGCACCAGTAAGTAAATTTCAAACCACTCTCCCCACCCCCCCCCCAAAAAAAATTAGTTGTACTGAATTTATAATGGATCTACTAAAGGCGAACCGTGGTATACGTCATCAGTATCGGAGTCTTTATTATTTCCCTTTCTCTGCTGGCATGACTTTGCTGCATCTCTTACCATAACGCTAACTGTATTAGTACCTGAAGTATTGCAGCGTTTGCGACGCCCTTTATGCGCCATTGCTTGTAATAGATTTGCTGTTAATAAAAATAGTATTTTGTATAAAGTGTCTTGCCATTACTGAGCTGCGTATTAGCCCTTAATGAATGAGTAACCATCTGGCGAAAGAAATTCTCGTCCATCTTCAATCACGTACATTATCTGCTACCGATGTTTTTCGAACAGCTAGTACACGGCTGTCGGCAGGGCGCATTCACTTTCTTCCCCATTTTCTCCTTTTTCCGACGACATTGCTACACCGGATCTCGCTCTGAGACCTGCAGGGCACTATAGTTAGAAGAGAAATGTCTTCCCGCCTTGCCAGCAGCCGATAAATAACGAAACATTTCAGGTTCCCAGTCATGCCTAGAGAGACAGAAATTTCGCGAGTTCATTTGAGGACAAGCTAAACTTCAAACAATTGTACATACGACTTTCTTTCGAATTACATCGCAGTTTCTAAGCTACGTACTGGACGAAGGACGTGTTACGCGGCCTGGGATCAACCTGGAGCCAACTGAGCCCCGAGTTGGTCTACGTAGAGGATTGTGGAGTCTAGCTTGTTGCTGAATATATCCGCGAAATTTCCGGCTCTCCGGTCATGCCAAAATATCAACATACTTCGTAAAACACTGTAGAACAACCCTGGAGGAAAAAAAATTTTACTGCCTTCTCCTCAAAGTCTGTTATTGGATTTCACCTGCGAAATTTGAATGGTGAAAACAAAATTGGAAAGTTTTTACCACTAAACTTTTGTGGCCACAAAAACTTTGTAAATGAGTAAAATTTAAAAATGAATTTAAACAAGAAAACACTGTAGAGTTCAATATAGACTTATCATAGAAGTTGAGATAACTTACATTCAATGCTTTGTATTGAATAAATACAGTATGTTGTAAACGCGGTAGGGTTGTAGAGATGCAATAATTTACACTCTAAATCGGAATCAGTTATTTTTTACTGATTGTCATTTGAAACTGCTCCATCCGGAATCAGTAGAAAAATGAAACTATTAATATATCCAGTTAAATGAAATCCACTAATACAAACAGTAGACAATCAGTTATTTATAGTCGATTAATAAAAAGCACAAGGATTAAATACCGCGCATTACGATTTGAAATAAATAAAGTACAATTATTTTGTCGCAAATCAAAATTATTACAAGTACAAGGAAATTATGAAAGTGGTTGGTATCGAACCGCCGCACCAAAACGCAACACATTCTCTTGTTTATTTTGGCTGAGGTTCTACCAACTCTGATACTTTCCCACTGAGATAAACGGTCTCGCATTTGCGTAGTAACATAAACATACAATAGCGAACGTCTGTTAGTTTCATAATGTGAAAGTACTTCACGTTGTCGATATATACACATATTATGCGTACTTAGGTACATGTCTTTGTAAGGCTCGAAAGTCATTCTAAGTTAAGTTTAGTTCAGATTGTGTGCTTTACAAGAGAAATATACTTGTTTTAACGGCGTTGTCGGTGTTTTCTATGTATCCGCCATTTTACAATGCAACGAGATTTTACAGAATGAAACTGTTATTTTGAAGAGACATATTGACTAGTAATAACTGTGTTTATTAGACAGTGGAACGTTAGAAACAATGCAATATTTTATAAAAATTTGTCGTTTCCTCATAATTTGATCTGTTAACTTGCAGACCACAAAACTTTTGTTGGTGTAAATCCACCTTTCTTATTGAATCACCGCACTATCGAGTCACTAAAAATAATAGTATAAATCTGTAGTGTCTCGTTGCATTGTAGAATGGCGGATACTAGTGGACATCGATAACCTCTTCCATTGAAACCACTACATTTATCTTTTAAAGCACAGAATCCGAACTAAACTAAAGATAGATTGACTTTCGAACTTTGCAGAGACATGTACTTAGACTATATATTTCGACAACAAGAAATACTTCCACATCAGAAACTTACAGCAATATTTGACACTACATTCTGTGTTTCAGTACCCATAATACGAGCGCACATTTGGCAGTGGTAAAGTAGGACAGTGGATATGGCTGATCATGAAAGCTTCAGCATGCTTTGCTTTATGGACGGAGGTTCGAGCCCAACCACGTCCAAGAACATTTTTGTGTAGACAATATTTGTGTGCCGCGACAAAATAAATTGTACCTAACTTACATCACATAGGAATGGCCTGTGCTTACTTAGTATTAACAACTATAAATAAGTAATTTTCTACTGCTTGAATTAGTAGATTTCTTTTGACTGAAGAATAAGTAATATTTTTTCTATAGATTCCGGATGGAGCAGTTTCAACTGACAATCAGCAAAAAATAACTGCTTCCGATATAGAGTGCAACTTCTTGTAATACAAGGCAATTTCTGGCAAAGAGTTCTCAGAAATTGTCTGTAAAACGTACAAAACATTTTACTGTTCTTATGATCGAATTCTTAGAGACATTTCATTTGATTCACAATAAGCTATAGAAGCATGTAACAAACATATTGATTAACTGACGCGTTATTTATTACTTATTCCACTTTCATAATACAGTGAAATTCTTATCTTCATATGATTTTTCGTGCGTATGAATGAAAAATTTCAGGGAAGCATTTTGTATCAGACCTCAATATATTCCTTTTTTTTTTTATCGTGTTATACCGCTAAGTCAAAAGAGACTTGTTTTATTGTTGAACATTATCATAAGTTAATTATTTTAGTTTTATTCAACAATGAGATAAATCATAGACTGTTAATTAATATCATATTTCTATCACTTTTAAACACAGCTGTAACTTTATATAAGATATTAGATATGTTGAGATGTGATTTACAGTCGTTTTCTGTCTACGGGATGCAGGCATACGTAAGGAGTTCATCAAGAAATACACATGTGCCTTGAATTATTTACCATGTCCCAGAGAGCCATAAAACTTAGTTAAACACCCATATTTGCCCAAACTATTTTCATCACGTTTAAATTTTCGCCGTCACTTCTGCGACGCATTATAACCATTCTGCACACAGTCTTGCATCACAAAGATGGTTCTGCAAATAATTTTCGCGGACAGATGACTTTGAAACCAGACAGTCCTTCAATATTACCTTCATACACACGTCAATCACACTGTTCCATAAGTACATACTCACATGTCTTACACGTCATCTGTACGACAAGGTAAACGAATCACATGCGCTAAGATATATATGCTGTGATTTCCGACAATTCATCAACAACGTGGGGAACAACATTAATATGTGTTACTTATATTTAAAAAATTAAGTTTTTTAGCAGTAAATATTAATTCAACTCCTTCCCAATGTAAACGTAGAAAACAGAATTCAGAAAGTAACTAAACCAGTTAATTACTTAAGGTTTTGACTATAAATTTTTTTATACACAGACTCACATATCACATTTAATGCCACAAAATATTAGGCCAACTATCTACTATGTGAAGCATTCTCCAAATCAACTAGAGTGTTATTAAACATAAAATTGACCTTTATATCTTTAGTCTGGCAGTAAGAGAATCAATTTTACAATAATATTATCTCTTGGCTCTACGATATATAAAAACCAAAACGACAATCCAGTAGACTAAATAAATTATTTTACTATGTGAAGTGGTGTGCGGTAATCTGTACATCAATTCCATTAAAATGCAACGCTACTATCGCATCACGAGATGCGTTTACGGCATCTGTGTTTCAAGGGATTCCACACGGAACGTACAAGACATCTGGCTGCCAAGTGTACTTTCAGTTCGTCATTTTTATACGGTTTTAACAATGTGGTTAATAACTTACATGTATTATCATAGTGTACACTAATTTCGATGAAACTGTTTTGCACATGTAATGTACCTCAATGATATGTAGAGATGATGTTTTATCGCGGGAAAACTTGACTGTTTGCTTGGATTCAATGTAATGTACACATGCCCGACAGTTTTATTTTATTATTGGCTGTCATGCATGTATGAAGTCACTAACCCCATTTCACTGGGCCAATGAGGATTCTGATACTACTAGGTAAATCGTTCGTGAGCGGTATGCAAACACCTTAGCAGAGTCGAAACCTTGTTAATCCAATCATAAAAGGATAGACTAGCTAGAGTGTAATCGAAGATATATTGTCTCAAAAAATTGACGCGATTTTCCATGATCTCTAATGATATGTTGTAAAGC
The DNA here is from genome assembly GCA_029891345.1 of Dryococelus australis. NCBI lineage: Eukaryota > Metazoa > Arthropoda > Insecta > Phasmatodea > Phasmatidae > Dryococelus > Dryococelus australis. The sequence goes on along the minus strand of CM057006.1, from coordinate 6,083,241 downwards.
TAAGTTTACATACAATACCCATTAAGCTAATACATTCTCGAATGTCCTAAAATTGCAGGATGTCAATTGACTAGGAGCGTGATCAAACTTATTCAAATATTTCCACATCCCTAAAATATAATGTTCAATATTCGAATCATCAGTTATTTCGTAGAAACGAAGCTAAATTCACAGGAAATGAGATTTAATTCGACGGTAAAGGGTTCTGTATTGGGTAGATAAAGTTACTCAGTAAAGATTGAAAACTTAATAAAATATATTTTTGTATTAATTAAAAAATGGTCCTGCCTTGCATGGCCGGTCGTTGGTGTAAGCGATGTACGCAGCGACGTAGGGCGCCGAAGGCACCCTCCACACCCTCCACGGAATCCACATCCTCCACACCCTCCACACCCTCACGCCCTCCCACACCTCCACACCCTCCACACACTCCACGCCCTCCACATCCTCCACATCCTCCACACCCTCCACACCCTCACGCCCTCCACACCCTCCACACACTCCACGCCCTCCACATCCTCCACACCCTCCACACCCTCCACACACTCCACGCCCTCCACACCCTCCACCTCCTCCACACCATCCACCTCCTCCACACCCTCCACACACCCCACGCCCTCCACACCCTCACCCCTCCACACCATCCACCTCCTCCACACCCTCCACACCCTCCACCACCTCCCACCATCCACCTCCTCCACACCCTCCACACCCTCACGCCTTCCACACCCTCCACGCCCTCCACACCCTCCACATCCTCCAAACCCTCCACACACTCCACGCCCTCCACACCCTCCACCAATTCCACACCATCCACCTCCTCCACACCCTCCACACCCTCCACACACTCAACGCCCTCCCCCCTCCACACCCTCCACACCCTCACGCCCTCCACACCCTCCACACACTCCACGCCCTCCACGCCCTCCACACCTCCACACCCTCACGCCCTCAACACACTCCACGCCCTCCACACCCGCCACCTCCTCCACACCCTCCACCTCCTCCACGCCCTCCACACCCTCCACACCCTCCACACCCGCCACCTCCTCCACACCCTCCACCTCCTCCACGCCCTCCACGCCCTCCACACCCTCCACACCCTCCACGCCCTCCACACCCTCCACCTCATCCACGCCCTCCACCTCCTCCACGCCCTCCACACCCTCCACACCCTCCACGCCCTCCAAGCCCTCCACACCATCCACATCCTCCACACCCTCCACACCCTCCACACCCTCCAAGCCCTCCACACCCTCCACCTCCTCCACACCCTCCACACCCTCCACACGCCCCACGCCCTCCACACCCTCCAAGCCCTCCACACCCTCCACACCCTTCACGCCCTCCACACCCACCACGCCCTCCACACCCTCCACCTCATCCACGCCCTCCACCTCCTCCACGCCCTCCACACCCGCCACCTCCTCCACACCCTCCACCTCCTCGACACCCTCCACCTCCTCCACGCCCTCCACGCCCTTCACACCCTCCACACACTCCACGCCCTCCACACCCTCCACACCCTCCACACCTCCACACCCTCCACACCCTCCACCTCCTCCACACCCTCCACCACCTCCACACGCCTCCACCCCTCCACACCCACCACACCCTCCACACCCTCCACCCCTCCACACCCTCCACACCCCCACACCTCCCCACACCTCCCACGCCCTCCACACCCTCCACCCCTCCACCCTCCACCCCTCCCACCCTCCACCCCTCCACACGCCCTCCACCCTCCCACCCTCCACCCCTCCACCTCCTCCACACCCTCCCACCCTCACGCCCTTCCACACCCTCCACCCTCCCTACACCCTACCCACCCCTCCACACCCTCCACACTCCCCAACCCTCCACACCCCCACCCCCCACCCCACCTCACACCTCCACCCTCCACACCCTCCACCCTCCAACACTCCACCCTCCACCTCCACACCTCCACCCTCCACCCCTCCACCCCTCCACACCCTCCACGCCTCCACCCCTCCACCCCTCCACACCCTCACACACGCTCCTCCACACCCTCCACCCCTCCACACCCTCCACCCCTCCACCCTCCACACCCTCCACCCCTCCACACCCTCCACCTCCTCCACCCTCCACCCCTCCACGCCCTACCCTCCACACCTCCACACCCTCCCCCTCCACCCTCACCCTCCACACCCTCCACACCCTCCACCCTCCACTCCCTCCCCCTCCACCCCTCCACACCTCCATCCCACCCCTCCACACCCACACCTCCCCATCACCCTCCACACCCTCCACACCCCCACGCCTCCACACCTCCACCTCCACACCTCCACACCCTCCACCCTCCACCCCACCACCCCTCCACACCCTCCCACCCCTCCACCCCCCACCCCTCCACCCACTCACCCTCCACACCCTCCACGCCCTCCACACCCTCACCTCCACACCTCACACCTCCACACCCTCCATCACTCACCCCTCCACACCCACCCTCCACACCTCCACCCTCCCACACCTCCACCCTCCACCCCTCCACACCTCCACCCCTCCACCACTCCTCACACCCTCCACCCCATCCACACCCTCCCCTCCTCCACACCTCCTCCACCCCCACCCTCCACCCCTCCACCTCCTCCACGCCTCCACCTCCCCCACACCCTCACCTCCCACGCCCTCCACCCCTCCACGCCCTCCACACCCTCCCCTCCACCCTCCACCTCCTCCACACCCCACCCCTCCACCCCTCCACCCCTCCACCCCTCCACCCCTCCACCCTCCCACACTCCACCTCCACACCCTCCAACCCTCCACACCCCACACCCTCCACACCCTCCACCATCCCACCTCCTCCACACCCTCCAGCCTCACCCCCACACCCTCCACGCCCTCCACACCCTCCACCTCCACCACCTCCTCCACCCTCCACACCCTCCACCCCTCCACCCCTCACACCCTCCACACCCTCCACCTCCTCCACACCCTCTACGCCCCTCCACACCCTCCACCCCTCCCACACCTCCACACCCTCCACGCCCTCACACCTCTCCGACCACCACCTCCTCCACGCCTCCACCTCCATCCCACACCCTCCACACCCTCCACACCCCCAGCCCTCCACACCCTCCACCCCTCCACCCCTCCACACCCTCCACGCCTCTACACCCTCCACCTCCTCCACCTCCTCCTACCTCCACCCCTCCACACCCTCACGCCCTCCACCCTCCACACCCTCCACCTCTCCACCCTCCACCTCCTCCATACCCTCACGCCCTCCACACCCTCCACCCCTCCCCACGCTCCATCCACCACCCTCCACTCCTCCACGCCCTCCACACCCTCCACGCCCTCCACCACCTCCACCCCTCCACTCCTTCACACCCCTCCACACCTCCAACCCTCCACACCCTCCACCTCCTCCACCCCTCCACACCCTCCAACCTCCCACCTCCCTCACACACCTCCACACCCTCCAAACCTCCACACCCTCACCTCCTCCACACCCTCCACGTCCTCCACACCCCTCCACGCCTCCACCTCCTCCACAACCTCCACCTCCTCACCACACCCCTCCACCTCCCCACACCCTCCCACGCCCCTCCACACCTCCACGTCCTCCACACCCTCCACTCCTCCACGTCCTCCACTCCTACACACCCTCCACCCTACCCTCCACACTCCTCCACACCCCCACCCCTCCACCTCCCCCACCCCTCCACCTCCTCCACACCCTCCACCCTTCACCCTCCACACCCTCCACACCCTCCACACCCTCCACCTCCTCCACGCCCTCCACACCCTCCACGTCCCCACACCCTCCACGTCCTCCACCTCCTCCATACCCTCCACACCCTCCACACCCTCCACACCCTCCATTTCCTCCACACCCTCCATGCCCTCCACCTCCTCCACACCCTCCAAGTCCTCCACTCCCTCCACACCCTCCACACCCTCCAAGCCCTCCACACCCTCCACCTCCTCCACACCCTCCAAGCCCTCCACACCCTCCACACCCTCCACGCCCTCCACACCCTCAAACAATATAGACCCAGAAGGCGCAGAAACCAGAAATAGTTTCTAGTTTCAGTAAAGACAACAAAACGTAGAAAAGATCAATCTTATGCACAGTTAAAAATACATCGAACATAATTCAAAAGTATTGGGTACAATAATAATTAACTCATGACTTTGCCGGCCTCGGTAGCACGCCGGCTCACGATGCGAGATGTCCTGGGTTCGAATCCCGGCACCGGCATGGATATTTGTGTTGTTTACTTCGGTTTAAGCTAGTTACTAAAACGTCGCCTGTTAAGTGCTCACATAAATAAAGCCGTGGGACGTTAATACGCCCTCTCAATAACAATAGGTCATAACTTAAAGCAAAAAATAAATGAAGTGCCCAACTTGACGGGTGATGCAGAGCATACGGTACCTCTCTTTGGCTCAAATGAGCTCGTCTGTGAATCATGCGTGGCGTCTGCCATCTGCGTGAGTGTGGAGATGAACTCGTCTACTGTTTACTCGAAGCGCTATTTGCGAAATATTGTGCTTGGATGGTGCAGTTCGAATCAGTCGTTTTGATGTGGTTACATTTACATGTATGTTGTTTCCTGTTAATGGCTTCTTGTATTTATTTTCAAAATTAAAATTATGTCCAGTAGTAAAAAACCATCGGGGTCATTTAACCACAAAGGGAAAATACAGCATGCAAAAGAACATTAAAAGCAATCAAAAGCTTTGCAAAGTTAGTTTTCGGCTTCAACTTCCTTAACGAAATCGGACGAGAAAACTGTAAACGAAGCCGACGTTGAAGAGTTGTCAATGTCTGATGTTGTGACTGGACCATCAACAAGCCAGCAAAAAGAGTTGTCAATGTCTGATGTTGTGACTGGACCATCAACAAGCCAACAAATAGAGTTGTCAATGTCTGATGTTGTGACTGGACCATAAACAAGCCAGCAAAAAGAGTTGTCAATGTCTGATGTTGTGACTGGACCATCAACAAGCCAACAAATAGAGTTGTCAATGTCTGATGTTGTGACTGGACCATCAACAAGCCAACAAAAAGAGTTGTCAATGTCTGATGTTGTGACTGGACCATCAACAAGCCAACAAAAAGAGTTGTCAATGTCTGATGTTGTGACTGGACCATCAACAAGCCAACAAAAAGAGTTGTCAATGTCTGATGTTGTGACTGGACCATCAACAAGCCAGCAACCACTGAAAATGTACTTTGATCTCATTTACACCATAGTAATGTGTAAGTACAAATACGTCAAATAATCACTTCTCATTTTGTTTTCCTTTTTTACGGTCTAATTTTTAATGTGCTTAAAGAGAAATTATCCTCTAATTGTTATTTTCCAAACCATGTCATTTATTATGTACAAATTATTAACATTGTTTAGTTGGTCTAATACTTTTACTGCTACTGTCACACTGTAAGTCATTGTACATTACACAGAGTGTTAGATCTGTGTTTATACGACATAGTAGACTAAGTCCTTCATTAACGGACATTTTGCTTAACGGACGGGACAAAAAATTGCTGCACTGTGAAAATTGTCAAAATATATGACAGTGTTTTAACGTAAACAGTTTCACAGTCGAATCCAACAAAATGTCAAGATAACCGTGAGCTGCAGTCTACTTCTTCTTAAGTCTTAAGACAATACCAGACTTTAAAATGTTTGGCGCTAAAACAGTTTTTTTGAAGATTTATTCGAAACTGTCAAATATGCGAAACATTTTGTAGAGAACTTTTTTGTTTATAAAATTGTTACCGGGAATTTTCGTTCTAAGCATTTCATCTACGACACACTATTTTAGAGATATTTAGCGAAATTTTTGTCGTTTCCACAGGGAACTTAACTTAGCCAACTAAAAACTGTTTCTTATGGTGAAACGTTATTTGTTTTACTGACGTTTTGCTTGACGGACGCTTCCAGAGAAAGTAACTTATCGGGTAATCGAGTACTCTATACCATTACTCCAATATTCATTTATCTTGTTTGCGACCACCAAAAATGGTCCAGTGCAAGGTTAAAAGCCTACTAAAGCCCAAGACAGAAGTACTCATATTTCTTCTAGGCCAGGGGTCTCCAAACTTTGTTTTGGCGAGGGCCTCATTGAATCCTAGTTTTGTGGCCGCGGGGAAGAAATATGCAATGCAATAAGAAAAACCATAAACAATACAGTATTATCTGAAAAATTTTATCAGATCTTTATAATTTTCTTATATTTGAGTAGTTTTTTTAGAACTACAAGAATATAGTTAATAGGGCAAAATATACTGTAATTTTAAGAAAAGGTTTAATACTTCATTACAAAATCAGTTAAATAGAGCTTATCACTATTTTTCCATTATTCCTTATTTTGGTTTAATATAATCACGATGTTTTGTCAAATATTCCTTGTACTTTTTAAATTTATGTAATTTCTTTAACGTCTGATATCCAAAATATTTACTTTATAGAAATAATTGGACTATTTGTTTTTATCTATCGGCAGACGGTGTGTTACAGGTAAAGTGGCATTCATTTCATTTTGTATTCATTTTCGTTTGTTTCATTTGTATTTACATATTTTTAATGCACTCTGGCATATGTTGCCTGCATTGTTGCGAATCGGAGTGTAAAGAAAGTATAGCCTAAAGCTTAATTATTTATTGTAGGAACTGACCAGAGTCACTTCATCGCCACTGCTAACAACTGACTGTGGAGAGAGGCCATACAAAATCACAGACTGGGTACGGAAAATGCTTGTGGAGCGAGGACCTGTGCAAGTCAAAGACATAGAGTTTCCTCTTCATGCTAAAGTTAGGAGGTTTTCTTCACATTAGTACACAAGGAAACTTTGCAATTGGGAAAACGTTCTCAGGATTTGGTTACTATACTCAATACTAAAAAATTCAGCGTTTTGTTTTGGCTGCAAAGTCTTTGGAAATGCAAATTCGTCTCTTGCTGGAGATCAAGGATATTTAGATTGGCAAAACTTAACAAAGATTTTGATCAGCCATGAGAAGTTTCCTAATCATATCAGAAATTGTCAATCTTTGAGTGAACTGGCCTTACGTTTACGTTCGGATGAAAAGATTGACAAAGAAAATGAAAGAATTATCCGAGATGAAACGGAACATTGGAAACAAGTTCTGAAACGTTAACTCTATATTGTCCAGTTTTTAGGGACTCAAGAATTAGGCTTCCGAGGAACAAAAGATACTCGTTTCCAACGGAACAATTGTAATTTTTTGAAACTTGTAGAATGCATTGCCAAATTCGATGATGTCATGGCTGAATATGTGAGAAGAGTTACTTCTGAAGAGACATATGTTCACTATTTAAGAAAATATATACAAAATTAGTTTATTAGGCTGGGAGAACTTCGCTCAAAGTTAATTTCTTCTTTGTTGTGCTTGACACAACAGTATCCTCGTTTAAAGAGAGGTTTGAACTCATGGCCTACCACAGCAAGAGTTTCAGATTTCTTTATGACATTGAAAATCTGCAGACACGGGATAGGAACGAGCTGAAGGATATGCCTGTACACATCTTCACAGTTTTATAAGTGATGGAGAAGAATGTGATATAAACGGAATTGAATTGTTGATAAATTGCAAATTTTTGCACCAATGCTGCCCTCTGGAAGCTCTCCAGCTAAAATCTTTTCGTTCTTAACCAAACATGGTTATATGGATTCCCAAATATTTCTGTTACTTTGAGAATCCTTCTGATGCTCCCAGTTTTAGTGGCCAGTGGTTAAAGAAGTTTTTCTAAGTTAAAACTAATAAAAACTTATTTAAGATCAACTTTGACCCAAGAACATTTAAGTGGACTGGCAACAATGGCCATTGAAAATGACTTGCAAAATGAAATGGACACACATATGATACTCAATGAATTCGCAATAATGAAAGCCAGAAAAAATGTGTTTGTAATGATGTAATGATTTGTGTTGAGCTTTGCCTCGATATATTGTAAACTGACTTGTGGTTGTATTAATTGAATTTGATAAACTTTCTGACATTTTAAATTTTACGTAGACCTAAGTGTATTTCTAGATTTTTGTAGATTATATTAATGCAAGTTTGTTAAATTTTCCAAGTATCGTATCATGATTTATTTTATAAAAAATTTGTGTGTATAACATTACTGATAACGCTTACGTTTAAGCCAAATTATACCTAAAATTCTATTTCCGAAGCCTTCATTTTCAAATTCTTCCGGGGGGTTGCGGGAAGGAAACCCCCATACCTCATCTACCCGGGGGACGGGGGGGGGGGGGGGGTGGAAGGGGCGCCAAAATAAAAATATTTTTCGCGTACACTAGAAAAATGTCTCGGGCCGGCCCTGCAGTACCTTATTTGAGAGGCCGTCATATTATTGGCACATATAGTAAAGAATGCAAACTAATTTCGTTAATCCTTGTCTACTCGCCTCCCAGCTAGGTGAACCCGGTTCAATTTCCGGCGGGGTCACTCCAGGATTTTCGAATGCGGGAATCGTTCTGGACGATGCCGCTGGTCGGCGAGTTTTGTCGGGGATCACCCTCATCGACACTCGACCTCGATGTGAGGAGCAGCCCAAATCTCTGCCCTCAACACAGCGGTTGGAAGTGCCGCCTCAGCTTCGGACGTCGAGGTTAGAGAGTTACGACCCTGGGGGATGTCCGGTACACATCACCTCTGTGTGTTCTGGGGCGGCGCTAACTGGGTACACAAACAACCACGCACCCTCGGGGGCTACGACGGGCCCAGGTGGAAGGGGGTAGAGAAGAACAAGCCTCGGGCACATAGCGGGCAGGTGGGAGCATACTTTCCCTAGCCTCACGAGCGAGACAAACACCCCCACGTCAGCTCTCCCAGCCATGCCACTTTGTGGCATCAAGAGCGAGTCACATTGAAATTAACCCTTTCAGTCCCGAATTAATCCCTTAACCCCTTAAGCTACACAATAACGAGTTCTTATGACAACTGATATTTTGGAACCTATGAAAAGGGATTCAGAAGGTTCGTTACGCAGGAAGCACCAATTTATAAAATAGTTTGTGTGTTAGCAACGATCAATAGCATTTCCCAAGGAAGGCGGCGTCCTTATTGGTGTTAACTTCTGAAGTTGTATAGCACCACCCATGACTTCAACCATTCTGCAACTTGTCAGACGTTACAAGACGCCAGAGGGACGTATCAGAGTTCGAGAGGGATGGGGTGGTGCTGTGTTGGGGACACTGCCTTTCGTTTTGTGTGAATACGTCTACGTTGACTCACTCGGACGCCTTGATGTCTATTTTACGTTCCCGGCACCGCCTCACTCGATCATATGGGGTTTTATGGTTATCACTGGATTCCTTTTGAGATGCTCTTTCCAACCGTATAAGATTTCTGTATTTCGAGTTGACTTTTTGACGAGTATAGGCCGAAATTGTGTTAAGTTTTCTTAATTTCTTAAATTAAACTCATACAATTTCTCCATGCCCTCGCCACACAGATGCTTTTTATACACGCAATCGATTTATCTTGACGAGAGCTGTCGATTGAAACACAAACGAGCGTCGTAGCTTCTCCTAGTCAAATGTTATAATACGCAGAAGATATGAGACGCGGCGAAACGAACTCAAAATTGCCCCCCTCCCCCCTAACCGCCCCCCACCCACACGATGCTTCGTAGTCATCACTCAACGTAACATATTCTTTGATCCTTTGGCAATCATGTGGTGTAAAATAGAATTTTGATTGTTGACGATAGATTCGGAGCTGTATCCCGCGATTTTGTTATCATCGGATCTTCTGGATTGCCTCTCACTATGGTCGCAAATTTAAAGACGGATTAACGTCAGTAAAAGAACTAAATTTGATGTTTCCACTATTAGTCTTGAGACACGCACGTCTAACCCTAAACCCCCATTCTACCAACGATACGACCTGGCCTACCTGCAACACGTATCTCGTACCGAGCATTTTTGTCAACGGAAGACATTTTATTCGGCGCTGCACAACACGGAAAATCACTTCTATATAAATGTATGATGGTAAAATTTGTGCCTTTGAAACACTTGCATATGCTTAAAGATCATCGTTGAAGTGAAATTCACAGCCCGATGTAGCACAAGAACATAAAATTAAAATATTCACTAACGAACGACGAGCAGAGATGTGTTGTTTCGACCAGCACATAGAACACGGGGGGGGGGGGGGGGGGACTGTCGTGCCAGACGGTAGGCGTGTTTCTTCTTCAAGTGTACCAGAAAGAAAACCTTAATATGATTGGTTGGTTCAAAATATCGGACTTGAAGTCGTAATTTGTGTATTGTTCTGACCCCTCTAAGGGGGCATTTGTTTTCTCTATAGAGACCAATGTATTTCCATGTTACCAGAGTGTTCGATAACATGTGGGATTTGTTCTAACCTCTCTAAGGATCAACGCAGTCATCACGCCTTGGTTCGCTATTGGCGGATGAATTGTGTGACTCCTGTAGCCAGTCAATGGTCTTTTTTTTTTTTTTTTTGTATTTATACGGCCTGCAAATCCAATAAATTGGTCAGACGCTTGGAATTGAGAGAGGGCTTCCCCATGGAGAAACAGGTCAGGTAGCTTGGTTATTTCGTCATGTAATGCCTTTCAGAACGCAGGAACGTCACTTTGACGGTTTTAGTAACATATTTTGCACTCTGGATAATTTTGAAATAGAGCAATTTAATGATGCCTGCCCAAACTTGTAGGAATCAAGCTTCAATTTTCTTTGTCAAAGTCAGTGTTCGGTGAAATACTTGGAACCAACTTCTTTACTTGAAACATAATGTTAATTTTCTAACTTAACAAAAATTTTGTTTGTGCAAGTTCTCTGCCATTGTGGTAAACTGAAGAGGGGTAGCGATGGTTTGTGCTAGTTCTCTGCCATTGTGGTAAACTGAAGAGGGGTAGCGATGGTTTGTGCTAGTTCTCTGCCATTGTGGTAAACTGAAGAGGGGTAGCAATGGTTTGTGCTAGTTCTCTGCCATTGTGGTAAACTGAAGAGGGGTAGCAATGGTTTGTGCAAGTTCTCTGCCATTGTGGTAAACTGAAGAGGGGTAGCAATGGTTTGTGCAAGTTCTCTGCCATTGTGGTAAACTGAAGAGGGGTAGCAATGGTTTGTGCTAGTTCTCTGCCATTGTGGTAAACTGAAGAGGGGTAGCAATGGTTTGTGCTAGTTCTCTGCCATTGTGGTAAACTGAAGAGGGGTAGCAATGGTTTGTGCTAGTTCTCTGCCATTGTGGTAAACTGAAGAGGGATAGCCATGGTTTGTGCTAGTTCTCTGCCATTGTGGTAAACTGAAGAGGGATAGCCATGGTTTGTGCTAGTTCTCTGCCATTGTGGTAAACTGAAGAGGGGTAGCAATGGTTTGTGCAAGTTCTCTGCCATTGTAGTAAACTGAAGAGGGGTAGCAATGGTTTGTGCAAGTTCTCTGCCATTGTGGTAAACTGAAGAGGGGTAGCAATGGTTTGTGCAAGTTCTCTGCCATTGTGGTAAACTGAAGAGGGGTAGCAATGGTTTGTGCTAGTTCTCTGCCATTGTGGTAAACTGAAGAGGGATAGCCATGGTTTGTGCTAGTTCTCTGCCATTGTGGTAAACTGAAGAGGGATAGCCATGGTTTGTGCTAGTTCTCTGCCATTGTGGTAAACTGAAGAGGGGTAGCAATGGTTTGTGCAAGTTCTCTGCCATTGTAGTAAACTGAAGAGGGGTAGCAATGGTTTGTGCAAGTTCTCTGCCATTGTGGTAAACTGAAGAGGGGTAGCAATGGTTTGTGCAAGTTCTCTGCCATTGTGGTAAACTGAAGAGGGGTAGCAATGGTTTGTGCTAGTTCTCTGCCATTGTGGTAAACTGAAGAGGGGTAGCAATGGTTTGTGCTAGTTCTCTGCCATTGTGGTAAACTGAAGAGGGATAGCCATGGTTTTGTTAAGTCCAACATTTTGGTAGGAATGTTAAGAAAATTAATGTCGCTTCGGCCAGTTTAAACTTTTCCTATTTATTTCCTTTGCAATAATATATGGATTAAGGGACATATAATTTCACTAAAAGTAACCTAAAAATATTACAGACCTGTTGTAGTGGCCACGATCACCTGAAATGACCAGTAGGGAAATAACGTATGTCTGATGGTAATGATATTTCTAATGCGATCTTTTAATTTGTGTAATTGAAGTAATGGTCGCAAGGATAGGCAGAGGTTTTATTGGTGATAAAATCATGGTAATTGAAATATGCGTTTTTATGGAGGTGCAGTAAGATCTGGATTCGTCCATATAAATCTTAGAAATGTTTGTATATGCACAAATGGCTCAACACTGTACCTGATGTTTAAGTGTAAACCGATATTGTGTTTAAAAGGTAAAAATAGCTTGAGGAAATGCAACGATACTAGAAATGAGTAAATTTATGTTACCACGTGAATTTTTTTTTTTTTTTTTTCATAAACGGGTATTAGAGTTGGTGCCAGATGACAGACACCAAGATATGATTGAATTCAGATAGTCACGTATCATAGAATTATGTAAAAGGGTAAAGTGACTTGGGAGTACCAGGCATTGCGTACATTTGGGGTGCTACGTATGCTTATATTGTCCCCAAAAGGTAGAGTGACTTGCTATTATCAGGCATTGAGTGCATTTGTGATGCCTTTGTTTATTTGTTCAAAAAAGATAATCGGGGCTTGGTGGTCTCATGTATGATAATTGTTGTGGATGCCACGTGCATTTAAGATTTTATGTACGTTCAGAGTTCTCTATATACTATTCTTAACTGTTTGTATTGTGTGCGATATGAGAAAAGATAAGCAGCAGTATTGAAAAAAGTCCAATTATTTAAAGTTGGTCTTTTATCTGTGTATAGTAGTACAAACCTTGTATATTTTCAGGTGATTTTCACTGTGCTTGTTATGAGTGACTATAATCTTTCACTTCTGTTGGTTTCTCCTTATCTTTATTATGCTAAAAACCATACGAGTTAGTATTATTTTGAAATTGTGTCCTTGAGGTGTCCTGGGCGATTACCCAGGACATTACTATTTTTATTCTCGGTGAGCGCAATATTTAATGTCAATTTCAATCCTAATTTAAAGTCCTCAGTGTCTCTATAAAGGTGTAGTCACTTAATTCACACTCATGGTTAACACATGTTCAATCTCTTTGTTGCAATCTTTTTAAATGTGTTACAATCACGAATCCAGTTCAACAGTCCCACACGCCGGTCTCAGAAAAAAATTTATGTTAAACTTCCTAAACTGTAATAGAAGTTTTTCACCTATACGTTGTGTAGAAATATTACCACGTTTGAGACAGCAAATATAGGAATGTTTAGTGTCACTACTATGCAATGTTGGGAACTTTCCTATGGATTTGACTTTTTCCCAAGCAAGGGTAGGAACGCTACCATGGATGTATGGGAAACAACTTTACCTCTCGCGCTTTCTTACTATACGTATACACTATTGTGGTAAATTTTGGAATGATAATCGCTGTTCGCAGACTTCGATCCCGCTGGCCACTCGACGCTCTGCTGGCTCGTCGTCTATCGTTCAGGGTCGCAGAATCCGCCAAACTCTCGGCTCTCAATAAGACTTTCGTCTCGGAGGCCATTCAAACTGAAATAGTCTCGCTCGTCCTGATCTGGAAGGTTCCTTGCACCCCGAGTCACGCAGAGAGAGGCAAGGAGAATGATCTAGAAAATTCTTTCAGACACAGTAGGCTTATCGCAGTGGCACGAAGCAGCAGCGGGCATGGGTTCTTCAAATTACGGCGTTTTTTTTTTCCTTTCAGCTATTGCAAACGAATAAAATTTTTATGTGAGGAGTAAATTCATTACAATACCTGACATTCTGGAATTTATGGAATTGGTCTTAGTAGATCCATTATACTAGAAACAACCAATTATAAAATAGTTGGAGTGTCAGCAGTAGGTATAGGCTGTTCACGATAAAGTGAGTACTTTTGAAATCAACCGTATAAAAAACTCACTGCCTCTACCTACATATATTTTAACGGGCGCAATGAGTTACATGTATCCAGTAAAGTTGGTGACGATGGAGAGGAAAGTAGTTACATATATTAACGTTGAACAAAAATTGTTAGGCAACCGTTTGTGATAACTTAAATTATTTCTCTGGTTTTCTGTATTTTATAATGCATCGAAGTGTAAAAATGAGCAGATTTGTACAATATTTACTTTTCTGATAATTTCACAGTTTCACTTCACCGACGCATGAATAAAGTGACGAGGCCCATGGCAATATTAATTTTACATAAGGCGGAAGAAGACACGACGTGTGTACAATTAGGTCTTAAGCAGGGCTTTTGAAAGTGCTCATTTTACCGTGGACGGACTGTAATAACATTGCCCAGGGAAAGGCAGCGTCCGTATTGATGTTACCTTCAGGACTTGCACAGTACTCGCCATAATTTCAACAATTCTGCAACGTGTCAAACTTCAACGATTATACTCGGGATAATGTGTATCTCCTTTCATGCCCACTCGTCAACATTTCCTACAGGGAGGTTATATTTGGCCGGTACTCTTACATCACAGCTCGACAGTTTGTTTGTATTTTTTGTGACAATTATGATAGTAACAGTATTTGTTAGTGCATCTACTGATGCTTAACAATCGCATAAACACACATTAATAAAACAATGCAACAAAAAAATGACAAGTAAAGCTGTAAAACTTGAAATATTTGTTCCCACACGTTCTCCAATATTTTAAGTATATCTATTTAAAAGCTTTCTGGCGTCATCAATTGTCACGTTAGCAGAGATTACTAAGGCGTAGCGCTCGGACGCAGGTGAACTCTGTTCGCAACTCGGTCGAACTTGTAAACTTCTTCATATCGGCCAGAATTGTTTAATGTACGTGTAGCTAAACAAATCTTTAGTTTCACCAATCAAATCTTACAGTTTGGGGCAATCAAATGAGAACCACGATATAATTTGGTTTCAGCAACGAAATATTTCATTTCCCCTATACAAACAAATAATTTGGTTGCAACAAACAAATCTGGTTTGATTCAACAAAACTCTTTTCTCAGTGCGTTTTGCAGAAAATCTCCATTAGTTGGTAATTTAGGGAGCTTAATCGGCAACTAAATTTCTACACGTAGAAAATAAGGCGAACTAATACACGACTGTGCATACAAACCGATCCATGTAGTGACGATTTTCCTACTTTTGTAGTGGTAGTGGTGATTAGATTTTTCTCTGCACGTGGCCCAGAGAGACAGAATACAGAAGTAAAATAGCGCCTTATACCCACAATTCCAGAAGCAGACGCCATTCGTCAAATTACGACCTTGGATAGGTACAAGTCGGAACGCCGTTCGTCGAATCAGGACCCGCTAAGTGACTTGTCAACCGGCAGGCCAGCCAATAGGGAATCGCGCGCAGAACGCAATAGCCAACCGGGCTCAAAGCCTGTTCCAGAGCTTTGCGTAGTCAATGAGGGAGTGTGTACGCCTACATGGCAGAAACCGCCCCTCCATTCCACTTCTGTCTACTCACCTATTCTGTAATAGAGACCATAGTTAGAGATCATGGAAAATTTGCGAATTTTTTTAAAGCCAACATATATTCGATAATACTCTAGTTAGTTTATTATTTTATGATTGGATGTACCAGGTCTTGACTCTGCTAAGTTGTTTGCAGAACAATCACGAACATTCTGCCTTGTAATCAGAATCCTCATTGGCCTAGTGAAGTAGGATAGTAGTTTCATACATGCATGACAGCCAATAATAAAATAAAACTGTCGGGCATGTGTACAATATGTTGAATACTAGCAAACAGTTAACTTTTCCCGCAATAAACTATCTTCTCTAACTATGGTGCTATTACTAGGGATAGGAAAATTTCGCGAGTTCAATGACCTGTAGGTTAGACTCCACAATTCTTTGTACAGTCGAGCCTCAGATGTTTTTCTATTGGCTGCTGCCCCAGTGTTCATCTGGCAGTATGGGATTCGCATCTTGTTCCCTTGCAAGTCTGTTATTGGCTCGTCTAGGGCTTGCATAATAAACTATGATCCAATAGCAAATGTGACTTCAGTGTACACGCATTTGAAGTCTGTCTTGTCCTGAAATGAATTCGCGAAATTTTCCTATCTCTAGCTACTACGAATAAAAAAATAATCGGTAATTTATCCTCGCGCGGAGTCAACAAGAAATTCAATATGGTAAACGAGATATATTAAACTACGTATATTAATTTTTATCTCACCAAATTTTAAACTTTTGGGTTTTATTTTTTGTTTACAAATGTATGTCTTTTTATTTTGAAATGTTTTTATTTACTTTCGCTAAAAAAATTAGGTACTGAAAAATAAATACGTTTTAAAAGTAAACGTTTCCTTTCTTATAATTTTTCTCCTTTTCCGGGTTTTTACTTGAAACTACTTCACTTTCAGGGGGTCTAGTGATACGGTTTATCTCTCAGAATTTCTCAATTTTTTATTCCATAATATAAAATATTTCTAAATTTTCTTTCTAAATGAATTTAAAGAAAATTTTCCCTCAGATCTGCGAGAAACAAGATTAAAAAGAAATGTGAAAATATGGTTGGCTGCTGCAAATCACTAACTAATTAGACGATCAAATCAATTTGCATATTTAGTTCAATTGATTATTATTCCCGGCATTTTTAAAATGATGGTTTTCTTAACTTTACACAGCAACAGTGCTGTCTGAACACAGCATCAGTGCTGTCTGAACACAGCATCAGTGCTGTCTGAACACAGCAACAGTGCTGTCTGAACACATAAACAGTGCTGTCTAAACACAGCAACAGTGCTGTCTGAACACATAAACAGTGCTGTCTGAACACAGCAACAGTGCTGTCTGAACACAGCAACAGTGCTGTCTGAACACATAAACAGTGCTGTCTAAACACAGCAACAGTGCTGTCTAAACATAGAAACGGTAGTCGTGAGAACATTCCGAATTTTCGTTCCGACTAAAAGCATACAGGCATATTTTCTTTAATAACATTCCGTTTTAAATTAGTTCACATATTTTCACATAACTACTGAAAGTAAAAGAAATTTCTCCTGTGAGTTTTCGTGGGTGCAGTGAGCCTGTGTTTAAAACAAGAATATGGTGCAATTTATGTTGTCCTTTCTGTAACAAAATTTCTATCCGAAGGCACTTTTCGTTCAAAGAAATGTATTAACTCTTCATGAAAGCGTATGTGAAACCTTGTAAAACATCCCAGTAATTGAAATTCAATAATAATGTCAGAACGCTGGAATAGAAATTATAATTGATGAATGGTAAGTCGACTACAAATATCTTTTATAACGGGTTTCATTGGAAGAAAGCGTCAGGAAATGAAGTAATTAACGTAGAGTTCTAGCTCCTGGTCGAAAATGATAAATGAACACAGCGAGACATTTATATTGGCATTGATTGTTTACAAAGTTAATTTGTTATCGCCTGAAAAAGGACCTTTTAAGTAATTATATAATAAAGTTAATTACGTTTGTAGCCTTTTGTACTCGTATATTGAACAGTTCGAGCCTGAGGCCAGATTTCTTGCGTCTGCTTTGCGCAGAACAGTTATTCACATTACTAATGACGTCACATCGTTGCCAGGAAACAGAAGATTACTTAGTTGTTTGCTTTCTTCTGTGCCGTAATTATTCATCGTTTCCAACAGAAGATGACCAGCGGTTCTCTGCGGTGTTAATTAAGATCTTCAGACATCTCTTGTGCTTACTTTTTATGACTATTAGAAACTCCATCTTCTCTCCCTCGAGGCTTTTCATGACTATTAGAAACCTCATCTTCTCTCCCTCGAGGCTTTTCATGACTATTAGAAACTCCATCTTCTCTC
Source organism: Dryococelus australis (assembly GCA_029891345.1). NCBI lineage: Eukaryota > Metazoa > Arthropoda > Insecta > Phasmatodea > Phasmatidae > Dryococelus > Dryococelus australis. The sequence goes on along the minus strand of CM057006.1, from coordinate 6,065,420 downwards.
CCTCGAGGCTTTTCATGACTATTAGAAACCTCATCTTCTCTCCCTCGAGGCTCTTCAGAGACCGTGCCCTAAGAGAAAATCCAACAAAATATTTGTTTGTGTAGGGCCAAATATATATTTAGTTATCCTAACAAACTATATTGTTGAGCAAACAAAATTTTAACAGTAACAAAATTAGTTTTGGTCGTCTAACAAAGTATATTTTTGAATAAACAAAATCCCTATGTTGGGCAAAAAAAAATAGCCTGTCAATTGAATATTTTGTTGAATCAACTGTATATATTTATTTGGCCACTCATTTGACTGCCTTCGTTCCAAAATACAGCTCGACAGTTTGTTTGTATTTTTTGTGACAATTAGGATAGTAACCGTGTTTGTTAGTTCATCTGTTGATGCTTAACAATCACATAATCACATTAATAAAACAATGCAACAAGAGACTGACAAGCAAAGCTTAAAAGCTTGGAATATTTGCTTGCACACGTTGCCCAATATTTGTAGTATATCTATTTAGAAACTTTCCAGCGTCATCAGTTGTCACATAAGCTGAGATTACTAAGGCGTAGCGCTCGGACGCAGGTGGTATAGGTCCGGAATTCGGTCGAACATGTAACATTTTTTATTTCGACCCAAAATGTTTAATGTACGTGTAGCCAAACAAATCTTACAGTTTGGGGCAACCAAATGAGAACAACAAAATAATTTGGTTATAGCAACAAAATATTTCATTGCCCCTATACAAACAAATAATTTGGTTGCACCAAACCAAGATTGTCTGATTCAACAAAACCTTTTTTCTCAGTGTGCACGAAGTGTTTTCTCGCTACAGGGTACAGTCAGTGCTGATGTGCTTTAATGAGACTCACAGTATGAGAACTAAGTCAGGTTCCTAATATGATCTTGAAGGTATCATCATTTTAGAATATAAATTTGGATATCACAATACGTGAAATTTAATCATAAACCTATTACTCTCCTCTTCACCCCCAAAACACACACGCACTAATTAAACTTTTCAAATAATTTGACACCAGTGATAAAACATATCTAATCGTCAACATAAAACCTTGAGGTCCCATGTTTGAATCCCAACTCGTGTGAGTACTGTTTTATGTGGAATTCAATTCAGGCCCAGTAGTTTATTGTTTGAAATCCGTGACCGACTGGCAGGATGAATGTAGGTTAATAATAGCTAATGAGAAAAAAATTTAAAAATTTCCTGAGAGTTCAACACAAATTTTACAACTTGAAAAGTCACGAGAAGTTGGCTGAATGCATATTTACATGTGGTTGATGCGTTCATACCCGCAAGCATTTTAACATTTACCGACTCAACTAAACTGCAGATTACTTTACCTGTTACCATGAAACCAGATAAGCGGCGCTCGGAAACATAACAGTACGTCAATTGATTTCTAAAATCAATGGAACAAGTTCTATAACTTTTTTCATTAAGTCCTGCTTAAACTACATAAAACGAAACTATTTATGTAAAGGCTTACAAAATTAAGTTGGCATAAATTGATACCCAAGCTCTGAAAAAAAATGACTCAGAGCACTTCATCTTACTATACAAAGAACGCAAAACAGAGGAATTTCCAAAAGTGCACGATATCGGTGACACTACAACTCTTAAGAGGAAGTTGCTAGCGATTAGAGCAGATAACTATACACTAGAGACTGTATAACTATACACTAGAGACTGTATAACTATACACTGGAGACTGTATAACACGTTGGGATTTTTCTTTGGAAAATTACTATGTAGGGCAAATTGTACAAAAACTAGCACATACATATTTTACACTTAAATTATACTTCTGGTGCAAAGCTCAATTCCTTGCTGGGTCGAAGATATTTTTGAACCGGAAAATTTTCTTCGTCGTCACCACTAACTCTACCACCACTAACACTGCCACCAATGCCACTACCACCACTACTACCCCACTACCACCACCATTACCTATACCACCACCATTACCTATACCACCACCACTAACACCACCACCACTTCTTCTACCACCACCACTACCACTACCACCACTACCTCTACCACCACCACTACCAATACCACCACTATTTCTACCACCACCACTATCACTACCACCACCACCACTACTTCTACCACCACCACTACCACTACCGCTACCACTACCACCACTACCTCTACCACCACCACTATCACTACCACTGCCACTACCACCACTACCACTGCTACCACCAATACCACTACCACTAACACCACTACCAATACCACCACTACCACCACTACCACCACAACTATCACCACTACCGCTACCACTACCACCACTACCACCAATACCACCACTAACTCTACCACCACCACTACCTCTAACACAACCACTACCTCTAACACCACCACTACCACACTAACACTACCACCACTTCTACCAATACCATTGCCAGCAATACCAATATCACCCCCACCACTACCACCACTACCACAACCACTACCACCACTATCACCACCATTACTGCCACTACCGCTATCACCACCACTATCACCACTACCACCACAACTATCACCACTACCACTACCACCACCATTACTGCCACTACCTCTACCACTACCACCACCACTACCACAATCACTCCCGCCACACATGCCGCCAAAATGACGTCACTATCTAGCAATTTCTCGGAACTCCATTCGCCAATCAGAGGTTGGTAACCTCCTCGCCATCCAGTAGGCCAGACAATACCGCAGAGTGCGGTAGTCAACCAGACGCTCGCACAACCAATCAGAGAATGGGTACGCGTACATCAAAGGAACCGCCACGCCATGTCGCCTCTGTGTACTGTCTACTCTATGGCGATGTGCTGGCGGAGGCAGCGCGGCGCGTAGGTCACACGAGCCCGGACTCGCTCGTTTATCTGGCCTCCGTTACCTGTGTTTCTCTGTAGGGCGGGGAGGGGGAGGAGATCCCCCGCTAGGCCGACACATCGCAGCAAATTGCCGCTCATCCAAGGAACGTCCTCGTGCGGCGCATGAACGGCACAAGTGCGCAGCGATACGGATGATCATATCGATATTATTTATATTGGTTGTTTATAAAAGTAACCTTTTACGAAACAAATTATAGAAAGAACAATATCGATATTCGGGATATCGTATTCCGATATTTTATATATTAAATGAGTTGACAACTGTAAAACTGTTGTGTAATATTACATATTAATGAATCGAAATATCGCAGTAAAGTGTGGCCCAAGTTTTTTAATATGTTGCCAAAGTAAATATAACTATTTTTAATTCAATTTTTCTATTAAAAAAGAGCTTATAAAAAGAACATTTTTATATATTTAATTCCGATGCCTGGAAACAGATAAAATATAGTTGAAGTATATCTACAAATTTGATCGATTATCGATATTTTATCAACTTACCTACGCAGCAATAGGTTTGTTTATTCGTCCGTTCTTCTTGAACTTTCATCTCTTTCGCGTTCCGTTAACCAGAAGTAATATGGCATTGGGCGTTCTAGTCGCCAGGTCAAAATGCCCCTGGGTGATTTAGGCCACGCCATTTTTGCTTCCCTTGTTGAGCAGGAGTTGCGAGAGCAAATCGGTTGCTGGGCAAATTTTTGGCGGGTTTCACTGATTTGCCATTTTCATTGTTTACAGAAACCGAGAGCGCTTTAAAAGTTCTACCTGCCTTTGACACGAGCTACAAGTGCGCCATCGACTCTACACGCAGGGCTCTGAACTGGCGTGCAGTGTTCTCGTGGTGCTGCTTGTACTTGGTGACCCTATCATTTCACTGAAGACAAGTCTGTATCAAAGTCCAACACAGGCTCCTATCGTAGTTTGGCTAGTGTTCGGGTAGTATGTCTGAATAAGCTGTTTTTGACTATATTAGAGAGCTCCGAAATAATATTTACTACATGCGTGGTAACGTCTGGTTTTCGTAGCTAAACATACTGGGAGCACGTGTAATAATTTCGTCAAAATGGTTTCATATACTCTGCAACGCAGTAAGCCGAAGAAAGACGGAACCCTTAACCTTTCAACTTACCTTCGAAGCGATTGCGCACTGAATTAAGACGCTTTGCACGAATAAATGTATATTAAAATAACGTTTCTTTTTTGGGAAAAATTAATGGTGAACACACAATTTCTTACTTCAAAAAAATATATTTATAATGTCTGCTCCAAGTCGTCTGCTACATTCGACATTCTGCTTCGAAAGGGTTAGCAACTATTTTTTAAAATATTAATTGAGCACTTTTGTAAATACCTCTTGAAAAAGTCACTGCCTCTACCTTCATGTAATGGTCATACTTACCGGCATGTACTCAGTAAAGTTGGTAACGACGGGAAGTAAAGTAGTTCCATGTCTTTACGTTGAATCAAAATTGTTAGATTAACATTATAAATACATAAACTAATATTTTCTTTCACTTTTATTTAATACATATAAGAGTAATAACTAAAAAATTGGTCAGATGTATACTTTTCTAATAATTTCATATTTACACTTGACCTACGCATGAATAAAATGATCACACCCACAGGTATGCTAATTTTACGTAAGTTATGGTGGAAGAATACACAATGTGCATACAAGTAGAGGGCGTATACGAGCAGAGCTTTCAAAATTGCTCAGTTTACGTGAACAATTTATACTTTCTCAATATAGGCTGTCAAAATAAAAACAAATACAAAGGGAGGTTCTTTTTTTCCTTCGCAGGAAATGAATAGCGAAACAAAATCAAACTGAATTACCAATAAAATTTAAATATAATAAATTTGGAGAAATAATACGCCTACAATTTCAATACACTACTTACAAACAGAAAATATCTTAACAAGAATAAGGTACAAATAGTAAAACGAAACATAAAACAAAGTGTTGCCGTTGTAACTTATGAACCTACTTCCCTTCTCATGGATGCAAATATTAATTATAAATGAAGTACATACAAGCTTACATGGTATTAGTAGGTTGGCAATGACGCCTCGTTGACAGCGATATCATATATGGAACAAGAATAATATGCAAAACTAGTTAGACAATAACAAATACACACGTGCGTTATCCAGGACTCGAACCCAGAGAGCCTCGTACCAACCTGGCGTGCAACCAAATGTATTACGCCGGTAGCATTAGGAGTATCTACTTCGCATGTAATCACTCTAATGTTTTGGTTGATATGTTTTACTAATCTGAAATACTTACAGAGCCCTCCCCTCATTTTCAAAGTAATTATCTCAGCCAATTAAATTAAGTAAGTTTGTATGGCCTACGTAGTACTATTTATGTGAAGCATAAAATCTGTTTATTGGTTACCGAAATATCAAATTAAAGTTTCATTTTTCATTCGGCGCTATCATCTTACAAAACACCTTAAAAAAAAAGCCATTTGGGCATGCGTAACGCTTCCGATATATACTTTCAGCGTCCAAAGTTTAGTAGAATTTGGTTTTTGGTTAAATTGTTAATATATCTGACAAAACTATGTAAATTATATATACGGCCACCATTTTGTAAATAATCGTCTGTTCGACTTCAGTAATTTAAGTTTATACGGCGTAAACGCCATCTCGGCGTCAGCGGACACTAAGATGAACGCGTGCGTTACCTCCTCGCATGTCATGTGCTCCTAATACTACTTCCTAGAGCGAGATGTCAGTTAAATACGATTTATCAAATACTGTTGAATGTGTTTGAAAATGAGTCACACTCCCGAATATTTTTACTGGGAGAATATAATTTGAATTATTATTTAAAAATTATTTTCATTGAAATATATTAAAATTGTATTTATCAGAGATGTTTCCTGGACAATGGCATTTAAGTTCGTAATATTATGTGCAATATTGACTTGAGATAGAATTCATGTCCAGACAGCTTTTGCCTAAATGAATTATCTTCATATTCTACTTCGTTTCCAGAAATGGTTCGTTATTTTAAAGTTACTTGACGTCTACATTTGCCGTGCACGATTCTGATTGACTGAGACCGTCAAACATCAAATAAATCTTTAGAACCGGCCCAATTTTAAAAGGTTTGATGGAAACTGAAGCCATCCAACATTTTCAGACAAAAATGGCGGCGTTTATGACGTTTCGATGAAGTCATAACTGCCCAACTTTATTTGACCAAACTTATTGGAAGCAGGTTGACGGGAAAATTTGACAGTATGACAGGGGCTTCACACACAAGCGAACTCGTGGAAATAAAAAGCGAACTAACTAGTCTTCCACCTCTGTATAAACTCTGTTTATCAGCATTCCTCACTAAAATTCACTGAGCAGTTTTTGAACTAACGCTTTTTTTTTTGCTGAAGCTTTTTGCTATAACATTGACATGAATGATAAGAACAGGGCATTGCTATCAGATATAATCTGTAAACCATGAACCAGCTGTAGGCAAACTTATTCACAGCTCACTGGATATATCTGAAATCCTGCTTCGTGGCGTATTCGAAGGGTCCTGTGTTCGAATTCCGAGTAAGGAATGACCGCGAGTCCCACTTTCTAGGTTTTAATATTAGTTGTGGTTCAGTTCGTAATTTAAGAAAGCGACAATAAAAAACCAAAACATATTCATTCCCTAGGGAATGTATGTAAACTGATGCCATAAAAAATGCACACTGTCACACAAAGTTCTCGGCAATTAACTGACAGGACACTGATAGTATGAATATAAAATCATTACGCAAAATATTTGATATGTCAAAGGAAAAAAATTGTTAATGAGAGAGTAAATGAAAATGTTTCGTCCAGGAAAATTTTTTTATGTGACGGAGATGCTCGAGGATATTATATATATATATATATATATATATATATATATATATATATATATATATATATATATATATATATATAAACTATTTTTTCCTTTGCCATATAAAATATTTTGCTTAACGATTCTATATTCATACAATCAGTGTCCTGTCAGCTAATTGCCGAGAACTTTGTGTGACAGTGTGAATCAGTGATCATTAGTGTCATGCCTAAGAAGTCGGGGATCCTCTGGCATTGATAGCTTCGTTTCAGAAGCCTCCTACTCGAGCGTGCTTTACCAGTGACCACAACTGGGCGTTTAAACATCCGATAACAAGATAGCTGTCCCGCTGTATTAACGGCTCCGTCCGGGAAATATAACCAATAAAAAAAATATAAAAAAACTTTTAAACATTATAAAAGAAGGGGGACTCGTTCACTTTAAACCGTGACATTACAAAGTGGCAAAATATTCTCCGGAATTATTTGGTCCTGTCGCGTTTAACGTGACAAGCGATTTACAGTCGGAAAAAAAAATAGTATTCCTGTCTCGCTTCTCTCCCCTTTTCCCTTTCCGTCTCCTTTTTCCAGGATTAAAACAATATTTTTCCACCCAGCAAGTGACGGCTGCATTCCTGAGAGCGTGTGGTAATTTTTCTTCGCCTCGGCTCCCCCCCCCTCCCCCCCATCAATCCTCTTTGACCGAAAATAAAACTATGTGCTGTTAAAGTCAATTCCAATCCCCTTCTTCCTCAGTGCCTCGACTTTTACGCCCTATCTGCTCGTAAATCCGTGGTGGAGATGAGAGGACTCGTAGACACGCTGCTTCTCGCATCCTTTATTCCCCGTTTCGTTCTCGAGGAAAAGAAAATTTTAAAAAAGTGTCGGAGCGGGGAGGGAGGGTGGGTTCGGAAAAATCAAATCTTGTATCGGCGTGGCGTATGAGCCTATTCTTCGCGGCTGTTTCCGTCGCCTCGCTATACAACTTCTCCTAAGAACATTGTAAACAATTTCTTCTCTTTTTTCTTCTTCTCTTCCCTCGAACGTCGTTCCGGGGCCCTTGACTCCGCTGATCCCATAATTTAATCAGCTCCAGTGTCGGCGCGGACTTTTACAGCCCGTGGGCGCGTGTGCTGCCCTCTTCAGAGCGCTCCGTCATTCTCCAAAACCGTAATAGAAACGTTCTTAAAACGGAGAATTTATTGAGCACGCTCGCGTTATTTACAGCTGCCCCGCCTTTTTATTTTCTGTCCCGGGGTTGCGCACCTCTGACTAACTTTTCCTCCACCTGGAGACTCGCTGCTGCCAGTTCGAGAACATTCAGATCTATTGACTGTCAATGGAATACGTTTAGTATTTAACGAGAGTCTATAGACCGTCCTAGCCGTGTCTGCGAATGCGTCATTTTACAACGTAGGCCTAGTATCCCAACCTAACAGGGCCACTTAAAACCACCTACACTCTAAAACAATTTCTGTACATTTACGCAGAAAATCTTTGGAAATCCTTTTGCCAAAAGAATACCCTTGAAAAAATTTAAAATGTTTTTCTTGTAAAAATACAATGACCCACAAAATAAACTTATAAGATATATATTTTTCTATTGTAAAGGGCTCTTTAACGTCCTCCGGTTTTACGCTTGATAGCTTAGTAGGAGACGCCTTACAGACCAACTTATTACCTAACTTAAATTAACACCTATGCCTTACCCGGATTCGAACCCAGAGCCTCCCGCACCCCAGATCCGTGGCGCACCAACTGACTGCGCCACGGGAGGTCGACTTGTAAGATATAAATCTTGTATTTCAAATAGATTGTTGAGTAGCGAATCTAAAATTATATTTTTATGTGCTCCTGAAAACAAATTAATTTGTAAAAAATATGTAATTTAAAAATTTAACATTCATATTAATTTACGGGAAAACTAGATATACGGCAACCGGGGCGCGAAACAGCCGCCCCAAGAGTATACGGACATAAAAAATTCACCAACCCATCACGTGGTTTGGGAATTGTTGTACTTATGAGACCTCAAATATATGTTAACTTGGCCAAAAAAACCTCAAACGTATTTTTTTATTTTAATTACGTGAGCCTGGAGAACTTCCCACTTGAGCATTCGCAGCTTTATATTTCCAGAATATGTTCTCGTGTGAATCGTTGTTTCGGGATGGCGTTTCCTGGCATATCACATTCACACAATTTTACTACATTCTCTTGGGTTAGTAAAAAATATATATTACGAGGGGAAGATATGTACACTCCCCGACACAATAAATGAGCGACAGAATAGTTAAAGACCCCTTCGGCAAGCTACGGCTTTTGACAAGACGTATCGCCTTGGCTCTTAGGGAACCAGCTATCAGCAACAATCCGGCCAATCCTTCAGCGTTTTAACTGCGCCAAGAATAATCTCTTTAGCTTCTATTGGAGCATCATCCTGACATCGGGTTCTCCAAGTGAATATAACGCATTTAATTGGAAGAAGCAACTCGTCCAGCGATTTATTAAGTTGATGCAGAAACCCAATATCTCACACGACATTACGCGACATTCGATGCTTCAATCAATGAAACAGTAAACGTATGAGAAATGTTTATAACTACAGATAACTGTAAAAGAGAAATGCATAATTGCTGTGTTAATAATTAAAATAAACCCTATTCTATGTGAGATGTTAAGTAGTTATATTTGCCTTTTATTATCGATACACATAAATGAATTTCCTGCTGTCTTACATATTTGCGAAAACCGAATATCACACTTAAGAGGAATATATGGCTATATTAATCAGTAAATAAAGCCACTAAACATTAATTAAACAATCGGCGCATGTTGCAAATGTAATTATTGTATGCGCACATCAAGAATGTTTCTCTTGCAACTAGCTGCTGTCTGCATGAAAAGCCATGTCCTATCTAACCGGGCCAATTTCTACCCTGCCAAATCAAATCCTTACGTAGGTTTCGCATCATCTACTGTAGTCGGCAGACGTTTGTGCATGCCTGAGCTGGCGGAGCGTGCTTGAGAAGGGGGTGGGAGAGATGCGCACGCAGGTCTGGCCGTACTATGGGCTATTCCACAAACATCAGTTACGGCGGGCTCAGGTAAATATGTAAGGCAATATAGGAGGAAGGGCGTTCGCAGAGGCACAGAAAATTTATCCTCAGCCTTCCACGACGCATCACGCGAGTTGGGGAAGATTCTAGGTGGCGGCCTAAGACCTATATATATACTGCCGCAACCCAGAAGCCGGTAGTCTTTGACGGAGGCCGCCTGGCGAGTGTGCGCGAGTGAAATCAAGTGTGGACGACTACTGGAGATTGCGGGACGACGGCGAGTGAGGTGTTCGTGGCTTGAGTGGACGAGAGTTTATGATACCGACGAATGAAGTCTACTGTGCGTGACGGTGCTTGGAGGACTCTAGAACATTACGATTGGCGGGACATGGACTGAACTGAGGTGGGACTGAATGGAAGTGCAGTACTGATTTTATTGTAAATATTCGAACTGTCAAATAGGGACACATAAATTATCAAATAATTGAATCGTTTGATACACTGTCTATTGAGACTGGTATTTAGTTAATAAATTTCATTGATTTCTTTCTCGTAATTATAAATTTTATTAAATGATGTCAATTGTGTAAATTGTGAACAGTATGTGATTTCAATTTATTGGGAGAATTTGAGTTTAGAGAATTTTGCTGTATTTATTGTAAACAAAATAAGGAAATTATAATTAATATTTTTGTTTGTTTAAGACCTCCATCCCTTAACGAACTTGGTATAGCCCACTTAATTTCTAGAGAGAGAAATTGTAACAATATTAATTACTTGTTTTACTTTGTACCTATAATTCAATGCCACATTGGTTGGTATTCGCTTGCATATATTTGCTCTAAATTAAATGCAGAAACTGCAGACAAAATTTTGAACATTGTTTTAAAACATTTATAGTTTTACTTAACCTTCATACATCACTCTTTTCTTTGGAATAAAGAATTGAAAATAAAAACATATCTTTATCCTTTTCTCAGTTCTATTTTCTGTTATTGTCTAGTAGTGATTGTACCAAATATTCTTTATAATTTAATATAACATTATTATAATTTAAAATGTTTGAAATTAATTATTTATTATTAGAATAAATTTATTCGCTGCTTCGTAATGTGATTGATGATTTCGACAAAAGACACAAGTCAAGAATTCTATGTCATCAAAAATATCGTGCCAACAACTATGGATATGTAACGAAATCACATTCGGCACTGACCAGATAGATGACAGCTATGTAGGACATTGTGTGTTATTATTTGCATGTTTTGGATTTTTTTTAGAAGTGAAACTGGTATGCTGTAAGATGTGCTCAAGTTGGCTTAGTATTACGCTGTCTCAAGCCTCTCAATGTTTGCAAATTTTGTAAACAAATGTTATCTTGAGTAATGCATTCCTGTTGAGATATTTCGTACGCCGCGCCATAAACCTTCAGATCAAATATTTATATCCTCCACTCACCCCCATTTTATTGATGAAATATATTATGAAAATGTGGAAAAGGAACAAGTAACCTGTTGATGCATTAAACTACAGAAAGTATTCAACCTCCATTCTTGTTACTTTTATATAACGTGATATTAATTCGATACTATTTAATATTTGAACAGAAAAATTGCACTCAATAATAGAAAAGCAATTGTATTATATCGAACAATATACGCAGAATGTAAAAAAATCCTCCAGTACACACTGTCACAAGAGCACTGCTACCTGTTGTCGCCAGCAAAAAGTCTCCGTGTCCGGTTTTGTATGTGCTGTTACTCAAGACAAAATACCGAATGTTTTTTATGTCCACATGAATACTGCCGGGATGCAATCTTGAAGCTCAGCTAGAGACCGGACCGTGCCGAGCCGCAGTCTAGGGAATAAGATTGGACTTGCGTGCACAGACGTTTGCGGGTACCAGTAGATAAGTGTATATTGGTAGCCATTTTGGAAGACAGTGTTACCTCAAATCTAATGCTTATATAGAATTTCTCAGAAATTTCTCAACCGATTTGGCATCAGTGAAAGTAATGAGAACGTTAAAAAGCTGTACATAATTATATTTCTAATGTAGTAACCACTATGTATTGCATTTTGATGCATATCTTCAAGTAAAGCTTCGCATGGCGTAGTATACAAATGGTCAATCTAATAGGGGCTTGGAGCTGCGGACAAGGGAACTAGGCGATCACCATCTTTGATGGTGCCATGCGGGACAAATTTCCCATTTTTCCCCCCAGGAATTACTATTTTCCTTCACACCCATGGCGGCCATCTTGGATCCCAACCTCCAGCTCTGTCAATACAATGCCAGGGAGTTGGGACCCTTACACATAGTGTCCTAGCGGGTGCCGAGTCTCATGCTCTGTCATTCCTTTTGGGATCTGTCGACCTAGACCATAATGTGGTACCGAATGCAAGCATCGGCTTACATACTTACCAGACCTAACATATAAGCATAGCTGACTGTAATCTTTGAACTCCATAAGATATAATTGTCAAATTCATAACACAAGCCGACGATAAGAAGGGTCCCAGGGCCAGATATACCCCATGTCTACTTATAAGCATAGTTGACTGTAATTTCCGAACCATGGAAGATATTATTGCCAAATTCCTAACATAGGCATCATCCACGATGGTAGGAAAGGTCGCAGGGCCAAGTATACCCTATGTCTTCTTATAAGCATAGTTGGCTGTAATTTCCGAATCACATAAGATTTATTTGCTTAATTCATAACATAGACATCACCTATGACTATGAGGAGGTTCGCAGGGTCAAGTATACCCTATAATATACTATTAATCATAGGTGGAACCACATAAGATATAATTGCTAAATTCATAACATAGGCTTCAAACATCAACAGAACTGTTCACCGTTAATATTCACAACCATAATCATGCATTTTACAGTATCTATTGCCAATAAACATGCTAAGGTAAAACTATACCATGCCTATCGTACTTCAGCAGCACAGTTTTGCATGCCTTAATATGCCAATAAGTTTGAAAGAGATCGGGCTTCTCTATCCATCAAGCATACTTTGATATTATGAGTCTTTGCCAAATACATCATTATTCGCAAGGAAAACAGTCGTAAGTGTAAAATTTGAAGAATGGGAGAAAAAATTGTTTCGCCAGCTTATTAACTCATTGTCATCACCATATTGCCAGCAACGCTTAACATACAGCTCGTTGCCAAAAATGGGCCTTGATGCAATGCCAGTAGAAATCATCAGCCTTATGAAAACTCCTAAAGAGAAATATCTGTTTAAAAAAACATTAAAGCAGGCGAATGCTTTTCCACATAGACCATAGTAAGGGAATTGGTATTTGTGTAATTGAGGAAAGTTTGATAATGTTGAGCAGTTCATGCCGAATGTTTCGGTTTACACACTTAGGTATCCAATGTCTCAGTATCAGAATTCGATGGTAGTGAGACCAGAAATGACATCCACATAAATGTCTGCAAGGTGAAATGCATACATACGTATTGTATGGCCCAGCATCTGTAGGGTGACATTCCTGATTCTATGAAACCTAACAAGACTATGCCATGATACAACAATGTATGTGCATTCGGGAGGACCCAGGTTCAGTTATCAGTTCATACATCCTGATTAGAGTTTTTTCCATGGTTTCTTGAAATTACTCCAGGAATACACTTAGAAGGTTACTTAACGTAGGTCATGTTCGATTCCTTCCTCCGATACTGATTATGTGTGCGGCCTAGTTGAAAACAAAGTGTAAAATATTTTTTCAACAAATGGCGAAGCTTGTTTGATGCCCGCCATTGTGCTAGGCAATTTAATTGTAAAATGCAAAAACAATTTACTTGGTAAGGTATTAACTATACCGTGGGACCTATATATGTATATACATACATGTATATATATATTTATATATACATATGCATATATTCATATGCATATATAAATTTCAAAGCGATATTACTAAATAAAGAATACAAATTTCAGCTTTGGAAGAAGACTACATAACATAACATAAAAATAAGGGAATTTTATTTTTACTTGTAACCACAAACACCATAATCAGCACCACATGCTCCACAATCGCTCTACATGCTCAATGTGCTCCACATTTTCCAAAATCGCTTTGCATGCTCCACAATAGTTCCACATGCTCCACAATCGCTCCACATGCGAAGGATTGATGGGAAGATTGATGCTTGATGACTGACTTCTGCCGACGTCTCTGCCGCTGCTACACGCCGGGTCTAAAGATAATATATCGAGACAACTTCTATTCGCAAAGTGTTTTTGTTACAATCCTTAATTTCTATCTGTTAAATTCATAATTTATATATGTGTGTGTGTACACATGATGGCTAGAACCTTATTGAATATTATTTAATTTCTTTGAATTATAATTAAACTGATATACTAAATATATCAAATATATGTTTTTCCTTTACGAACAGTGTTTTTAAACATTTGTGAGCAGGACATCTCGAGATACAAAACATTTAGATTTAAAACAAAACAGATTTATTCATGCACACATCACAATATTTTTCTTCAGCATAGCAAATACAATACAAGGAATTGCTATATTTAAACGAATTTTATCTCTGAGTCAAGGATGGCATTAAACACATAACATTTATTAAATGTACCATTGATTATCATAACTCCATAATCATAGGGCTTCTGAGTTGCACGGAGCACAGATATGATTTTGATTTTGGCATGCATGACGTCTTGTGGCATACGTCTCGACGAGCTGTCGAAATGGCGCTCAGCAGAGCTACTTCTTAAGGTCAAGGACGTTCATTCCGATGGAGCACGGATTGTGAATCGCCGGCTCTTGGCATATTCCAACCACATACACAGATTACCGTCTGATTAGGGACACATTTAATATGTTGGGAATGTTTTCATGTGGAATAAGAGTTGTTTTTCTAAGAGAAAAGAATAGTCCATGCTGAATGACCGCTGATTGATCGGAACAAAGGTTTCGGAACAGACACGATTAATTAGACAATGAGAACCAAGGGTGGTGGTGGCGGGGGTTGAATGAAGCTACGTAATAGCCAATGAAAAATGTGGATGGGGATGGAGGGAACCTGTGCCATCGCTCATCTGGCGGCATAACTGAGAACATAGCACTACTTGAACATTGATGATATAATCCAATATGGAGGGCGCTATCAGCACCGCCTATACTTTAAAACATAATTAATTATGGCCGCCACCTGGTGGCTAAATCGTAAAGTTATACACTAGTACCGCATAGGTGATGTAAATGTAAATATATGAAATCCAATATGGTGGCCTACAGCAATGTATAAACAAAAGACAGATAAAAATCCAAGATGGCAGTCTTCAGCAATTTATGAACAAAAACAAACAAAAAACCAAGATGACTGCATACGACAGAATGGGTATAGGTGAGGAGTCTGGGGGCGGTAGGTGGGTAGGTGGTTTGCTTAACGCATCGTTGATAGCGAGGTCATTAGAGATGGAGAAAGTTGCACAGGAAGGATTGAGGAAGGAATCAGCCATGGCCTTTGTTACGGAACCATCGCAGAATTCGCCTGGAGTGATTTCGGGAAACCATGGAAAACCGAAATCAGAATGGTCGGACTGGGAATCGAAACCGGGTCCTCCCAAATGTGAGTCCAGTGAGTTACTACTGCGCCACCTCGCACGGTCTGTGGGGGTGGAGGTGGTCAGTCGTCTTCTGAGCGTGGTGCTTGTGGACTTCCGAAAATGTGTTTTAATAGTTTTGAAGAAATGTTTTTAATAATTCTTAAATAAATAAAGGTAGGAGGAATATTTTGCAAGTTTTTGTATATATTTTCGATTTTTTTAAAATTATTTATATTGTTCTAGATGTTTTTAAAATATTTGGTAATTTCTGGGTTTTCAAAGTCAATGTTCACCGGGGTCGAGGTCAAAGGTCTTGGTCAAAGTTAATGGTCAAGGTCAAGGTCAGCTACATCTAAAATGGCAGCCAGGCGACCAGAATGACAGAGCATCAACATCTCTGATGATCCGATCCCCTTCCCTTTTGTGCAGGCTTCCCCAAATAATTCTACTTACTGGAATACTACAAAGGTAATCAGTAAGTACACATAATGCTTAGTACATTGCTGGCCTTTCGAAATTCATCACGAAGGACGCAATGTATTGATCCGACATTGGGAGACTGCGTAGCATAGGGCAGAACAATGGCGTAATTAGTTTTTCGCCGAGTGGCACCATGCTGTGAAGCAGTATACAAATGGAGGTCGGAGAGCAACTGGGATGTAGTAGCTGTATGTTTCGCAGCTGTTTGTGTGCACAAACGATCCAGTATGTAGGTTCGGAGAACACGGCGACATCACAAACATGTTTCCGCTTTTGACCGCGGAAGAATCTTAACCTATCAAGATTGTGGATTATACTAATGCGATATTGGTCCTCGGATTGGAAGAGGTGTAACTACAGTGAAGCAGATATGAGATCAGTGGTCGAGGAGGGACGGGTTGAGCGATGTGCAGGAAGCCATAACGGCCCCGTCACACCAACAAACGCCAGGGCAGACATCTGGAGCGCATGAAAATTACAGACAATTCAGTCACATCAAGCACTGTCGCTCGGGATGTCAGGTGTCTGGTACATCAATCTGTGTTCTCATGCACAGTTGTCGCCGTCTAGACCATCGACGCCTCATGTCCAGGCGCACATTACTGCGGCTGCCACTGAATGCTCACATACTGTAGGTGCCTGCGGCTGCAATGGTGCGTGAAACGTCGGACATGGACGGACGAATGGCTTGCCGTAGTCTTCACCAGCGAGTTCCGCTTCTACCTGTAGCATCACTGTGGTCGCATTAACCTCTCGCAGCACCGTGGTGCACTCCTGATCGAGTCCTACATAATGCATAGTCATACCGACCTGGCACCTGGAATAACGACATAGGGTGACATCGTATTCCAGTCCCGCTCGTGCCTAGTCCACATCGCTGGTACGCTGACCAGAAATCGTTACATTGCGGAGGTGTTGGAACCTGTTGTAATCCCCTTACCGCAGGTACAACTTGGGGACATGTGCGAATAGGACATTGCGGAATCTTATGTGGCACACATCGTCCGACGGCTGCTGGATGACCAACATGCAACACTGCTTCCCTGGCCTGCGTGTTCACCGGATCTCTTGTTAATCGAAAACGTGTGGTCCATGGTCAAACGATGACTGGGTTGTGACAGGATTTCCGCCACTACATCGGATGAACTTTGGGCACACATCGAAGCCACGTGGGTGCCGCGGCAGTTAATTCTGTCTGAGAGGGGAGGGGAAGCGGGGCACAAAGTACTGATTTCCTACAATCCATATGTAGTATCCGGCTGCAATTATAGACATGTCGCCCGTGTAGGATGGCTACTCTTGTCCAATATATCCGGTTGTGATGCCTCATGATCTTCATGGTATTGCAAGTTTAGTGGTCAGCGGTGTATTAAAGCTTCGAGTTCTTTAATGTTATAGCATGTTAGAGTAATATAGTCGCAGATATAGAAAATTGTATTCCATAGAAGAAAACCAGTTTAGAGATGGTTTCAGAACCAACAAGACATTTAATATTTGCTTCGACCTCCTTGGTCACCAGATCTGAATAATATGATAGAACATTTGTAGCCATAAATGAAACGCATTATGGAAGACAATCAACATGACTCCACAAGAGACTCCAGAATATATACACATGATGTACTATGGGAGGACATGTTTCATGAACAGGAGTAGTTTGAATGCAATTTGAAATTCATGTTAAGAAACAGTAGTTATAATGATACGTAGGACCGAATACACTGCACAGGAAAGTATTGTATGAATATGGTTGTGTATTCCAACATTAATTTAAAGACCTGTTTTAAAATTAGATGCTAATAAATATTAACGAACTTTAAAGGCAACAGAGAAATTACTCATCAGAGTAAAATACAATAAGAAGTCATTTTAAATGTATTACTTACTTTATGGAATTGATTTACTGGGTTTAGTCTTATAATACTTATGCATTGGGTTGATTTCGCCAATAACTAAGCTGCACTTTTTAACCGGTGCAACAGTGTAACATACTTAGCATATAAAACCACAATCAAGTCAACGTCCTCCTATCTGTTTAGAACATAATTACAGCGGTCCTGTAAACAGTTTTGAAATTTAGTTACGAACCTTTAAAAGCATTAAGTGAAGTTATGAATCTTAGCTATAATTTTATTATTATTTACGTGATGAAATAATCAGTTGTAAAACGATATTAACATCACGAAATAAATACCGTTTTAAGTAGTGTTCACTGAACGTATCTTCATAGAATTTATCGAATTCACTACGTAGTGACAAATTGAGAATTTCGTTGACTACTGCCTTGAGGTTTTGTCTTTTTACTTTCCAGACGAATAACTTTACACAATGCTACGACTACGGTCCAGGAAAACTGTTCTTTAGCAGCTACATTATCGCCATTTATACACTGCCCACGATTAACCTAGTACAATGTTGAAAGCCCTTCCCACTTTCTTGTGTCTTTCGCCTCATGCAACATTGGTGTTACTATAGGTCAAGTGACTTGTATACATATGTATGTTTATCATTATATTGAGTAAGTATGTTCATCAAGCAACACTGTTAATTTATTTGCAAAATTAATGTGTTTCTACTCTGCCACTTCTTGTTCAGTGGTAGGCCTGAACAAATGATAGGGATTGATTTTCAGTGGCCATTGGTTTGGAACATGACTATTATAATGCGATGGCGAAACAAAGAACCAGTTTACGTGAGTCGCGGCTAGCATTACAGCAGTACATCAGCTGGTGCACATATTATACTATATGCGGTTACGGACACTGTCTATTTGCAAAAGCGCACAAGTTACACCGAACAACCTGTAGACGTAAAACCCCACGAAACAGTAGAACGAGGAGGCAATTGTAATATTAACAACCTTCTGCTTGTCCATTTAGACTCTGCATAGTCACTAGATATCCGTATGGAGTGAAAACTACAATATTATTGAAGTTCACAAAATTCCTAGCGATCGTGGTATAATTACACTAGAAAACCTTAAAAGTGTGATTTTTAATATGTTTCAAAACTACATTCCTACAGTAATTACGTTGAAAAATGGTAGTGTTGCCGTAATATTTATTTAGGCCAGTAAAACTAAAACAGAAATAAAATTGTTGCGTGTGTGTTCAATGCGAAGGATATCTGAAATTGCCTTCACAGTTATAGTAATCGCTGTGTAGTAAATTACTTTGCATATAACTTATTGTGCGAACTGTATAAAGAATGAACACAGATCTGAACACAGTAACATAGTGTATAATAAAATATTCAGTATGACAAACATTTTGCCTGTGAACAAAACGCGGATTCAAGACAAGTAAATAATAAGAGTGATAATTACTCTCAGGTACTTTAAAATATCCAGTTAACACTTGAATATTTCTGTTTTATATCGGAAATGAACAACTTTCAGGCCACTGCTAACAATCACTGTGGATCGTGTAATATTTATTTTAATGATGCCAGAATGCTGCTACAAAAGTTCATGTTGCCAAGTCAAGTGAATCACAGTGTGTGTGCGTTAGTCATTCTGTGTTGCCTGTTCAAGCTATTAGATCTTTTAGGCTGAGCTCTTTTTCGCTTATTAGTATATGGGTGTAGAACTAATGCAGTGAATATACCGTCGACTGTGGTAAACATAGTTTACGGAGATCAGCTGTTGTCTTCTTACGTGGTGTTTTTTATTCGGATAAGGTGTTATCGAGAAGCTACAGCGCTCTATGATGTGAGCATGCCGATTGTGTCAAGAGCTCGTCCTGTGTACTGCTGTATACTGATATTTGTTAAGAGCAGTTAAATAAATACTGTAACTTGATCAGACACACCACGATCTTTAAAAGGCTAGTGTAACTACTGTACGTTCACTGCGAATGAACATATGTTGTCTAAATTATCTCAAGATTGGAGTATGCCAGTTCATCACAAAACAGAGTTGGTTGTGACAATACTAAAAAACATTCTCATAATTATTCTACACAAAACCGACATACACTCTCGTTGTAAAATATAGGAATTTAATAAATATAGGAAGTGAAAGCCTCAAGCATAATATCCTAAACAGAGTAATTATTGTCATAGGTCGACAGAACATATGTTTTTATGTTATATTTGGTACGTGCAGCTTAGCTATATAAGTGTTTGAATTGTATTATTTATTTTATTTCACACGCTATTTAAATTTTAATATTAATTTTCACATATTTCTCATGTGTAATGGCAATATTTTTAATCACATAATTTATGATCTATGTAAAACACCAGACCACTTAATGCCTATATTCTTATGATAATTTTCATGCAGTATTCTTAGTTTTGACACCTAGTTATTTCAATATTGTAATTTTATGTTTATATGTTTATTTTTGTTCTCAGTAATTACTTTATGATTTTTGAAGTTTAATTATTTACTTTATTCTCTTATTAGAGAGATTTTTAATTTTGGTTTATTTTATTTTAAGGAGGTCTAGTCGGAAGAAGCCGCGATTGGCTAGTCTTGAATAAGAATACCGGAAGGCTTGCTTCTGGGTGGGACTTTCAACATGAATGGTTAATTGTATTTTCGCTGAGATTTCAATCTTAGGGAATCCCCAGCGCCAACCTAAGAATAAGTTAGTAATAAGTCCCTGAAGTAGTTATTAGGCCACTGCCACAGCCGATCATAGAGGAAGGTTGATGGCAGGTGTCTAGCTAATTGTATTAGTGAGTTTTGTTGGAGACGCCAGGAGACCAATATCTAGATGCCAGGCGCCATGTCAGCCACCTTAGCGCCGCATCAGAATACAGGTGACGCCAAGGAGTGCGAAAGTCTGGGTGCAGACCTATGTGAAAGACTTCACTTGTAAGCTGTTTCTACTAACTTATAGTATTTTCAGAAGTTTAATTTACGGAACTAGGCATTTTCTGATCTTAACTTGTGTATAATCAGTAGTTTTGTGATCCCGTATGAGCTAGTAACGCCGTAGTACATTAACATCTAAAAACTATTGAACTCAGTGTAATCTCATTTGAGCAGAGTTTAACTATTTGAGGGAAAGTGAGGAGTAATTCTTCCGAAGTAATTAAAACTTAAATTGACATTTTCAAGTAAAGGTTTGGATCGTGAGAACTGTAAATGCAACTATTACTTAGGAGATTAGTCAATTTCTTAAACAGTTAGAAACTGAGGACAGCTACTTCCGGTTATGAACAAATTTTTATTTCTGAATTGAATTTCAAGTCAATTGTCAGTTAATTTTGCAGCAACACTACAGTCATATTTTTTTTTAAATCTTTTAATTTGTTTTAATTTCCTTAATTTATTTAACTTTATACTGAATGGTGGTACTTCAATTTTGGTCATTAACATAAGTTTAATTTGATTTTTGAGTAAAGTGATTTTTCTTACACACACATTAAAGTTTAATAAATGTTTCACATCTGAATTTTACATCTTGTTGAATAGCATAACACTTTTGGACTTATTTTATTTATTTTTCATTTCATTAATATATTAATTATTCAGATTTCACATGTTGTATTTGATAAGAAGTGCTGAGAAAGTATGCAAGTTGCTTCTGTGCATGTTATTTACAATGATCCAGATATCCTCAGTTTCTTCTATGGTAAGCTAAATGTTGCAAAATTATTAAGGTGCATATAGACACGTGCATGCCTACATTTGACACCTTCTAACTCAAACTACGCCCAGCCTATACTTGTGGCGCACACATACATATTTTAACCTTTTTTTCTTTCCTACCGTGCGTTTACCTAACAAATAGTGAATGTAACGGCCCTCCGCACACAACTCCCCTAACTTTCAAACCTCTTTCAGTGCTTTATTGCGTACCTACTGCTCCTTTTATTGCGCATGGCACACATACCAGTACTGACAGCACATTTATGTTTAACTGATAATGACCATTCATTTAATTTGTGTGAAATAAGTAACAACCTACATAATGTACGATATATTAATGTGTCAATGCTGACCGTAGTAAAATTGTTCACTACGAAAATGTGTACTTCGAACTTGTTGTATCACTTAGGCAATATGAGGAATATGAATGTGTATACATATATAAGGTAACTTTGTGATCTGACACATGGCGATGCGCATTCGCCAAGGAGGAGGTCGATTTTATCTGCAGGAACCCTATTTCTTCGTTTAATATTTTTTGGTCCCTGCAATAGGCTGTTCATGTTAAAGTGAGCATTTTTTAAGACCCTCCCAACAGGCATAAACCAATAATAAATATATCGTATTGCAGCCTCAGGCATTAAATTTTGTGGGCGCGTAAATGTATACACTGTGTTTATTGGTCACGTAGCAATGTTTATATTAAAACGCTGCAGGAAGATGGAAATTGGATGAAAGGAAATATTTAGAAGGGCCTTAAAAAGTGCTCAATTTACAGTGAACAGCCTAAAATAATACTACATTTATCAGCCGGTTTGTTGGTGTCTCATATAGTAAATCAAAATATAATACAAAATAAATGTATTGACAAGCAGAAGGGTTACTCTCACACAAAATAACATATCTGTGTTTTACTGTTCATATTCGTGTCATTATACACCTCTGTGTTTACACGGTCATGCGATGGGTAACGAAAGTAAAAAGCATCAGATGATTTTACAAGCAGTTTGGGCATTTAGCGTGCCCCTCCAAAGTCACAGAGTTTGGTCCTGATTGCCCATGCATTTGTATCCCTGAACTTCTTCACGTGATCAGTTGAGGACCTCACTGCAGTTATGGACATGCCTTATGGTCTCCCTTTTTAAACACATATCATCTGACAACATACACATTTCGCACACCTTTGGTCCCCATTCTACTCTGGGCATGCGTACCTTCTACGTCACAGGCATATACAACCGTTTTAATGCATGTCATCGTGTAGTGATGTCTCGCCAGAGCCAGGCGGTTCAAGGAAGTGAAACATCATTCTGCAGCGATGTCTCACCACAGACAGTCGGTTAGGGAGAGAGTCATAGGCCTTGTTGAGGTGGCAGGTTTTTCCGCCGCTGAAGCAGGCCGACGTTACAGTGTTCCAGAGAGCACTGCGAGTCGATGGGTACGACAGTTCCGGGACATGGGTAACGTGACACGTCGTGGAGGAACGGGTACATGGAGGGTGTCGACTGTGGCCGAGTACAATAGTCTGATTACCCAGGCTCATTAACTCCTTTCAGGAGCGTCATTCAGCTAAAACGTGCCACGTACTTTCCTGGCAGCTTGCATATCATGCTAAGGCACTTGACGGCAGCGGGACTGAAATCCCGGCGTGCTTCAAGGAACTAAAGGCTCACCGATGAGCACAGGATTTATCGACTCGCGTTTGCCAAGGCAAACATTGGCCGTGACGGGTCAGATGTATTCTCCGACGAGTGTGTGTTTTCCTCTGTTAATGATGGGTCAATGCGTGTCTACAGACCTCGTGGGACCTGGCACAATTCGGAATATGTGGCCGAGTGCTCACGCAATGGTCATGCATCCGTTACATGTTGGGGATGGATGAGTGCACGCAGGATAGGTGTGTTGCACAGAATCGACGATCGAGGTCCGAATACACGCGGCTTCAATGCCGGGCACTATTTTCACATTCTAGAGAACATTATGATTCCCTCGGTGAGACTTTTGTATCCCAACGAGGTGCTGCGCATCTAGCAGGATCATTCTCCGATACACATTTCTCAGAGGGGTCAAGAATGGTTCGCAAGGCAAGACCAACTAGAGCTCGTAGATTGGTCACCTTACAGTGCCGACTTGAATCCAATTGAGAATGTCTGGTCAGAGAAGAAGCGCACGGTGCCTGAAAACTGGCCTGATCCACAGTCAGCAAATAAAGATACTCTCTGGGAGCTAGTAGCGGATGCCTGGGATGAAGCAGCTAGTAGCCAACGCTATGCTACTTCTCTGGTCGCCTCTCTACCACGATGACTGCGGCAGGTGGTTGAGAATGAGAGATACTGGTCCTCTTATTGAGGTTACACCATCGGCCCTTTTCAGGCCCAATAAACACTCACGTAAAAACGTGACAAAAAAATCAATGGCACACCATGTGGCATAATGACCAAGTTGAGATACAAAGTAAGGTGCGAGGTGGTTTCGAACCCGAAACAGCGGACGTAAGAACCATACACACGAGACCACCTTTGTTTGTTACATGTATTTTATATGGATGCATACATATGCTAACAAATAAAACACATTCTATGATACTGTAACATTTTATATTACAACGAAACAAAATAACATAATCAGTAGGAATGAAATTTAAGGTCGAACTCCAGAAACCTAATGGTATTCTATTTCTAACATGACAGTGACCCCAAGGACACTGCGAAATGGATCGTCTAGAACACATCCCATATGCCAAACAATACCCAATCACTCTCACCTGACCTGAATCCCACTGAGAATCTTCTGGAGGAACTGGAGAGAAGAGTGAGAAAAAAAAACCTTTTTTTCCCACAAAAGACAAACGAGGCGTTTCTACCAAATTGTAATAGCATTGGGCCAGACATTACTAGAAAACTGGTTCATCCAGAACTAAATAGACTGATGGACGTTGTTCTCAGAACGGGAAGTTAACAAATAACTGTGGAGTGAAAAATTATCAACACTTGCTGATGTATGTTCAACGTTTATAAGAACTGGAGACAGATGATGTAGTCTTATGCAATGATACCGTAGTTTATGTTGTTTGTTTTGTGTGTCATATTGTACCTCACTAAGTAACATTTAACATGCCTGATTACCTTTTTTTCTGCCTCTAGGCTAAGCTTATCTACGAATGTCACTAATTGGTATCTACCACTGTCCTTATACTTCTGCCCGTGACTGCATATACGCGACGTTTAAGTTGTTTTTGTTTTCAGACTGAAAACATTCTAGATGTCAGTGATAGGCAGATCTGTGTATATTAGGTCTGATGTCAGTAGTCTCTACTGGCTTAAAAGTTGTTCAGATTGCGTAAGAATTAAAGTAAGGTCAAATTGCGAATGTAACTAAATCATTCTTGTGTTTGAAGAATACCACGGAAAGCATTTTTAAATAGAACAGGCCCTAATATGTATATACAGTGACGATCACAAATATTCATACATCCTGTTCCTTTCACGACTTCTGTACAATAAGCTATTATGTTGACACACACGTATGAGTCCAGCTGTATTTTGTAATCCATTTCATCAAATACAACAAATAAACACTATTCCTTATAAAAGAAACAAAGTAATATATTACACAAATGTAAACAAATGCACGGTTTCAGACTCAGCACTGTTCATACACCTTCGTACGAAGAACAGATGTTTTCGTACATCAACATAAACAAAACCTATTCTCCATTTAATATTTAGCATGCCCTCCCTTTTTCTTCAGAATGCTTCTCAATCACGCTAGCATTGACTTTACTACCGTTGCATGACACTAGGAGGGATATTGTTCCACTCATGAAGGATTTTCTCCGCGTGCTTGAAATATGATGTTTTCGTAGCTTTATGTCTAAGTATGCCCAAATATGTACTATCGAATTTAAATTTGAGGATTGGGGTGCAGTTTCTATTACACAAGGACAATTACAGCAGCCATATTCGTGTTGCACAGGATTCACGCTTAGTACCATTATCCTGGAAAAATGTGCTTTACTGCATCAAGTAGTATGGCATTAGGTCGTAAATTACGTTTAAACTGGTCAGATAGTTTTATTGATCCAATAGTCAATATATAAACATCAGTTCATCTATACCACATGCACTTATGCACCCTTACACCGTAACTAAATCCCCACCATGCTTGACGGTAGGACGAGAATTTTGGGGATTTATCTCCATATTCGATTTTCTCCACACTTATAGCGGACTTTCATGATCGAAAACCTTGAATTTACTGTCATCTGGAAATATTACGTCTGTCCAGTAATCGTCCTGTAAATATACCTTCGCGAAGTTAATTCTCTTCTTATAATTACATTTGCTTATGTACGATTACTTCTGTGGTGTTCTTGCATTATAGTCACTATTACTGAGCACTCTTCTCGCTGTCATTGGTTACAGTGTCTTTGAAAGTATTTCGTATGTCTCTTGCAATAGCACATGGACTAGTAAAAGGTCTCTGACGGATTTGTTTCACAATATAACTTTCTTCTCTACGCAAAAGTACGTTTGGCCATCCACTCCTCGGTTTGTCTCAGCATGTTTGTACTTTTATATCATTTTAAGTTACATTGCACAGTCGCCTAGATGGGAAGTACTACAGGAGTCATTAGAGCATATGAAAATATTTTTTACTTGAAACGGTTCGTATGAATTCTTTGGGGTTTAATAATTTTTTTAAAGATGATATTTTATGTTTTTGTATGCATGTATGGACTCAACATGTTTCTCAAACCTACAATTTACACTTTGTTTTATTCACTTTGATTTTTGTTAGCAAACCTTTCCTGCAAAATATTTGAAGTAAGATACAAGATACAGAACAGTGCGGTGCTTGTAAATCATTGATCGGCATTGTATGTCTTTTCTACCTCCCACATCACACACACAGGGATAGAATACATTCAGTTTAACTGCACAAACCTCCTTGCCAAAGTGTTTTTTTTTGTAAGTTGGCGTGTATCTGTCTATACTGTGAATGCCTGCATTTTATAGGCCATTCATGGGAAATTGAGCACTTTGGAAAGCTCTTTCATTTGGAATAATATTCAATAAATATATATTACCTTACCCTTATGCATTAACTTCAGAGTGCGGTATAATATTTACACTGTGGTTATCACTTACATAGCCATATTTAATTAAAAAGGTTGTTAAAGAATTAAAAATGGCTGAAATATAAAAGTAACTAGTGCCTCAAAAGTGCTAATTTTACCGTGAACAGCCTTTAGCAGATAATGTACGTATGTCGATATGCTTGCAATAAAAAAAAACAATACTTGAACATATTTCCCGATTTCTTTACGACGCAAAATCGAGCCACTTCAATTTCAAAGTATGGGCGCCGTGGTTATGACAGATATTAACTAGAACTCTTTTTCCGCAAGGTCAGAGGCAATTAAAACGCCTTGCCACTCGCCACGTGCCTCGCAGCGTGCAGTAATGGGTTGTCATAAGTTCCTGAACATTGACTCACACTGACTTGTATACCTGGCAACCCTGCAAAGTTCTCCCTCTCTGTACACCCTTCCCTTCTATCGTCGCGTACGCTAACCACGTTTATGACGTCAGTTCAGCTGCAGCGGCACTTTGATCTGCGACGGACCCACGTAAACAGGCAGGCTGCTTCAACAGCCTGGCCAACTTAGCCTGCGCCATCTAACGGCTGTATGTGCACTGGTACCTGCCTTCAGCTCTGCGCAAATTTTAGAGAAAGCAACAAAACATTTAGCAGCGTGATTCCAGTAGAGGTTTTTGTATGTGGCGTTACCTAATTTATATCTCAGGTGGAAGCAAACGTTCGTCCGCCAGACTTATTATTCTCATTGTTTTCTTCTGCGTTAGTGTATGTAGCATGGAGTCAAACTGAACGTTTTTGTTTAAACGGTAGCCTACCTCATTGCATCGCTCAACCAACATAATCTTAAGTGTATATCATAAAGCTATATTATTTAAGGAAAAACGAAAATAATGACATCCACAAAGAATTCTGTGAAACCACAAAAAAATGCAAGGAAACCTAACAGGGTACACCACTAGTTGTACGAAAAACTTTCTGAATCCATTTAAACATTAACAACAACAACCACAAAAAGGAAGGGAAAAAAAGCAAACTTTTTACACAGCTTATAATATTTAAACCATTTATTTATTTTTTCTTATAAGACATTTATTTGCGGTCGTAAACAGTTTATTTCAAAAATTAATGTTGCTGCTAACAGTTGTTTAATAATTCGAAATGAATGATAATCCCTCCATAATTTCTTTATTAACTTGAATCATTCAATTCACTTTCACTTCCATTCATGTTAAGCTACATTTCTTGGGAAAATGAGATCATATATTCATGCAAATGTCTGTCTGTGATGTACTGTATGCCCCCTCATAATAACATTCGATCCTGTGATACATATTTCACCAAATTCGTTGCACATATTGAACTTAGTAAGGACATCTGATTTATACAATGTTCTGCCAAGCCGTTTCCTTGATTTAAAAAGAGTTGTTATTTTAATACAGTAGGGCGCCATTTCTTATCTGGGCAATTATTTTACTAGGTAAATCCAAATCGTGTATTTTCACAGTTAATCTTGTACGTCTTTAATCTAGGAAGGTACGTTCTTATTGGTTCGCCATCGTGAAAACAATAAGCTTTTAACATCATATCTCGGAAATTAAACAATAGATTCGTGCCACATTTTGCAGGCAACTAGTACCTTTTAGGCCTATAGTAGGCCATGGCACCATATACAACTAAGATTAATGTGGCACTTACTGTATTTTCACAACGGCGCTATACAAATATGTGTTTTAAATTTGGATACATATATATAATTTGACTGCATTTGATATGAAGAAAGTATCGACTAAAGGCATTACTGTAACTATGCCAATAAATAACCATTTTCATTCATCATTTTGTAATATAGCGCACACGTGAAAAAATAAAGTTATTGTATCTTAACACGGAAAACAATCTACCCATTCCAACCAAAGTTTACAAACAAGAAGTATGCTGATATGAATTAATTGATTAAGGCATTTAGTTTTAATTGGTGGCAATATAGACATTTTGATAACTATTCTGTATCTATGAAACGTTGTGACCAATTTCAAGCAATCTTTGTATACTGTATATAATACTATGTATACCATGATAACATATGCGATTTAAATGTGTAAGAAACTTAATTTTGACATGGTGACTATATAAATATTTTAGGTTCATTTGGTATACAGCATGTAGCATACTGTTTTTTGGCCAATTCCAACCAAACTTGATGTGTTGACCGTATAACCTACAAGTACTAAACATGCTTGTACATTGTCTCATTTGTCTGCAATGTTGTATGGTACCGCTACGAAAAGAAAACATAATGTGTCAAATGTCGGAAAACAATAAACCTGTTACTACCTAATTTGGCAAACAAGATTCACTACGCTGACTAAATAAACTGATATGTTTTACGTGGGTTGGTCACTAATTTTTAACATGGCGACGTCATGAACGATTTGATTACTATTCTATAACCACAGAGCCGTGTAACCAAGGAACGAAAAAAAAAGGGGGGGGGGGTTTCATACTCTTTTTAAATATTGCACATGTACTATAGAAGGTTATCGGAAATTTGATACAAATAACACAGCATTTTGTAACTAAACCATCGAATGAAATGAGACTTTATCAGTGCTTTAAACAAAACATGTTATATATTACAAAATATCTGGAAAAAATAGTTTCTGGACCGATATTGGTACGTTAAATGTGGTTTAACATAAAATAATACAAGCATTATAAAAGCAATTTAGCTTACCTTTCTTTTTATAATTGAAAAATTGGGTACTCATATGCGCAAATATGCTGACTCTTAGGGTTTAATTGTGTGCATATTCTCAATCATTAAAATATCGACTCAATGAATGAAAATATTTTTTGTAGAACGCTTTATTCTCTTCATTTATGCTCTATACAATTTCCCATGCAGAAAAATATATGACAGCTGTTTGTTAAAAACTAGATTAAATATTTTGATCGGCAGCCAGTTTGCAAATTAAATATATTGTAAAACTAAAAGGCTCGACGGAATTTCGCTTGTTGTCTGACAGCGTTGACAAGTTCAAGTGCCAAATTAAAAGAAATTATACGCTAGTTCACTTACTCGTCCAAAATGTGCATATTTTCTTCGCTTTGTACGATAACTTTTACAAAGCACAGCCCTCTAGGAAACAGGAGAGCGGGGGTTGAAGGAACTGTATGTGTGACCTTCTACGATACTATAGCCCAAACATAATGATGTGAGCTGTGGGGTTTGTTTCGCTGCTGCATGCATTCCCGACCTGAAATGTCACCTCCTCGCTCGCTTAAAACAGCAGTTATGCTCAGGAGAAATATGTATATTTGACTACCATGGCTATACTAGGCAATCCCACGGCCATTTTCACACTTTCGGGCGCTGTAAGCGAACTTAAAATTTTTTTTGACATGCATATCAGCCCAAAATTCCAACCAGGTCAGCTTGCACTATCTGCGTTCAAACGTTTGACATAAAATGGCATTACAACATTTGACATAGAGGTATTCAAGGAAGATTACTTGCCTTTCTTGCTGACTTAACGAAGCAATAAAATACAAGTTAAATAACTTTAATATGGATCCTCGCATTTCTCTTGTCGCTTTTACGATAGGATATAAAAAGTTATTCCTCTGGCAATACCAGAACTTCAATAAAAGGGATGTTGTACATTTTTAAAGTTTTTAATCGCTTGTAGGTGCTGTGGTGTTGTAACTGTCAGAATATTCGCCTCGCATCACGACAAACCGGGGTCACATCCGGATTTTCATGGGTAGGAAACGTGACGGGCGTTGCTGTTAGCCAGTGGGTAGTGTCGGAGTACTCCCGATACTCAATTTTCTGTCGCTGCTCCATCTCTACCTCTCCTCGCCACCATCAGCTCTGAAGACCTTAGTTGTTAACCGCCTCTTATGTCTCTCTCATGTCACTGGTGTTAATTTACAGCTGTGTTTCACCTACATACAGCATTTCACATCTACATTGATCGTTTAAAGAATTACATACATTTTTCATCTCTGTTCTTAGTTAATGTTAATTTTGTGACCAACGAATATATATTAATTGCAGATGCCATTTAGATATGACGTGAAATACGGGTTCTGTACGTGCCTTCAAATTTCCGTATCATGTTTCAACTTGCCGACTGAATTATTATTATGTTCAGAACCATGAGTCTTTGTGGGAAACTTTTTTTCTTATGAAACTCGCAAATACTCAGCTTCAGTTAATCTTGTGGTCTGTAACACGGAGGCTCCAGTTCCCTTGTCAGTGTTAATACTTTCAGTCCTACAATTAAATGTTTGGTGAGCAAATAAAAACAAATACCAAACATGCAAAAGAGAAAGCATATGACATGAGAAATTGTATAGGAAATAATATAATGTATTTGCAGTGTATTACATTTAGTCAAACTAAGTTTTTGTTAATCTAATCGATAAGTGTAACTACGAATAATATATTATTAAAAACAATCTCAACATGTTTGCACCCTAACCTTGATTTCCAAAGATATTTTCTTCCGAACAAAAAATGAAGTCAATTTTATTTCGTAAGCGGTAATTTGTCTGAATACATAAGCCAAGTGGACTTTTTTTTTTTTTTTACAAGGCGTGCCTAGTGCCGAGACAAAACGAACAGGCAGTCAGGTGGTTTCCTCATTAAACCGCTTCAAAGTTCGCCTGGATGTGTGCGGTTGACACTGCTTGCAGCTCGCACTACTGCTCGCGCCAGACATCGTGGCCCTGTTGAGCTCCCTCGTCCTTCAGTAATGAGATGGACGCGGACGGGCGCTGCAACGGGTAGAAAATACTAACTGCACGATCATCTCTACTCGTTACTAAAAACATTTTAAAAGGTTTCCCTGCCTCCCACCAAGGCGAACCGGGTTCAATCCCCGGCCAGGTCACAGGATTTTAGCAAGTGGGAATCGTGCCGGACGATGTCGTTCCGGCGCCGCTCAATACTCACCTCAACCACCCTCATCGGCTCTCAAGACCTCGCTGTTAAGAGCCGCCCAAATCTCTTCACTCACTCCAAGGTTTTCGTTGGATGATTTCACACTAAATCCTGGTTCAGTTCACATTCACACCGATCACGCCAAACTAAGTTGTCCAAATGTAAATAGATATTCAGCATTGCCGTTTTGGTGCATGGGCGAATCTCAGTTTATGAGTATAGGATTACGATGTAAATGCACGACAAGAAACTAAAGGCTAAATATATATTTACTTTATTGTTTGGTAATAAGAAAATGTAGAAATTATTTTATGAAATAGGCTTAATCTGAACGTTGTCTCAGAGGTACGTTTTGTAGGAAAGACTGCACACTTCTTCAGTACCTTGCACATAGAGACGATGATGTATGTGATGCGCGTGCCTGGGTCGTCCTCAGCGTCTCGCCCTTCTGGACAAAATACTTCCTGGTAGGCGGAATGTTTAATGAGGGAGTGAAGAGATTTGGGTGGCTCTTAACACCGAGGTCTTGAGAGCCCTTGAGGGTAAAGCGAGATGAGTATGGAGCAGCGCCGGAATGCAAGGGTGGGGAAATGGGAGATCAGTGAGAAAACCCACCGACCAGCGGCATCGTCCTGCACGATTCCCACATGCAAAATCTGAAGGTGACCTCTTTGGGAATCGAACCCGGTTCTCCATGGTGGGAGGAGAGTTGTCTAACCACTACACCACCACGGCGCCAGGGATGTTTAACGTTCACTATCCGTTTATAGTTGTTATGTCTTACATACGCAATGATGTCACAACAACAAATTTGTACTAACATGCTAAAGCCAAGTGTTTTTACGTATTTTAATATTAGCGCTACGCTTTAAACGGCCATGTCTGCTAAAAGCGCTCACTTTAAAGACTATGTTATAAAAAGTAATAAAAACAATGTAGCTGAAGAAACCAGTTTAAAAGAATAACCGAAAACCTGACTGTGCTTTGTCATGAACTGAACATAATGCAGGTAAATTATCTCTAATATTTAGGGGCGGAAAATATTTCGAAATGAGACGACACTGCACGCCCAGTTGCAGGGATATTAGTACGAGAATGACTGAAAGCTTTCCAAATGACCTATAGGATTGTTTGGCCTAGTTACGGAGCAGACATGTATACGCTTGCTCTACCAGGTCCGAGTCAGCGTTCAAGAAGCAAGCTACTCTCTGCGCCAGACGTTGTGGCACTTGTCTGAACGTGGGTGCGGTGGTTTGTTGGTGAGAGGTGGAACAACTACGTATGCGGCTCTGGCTTTGTAGTATCCGACCTTGAAACATTACCCCATCATATGCAGTTTAACTGCAGATTTAGTTTTCAATAGATGCCAGTGAATATTTAGGAATATATAAAAACGCTATTTATAGAAGACAAAGGGAAGTAGTAAAAAAGTATGAGTAGGTGTTATGACCACGAGGCTAAATAGGTATGATTGTTAAAACATAGCGATCAACAAAGTAGCTGACAGGGTTGCCAACAATTCTGGCATCAGTAACAGGTTTATCCAAATAAAAATGAAGGCTTGTGGTATGGTAGTCCATATATATCGCCTTGTTCGATATCACGAGTGATACATATGAATATGGCAGCTATAAATTCACCATATACAAAATTGCAGGCAACTGTGCCTACCAGAAGACATATGGTATAATGGCCAAATCACCTTGTTCGAGGTCACAAGTTGCAGCTAAGACCTAAATTTGGCAGCAATAACGTCAATGGATTGAAAAGGGCATACAACTATACATACAAGAATTCTACAGCATGCATTTTT
This sequence comes from Dryococelus australis, assembly GCA_029891345.1. Taxonomy (NCBI): domain Eukaryota; kingdom Metazoa; phylum Arthropoda; class Insecta; order Phasmatodea; family Phasmatidae; genus Dryococelus; species Dryococelus australis. The sequence continues at coordinate 6,032,062 of CM057006.1, read as the reverse complement.
TCTCAAATTTTTGTTTTCAAGTTCATTCAAGGTTATAGGACCAAGGTCAACGTTGTCTGCACCTAAAATGATGGTAGTAGTTTGTAATGTAATATGCTTACTGACTTTCATCTATTTCTTGTCGAGATTTTGTTTTCACGGTCATTCAAGGTCATGGGGTCAAGGACGATGGTACCTACATCCAGTATGACAGTGGTAGTTTGTAATGAATTATGCTAGTTGACTTTGATGTATTTTCCCTCGAGTTTTGGTTTTCAAGGTCATTCAAGGTCATGGGTTTGAGGTCATGGTTACCTGCATCCAATATGGCAGACATGTGATATCTACCACGATGACGGTCGCCTACCAACATGGTGGCCACCTACAAAAATGGTCGCCCCTTGCACCTACCAAGATGGTGGATGTGTATTGGTGAGGGGTGACCTCTGGAAAGTTCATCTTTAAAACATTTTTAAAACAATTTTTAGTAATTATTTAATTAATTTTTAATAATAATATTTTATAGATTTTAAACTGATTTTGAATACATTTTTAATAATACATTTTTAGTGCATTTTAAAAGTATTATAAATTATTTTTTAATAAATTGTTGATGATACATGTTCAACAATTTTTAAAATAATTTTTTAGTACTTTTAATAATATACTTTTTCGGATTTTTTTTTAATTTTTTGGAATTTTGTCGATTTTATTTATTTTTTGCTTTTTGAATTTTTTGGGTTGAATGTCAAAGGTCAAGGGCATAGGTCCTGGCCCCGTTCTCCTGTCCCTGGGGTCTCTGATCCCGGTCACCGGGGTCGTTGATCCTTGACCCTGGATAGCTGTTCCGTCTCACTGTTTTACCCAGGGTCACTGATCTGCCTGGGAAAACGGGAATTTTTTACAGGAAAAAAAAGGGACGTTTTTACTGAACATCTCAATTTTAGGAACATTTAGTTAATTTTGAGGAAAACAAGGAAATTTTGAGGGAAAAAAGGGGAAAAAGGTAAATTCCAACATGGCGGTGGGCAGTTTCTCCGCTCCCTTTGCGCCAAAAGTAATTTTTATATAGTACTCACAACATTACAAATTAAATTGTTATTGTGAATTTCTTCATTTTCTGTCTTGCACTATCAAACCTAATAAACGGAGAAGAAAGTGTTATAAAGTAGAACAGATTGGTGATAAATTATTAAATATTCTTAAGCAACCACTTCGAAAAGAAACTTGAGTGGATCAGGATGGACCTTCCTGTACGACATTTTGGAACTCTGTCTCAGTAACTTCTCATTTTACTGCATGTCATATTACTAATCTTTAAAACATACCTCCACTCTCCCAACACTTTATGTCACTATAACCTCTACGATTTTGGTCGCTATGAGGTCAAAGTGCGGGGACTTGAAAGTCAGATGTTGGTATATGTGTTACAAAGATAATGCAATTCTCTACCTCTGTTTGTGTACCTATTTCGTACAGGCACTGGATACGGTCTTCCACCGGTTGAATTTTCGGTTTTTGGTCAACCAATTTGGACTCAAACTTAGAAACTGCAATACCTTCTCCCGCAAGGAAGGTAATTCTTAAAAAAAAACATTCATTTAGTAAATATTTATATGCGTGAATGTTTCGTGTGTAAGACAGTCCAAGATAACGCAAGTATCAAATTGGTATATATTTTTCTTATTTTGTAGTTGTGTGACTGACAACGATTTATAAAAATATATACATTTATGTAGAATGTTGGCGAAACATGTTTGTGATCACAACGTGAAATATTATCAAACAAATGGTAATTGTGTACGCCGCAATGGCTAGCATTCACATAACATGGCGCGAAACATTTGGGGGCCAATTGCTAGAAAGCACACTTACATATGTATACACCAATCATTTAGGTGCCTGGTCAGTGTGGTGTCTGCCAGCCACCAAGTGTTTCAAATTGGGCTACTTACCATTATTAGCACGAATCGCGAATGGAGGCAGTTGGGTGAGAAACGACATGATGACAAAACACGTCGAGTTGAACATTCCAGCTTAGATGTAACGGTACTATAGGCTGTTCGCGCCAAAGTGAGCTCTGAACACTTTTCGTAATGGTGCTATAACTCACACATGAAACATGCAAGTAATTTTATTTATAGTTCAGTTCGTGTATAAATGAAAATAGAAACTGAGTTACGACTTAATACGTAATCTTTATTGACATTTGGGTGCATACGTCCATATATAAAATGCAACAGGCATCAAGAAGTGCTCACATTAATGCGAATAGTTTCCATCGAAATATATCTAGTAGCTCTTTGCATGTATTCTATATGTTATAATGTGTTAAAAGGTGAGTATTTTGAGTATTTTTATATGAACGTAGATCTTTCAAAAGACTATAATCACTACCGCAGATAATACTGTAGTAAATTCGTGTTATAACACTTTAATAATCAATAGCTATTTACTTTAATCCAAATTTGGTTACTGTAATCCAAATTTGGTTAAGACATGTCGGTGCATGTAAATAGGCCTTTACTTTATGAACGGAACAAAGCAGGAACAGGAAAACTGCGCAGATTATTTTGAGGACAAGCTAAACTTTACTCACTTATAGACGTAATATACATTTGCATTGGATTACAGTAAACAAGGCTCACTCAGGAATGTGCGAAGTAAATACGAAATTGTCAAGGAAAGACGTTTGGGATCACGTGCTGTATGTTTTAGAGTAATATTGCCCACTTACTGGAGAAACGAACAGTGAATATACAGTAGTTGATCGGATATTCATTGGACTGTAAAGTCTAGACTACAGGCCATTCATTTCGAGATATTTCATGGTCTCTAATTATCATACAAATGAAAACATTATTCCGTATGATGTATTATTTAATGTTTTTTTTTAGTCATTATCACTTTATGTTTTCAAATATCTCGTGTGTGTTGGCAAGGGGATGTTGGAATATATCCGGACAAAACTGAGCTAAAAAGACTATAATTCGTGTTTTGTATCCATTCTCCTCCAAAGCCATGTGTTGCTGCAGCTGTTAGCCACGCCCACTCCGCGGCACATGCCTGTCACTTGGGAGGGGGCAGCCTGCCGAGCATCACGAGATCGCTCATTTTTTGTGACGAGAAGTGTACATAACCGTATGAACGCATACAATTTTATATCTTAGGAAAGAATTCTGGAATTAAATAATTTTCTACACTAAAAAAATTTTACGATAAGGTCACCTACGCATTTTAAGTAATGTTCATTATCCAACGTCGTGTTACCTGTCACTAAATACTAATCTGAGCTTTGCTACTAAGGGCTGTTCACGATAAAGTGAGCTCTTTTGAAATCAACCTTAGAACCGAGTCACTGCCACTGCTGTACCTGCATAGGTATATTTCAACGGGCGTTCTGAGTGACATGCACTCAGTAAAGTTGGTAACGATGGATGGGAAGTAGTTCCGTATCTTAACGTCGAACGAAAAGTGTTAGATAACCATTGCTGATAACTTAAAATTATTTCTTTCGCTTTCTGTTTACTTTTTAATGCATCGAAGTGTAAAAATGAGCAGATTTGTTAGATATTTTCTTTTCAAATAATTTCGCAGTTTCACTTGACCGACGCATGAATAATGTGATGAGACCCACGACAATTTTAATATTACATAAGGCGGAAGAATACAAAACGTGCATACAAGTACAGGGCATTTAAAAGTGCTCAGTTTACCGTGAATAGCGTATAGTTAAATGAATGTTATTGAAGTCGAAAGTAACGTAGGATAGTTGGTGGAACAAGTCAGCCATGTTCACAGACGAGCAGTGAGTAACCACGGCCATGTTATAAGCACCGCTCACAAATACAACACATTATTTTATATAGGCTGTTCACGGTCAAGTGAGCAATTTTTAAGTCCGTTATAAAATTTTCCTTTCATATAATTTCCATGTTCCTGCTGCTTTTTAATATAATCATTGCAATGTGACCGATAAACACAGTGTACGCAATTCACCGCCCTCAAAATTTAATACCTGAGGATGCAATAAGATACATTTATTAGTGCTTAATGCCGGTAGAGAGGGCCTTAAAAAGTGCTGACTTTACCGTGAACAGCCTATATCTACATGTACGAAATATCCTTAAACATGTAGGTACACATACATTTTAAGTGTTATTACGCGCATTATTTTTTTTAGATCGTATAATTTTGGTATTTTGGCATGTTGAAATCACAATTCTAGTGTTTCCCGAACGCGCAAATAAAATCAACAAAAACATTTACAGAAAACTGTTATCAGGGGTGACTGAAATGTGATCTCTCAATTAATTTTAAAGTAGGCCTGTGCTTTGAAAAATATATTTTACGAAAACTCATGGACTGCTACAAATAAAAAAATATGTAGCCCCCTAACATTTCCTCATTTTTTTTTTAGGAATTTTTAAAAATTGCAATAGTTTATTGAGTTACTTAAAATATGTCTTATTTCAATGTGAATTATCTCATTTCAGTATGAGAGAGAGAGAGAGAGAGAGAGAGAGAGAGAGAGTGTGTGTGTGTGTTGTTGCAAAACACTGACGTTGTGAATCTGACATGTCATTATGCAAAAATATGCACTCCAAGCGCTTATTATGCGAGGAAACAGTACTTATAAGTAATGCCTATAAGTTTAACAACTTTTTATAAAAAAATTAAAAATTCGTATTTCGTGGTAAGCAGCCTTAAATGGAAAGGAAACGTGTATATTATTCTTTCCTATAGGCGGGATCAACAACGTGGCTGAGAGAAGCTGGTGCTAATTGAAGTCGAATGCATAACCCTAAGTGATTTTTTTCACATTCGTCATTGCGATGTAGATGTCTGTCATGGAAAACAGGACTGAACACGGGGGAAAAAAAAAAAAAACTTAAATAAGGCAAGTAACATATAGACAAGGAAATAAATATATGTATACAACACTGGAAAATCCCAAACGGGAATAGAGTAAAAATGAAATACCAGTAACTAATTACGAAAAAGTATGTATATATACACGACCAAAAGATAACACATAGGAATCAACACAGGCTATAAACCTGCTTGGAAAAAATTAGGACAACACCGACAAAATTAGTAGGATCAGAATGGAACAAAACAACAAAGAAACGCACCCAAACACAGCAGTTTTACCAAACAGGAGAGAATGAATGCCAGCCAGGTATGCTGTAGTCGAGATGCACAAAGCCAGACACGAGAGAATGCATGTCAGCCAGGTACGCTGTAGTCGAGATGCACAAAGCCAGACACGAGAGAATGCATGTCAGCCAGGTACGCAGTAGTCGAGATGCACAAAGCCAGACACGAGAGAATGCATGCCAGCCAGGTACGCTGTAGTCAACATGCACAAAACCAGACAGGAGAGAATGAATGCCAGCCAGGTACGCTGTAGTCGAGATGCACAAAGCCAAACACGAGAGAATGCATGTCAGCCAGGTACGCTGTAGTCAAGATACACAAAGCCAGACACGAGAGAATGCATGCCAGCCAGGTACGCTGTAGTCAACATGCACAAAGCCAGACACGAGAGAATGCATGCCAGTCAGGTACGCAGTAGTCGAGATGCACAAAGCCAGACACGAGAGAATGCATGCCAGCCAGGTACGCTGTAGTGAAGACGCACAAAGCCAGAAAATTCCATGAAGGAATCGAGTCAAATGGGGGAAACGAAACAGCAAGTCTGTATTTCTGAGTTTTTAGCTTTCTTGCAATTGTTTTTGTGTTCTTTAATTCGGGTCGAAAGAACTCTGCCAGTTTACCTATGAACATATGTCCACATTCGCAGGGGGTCTGATATACTTACACAATTATTGAGGGTTTGTAATTTGTCTGTTTGCTGGTTTCACCCAGGTAACTATTCTTTCAACAGTGGATTTTGACCGGAATGCTGTTTGTAGTCCATATTTGTTTCCCAGACGTCTTAGACCCGTAATATAAGGGGTAATTAGGGTGGTCGGATAGGTTTCATGCTTTATGGTGGTTGGAGTCCTTTTTTATTTCTTTGTGTTCATCCACGATAGATTATTGTTGGAGCATATAATCTCAACTCGTTTTGTAACGTACGAATTATGCCCGTTTTAGTGTTTTTTTGTGTGTTTGGAGGTAAAATGAATGTATTGGCCAGTACGTGTTAGTTTCCTATATACCTTGGTTTGCAAGTTTGCTGTTTTCTCTACTGACTAGGGCATCCAGGTAAGGAATGGTGTCATTTGTTTCTAAGAATCTACAGTATGAGAAGAAGATGGAGCTGCAGCGTAATGAAGATGGAGGAGTAACCAGAAGCACCTCGAAGAAACCCCCACACGACTGTCGTGTCAGCACACTGCCCGCCCGCCGGGATTTTGGATTGAACCAGGCGTAGTCTACTCATGGTATATTCACACTCTTCCAATCAAACAATTGATAAATCACCCCATATATTAAGTGATTAGTTGTTTCCTAAATATGTTGTGTAACCCATGTGTATTATTATTCTGTTAACATAAAGGTATATATTTTTTTTATTAAATTCAAAAATTGATCTATAATTTACATATAAATTGTAATGTTCCCCGTGATGACAGAGAAAAAGATAGGCATGTCAGAAACGCCTAGGAAGGAATAGTTTTCATGTAAAATATTATTACACTGAGTGCGTTGTCCTTTTGGTATAGTTTTCTGGACTCAGGTAAGCGATTTTTCCATGAGATGAAGAAAAATTCCTACTGACAATGAAGGATTAAGAGAGATTTTTATAAGGAACAAAACAATACTTCTAAACAAACCATTTCCAGTTATATCGTACTAAAACTGGAAAAATAATGTCGAACATGGCCAAAAACAAATCTCGATCTCTATGTATAAAATTTAGTTTCCAACTGGCTCACTATCTCACTTATCAATGCACAGCCCAAACCGTTCTATGGAAAAGCATGAACATTCAGGGGTGGTTCTCCCCTTAGGATGCAGGCACCAACTAAGAAAGGATTTTTTGAAATTCATCCTGTAAGTGTTTGAAAAGCTTTAAAATGTGTTTTTTGAGAACTCATTTATAGCTCATTACTCCGGTGGGATATCACTGTGTTGTTAGCTTCAAAATGCCTATTTAAATCTTATTTCAGTTTTTTTTTTTTTTAATGTATCTCAAATCCCTTATAAGGTGAACAAGTTTCGAATGTTTTTTCGATTATATGTTACCTAAATTACAACATGTTTTGTAAACTTAAAAAAGTATGGGAACAGAAATGAAAGAAAAAACTGTTCTATTCTTTTACAGTTGCAGAAAAAGTTGTCAGAACTGAGCAGGATTAATAATTAAATGTGAAATACAACAAGCTATGTTATTTTCCTTATAAAGTTTTGTATACATACGTGTTTAGATCATATTTTATATCGCGGTTAAAATTTTCATACGTCATTTTCGATTACCATAACGTACTCTGCGTATTTCCTGGTTTGAAACTTGGAACAAAAATTGCCATCCGACAACACTTGACTTGCTCAGTCTCGCAATATTGTAACCCTGAGTATGTCATATCCCTATTACTTAGTATTTTGATAAAAAGCGCATGAAATGATACAAAATCTGAAAATTCTACAAGAGAAATGGAGGCTAAGTGAATACTTCACAGTGGCTGAAACTGTAAATGCTCGCAGGTTGAAGGCTGACGTGCATGCTATATTATTCAAGAAAATGTTCAAATTGCCAGTCAGAAGAACACATATTTCAATTAACAGCTACAGTGAACAAGACTCGCGGTATTTATGAAAATAACTTTTATTTGTAACACGACGTAGCTGTCTGCCCGCGTGTGGTTACTGCATGACGCAGCTTCTAACTTCCTTTCCGGAAGGATGTCTTTATACACATGAGTGTTTCTGTCCTCGGTTGCTGGGACTGCCAGTTACTATAGGCAGTTCACGTTCAAGTGAGTACTATTTAAATCAACCATTGAGAAATATCACTGCTCCTACCTGATTATATTTTAACGGATGCAATGAGTGACATGTGCCCAGTAAAGTTGGTAACGATGGGGGGGGGGGGGGGGGAATAATTAGTTCCATATGTTAACGTCGAATAAAAAGTGTTGGGCAACCATTTGTGATAAGTTAAATTATTTCTATCGCTTTATGTTTTTTTTATGCCTCAAAGTGTAAAAATTAGCAGATTTGTACAGTATTTACTTTACTAATAATTTCACAGTTTCACTTAACCGACGCATGAATAAAGTGATGAGACACATGCCAATGTTAATTTTACATAAGATAGAAGAACACACAACGTGTATACAAGTAGATCCTAAGCAGGGCTTTCAAAAGTGCTCATTTGACCGTGAACAGCCTATAGGGGGGGAGTACTATGTAGCAGGCCACGTGGCGCTGGCCATGTGATCAGCAGTTCTCCCTCATGTCTCATCACCTTCAGCGACTGTCTCTGTACCTCACTTGTAAGTCATAGCGAAACAGACCTAGATGGGGAGTTTGGAAAAAACACCCCATGTATGACCTGCTTGGTTATTTCCAGAACATGCCGTTAAAATAAAGGTACCGTATGTTTGGTTAAATTGAAGGTTATATTCAATAAGTGTGAAGGAAGTGCGAATAGACTAAAGTGTTTGTTGTTATGTTTTGTGTATCTCATCACGCATGCTCTTACCAGTCGAGGTACAAGATAAATTTATTTATTTCGGATTTATTTATACTGCGAAGTTAAGGCTTCAATGCCTTCTCTTACACTTAACCAGGTATAACACAGTGTGCGTATACATAACGAACAAGAAAGAATACTTACATTAACAAGAGGCGAAACAGAAGTATGATAGCTCAAATAGCATTAAATCTGAAAATGATCAGTGGTTTCATATTATGTACGTATCTTGAGCAGGACTAGAGACAGGGCAAAGTTTAAGAAAAAAATAAAATAGCACAATAATATTGATCTACAATAACCCAAAATTTGTTTCATAATAAAAAGCCTAGCCGGGGATAGTTCTGTCTAGCTTTGATTCTGTTCGTGGCAATGTGTAGGATGGTTTTTAGGGTGGGGGACAGGGGGCTTTGTTTTCAGCTGCAGTCACGTACGAGCCGCGAATGGTATATGTCGACGACAGAGGCACGGTCTGTCAGAAGAGAAAAGGGCCTGTTCTCTCCACCGAAGCAGTCGCGGGGAGAAAATATTTCTAGGGCCGCACTAAAAATAAGATTTACAACTGCGGTTGGCCGCGGAGTCACGCACTGGTGTCTCGCCCGAGCTACCGCTGACTCCGCCCACAAGTTGACTGTTGCAAGCTACAGCGACGCTTGATGACTGCTGTACACACTCGACGCACCACCAAGGCCAAGGAGTCCATGCGACTAAGGCCGCGGTTTCAAGAGTGCTGTTAAACACATCCGGTAGCCATGTGTGAACAAGTTTCAAAACAGAACGTGTTTTCGCGGTTACATACCCCCCAAAGCAGAATTAAATGAATGGAAATTATAATGTCAACAAACATGAAACTAAAATGTTGATTATTTAATTATAATAGCCTCCAACATTTATATATATATATATATATATATATATATATAATTGTTATGAAACGTACACTCTTACTAAAATGGCATAATGTGTGGGTATTAGTACATACAACCTTAAACTTAGTTAATTCAACAAGTGTGGAATTCCCGCCAAATTCAGCAATATTTATTACACTGCTTGTTTACTTGGAATAAGCCAATAGGAGCGCAGCAGAGAAGAGACGTCGTTCGAAACTACATATGTAAACTGTTCACTTTGAACGAGAAACAACTACGATCGGAACTCATTCTAAGGTAATGTAACTTCTTCAATAGCTGAACTTGTTTTAGTGAAGTAGTTCTGCCAGCAGCCCGTGTAACCGCGGCCATAGTCTATGTCAACTGATTGGAGTGTAGTGAAGAGATTTGGGCGGTCCTGAACGTCGCGTTCTTGAGCTTTGAGGAAGGTGAAGTGAGTTGAGTATGGAGCGGCGTTTGAATGCAGGGGCAGGGGGGAAAGGGAGATCCCCGAGGAAACCCGCTGACCAGCGGTATCGTCCAGAACGATTACCACGTGCGAAAAAAAACACGGGAGCGACCCCGCCGGGAATTGAACCCTGTTCGGCCTAGGTGCGAGGCAAGTAGTCTAACCACTACGCCACAAATACAACGCCCCTGCGGCAGCGCGCTTTAAACTGCTCTTACACGACGCGAAAATGATTTCGTACGAGACCTCGCATGAGAAGTCTCATGTGAAAATGTCAGGAAGATCTCCACAGATCAAACTTACAGCAAAATACCTCATACACTCCAAAAGAAAGCATATATGCTGTTCACGGTCAAATTGGCACTTTTTAAAGCCCTGCTTAACATCTACTTGTATGCACATTGTGTATTCTTCCGCCTTATGTGAAATTAACATGGCCACGGGCCTCGTCACTTTATTCATGCGTCGGTCAAGTGCAACTGTGAAATTATTGCAAAAGAAAATGCTCCGCATATCTGCTCATTTTTACACTTCGATGCATTAACAAAATAAGAGAATGTGAAATAAATAATTTAAGTTATCACAATGGTTACCTGACACTTTTTATTCGACGTTAAGATATGTAACTTCTTTCCAATCATTGTTACCAACTGTACAGGGCGCATATCACTCATTTCGCCCCTTTAAATATATGCAGGTAAGGACTTTTTTCTATGGTTGATTTCAAAAGTGCTCACTTTATCGTGAACATCTTTTATCAATGTTTTCTGTACAAAGAAAACCATTCTTGATTCTGTTTTGTTTACAGTAACACAATATTGCTTTAATGCAAAGAGAAGGTTACAGAAACATAGGTTTTTTTTTTTTTTTTTTTTTTTGCAAGATTACCTTCCTTTACAGTACAGAGAACGACGTTATTTGCGCTGCTTTTGTTTATAGCACAAAAATGTTACGTCGTACCAAAGGTAACAGTTTTAGAGATATTAAAAATTTTCTGACTTGCATTGCAGTTTGAGTATGTGACTGTAGTCCCGACACAAACATTCATAAACCAATGTATTGTACAGTTACGAAACTGCACCAGAGCAAATGTACAGTTCACCTGAAGTACGACCCTTCCACAGATCACTAATCTCAGTTGCTCCCAAGATGTTACGTTATTGTATTCTGGCCCGTGTTACCGCCTGACGTAATCTACATAGGAAACGTTTATTAAATACTGTAATACAACGTGGTCTTGTGCTGAAAGGCGTGAGATTTTGTACGTATTACTTACTAAGCCTCGCTGTCTTAGTAACTTTCATCAGTGGGTATAACTTCGAGAAATGTCTTACGTCTCTCTTAGTAATCGCGGTTGTTTTTCACAGCACTAATTTTGTACGTATTACTAAGCCCCACTGTCCTAGTAACTTTCATCAGTGGGTATAACTTCGAGAAATGTCTTACGTCTCTCTTAGTAATCGCGGTTGTTTTTCACAGCACTAATTTTGTACGTATTACTTACTAAGCCTCTCTGTCCTAGTAACTTTCATCAGTGGGTATAACTTCGAGAAATGTCTTACGTCTCTCTTAGTAATCGCGGTTGTTTTTCACAGCACTAATTTTGTACGTATTACTTACTAAGCCTCACTGTCCTAGTAACTTTCATCAGTGGGTATAACTTCGAGAAATGTCTTACGTCTCTCTTAGTAATCGCGGTTGTTTTTCACAGCACTAATTTTGTACGTATTACTTACTAAGCCTCTCTGTCCTAGTAACGTTCATCAGTGGGTATAACTTCGAGAAATGTCTTACGTCTCTCTTAGTAATCGCGGTTGTTTTTCACAGCACTAATTTTGTACGTATTACTAAGCCTCACTGTCCTAGTAACTTTCATCAGTGGGTATAACTTCGAGAAATGTCTTACGTCTCTCTTAGTAATCGCGGTTGTTTTTCACAGCACTAATTTTGTACGTATTACTTACTAAGCCTCTCTGTCCTAGTAACTTTCATCAGTGGGTATAACTTCGAGAAATGTCTTACGTCTCTCTTAGTAATCGCGGTTGTTTTTCACAGCACTAATTTTGTACGTATTACTTACTAAGCCTCACTGTCCTAGTAACTTTCATCAGTGGGTATAACTTCGAGAAATGTCTTACGTCTCTCTTAGTAATCGCGGTTGTTTTTCACAGCACTAATTTTGTACGTATTACTAAGTCTCACTGTCCTAGTAACTTTCATCAGTGGCTATAACTTCGAGAAATGTCTTACGTCTCTCTTAGTAATCGCGGTTGTTTTTCACAGCACTAATTTTGTACGTATTACTAAGTCTCACTGTCCTAGTAACTTTCATCAGTGGGTATAACTTCGAGAAATGTCTTACGTCTCTCTTAGTAATCGCGGTTGTTTTTCACAGCACTAATTTTGTACGTATTACTTACTAAGCCTCACTGTCCTAGTAACTTTCATCAGTGGGTATAACTTCGAGAAATGTCTTACATCTCTCTTAGTAATCGCGGTTGTTTTTCACAGCACTAATTTTGTACGTATTACTAAGCCTCACTGTCCTAGTAACTTTCATCAGTGGGTATAACTTCGAGAAATGTCTTACGTCTCTCTTAGTAATCGCGGTTGTTTTTCACAGCACTAATTTTGTACGTATTACTAAGTCTCACTGTCCTAGTAACTTTCATCAGTGGGTATAACTTCGAGAAATGTCTTACGTCTCTCTTAGTAATCGCGGTTGTTTTTCACAGCACTAATTTTGTACGTATTACTTACTAAGCCTCTCTGTCCTAGTAACTTTCATCAGTGGGTATAACTTCGAGAAATGTCTTACGTCTCTCTTAGTAATCGCGGTTGTTTTTCACAGCACTAATTTTGTACGTATTACTTACTAAGCCTCTCTGTCCTAGTAACTTTCATCAGTGGGTATAACTTCGAGAAATGTCTTACGTCTCTCTTAGTAATCGCGGTTGTTTTTCACAGCACTAATTTTGTACGTATTACTTACTAAGCCTCACTGTCCTAGTAACTTTCATCAGTGGGTATAACTTCGAGAAATGTCTTACGTCTCTCTTAGTAATCGCGGTTGTTTTTCACAGCACTAATTTTGTACGTATTACTTACTAAGCCTCTCTGTCCTAGTAACTTTCATCAGTGGGTATAACTTCGAGAAATGTCTTACGTCTCTCTTAGTAATCGCGGTTGTTTTTCACAGCACTAATTTTGTACGTATTACTTACTAAGCCTCACTGTCCTAGTAACTTTCATCAGTGGGTATAACTTCGAGAAATGTCTTACGTCTCTCTTAGTAATCGCGGTTGTTTTTCACAGCACTAATTTTTTTACGTATAACTGGCATTAGCACAAAGAATTTAGCTGAACTACAGTAACGACAATGCAAGGTTGTCGTAGTCATTAATATATAAATCAAACAAAAATTACGTATGTGACAAATCTACGTCGCAGTGGTTGATGTTTAAACAACTTGTTCTTTGCGGAAACAAATCATCCACAGATAAACAAATCCGATGTTGTGTCAGCAGTATTAGTGTTACTAATACAGTAAGTTTATGTCATCTGTGAGCCGTCAGTAACGAATATTGCTGTGTAACATACTGTTATGCTATTAAAGTGGATGTAATATTAAGAACGTTTCTAACAATGTAACCTGATTACTGTACTATCAACATTAAGGTGCTATTTATATTGCGGCAAAACTAATTTTGCGTAAGATTGATGTTAACACTTCTGTTAACAGTTTTATTGTATTCTCTTTCCTTAAAACAACATTCCGGTGTAAAATAAATCAAGTACAATCATTTTGTTACAAAATTATAGATTCCCTACAAATAGAAAAACTATTGACGTTGTGGAGACCGATACATACCTTATATATATATATATATATATATATATATATATATATATATATATATATAACGACCTTCACTTTACCAAACTCACCATCGTATCAATTGCTCTATTTTGATATGTCTGGAATCGTTTGATATTGTAAGTATTTCATTATATATAATAAGAAACCGCAGTACTCTTTCGTTATGCTCTAGAAATATATATGTTTATTTGGCACTCGTAAACTACTTTGGAAGGTTTGAAAGCTGATCTTAGTTATATTCTGGTATCATCCTATGCCTTAAAATGTAAATATAATAATTCCGTTTTACGATGTTATCGCTGTTTAGTAGTATCACCACAATCTCATGTATTAATCGTAGTACAAATCAGTGTAATACTTTTTAATTTTACGTTAGTAACACAAATACTTTTTAATTCCTGTTATTGCTTACGTGATACAGCATTAGTTATGAAACTTCACTATATTTGCTTTATAAGTAGAATATTAGTACTTGTGAATATGTTAGCATTATTAACTTTACTCAATCATCTAAAACTTTATTACCAATATGAACTTCAAAATGATGCTGAAAAATATGTGCTACGCTTTAGGTCAGAACTATAAAATGAGGAAAATGGCGTGGGCCAAAATTTATCCCTTATATTCCAAGATTGACAATATCTCGGTTTCTGCCAGAGTTTGCCGATGATGGTATGTTGAATATCCAGCAGCAATCACACGTTTGGAATAGGCCACGAAATTCCCATATTGAAAATGCCTTTAAATACTGTCGATTATTAAAAAAAAACTAGTAAAACACAAGTGAAGATATTCACGAAATCTGGCCGAACTGCGAATTTATTTGATGAAAGCGTGGCTGAGCGTTGATTTCGCCTATAGGCTGTTCACGGTAAAGTGAGCACTTCTTAAGGCTCTCCTAACAGTCATTAACCACTAATAAATATATCTTATTGCAGCCTCATGCATTAAGTTTTGAGGGTGGTGAAATGTATACACTGTGTTTATTGATATCATTGCAATGTTTATATTAAAGAGCAGCAGGAAGATGGAAATTGGATGAAAGGAAAAATGTAAAGGGGCCTTAAAAAAGTGCTCACTTTACCGTGAACAGCCTATACCGCCGGACATCTGTCTAATCCATGCCAGGTCTAACAGCAACTGTTGTTCGGGCTCGTGGAGGTATTACATGCGACTTGGTACCTATGTGTTTCTGTCACACATGGCTAACTTTTTGTTCGGTGAGCTTGTCTGCGAGTGTACGCGAGAGTCAACTTTTCTGTTTCTCCTGTGTTTTGCTTTCAGCCATGTTTAATCCTGTTCTTCTGGTTACAGTGCATTACTCCATCCTCTCTTTGCATCTCTAAGTTGACGATGAACAAAACGGCTGTGGGTTTATTCTCTCGTGTGTATAAACTATTCATAACTTGATTTATTAGTCGCTTGGTTATGCAGAGAGGATTAAGGCGACGGATAATCTAATTGTGTAGGACTCCAAACCATTTGGTTACCGTTGGTCAAACATTTTTGTGAGAGCCGATGAGGGTGAAGGGGAGTGAGTGTATAGCAGCGCCGGAATGAAAAGGCAGGGGAAACAGGAAACTGTGGCCGGTCCATCTTCCCCCACACATGTTTACTGCCACCCGAGGGCCGTAGCTGAAGAACAAAAACAAGGAGTTTCAGTCCTGACTGTGTCCGATATCGACAGCTCACAGAAATGTCCTGCTCCAGCTAGGTGACGGGTAGTGGTCTGTAAACTTGGCCCTCGGATGGAGACGAGGGGGCGCAAAGTTCGACAGCTCTGGAGGGGGAGGTGCTGGTTTTAACCACTTGGTCAAACACAAGCCGAGTGTCACAAGCGCTGACGAGGTGGGCACACAGTGTCGCCAACCCCTCCCACCACGCCAGCAAAGGAGAGGGGGGGTGATTCGAGGTGCTAATCACTACAGAGAAGGACTGCTTTCAGCAGGTAGCACCCCAGAATGTCAACACTCCCGGACAGTGGGAAACAGAAGCTCTTGGCGGACCTCGGGTAATTTCTTCGGTCATCACCTGGTATATATCGCCTCTCGAGCCAAGCTCTGCCCCTTCTCCCACCCCCTTTCCACTACATACACTAGGCACTTCCCCTCCCAGCCCCTCTTCTCTCTCGCCACTGCCACAGAGGGGGGATCGTAAAACTAAAGTGGTTTTTAAGAGTTCTTTCAGGTTTACAAAACTTCGCCTCCGTAACTGGTGAGGCACTGTTGACTGTCAACTTCTTGTCCGAGTGTTACCTCGGTCTGTACTTCATACGGACAGTTTCCGCTGCTTGAAAATACTTCCCAGCTCTGCATCTCTTCCCTGGAATTTACTTTCAATTACTTAAAAATAACGTTTCTGAAAGGCATATCGTGTGTCAATGTGTTTTGGATATGGTTACCGAGCCATCTCAGGGGCGTGGACATTGAAACACCTCACAATACGATTGTTATCGTGATCTCTTGACGTTCTAATGCCAGGTTGCAGCATCGTGGTTCGAAACTCGATCCGAGAGCGGATCTAAGATCGACACAGAAAACTGTTGCACCATTCGAGTTCAGAACTGGACTGGAGATCGAGATGAAGTTCGTTTCGAAACGCCGAAATTGGCGGTTCCAAAACTCGATCCGAGATCAGCAGCCATCGGCGACAAATGTAGTTTGAAAATACGCCAACAGATAAAACTAACGTTCGATTGTTTTCTTGGGAAATTAAAACAACATTATACAAACTTGAATATTATTCAGTAAAATTCGTAGAACAATAACTCACTTAAAACAGATCAAATATCACACATCTAGTTCTATCTATAGGTATAGGCTGTTCACGGTAAAATGAGCACTTTTAAAAACACTGCTTAAGATCTACTTGTACGCACGTAGTGTATTTTCCCGCCTTATGTAAAATTAACATTGCCATAGGCCTCATCAGTTTATTCATGCGTCGGTCAGGAGAAAGTGTGAAATTATAAGAGAAGATAATATTTAAAACACCTAGTAATTTATATACTTCGAGAAATTTAAAAAAACAGAACGCGAAATAAAAATTTTTAATTATCACTAATGGTTACCTTACACATTTTATTCAACGTAAAGAAATGGAACTACTTTCCATCCATCGTTACCAACTGTATTGTACGCATGTCACTCAGTGCAATCTCGTTCAAACATATGGAGTTAGGAGCAGTGTCTTTTTTTCTAAGGTTAATTAGGCACGTTTATGTACAATGTGTATGTATAATGAAAGTGAATTTGGCTACACATTCGTTTCTCACATGTTGGCTCTTGTGTCCAGACCACAGGTATGATGGAGAAAGCCTGTTTATTGCGAACATTAATGTGGACTCTCAGTTCATACGACGACAGATGAAGAAGCTATGGCAACCAGTTTAAACAATACCAGCTTATGTTGTGATTACTGACGGCAGCCAGATTTTCGTGCATGTAGATTGGCAGCTTACAATTCCCATGCTAAATGAACTGTACTTATGGGCGAATGCACGTAACTATTAGCATAAGTATAATTTTAATGATTTTAATATCGTTTACCGAATATTAAAATAATTCAACCATTATATCAACCATACAGTTATTTTTCAATGCGACATTGTTAGTTTTTAACTAACTCCAATTACAAAACTACTACAACAACAATGCAATCTACGCTGAGAGAACAGCCAACAAACTATTTGTTTGTATAGTGGAAGAAATATATTTGTTGCCCCCAAAAAATATTTTATTGGGCAAACAAAACTAGAAAAGCAACAAAATTAATTTAGTTCATCTAACAAAATACACGTAAAAAAAAAACTATCTGTGTTGGGCCGGAGCCGAGCCCGTGTATAATGCAACGTTGCATGCGACACTCGGCGAGTAACAGAAATGTCGTCAAAACACGACTTTCAATATGGAGACCAGACATCTGCTTTTCGTCGCAGAACATTCATGTTCTCTTATTATTTTTAAAAGCGTTGCCCTGCAGAATGCGAGAGTGCAAATATGCGTGTATATGGTGCATATTTTGGCCTAATACCTGCCAGGTCATTATCAGTGTTTTATTGACTTTAGAGCGTCTCACTGTTGGATTGCAGTGTGCTGCAGTGATGGACACTCACTCTCTCTTTCCAATACATGGTTTCCGTAGTTAACTCTGTCCTTGTTACTGCCTGATGTGTTATCTCTATCCAGCCTAAAAAAAATGCCATTTTCGTTGCTTGCGCGCTATGCAATTACAATGATATGGCTTCTCACAAGCTTCAGTTTCAAAGGAGCCGCGTAGCTTTGCGTCGCAGGATTGGATTCCTTTATGAGTTGGCAGGGAGGTAAACAGATAAAAATTATCTTAATCAGGCCGTTTCCTTCACCGCCCATTTGTTTCTCAGCTTGCCAGTTACGTCACAAAGCTGAAGCAATCTGGCGACAGTGAGCGCCATAAGTCCTTTATTGCAATCTAAGCGTGAGACGGAGTATACTTTAAACTTAATAATCACCACTTAAATTTATAAATTTTTCAGTACTTAAATATGCATGTCTCTATTTATTGTTAATTACCTGTTCCATCAATGTCTAGTAACGAATTTTGATTTTCTGCAGGGTTTGATAATTTGTAAGAACAATTATTTTTTTCTCTCTCTTCTAAACTGTAATAAGCAAGTGTGAATTGTAAAAATGGTTCAGTGTAAAAGAAGGCAGATATGCCTTAACTGCGCTAAATAAAGACGATTTATTATTAATATTATAAGTAATGGAATATCCTTAATTAGCCAAGGGTCCTGCAAAATGTCCTGCTTTTTACACACAAACAACCACAGAAATTTAATGATATTTTATATTTATGTTGTGCTGTAAT
The DNA here is from genome assembly GCA_029891345.1 of Dryococelus australis. Lineage (NCBI taxonomy): Eukaryota > Metazoa > Arthropoda > Insecta > Phasmatodea > Phasmatidae > Dryococelus > Dryococelus australis. The sequence continues at coordinate 6,013,370 of CM057006.1, read as the reverse complement.
TAATGGCAATATTTAAAGTTTTTTATTTTAAAATATTTTTACATGTTCTATTTGTGTCTGTAATCAAAGTTACACATGCAGCGAGGTTAATGAACTGGTTTTAAAAATGAACAATTTTTCGAGTGTCATTGATTTAAGTGAAAATTCCGTGCATGATAAAGAAAGGCAAAATAAAAAATTATCTACTAGTAATCACTGACTTAGAAATTTAATGTTGTGTATTTACATCAAAATATTTATTGATTGTACACTTTTAAACTTTTCAGTGACATTCTTGTGCACTTGGTGTAATACTATCTTGCATAAGAACTATTTCTTACTAGGCGTTACCAACACAGATAGTGTCTCTTTACTTCATTCATATTAATTATAAATTAAATATTACAATTTGTAGATGAAATATAAGTGAAATTTTAATGTGCCCAAAAAAAAAACGCATTTTTATATTAATACAAGTATAAAATGCGTATTATGCGTGATATATTTATAGAACAACCACGCACGCCATACTTGGGGAGATTTTCCAAAGGTTTTATTCAAAAAGTGTGAAGAAACCGCGAACAGACTATAGAGCCTGATCAAATATTTTTTGACGAGTGTCCTGGTTACTCTAGTTTCAAGCATCCTGCAAGACCCGTGTTCCTGCTAGTGAGATGCAGTTATGTTATGGGTGCCATTTTCATGGTACTTGTACCATAATTAGACCTTGTGTACCATATACCATGAAGATGTTACGGTACGCATTTGTACCATAATATGACTACAACAAAAATATGCAGCTTATGACTCAAAAGTACAATAAAAGAGAATCATTTTGAAGCGTGCTTGGTTTAAGCCGAAAGCTGAACCACTATGATTTATCTGCGAATTAGACGAACTGCTATTACAGGTTTCACGAACAAGATATCTAGATCGAAATGTGTGAATATTCTTCGGATTTCTGGCGATGTTCCGTTGTTTCTTTTTAGTTTGTGAGTTCGTTGTTTATTGCTGTCAATCAGGTTGTGTAGTATTGTATTCTGTATGGGCAGTTTGGCATATTAACAAACACATTCCATTGCTATGCCAGGCACGGGTGTTTGACTATCATATGTTATAAAGGCGGAGAGACTATTTTGTGATTTACATACCAGGAAATGTTCCAATAATTTTTTTATTTAAATTTTTTATTTGTATTTAATATTAGTGTGTTGTAACGTTCAAACAACAAACTGTTGTGTAATGAAAGAAAAACAAACACGAAATAGTGATTTTACAAATTTGTTAGAAATGGACCATAATTAGGGACAGGAAAATTTCGCGAGTTCAATGTCGTGTACAGTAGGCTAGACTCTACAGTATCCTATGTATACTCTAGTTTTAGATGTTCGTTCATTGGCTACTGCCCCAGAGAGTGGCCAGTGTTACTCCACACCTGGCAGTATGTGATTCGCTACTTGTTTCCTTGCAAGACTGCAGAGTCGTCCAGGGTTTTTCTAATTAATTGTGATCCAACTACAATTGCGACTTCGGTTTACACATGTTTGACGCCTGTCTTGTCCTCAAATGAATCCGCGAAAATCTCCTGTCCCTAACCACAATTTTGTCCCACTGTACCATTAGTTTGAATGCCCTGCACCACACTCTAAATTTGAATCAGTGAGAATGTCACTGTTTCAATCAGTCAAACGTATTTAACTGATGCATCAGTCTCTTCAATGAATTTAACTTATGAAGCAGTGAAAAATTGCCATATTTACTTCACTTATTGATTCAGTGACATTACCCACTGATTCGTCAGTCATTTTTTTCACTGATTTCTCAGTGGTTTATTATTTGACTGCTGCATCAGTGAAACATATGAGCAACTTGATCCGTCTCTAATAAGTTTTGACTGATGTATCAGTGAAACTGCGTGCAAAAATGGCCGTTAAATAATGTGTAGTAACAACGAATAAACCTAATACAAAATACTTTCTGAAATGTTTTTCGTCTTTCAAAACGCCATTTTGCGGGGTAATGTGAACACACAGCCTTTCATTACGTTTGTAGGTATTTCATTTCGATTCCATGTAATCATCACAGCGCTCTGTTTTAAGGCTTAAACTGCATGTAATGTGGTGAAAAGAGTGCACTGGTATATACTATTCGTTTTAACAATGCTAAGAGTACAAATCAAAACAAACATGAAAAGCATGAACATACAACTTCAAACTAAACGCTAAACGAATTCACAGCAAAAATTTAAGTCACATAATTTTCCTTCTATAATTCCAACTTGGCGTGGTAGGTCAGATGGCAAGGCAATGGCCTAGATTCGAAAGGTGCGCGAGTTCAATCCTGATCACCTGCGGAACTCTTTTTACTTTTTAAAATTACAGTAAATTGCACAATATTTATAGTAAACTATCGTAAATATGGTTATTCCACGTAATTATTTGCCTGGATTCCATAAAAGTAAGTCGACCGTCACTTATTCAATCAGTGAAATTGTTTCATGTCACTAATTCATTCAGTGAAATTTTTTTCACTGAAACATTCAGTGGTTTTCCACTGATTCTAAGCGGAGCCATTTTCGGTGATAAAAGTAGTTGAATTTCACTGGGAATCGCTGATTCGAATTCAGAGTGCATAACAGAGTACTGGCGATCTAACATCCCTGGCGGAGGAGCCGTTACTCAGACGTCCTGGCGGCATCTTGTGGTAAGGAGAGAAGCCTAGTCGGAGCAGGACTCGTGAGGAGGAGAGAGCCCAGTAGCCAGCGCATATCCTGCCAGCCGTCGCGAGCGGCCACGAATAATTTCCTGCCTTATCGACGTTCATTAATCTTCGACGTCTGGACGCTCATTCATGCTATTCTTCTCTCTTTCCTCCTCCTCATTCTCTCCCCCTCCACCCCGTTCATAATAGTCATTCGCGACGTCGAAAACAAGGGGCTGGCGGAGTACAGCAGACAAAACACCACGCCCGTATATCAGTGGAGAGAAGAGGTTAGAATGACTCTCAAGAGTTAGTAGTCCGGATATATTTAGTGCATAATAGTAGTTTACGCTTTTACGCAAAATAAATGCCGTGGGAATACAACGTTCTGCCAGAAAAGTTATAAAAAAAAATTGGGTTTGACTGTGTTGGGGACAGGGCCGTTTGTTTTGCGTGAATACGTCTACGTTGACGCTCTCGGGCGCCTTGTTTTTTTTTTTTTTTTTACGTTCCCGGCACCACATCACTGGACCATATCGGCTTTTATGGGTATCGTTGGATTACTTTTGAGATGCTCTTTTCTACCGTGTATACGATTTCTGTATTTCTACTTGGCTTTTTGAAGAGTATAGGCCGACATTGTGCTAAATCGCATACAATTTCACCATAACCCCACCACACAAATGTTTTGATACACGTAATCGATTTATCTTGACGAGAGCTGTCGATTGAAACCTAAACGAGCGTCGTAGCTTCTCCCAGTCAAAAGTTATACTACGCGGAAGATATGAGACGCTGCGAAACGAACTCAAAATTGTGCCCCCCCCCCCCCCCCATCATCATCCCGATGCTTCGCAGTCCTCACTCAACGTAACATATTCTTTGATCCTTTGGCAGTCGAGTGGTATAATTTAATTTTGAATGCAGACGATAGATTCGGTGCTGCAATTCCAATCTGTATCCCCCGATTTTGTTAGGCTATCATCGGATTGTCTGGATTCCCTCCCATTATGGTCGCAAATTCAAAGACGTATTCACGTCAAACAATCGAAGCCCGTCCAGTTTTTTTATAATATTTCGTTTATTCTAAGAGAAAAACGACAGTTAAAATGGTAAAAAATGGTATTTTTTGAGTCCTGCTTAATTTACTTAATAGGCAGAGGTAAAGTTAAAGTGTACAATCGTAGCTTAATCTATGGGGTTTTTTTTTATCGCGTGTAGTAAAATCCCACTGTTACAGATCTCATTGTTACAGATCTCATTGTTACAGATCTCATTTGCACAGGAAAGCGTAAAAACTGAAGCACTGCGCAGGTTCAACGCCTTGCGCATAAGGGCGACGAGGTGCAGGTCGTGCGTGTTATTACCGTCCGTATCGCTGTGGCTCTAACGTGAAAAAAAAATCTCGGAGTCATGTACACTTGAGAGTTGATGAGGGTGAAGCGAGGTGAGTATGGAGCAGCGCCTGAACGCAAGGAAACGGGAGAGCCCCGAGAAAGCCCGCCGGCCAGCGGCGTCGTCCGGCACCCTACACTTGTACATGGGACCAGCTACAACACAACACAATGGCATAAGATGGCGGCCTGCTCGCGGTAGCGGCGTAAAGAGGATTGAATATTTTCAATTCTCTTACGTCGTGTTCTACGCCAGCCAATCACGAGAAAATAATTCCAACCACGAGAGTCAGTACAGTGCAAGCTTATAACAGAAACATAGTTATTAAATGAATTTTGCGGTATAGTTCAGATTTCCGTTTATTTAAATAGTCACCGCAATTATTAACATGGATACCACACTTTAGATATCCAGAAACACGATTCCCGCGAAACTTTTTTCACCACAAGAAGATTAACAAACATAAATATGAGGTTAGCCAACACACTGTTTGTAAATATCCGCGATACATGTACAGTCTGTCTTTTTCGTATTTCATTAGTCACGTAATAGTTTCCTTACTGCGGTTGTAGCCAGTTCATATTCATACTGCCACGGTAACGCTACTGTTACGGGAACGCTACGGTGATTGTAGCCTAGGCTTATGGGTGCCAAGCGATAGCATAGGCCTACTGGACTCGCACCCGAGACTAAAGGCCGTTCACGGTCAAGTGAGAACTTTTGAAATCAGCCTCAGGACAAAATCACTGCCCCGGCCTGCATATATTTTAACGGGCGAAATGAGCGATATGCGCCCAGTAAGGTTGGTAACGATGAATGGAATACAGTTCCATATCTTAACGTCGAATAGAAAGTGTCACGTAATCATTTGTAATAACTTCTATTATTTCTTTCACTTTTTAAAAATTTTAATGCATCGAAGTGTAAAAATTAGCAGCTTTGCAAAATATGTACGTTTGTAATAATTTCACAGTTTCACTTGACCGAAGCATGAATAAAGCGATGAGGCCCATTATAATGTTAATTTTACATAAGGCGGAAGAAGACACAATGTGCATGGAAGTATATCTTAAGCAGGGCTTTCAAAAGTGCTCATTTTACCGTGAACAGCTTATACCTGGATCCGACTCACGGCCGGTTCGTACTGATTTAGGGTGGTCTAGTGGTTAGACTGTGCTCGCTTCTCACCTAGGCGAATCTGGTTCGGATCCCGGCGGGGTTGTTCCCGGATCCGCACGTGGAAATCGTGCCGGATGACGCTGCTGGTCGGCGGGTTTTCTCGGGGCTCTCCTGTTTCCGCCGCCCTTGCACTCTGGCACTGCTCCATGCTCGCCTCGCTTCACCCTCATCGGCTCTCAAGACCTCAATGTTAAGAACTGGCCAAATATCTTCATTCACACTGCTGGTTTTGGTTTCCCGCGATCTTCAATCTCTCCAGTCGAATGCCCGGTTGACTCCGCCACCGCAGATTCCTATCCCGTTCTTGCTTGTCCAAGCTACACATTCCGTCTCTAAAACATAGTCTGCGATTGGCTGTTGTCCGTGGACGGTCCTCGGACATGTCCGAACCTAAGTGCCATATCATAACAGTCACTAGATCACGATAAACTCTACACTCTAACTATTGTATAGGTCTTGCATTTACGGCATAATAGATGGATGTGGTTTGTTGTTATGGGCGATCCGGCCCCCGCAATTTTGGTTTTTCCACTATTCTTTGCGATAAGTTACACTTAAAACGAATTTTTTTGCACGACGTAACATAAATAACAGTTTATAAAGCCTTACCTATACATCTTATAACTCTACCACGTTTATTAATTTTGACTAGCGACTGCCGGTAGGAAATGAGGTAATTATTTCTTGCGGGTGGTTACAGATATGATTCTGGCATCAGTAGTCTGGCAATATATGTTTAAGAACAAGCGCAAAACAATTCCCTGTGCCTTGTCGACGTCCAAAATAAAATAAAAAATCTGTGTTAAAAGCTACGGTAAAGATCAAACAAGTCCAACATGGCGGGGACTTGTTAGCCCAAGTGTAGACAAGTTGGATAAGTACATCAAAATTTTCGTTATCTGTAGGTTAAAATGTTTCGATACATAATGTTAGTTATTGGACTTTTACATTTTTTTTTTTTGCAAATCAGTTACGTGGTTAATAAATATACTTCCTGATCTACACGTGGTTATTCTATCCAGTGAATGTGGAGTTGTTTTTAAAGTAGCGCTTGGTGTAAATAGAAAGTTAGCTTACATGCGCGTGAAACTTCGTATAGTAAAACAATAATTCTCCTTCTTTATTCATTGAAACGGAATTTGACCAATTTCATTAAAATAATTTCTTGAAATATCAAACTTTCTTAAAAACATAGGAGAAAATTTTGGTATTAAAACGGTCTTAAGAGGACCTTCTATAGGCTGTTCACGGTAAAGTGAGTAAATTCAGGTCCTTGTTACTTTTTCTTTCAGCCATTTTTTTTATCGTTTTATCACCTTTTTAAATAAATATTTCAACGTAAGTAATAAAAAACAGTGTGTATATTCAACCGCACTCATTTAGTTAGAGTCTAAGACTAAAATATAATATATTTATTGACTGTTATTCCAAATGAGAGGACTTTCAATAGTGCCCACTTTAACGTGAATGGTCTATAGTAAAATATTCTATGTAATATGAGTGTTTACGCACATACAGGCATCTCAGTATATAATTGCTCTGGGAATATGACAATTTCCCAGAAAATTGCGGAACGTATTAAAAATAGCATTCCTAGGACTTCCGTGGCCAATTTATTTAAAGGGGCAATTCCCCCGCCATATTGGACTATTGTTTTCCCTTGCATTTTTATATTTAAGAAAATACAATTCCGAAAGTATCTACCCCTATATAGAACTAGCTATTAGCCATACATGATCACTTCACACTTTTCTGAAGCCCTGCTAAAGTTCTACTTCCAGGATATTCTTCCGCTTAATGAATTCCAAAGCTTAACTTATACTAGAAAATTACTTCAGAGGGCCAACGCACCGAATTCGTGCGCACTCATTTGTAATAATATTTCGCACGAGAACAATTTATTACTAGGCGCTACCAACACACGCAACATACATGTTGTCTCACTGTATTTATTCATATTTACTATGGTTGAAATATTATAAATCATAAATAAAATATTTGTAAAACTTTAATTTAACGAAAAATAAGATACGTTTATGTTAACAGAAGCATTAAACAATTGTGATAAGGAATTTGAGGAAATAGCTAAACACGTCATACTATAGAGCGATTGTTCAAAGGTTTGATAAAAAAAAATTTAAGAAACCGTGAATAGACTATACTAACCTCACACAGCAAAACAGACATAAAACTAAAAAATTAACTCGTATTTGTGTTACAATAAAGATTTTGCCAAACGTTGTTAGTGTTAAAATTGTGGCGTAATTATAAGTTCGCAGTTCCCTTGCCTTGTCTGTGCCGCAGTGTAAGGTCCGTAACTATAAGTTCGCAGTTCCCTTGCCTTGTCTGTGCCGCAGTGTAAGGTCCGTAACTATAAGTTCGCAGTTCCCTTGCCTTGTCTGTGCCGCAGTGTAAGGTCCGTAACTATAAGTTCGCAGTTCCCTTGCCTTGTCTGTGCCGCAGTGTAAGGTCCGTAACTATAAGTTCGCAGTTCCCTTGCCTTGTCTGTGCCGCAGTGTAAGGTCCGTAACTAGTTGGATTAAGAGTACATTCCGATTGTTTAAACACGCTAGAGAGATCAATAATCCAGTATTGGAGCCGGGGGAGGGTCGGGAAATATTGTGCTTTATTTTCCTCAGGTTGGGAAGCTCAAATCTTTCAGTTTGGCACTAAAGATTCTTACCACAGCGCACATTGGTGTCGCATGTATACCGGATTGTTCACGTTGTATGTATCTAAGTAAATGGGATAGTTGCAATATGGGCCAACCCAAAATAAGTATAATTGTATTATCAAATCTTTTAATCACTATCGTGTTAGAATCAACGTAAAAACGAACATTTTTAAAGCACTATAGTACATATATAGAAATATGTCCACTTGTTTAATATTCTATCGTAGGATCTGGCTAAGCTACACTATTAATTTATTTAAATATGAAAACTAGATCGGATGAAATGAGTGAATTATTAAAAAAATTATTTTTAAGCAGTCTTCTTGAGCTAAAAGAGAAAATTACAAAGTTCCTCTTATTACGGTTATGCTAACTTACGTATTTCGCAATTAAAATCGTAACGTTTATCCACTTAAATATGTTTGTTTATTTTACTCAATGCCAAACACAGTTGTCTTTCGACTCTTAGCTCTTGTAAACACCCATCCGGGGGGGGGGGGGGGGGGTAGAGGGGGCCTTAGTAGTAGTTAGTAAATAAAGTTAACACATTAAATTCTTGCTGGGGCAAGTATATATCACAATTCGAGCCAAACTCGGAACTTTAAGGCACAAATAAATAGAATTCCTCATCTTGCAGGGGGCATTTCTCCTATGCCACTCCCAAAATGAATCTCGTTTCTGTTCCCAACCTGAGTGGGATATACCTTTATCTTCGGCTTAGCCCCTTTTGCAGAAAACCTTCGTTTTCGTTTCTTAACGCATTGAGACCTAGTGTACACAAGTGTGTACATTACGCACGTGTACGTAATATTTGGTCTGTACTGCACACTGCGAAGAACAATGACCAATGAACTTATCTAAGGGGAAATGATTCGCAAAATCGTCTTACTGGGCTAGGTCATAATTGGTTCATATAACTGTAGCCGAACAAATAGTCTGCAACTCGGCTGTGACAATTAGACAAGTGTTATGACTATTTAAGTACAGCACTCAACATAACATTTTTTTATTTGCAACACCTGAAACCGTAAATTAAAGTAGGTCTGAAAGGGATAATTTCAGGACATCCGTCCCATCTTCTCGCTTGCCTATATCATTGGCCCCGCGGCCTCGGTATTCGTCCGGCTGTGATTTGCCAATGTAGCATAATTTAGAGTGGCGAGTTCATGCAAGCACTATAGACATGGCTTGCCACAGTTGTCAATTACATAACAGTACGATTACAGAAAATTCATATTTTATGAGTTGTTGGATATTTTTGTGCGTTTGTTATCTGCACGTTGGAAACAGTCAGGAACGTATTTATATTTTAACAACATGATATTGCCTTTTGCAAGCAGGAAATAACACACAGTGAAAATTAGATACAAAAGTATTAAACAACTCGTAAATTGTCAATTTTTTATATTCAATCATACCCATATTACCTGTGAAACAGAAATGATGACACGAAATTGAAGAATTTTTCCATGTTAGGAGAACTGTAGAAAGTGTAGTGAGGTAGGAGGTCGACTGGTCGTGATGGAGGTGTGTAGAGGAGAAGGAAGGAAGGAAGGAAGGAAGGAGTGGAGGAGCAGTATCGTGCGGCAATAGACGCCTGATGGCGCGGTCAGAGCTAGACAATGGCAGACTTGACAACCCCATCAGCGGGTGGTCATCTCGCATTGTGCTGGACCAGGGAGCGTGGTCAGTGGAACGAGCAGTGGCCATCTGCGGCAGATGTCATCTGCCAAGAAACACGGCGCAGTGGTTATGCTGCTCGCCTCCCACCCTGGCGAACCGGGATCCACTCCCCGCTCTATAGCTCCTTGATTTTCGCATGCAGGAATCGTGCTGGACGATGCCGCTGGTCTTCGGGTTTCATCATGGATCTCCTGCCCCCCCCCCCCGCCAACGCATTCCGGAGGTGCTCCATACTCACCTCGCTTCGCCCTCAACGACTCTCAAGACCTTGATGTTAAGAGCCACCTAAATCGTTACACTCGCTTATAAAAATGGAAGCAAATTTAATTTTACTAAAACTTGGGCAAAAGAAACTGAGTTGTACGGTTCTGGGTCAGGAACACACTCGCTATAACTGCATATTGCTCTATACTCATCTGATAATACTTGACATGCTCAACGACGTGTTCCGTGTGTGCATACTGCGTACTTGCAAACAGGGTGTCATTAACACATTTTGTACCCATATTCACGATTGCGTACTTAAACAAGGTAGTAAACAAGTGATAACATTATGACAAGGTAGTAAACAAAAAATGTTGTTAAATTCAAATGCTAAGAAATGTATTGGTTACAATTTGTGGAATTACTTACGAACGGTAAGTAGTGTAGAAACAAGGTGTGGTACTAGCGCAATAAAATATGTTTTTTAACAGTTATCGCAAGAAAAAGTAAGTTTTAATATTTTACTGCCGTAATTTTACTAAAAATCCCCGTCTCTACCTATTTGTTTTTCAGTCGTAGTGTGGGCGCCAATAATTAATAATAATTAAAACACTTTTCGTTCAACAAACGTGATATTTCCTTTGAATAAACAAACCTCCCTAAAAAAGGGCAAATTTTTATTTTGTCATCATAGGTATTGTCAACATTAAATTCCGCTTTCTGTTAGGACAATGCTAGGGCCAGTTTCTTGCAAAGTGTTGTAGTGCCTCAATGCTGGCTTGGCGATTTTAGTCCTTGTTTACTTCACATGTCACTTCATTTTATATTACCTTCGTGTAACGGCATGCCGAAACATTCGGCAAATGTACCAAGTGTACGGCTTAGTAATACACTATGTTATGTTTTAAGAAAGTTAGCAAGAACATTTCACTATTTCTCATCTAAGCTAGTCATAATGATTGAGATTTTAATGGTTATCAATTTTGCGGGTATTATTCATGTACTCAAGCGTTATTTTTAAAGTGTAACGAAAAATTCCCACCTTAAATTCTCAACTGGAAAAGGTTTGTGTATCGCATCGCAGATGTATGAATATTCATTTGTTGATCGGGCAGAGTTTTAAGTTAGAATATAAGTAATTGTTTTCTGTAGATCAACACTCAGTTTTAAGTCCCTTTGTTTAGAGGTACAATATTCTTCTTAGTTTAATAATAAAACTTACCTCACTTAACTCACTTACCGAAATGAAATAATACACATTGAATCAAGTTACTCAGCCTTACTGCAATCATCTTTATAATCTCGCTATTAAATGTTTTCGCAAGTTTTAAAAAAATTATTGAAAAATAAGGACATTTTTCATTTGTTTGATTCGTGACATAGTATGATTTTTTTTAAGTAGGCCTATATTTTCTAAGCATACATTAATTAAGATAAATTTTGAAATGAACTTTCGGTCGCCCTTTGTAAATGTTTCTACAAATATTTTCGTTTATTTTATTTTTACGTCTCCAAAACACTAAAATTGCGATTTTTACATTACATGTCACTATGTAACAATTATGCTATTATGCAACAATTATGCAATTTTGCAACAATTATGCCATTATGCAACAATTATGTTGTCAACGATTTTTTTATGCGAGGAAATATAAGAGTACTTGTGTTTAATGTCAAGAAGTTGAAAGGTATTTCGAACAAAAATAAAATAACGAATATCTTGGTGACGAGCACCCTGTAATCACAACCTGATGCTGTGTTCTAAGTGAACATTCATTTGTATTTCATTATTTAGAACTGTTCAGTTCGGCCGCCACCGCTAGCCACTTGTGCAGCGTCAATTGCGATCTGGTAATTTAGTAAGTTTCGTAACATACTGAGAAATAAATACTAAAATATCAAATACGACGTAATTTTAGTCGACTAATTCGGGCCGTGTGAGCTTTAAAGGTCGGTTTACGACGAAAAAGTGTTGACGCAATGAAGATGTACGTTTGGAAATGAAAGGAAGTATTGATACTAAACAATTCTTGGTCATCGCAGTTACATGTCGTGTAGAAACATAACTCCACACGTAGATGTGTACGAAAGAGCGGTGTTTTATTTCGTGTTGTGCATGTGAAGTAGGTATTCTATACGCTGTTCACGGTCAAGTGAGCACTTTTGAGGCCCTAGTTACTTTTTACTTCCAGCCATTTTGTACCTTTTAGCCTCATTTTTAAAATAAATATTGCCATGTAAGTAATAAACACAGTGTGTATATTCCAACTCACTCAGACGTTAACGCCTAATGCTGAAATATAATATGGTTATGTACTAATATTTCAAATGAGAGAGCTTCCAAAAGTGCTCACTTTATCGTGAATAGCCTATAACAACTATAATTAAAGGAGAAAATCTGTCTAAATTATTATATTTGCTAATAAACCACTACTTTAGTAAACTTAAGTTAATGTGTGTACATTCACTATGAACCACACATTATTGTGTAGTCCATTCACAGTTACTTCCAACTTTTCTGAACTTCTGCTTCCAAGATATTACTCCAACTCATGCAAACAAAAGTTAACCGAGTCTAGAAAATTACACCAAAGGGACAACGCGCCGTATTCTTGCGCACTCCGTGTAATAATATTTTCCATGAGAACTATTTCATACTAGGCATTACCAACAGACCTATTTTATCCCAGTTTATATTCTTATTACTAAAAAATAATATATTATAATTTATTAATTAAATATAAGTAACACTTCAAATTTAATAAGAAAAGAAGCTATTTTTATGGTAACAAAAGTATTTACTTATTTATTTCGCCTTGTTTATTTTGTGGGCGCAGTTAAGGCGTAGTTTGCCTTCTCTACCACTGAACCCGTTGTACATATACATACATTCCATAGGGCTATATAAAACGATACTTAAAGTAAAAAGAAAAATACATAAATCAGTATATTTAGCTGTTATGACTATCTGGTAATGTGATGTACACGCTAGTATAACAATCCATAATACTAATCTAACTATACATATTCCAACAATTCCATGAAATTAATCAACATTGCCTTGTCTCTAGTCCTGCTCAAGATATGTTCATAATATGAAACAACTGATAATTTTCAGATTTAATTCTATCTGAGCTATCATATTTCTGTTTTGTTAATGTAAGTATTGATTCTTGTTATTTATGTTTACGTATGTGTACAGTGTGTTATACCTGGTTGTGTAAAAGAAGGCATCGAAGCCTTAACTTCGCCAGTATAAATAAAGTCGAAATAAATAAATAGTATGGCAGTATTAACGAATCAAGTATCAAGAACACGTCGCCCTAAAGGTAGACTAATAATAATATTAATAAATATAAGTACTGGATTAACTACGTATTTAGGAAACAACCAAGCACGTTATAAGTGGGGTGATTTTTCAAAGGTTTGCTTCAAACGTGTCAAGAAACCGCGAATAGACTATAAGCGTTTTATGTAGTCGTCTCACGACATTGATGGTGAACCTACTTCTACCAATCCAAACACGACCTGGGTCCGCGATTGTCCAGCGTCGGGCGGAAGTGAAAGTAGCCAGGTTGAAGGACCTCGCCGCGCCAGGCTATTGTCGCGCCCTTGTCTTTGTGTGGCAGAGGGTGGGTTTGCCCCTGGACCTGAGCAGTCGAGGGGGTGGCAGGCGCCATCCCCTGCTGGCAGCGGCGAGTCACGTCAAAGACCACGTGCTTGCGGGGGTGCATGTCACCCCACCCCCGGGGGCTGTAAATCTGTCCACCGAGAGGAGAGAAATTTCTTACCTTGGGGACGCGCCACGGGTGAAAAGCCAACCTCCTTCACCAGGCCATTGTCTTCTTCCGCGGCACTTTTGTACTCTCAAAGCCTTGGTACAGTTGTCGCACACCCACCACAACCCCCAACCAACCCCCTTTTGTGATCATTCTCGGAATCGCCCCGAGGCCCGCGCCCCAACCTGCCATTCCCGGAACTACAATGCTGACCCCTCCTCAGGGAGAGTGTGTTCTAGGAAATTGCAGGTGTCTGTCCTGAAACAATCACGTTTCGCATTGGGGTGACGCCCTTGCGTTTGTAAGGCCTAGTCCACAACAACTGGTCTGCGGACTCTTAACTGATGATTGGTGAACGTAACCCTCTGACGTCACAGTTCGCCGTCCCTATTAGTGCGTTTACAGTAACATTTCTACTCGGATTGAACCTGGAGTGGACTGACTGAAGACTCCAGATTGAAATTTAGTATAAGCACATCCGGACTGGACTAAAGTAGGAGTGGAGTGAGATAATTCAGTCCCGTTGTCGAGGTGGACTGAACTGTAGAATCCGGATTTAAAAGTTTACTTTAAACACTCATCGGATTGAAATTAGAATAAAGAAGAAGTGGCCCTCATATTGACTCATTATTTTGGTTATGTAAGAGGTTAGAATCATTCTGAGACTAGCAAAATACGTTTTTTTTTTTTTAATGGCCATGAAGGAACTAGGAAATATTTAGACGGACAAATATGTGGAATTCTTATTTCATATTTGGTTGGAAAAATATATTTTACGTTTACTGGACTTTCGTAACTCATTTGTTTTGTAGTTGTGCAACTTTCGTCCCCGGACGCAGAGCAGACGTGTTTGTTTGTTTTGTTTACATTTTATCGCGCAAAAACAGTAAAAGTAAATAATGGCGTACTGATATCGGAACGTGAAGATTGAAAATATAAAACTCGCTACTTGTTCAAAACAATAACCTTCAATCTCGCAGCCACGATAACGAAACTTATAAATAGAAATACAAAGATATACTGACTAGAGCAAAAAATAAAACCGAATGAAGTTAAATTAAAGTCATATCAAACGTCCTCACTCGCATAACTTATATTAGAAAACAAATTAAAATAAGCTAGAAATATCGATATTTACGAGTAGTCATATACAATTGATTGAGTCGTTGATTAGGGTGCACTCTAGTCACAGCGTCTGAAAGTCACAGTGTCTGAAAGTTTATCGAATTTGGTGCACTCTGATACCAGTGTCCGAAATCTTAACTTCGGACGTCATTATTGTAGACACGCAAGTTGGGATCGCCATAATATTTACTGTGAAAGTGTGTAATAAAATCATAGTAATAATGTATAATATCAATTTTATAATTAACTTTATTTGCGTCAGTTTCAGTCATAAATATTTGTGACAAATGGACGCACATAAAAAATAATTTAAAAATTTAAATCCTACATTATTATTACGATTTTATTACAATCATAGTAAACATTATGATGATTAATCCATGATGAAGATTTTCTTGCGAATTCTGCTCTTTGAAACATCCAGAATGAAAATGTGCTGAAATTTTATTTAAAATAGAGACTATTTTAATCAATCATTTTTTTACATTTTAAAAGTATATTTTAGTAAAATATTTAATAATGTTCAAATATATAATTATACATTTTTCTTTCATATACAGCATACATCGCAATTTTCTTACAATTTTTATGGTGTCTGCACTACTTTTTTTAAAATGAATTCTTCACATTGTATAGTCGGGTGCAGTGCTCCATAAGCAGTTGCTTAACTTCAACCTTAAGGCGGTATCCTGGCTAGAGGTGTTTAGAACGTCCGAGGTCAATGAGCTGGAAGCACTAAGGGCGATACACGCATGCCCATCGCACCTCACCCTAGCCTCTAGACGCAGACGACTGAACTGGCGCACCGTCTTACAGTCGCTAACGCGCCTCTATCAGACTTTCCATGGTGAAAATGTCATTTTATGCCGTTTTGTTTAAATTTAAAAGTGCGCTCCACTTGTCTGTACTTTTTTTTTAAGATTCTGCATCGTGGTGACCATACTTAAAAGTGAAAGCCAAGACACCTAATTTAACCATTTTCACTGATGAAGATACTGTCCGAAATTCGTATACACAGTTGCAAAGTTTCATCAATACTGTTCCTAAGCAGACGTCGCTCAAGCACATTGGGCAGTTTTGTGATACAAAGTTTACTGCTGAAGTTATCCACAACATTTTGCGGCCTGTGGAGGCAGCCACATTCGTGATGAGGGCCCTTGTCCACATTAGTAACACGGATGTGTGAAGTTCCCCCCATGTATACACTCGCGAGCAACCAAACAGACTATCGATTACAAGCAGCCATCTTTGTTACAATAAATTGTCTCTGTTATTGCGCAATTGTCCGTTTCATTTGAACAATACTTGACCATACTTCCTTCACCGTAATTACCGAGCGTCCTACACTTTCATGTAAGTGACATATTTTACAAAAGTACTGAACGAAAAACTGAGTAAAAAACGACATATGTTTTTCATGAATCTGTATGTCCTTCTTGTGGGATTCGGTCGCAACGCGAGTATATAAAAAAGTAAAACACTAAAGTTGAACTCTTTCGGACATACCAAGGCTGTGTTCGATTTCATTGCGATGTGTCCTTGATCGCTTGATCACTTACCCTTGATCCCTTCCCTTATCACCAGCCCTTGATCCCTTCCCCTATCACAAGTCACTGATCCCTTCCCGTATCACCAGCCCTTGATCCCTTCCCGTATCACCAGCACTTGATCCCTTCCCGTATCATCAGCCCCTGATCCCTTCCCGTATCACCAGCACTTGATCCCTTCCCGTATCATCAGCCCTTGATCCCTTCCCCTATCACAAGTCCCTGATCCCTTCCCCTATCACAAGTCCCTGATCCCTTCCCGTATCACCAGCCCTTCATCCCTTCCCGTATCACCAGCCCTTGATCCCTTCCCTTATCACCAGCCCTTGATCCCTTCCCGTATCACCAGCCCCTGATCCCTTCCCGTATCACCAGCCCTTGATCCCTTCCCGTATCACCAGCCCTTGATCCCTTCCCGTACCACCAGCCCTTGATCCCTTCCCGTATCACCAGCCCTTGATCCCTTCCCGTATCACCAGCCCCTTATCCCTTCCCGTATCATCAGCCCTTGATCCCTTCCCCTATCACAAGTCCCTGATCCCTTCCCCTATCACAAGTCCCTGATCCCTTCCCGTATCACCAGCCCTTCATCCCTTCCCGTATCACCAGCCCTTGATCCCTTCCCTTATCACCAGCCCTTGATCCCTTCCCGTATCACCAGCCCCTGATCCCTTCCCGTATCACCAGCCCTTGATCCCTTCCCGTATCACCAGCACTTGATCCCTTCCCGTATCATCAGCCCCTGATCCCTTCCCTTATCACCAGCCCTTGATCCCTTCCCTTATCACCAGCACTTGATCCCTTCCCCTATCATCAGCCCCTGATCCCTTCACGTATCACCAGCCCTTGATCCCTTCCCGTATCACCAGCACTTGATCCCTTCCCGTATCACCAGCACTTGATCCCTTCCCCTAACATCAGCCCTTGGTCCCTTCCCGTATCACCAGCACTTGATCCCTTCCCGTATCACCAGCACTTGATCCCTTCCCGTATCACCAGCACTTGATCCCTTCCCGTATCACCAGCACTTGATCCCTTCCCGTATCACCAGCACTTGATACCTTCCCGTATCACCAGCCCCTTATCCCTTCCCGTATCATCAGCCCCTGATCCCTTCCCGTATCACCAGCCCTTGATCCCTTCCCGTATCACAAGCACTTGATCCCTTCCCGTATCACCAGCCCTTGATCAATTCCCGTATCACCAGCCCTTGATCCCTTCCCGTATCACCAGCTTTTGATCCCTTCCCGTATCACCAGCACTTGATCCCTTCCCGTATCACCAGCCCTTGATATCTTCCCGTATCACCAGCACTTGATCCCTTCCCCTATCATCAGCCCCTGATCCCTTCACGTATCACCAGCCCTTGATCCCTTCCCGTATCACCAGCACTTGATCCCTTCCCCTAACATCAGCCCTTGGTCCCTTCCCGTATCACCAGCCCTTGATCCCTTCCCGTATCACCAGCACTTGATCCCTTCCCGTATCACCAGCACTTGAACCCTTCCCGTATCACCAGCATTTGATCCCTTCCCGTATCACCAGCACTTGATCCCTTCCCGTATCACCAGCACTTGATCCCTTCCCGTATCACCAGCCCTTGATCCCTTCCCGTATCACCAGCACTTGATCCCTTCCCGTATCATCAGCCCCTGATCCCTTCCCTTATCACCAGCCCTTGATCCCTTCCCGTATCACCAGCACTTGATCCCTTCCCCTATCATCAGCCGCTGATCCCTTCCCGTATCACCAGCCCTTGATCCCTTCCCGTATCACCAGCCCCTGATCCCTTCCCGTATCATCAGCCCCTGATCCCTTCCCGTATCACCAGCCCTTGATCCCTTCCCGTATCATCAGCCCCTGATCCCTTCCCGTATCACCAGCCCTTGATCCCTTCCCGTATCACCAGCCCTTGATCCCTTCCCGTATCACCAGCCCTTGATCCCTTCCCGTATCACCAGCCCTTGATCCCTTCCCCTATCACAAGTCCCTGATCCCTTCCCCTATCACAAGTCCCTGATCCCTTCCCTTATCACCAGCACTTGATCCCTTCCCGTATCACCAGCCCTTGATCCCTTCCCGTATCACCAGCCCTTGATCACTTCCCGTATCACCAGCCCTTGATCCCTTCCCGTATCACCAGCACTTGATCCCTTCCCGTATCACCAGCCCCTGATCCCTTCCCCTATCACAAGTCCCTGATCCCTTCCCTTATCACCAGCCCTGATCCCTTCCCGTATCACCAGCATTTGATCCCTTCCCGTATCACCAGTCCCTGATCCCTTCCCGTATCACCAGCCCCTGATCCCTTCCCGTATCACCAGCCCTTGATCCCTTCCCGTATCACCAGCCCTTGATCCCTTCCCGTATCACCAGCACTTGATCCCTTCCCGTATCACCAGCCCTTGATCCCTTCCCGTATCACCAGCCCTTGATCCCATCCCGTATCACCAGCCCTTGATCCCTTCCCGTATCACCAGCCCTTGATCCCTTCCCGTATCATCAGCCCCTGATCCCTTCCCCTATCACCAGCACTTGATCCCTTCCCGTATCACCAGCCCTTGATCCCTTCCCGTATCACCAGCCCTTGATCCCTTCCCCTATCACAAATCCCTGATCCCTTCCCCTATCACAAGTCCCTGATCCCTTCCCGTATCACCAGCCCTTGATCCCTTCCCGTATCACCAGCCCTTGATCCCTTCCCGTATCACCAGCCCTTGATCCCTTCCCGTATCACCAGCACTTGATCCCTTCCCGTATCACCAGCCCTTGATCCCTTCCCGTATCACCAGCCCTTTATCCCTTCCCGTATCACCAGCCCATGATCCCTTCCCGTATCACCAGCCCTTGATCCCTTCCCGTATCACCAGCCCTTGATCCCTTCCCGTATCACCAGCACTTGATCCCTTCCCGTATCACCAGCCCTTGATCCCTTCCCGTATCACCAGCCTTGATCCCTTCCCGTATCACCAGCCCTTGATCCCTTCCCCTATCACAAGTCCTGATCCCTTCCCCTATCACAAGTCCCTGATCCCTTCCCCTATCACCAGCCCTTCATCCCTTCCGTATCACCAGCCCTTGATCCCTTCCCGTATCACCAGCACTTGATCCCTTCCCGTATCACCAGCCCTTGATCCCTTCCCGTATCACCAGCCCTTGATCCCTTCCCCTATCACAAATCCCTGATCCCTTCCCCTATCACAAGTCCCTGATCATTTCCCGTATCACCAGCCCTTGATCCCTTCCCGTATCACCAGCCCTTGATCCCTTCCCGTATCACCAGCCCTTGATCCCTACCCGTATCAATAGCACTTGATCCCTTCCCGTATCACCAGCACTTGATCCCTTCCCGTATCACCAGCCCTTGATCCCTTCCCCTATCACAAGTCCCTGATCCCTTCCCCTATCACAAGTCCCTGATCCCTTCCCCTATCACAAGTCCCTGATCCCTTCCCGTATCATCAGCCCTTCGTCCCTTCCCGTATTACCAGCCCTTGATCCCTTCCCGTATCACCAGCACTTGATCCCTTCCCGTATCACCAGCCCTTGATCCCTTCCGTATCACCAGCCCTTGATCCCTTCCCGTATCACCAGCACTTGATCCCTTCCCGTATCACCAGCCCTTGATCCCTTCCCCTATCACCAGCCCCTTATCCCTTCCCGTATCATCAGCCCCTGATCCCTTCCCCTATCACCAGCCCTTATTCTCTTCATGAGAAATGTCCGTTAGTGATTGCGGACGATTGTGTTTGTTTCCGCCTCGAGTTTTATTCTGTCGATTTTCGCTCTATGCGAGTTTCATTTGCTTTGTGACGTCAGCAAATGTTTTCCACGTTCGTGCATAGTTGAAAACAAATGCAAAGGAATGAAATATTTCACACATTTGAGCAGCGGAAAACTGTCTAGGGCTCGAGAAGGGCGAGTTGCTTGTGCCCTTGACTGAAGGGGACATTCTAGAGTGTATATTGTTCCCTTGCTGTGAATTCGGATGGCGACAATGTGACGTCACATCCGGGATGCACTTTTCAAGTGCACGAGGCCATGTAAGGACCTTTTGCTGGTGAATTCGAACACGGCCCAATATTTGTGGTTTCATTTTTTGGGAATAAATAATTCATTTTAGAAGTGTGCTGTACTTAACCACATTCAGACTCAGTGTACACAAGTTTGTACACAACGCAGGCGAAAGTACAGGCTCGTATACTCCGTGGCCCAATGATTACGGAAAGAGGGGAAAGGAAGTAGGCCTACGTGGCTAACCAATAAAGATTTTAACTGAGGTCGAGGATTGAAACTAATTGTTAGTGACTACATAAAGAGCGTTACATTTTTGGTCACTACCAACCAGTTTTGACACTCATAATATATTTTTTATTTTCAAGTATTTTAGCATTAAGCTAAAATATTTTGCTACCTACATTATATTTTTTACAGCGTAATTTAACTGGCATTTGTAGGAAATTTTTGTGCATTTGAAACCTTCGTCTGAGAACGAACAATGACGCGTGGAATAATTTTAGTGTTGTAATGTAATTCTCCGTAGTAAAATTCGTCACAACAAATGCCAACTTCAGAAATAATCGAAGTCTTGAAATGTAACTTTCGTTCTTTAGTAACTTATTCAAAGACATGTTCGAATTCCAACATCGTTTACTCAAGTATACTTTGTATTCTTAACGAATGCCTGAAATACGATTCTCTTCCCTTATTTTTCTATTAAATTGTGATTTTCTATGCTTTTTATATGAAAGTTTTTATAGAACGAATTAAAACATTTTGGTGTCAATGTGATGCCCTCTAAGAAATATAGATAAATCCCATTTCACCCAGCACCTTCTCATGCGCTCAGAATGAATATTTTCTCAAGTAGACGCATCTTGTTTCACATTTTCTTATTTCATTTTGGGGGAAATTTAAGTTTTTGTACTTAAAGATGTTGCTAATGTCAATATGGTTTGTGTGTGAAATTTGTACCGTTTTGTTAATATTTATTGTGATATATCTACGGTGTATGTTAGGGCCTAATATTTTTTAGTATTAGGCCCTATGTGGCCTACCATTTATGAGGTGATACGGGATGAGGAAAAACCTAGAATTATTATTTCATTATGAATTTCAGTAATTGCGAAATATTGAATAAAGTAAAAAATATTCGACCTCTAAAGCAGTTTACACAAGTTTTATATTTAAAAACAATTATAATGGGGGCCTTATTTCGAAGGTACTGTTAGGTAAATCAAATACTCCTACGGAGATTTAAAAAAAAAAAAAAAGTTCCAAAATGAATTAAAACTTGAATATCAGTAAGTATTCTAGCTCTTCTTAAATGAACTGAATAGTTTGGTTTTGTTTTGGACTACAGTTTATACACGATAAGCACTAAACGCTTTTATATCGAACACTTCATGAATTATGTCTGTGAAGCAGAGTGAACTACAGAAAGTCCCTCACAAAGCGGCAGATTACCAATGGCGTGAAATCTTTGCAGGTTTCGAGCTCTAACTCTGAATTAACAAGTTGAAAGAACTACTTTCCGAACCCACATCAAGGAGTAAAAAATAGCCAGTGTAACTCCTCAAACGCCATTACGATTTCATGAAAATTCGTTTTTTATTCTAGTGACGTCTTGTGTCGGAGTTGGAAGTGAATGAAAATCCTGACGTTCACGCGAAATATGGCATTGGTTTGTGGTATTTGTAAAATTCAATGGAGTGTTACGTATCTTTTGTACGGAATGAACCATTTTTAAATTCATGTTTCGGAGTTTTTGCTGTTTGGTATGGCAAAGCTCTCATTAAGTTTACTATGTACCGGAAAAATTGTGCGATTCGTTGCAGTCTACGCAAACATTAACAGTACCAACAAAACGTAATTAGAATTTAAATGCTATGTTATTTACTCGAAAATTGCTCACTTTAATTCAGTAGTGATTCAATGTAACAATAACTTTAATGTTATAATTGGTTTATGACTAATATTTATGAGTGAAAGATCTCATTGGTTATCCATAAGTAACTGAATTTCCGATATTTAATTACACACAAAATAAATTACAGAAATGAAGTAAGGGCTGATATGATTTAAAAAGGGGAGAATGTAGATTTGTACATCTTGTGCAAAATGAAACGTAAAATAATGTAATTGTAAATTATTAATTTGTCTAAAAGTTACTTTAAAAGGGATTGTAATGGTAGATAATTATTACTGAAGTGCCTTTACACGGGAGGGCTTTCGTGATATTTATATATGTGCTAGCAGTGTCATTTAAACAAATATTCCTCTGAAAGTATTATGTCTTAGTCTTGTGTGAGTAATTCTCAGCATGCTGTCTGACAGGCAGTAATAAAGTTCCCATTTTTCTTACCCAAAACCAGAACCAGAGCATAATAATCTCCCTCCACTTGCAATCACGAGAACTTCATTTCATCAGAGCAACGTTAAAATTATTTCGAGCCTTCCGAATTTCAGAGTTAAAAACTAACGTTGTAAGGTTTACGCAGCAGATTGTTACTAATTTTGTATCAATTAAAAAAAATTTTCTAGTAGCAGCCCTATTGTTCGAATATCAAGTGGACAGACTAACAAGATTTTGTTTAATTTTGCCTCATTCTCAACTAGATATCTGATTGTAAAATTTTAATGATAATTGCAAACAATTTTGATTTTTCCTTGTGGTTAAGGCAGAGATTTCTTAACGACTGAAAAAAGTGCATTCTCACTGTTGATCAGTGCAAAGCGTCTCTGCACAAATTACAAAACAATTTTTCAACACAAGTATTTGACCAGGTCTATGGTAATAAATCATTTTCATCGATTACTACAATCATTTTAGTGTAGGCAATAGAGCCAGATGTATTTGTTATTGTAATTTGTACGTCAGTAAGTAATCATTAAGACTCATACAGACGGAAATATTTCGTGAACAAGAAGGTGAACTCCCTCTTGTATTCAAGTCCCATGTACAAACTGTACACACAGCAGTAGGACTTGAATGTTGCAACATACCAGTAACTCATTTCCACCACAACATACAAAGATCTTACAAACCTAACAAATCACTAATACGGAATTACAATCTGGTTTCTACTCTCAGATTAACAATATCAGCATACATATATGTACGGGAACTACATGAACGTGTAAAACGAAAATGTAAACAAACGACTTAAACAAGAAAGTGAACGGAAAATAAAACAGTCTCTAAATGATGATTCTGGCTAGCACACAAGCCACTTGCAGACAAGTTAGCCAGTCACACGATGCAAGTTAGTTAACTTGAACAAGAAAGGTGCGCGTACACCTTGCTGTAGAAGAAAGTGAACCGTGTGTAACGGGCTTTACGCTGCAAAGCGGGGGCGACAATCTAATTACTAGAAGGGACTTGAGGGTGGTAGGGTTACCCGAGTCTGGCAAAAGGAAGACACGTTTTCCTTTTTAAGAATTCTTTTATCGTGTTCGGCCGGATTATTATTGGTGTTCAAAAAAGTCTGGTTTATATGACCAGATAAAATATAGTACTTTTGATAATATAAATTTCTGTGCAAAGGAATTTGTTATAGCTGCGTGGTCAACGTTCACTTGGTTAATCACATAACTACTCCTGTATGTCCTTTGATAGTCCATATTATTATTAAGAGTCGCTGGTCTGCGCTGACCTTGACCCTTCCCCGCGCGAGCGAGTGGAAGATAAAGACAGAGTTGTTATATGATAAAGGCTGTTCACGATAAAGTGAGTACTTTTGAAATCAACCTTAGAAAAAAGTCACTGCACCTGCCTGCGCATATTTTAAATGGCGCACTGGGTGACATGAGCCCAGTAAAGTTGGTAACGATGGATGGCAAGTAGTTCCAAATCTTAACGTCGAATAAAAAGTGTTAGGTAATCATTTGTGACGACTTAAATTATTTATTTCGCTTTATGTTTTTTATGCATCGAAATATTAAAATAAGCAGGTTTGTAAAATATTTACTTTTATAACAACATCAGAGTTTCACTTCACTAACGCATGAATAAAGTGATGAGGCCGATGGAATGTTAGTTTTACATAAGGCCGAAGAATACACAACGTGCATTCAAGTAGATCTTAAGCAGGGCTTTCAAAAGTGCTCATTTTACCGTGAACAGTCTAGTGGGTGGCAAGTAAATGGAAAGTTTTGAATGGCAGGTGGGCGATAAACCAAGAAGCGCATATGTTACATAAAGCATTCCACCGCGCGTTCCTGACATTGGTTGTACTGAATTTCTGATTTAATCAGAAGAATGCTCTGGATTGCTCACCTGGTTTCTCTCAGCGTAACTCGGGGTGCGTTGAATCTTCCAGATGTTCAGGGCGACTGATATATAACGTCGACGGCCCTCCGAGCCGAGAATTGATGAGGGGCTGGAGTTTCAGCAATAGAGGACGAGCGAGCAGCGAGAGAAGTGACAAGCGGGAGAAAAACCTGCGACTGCAAGCTTCAGAGCAGTGAAGAGTGCGAGTGGCAGGCTAGACTATTGACTGGATGCGTGAGTTTAAGACATTACAGATGATTGCAACAGATTGACTGAAGGTTTGTTAATGATGAGTATGAGTTATTTTACTGTAGCCAAACAGAGGCAATAAAGGACGTTAATTAGAGTTGAAATAGACATTGAGTATTGCCCTCACTGAGAAATAAAAAGAGTAATAATGGAGATAGATCGTTTAAAGATGTAAATAACAGCTTTGCGAATAAATTAAAATGGAATTTAGTTATTTTATTTTTATTAAGACCTCCATACCTCACAAGGCGTCTTGTAACATTGCGTTTATGATTTTGTTTTAATTTCTTATTTAGTTTAATTTTTTATACTGCAGCGTATGTGATAAAATATTTGTGTGTGTAAAACAATTGTAAGCATTCTCCTGGCATTCGGTTTTCATTTTTATTCTAACTGATCCTGGAAACATTATTTTATGTTATTAAATAAAATTGTTGATTATTGTTTTCTTAAAATTTTAACGACTTGATGGAAATATTTTTTTATATTAAAATTAAACCACCTGCAAAAAATTACATTATTTTGGCTTCCCCAGTAAGTTATAGGTACATTTTTTGACGCTAGCATTGTCCTCCTGTTTCAACCCTTTCAGACCTAATAAAATTTATTACTTCAGGTGTTGTGCTTCACCGACATAGCTCTTCTCCCGTACTGCACAGTCCACGTTCGGCTACAGAAACATAGACTATTCATAACTGAAACCTAAAGCACTATTTACGAATCAAGGTATTCGCAGGTAAGTAGGGCGTGCGCACATGTACGTCAGAATGGGTTAATGAAACGCCCTTCTTTACCAGAGTGAATGTCCTCCTTTGCTGTCCCGAGTGCCTTGAAGGGTCCCCCGACAATGTGAGTTGACCCTATCACAAGGACCTGGTGAACGTGTGCAGTTGATACCCGGTGAAGACCGGCACGGTGGCAGTGTGTGTGTAATCGCATTTCACCCCACGTCACACACAATCCCATAGCCACAGGGCGTGGACACACGAGGGTGAGTTAGGAGCCGCGAGGGGGTGGCACCGCCCCTAACCTTCCCTCCTCTTGTGTCATCGCTGGCTCACCCTCGCCAAGACTGCTTCCTTACCTGTCTGCGGCGGAGACACCCCAATTCGTTAGCATTCGAAAAATTGTATGTATACTGTACAAATAAACAAGCATTAAAAATACTCATATATGTATATATATATATGTGTGTGTATATATATATATATGCATTGTATTAAATTGTACTTCAATAGTGTTATAGCAATTTAGCAAGTTTGAGTTAACGAGAAATACTTAGAGTTATAAAAACAGCCTTACTTTGGTAGTTAAAAATTTCAAGATGATACAATGTTGAACTAGTACTGCGAATTATATGGGCGTGTATGTATGTATTTATGTGTATATATATATATATATATATATATATATATATATATATATATATATATATATATATATATATGTACATGTGCGTGTGTAGCTACGTAGCTACAACGAGACATTTTCATACCACTTAAATAAGTTGAATCATTTTACTTGGTACCCTTACATTTTTATTGTTATTATACCTCAACAGTTGAACAAATTCTGAGCTGAAGTTAGGCCTATATGTTTACGTAATTTTTTTTTTTCGTGTTCGCATGTGGGTATGATTTCAAGGTACCTTTAAATGCTCACTACGAACTTTTTGGAAATGTAGGGGGGACTAGGTAGAAGTAAAGTTTTGAATACAAACACGTGACCGGGAACTCACCGTGCTACATGTAATGCGAATCGACCATGAGGCTCCATGTAGAGTCGGACGACAATCTCCTTGCACGGATTTTGTTAGCAAATATATTTCTTCATTGGGTACGCCTATCAAAAAAGCATGAATGATAAACCCCCCTTCCCCTCCGCCTTTTCCAACTCACAAACATATTCATGGTAGGTCGACCTATAGTACAATTCCCATACAATCTTTATTAATTTAAGATTTTAAAAATAGGTAAATGCTGAATGCAATAAAGTAAAAATTGCCATTTCTACAAATAGGGAATGTTTAAGGGCTTGCAACATTTCAACAACCAATCAGGCGGAAGTTATCTCCCAGAAATTCACTCAGATGACTAAGTACGCTTAAAACTAACGTACGCCAAGCCATTTCGATTCTATGTGATTACCTATTCTGTGTCAGTTCATTAACTGGAGGTACTCACATACTCTATAACTAACGGCACATGTATCCTTTACCTAGCCGGGATTCGAACTCGCAACCTCACTGTCAGAAGGTAGCTGTTTACGTCAGTCACGGACATCGAACTATAAATTTATTTATTTACTTATTTTCGGCCTTTATTGCATAGACGAAGTTAAGGTCTTCTCTTAAATTTAACTAACTAGAATACACAAGTAAATAGGCGTGAGGATAAAGTGACAATAACAATTAAAATTAACGAAATCCCGATGGAAATTATAATAACGCAGATGAAGTGATTAAATACTGAGAAATCTGGAGACGAGTGAATTTCAGGATCACTGCGTCCACGGCAAACAAAATGAAATAAATAAAATTAACCTTGAAACTTATATTAACAGAGATTAACATAAAATACTACATAAGAAACTACTAAGTATTTAACTAACCTTGGAATCAAGATGAATCAACGAAAAAATTTAAGACTAGCTCGTACAAATAAACTTAAGACTAGTTCGTACAAATAAATTTACAATCTGAGAACAAAACAAAGTAGAGCAGATAATGACTGAATAAATTGAAGGCAGAAATTAGCAAAAAATATACAAGACAGTTGATAATGCGCGTCTTCCAGATGTGTCTGGTAGCACTTAGCTCACACAAAAATTGACGTCTTTGCATCTTTAGTTAAACATATCGCACCCAAACATAATTAAGCTGTCTGGACGACGAGTCTGAAAAACTAAGAACTAAACGCTGTTTTGAGATAGTACTTTATAGTTTATAAGTTCACAAATTCACTTGTATTAATTTTCTTACGCTTTATTCGTTTTCTTTATTACTTCACGGTTATTTCTTTTTATTATGGTTAGCTCTTTGTAATTTACATTTTATTCTATCTGGCGTTCCTTTGTTAGAGATGCATTAGTCATCAGTTATGACAATACAATTATATATTATATTTTTTCTCTTTTCCGCACAGTAAGCCTACCTATCAACATTTACTTGAATTTGTAGGCGAGCTAAGGTAGTAGCCTTAATTCTGCCAGTAGAAAATGTATAGTTTTTTCGTATATAAGATTATTATTTAGAAGGTGAAATGCTGACAAACAGATAATGGTTTCACACCACCCACGTTATAAATAACCATTTAGAAAGTACTCATGAGGTTTACATACATAGTACATACTTTTACTGCAAACTTTTGAAACTATATTGGACGTTTTGAACTTATACACAGTATGGGAAATTCACCGCATATCAAGCTGCAAAAATTGCACGAAGTTGGGAACTTCTTTACACTTTTTGACTCCTTCCTTAACAAATGTAAGATGGCTACCGTGCATGAATGGAAAAAATCTTTATCATTCGTGCTATAATTTGAACCAAAATATGCAGTAGGCTATAAAGATTTCCTGCGATGCGAGTACACAAAACAGTTTGAGAAGCTGACATCGCCTTAAGAAGGATTCACAAGCTCTAAATAGCATGTGTACTTAGGTATGTAAGTTTAACATTACATATATACATGCATCCATTCACATTCACACTTAAGAGTACGTACGTACATGCAGGGTGAGTCGTATAAAAGAGGCCCCGTGGGACATGTGTGTAACGGAGCGAGGGAATGAGGAAATACAGTCCACGGGGCCTCTTTTAAAGGACTCATTCTGTAGAAGAGAGAGGTACGTAGGCTATAACTAGAGACCTGAATAATTCACGGATTTATTTTGGGACAAGCTATAATTCACATTCGTTTATATAACTTTAGCCATTGGTCCACACGGTGTTTGACACCTCCTGCAGAACGCTGGCCCAATCGTCGCCTTCCACTGTGACAGCAGACAACCAATGTGCATTTGGTGTCGGCATATTTGTACATACGACTGTAGATTATAGCCTGCAGGTCATTGAACTCGCGAATTTTTCAGGTCTCTAGCTATTACTGCACTCTCAACCAATCAGAATTTCCGACTTTATAATAAATTTAATTTTTTTTAAACAAAAACTATTAATGTAAATCGTTGATACACGAAATTCGGTTTTCTTTGGTCAATGTTTCCGAATTGTACCATGATTTTCACGGAGCCTGCAAAAACAAAACACAAAATAATAATCTCACTTCGCAACGTTACGTTTTGGCTTAAATGTCTGCCAACAGAAAACGTGCGTACTTGCGTTATAGGCTATTCACGGTAATGTGAGCAGTTTTTAAAGCCTTGCAAAATATTTCCTTTCAGTCAATTTCTATCTTTCCGCCACTTTTTAATATTAATGCTGCCGTGTGCCTAATAAAATAGTGTATATATTTCACATTTCGCAAAAGTTAACGCCTGAGGCTGCAATAAAGTATATTTACTAGAAGTTAAAGCCTATTGGAAGAGCCTTAAAAAGTGTTCACTTTACCGGGAACTGCCTATACGAAGATATCGTGAATAGATCTTTATCGTTCACTCGGAAATACGAACTCGTTTCCCAATCAGACCCCCCTAGGGGGGGGAGGGGAGGGGCAAAACAGATAGACTGACCCTGAGGTTGTGCGGGCGGCGACTGGTCTTTTGATGTCAACGTCGCGTCCTTTACCGTTTTACAACACCTTGACCCAGGGTGGGTATTTACGACCTTCCTCCCTGACAATTATTTACAGCCCTTTGTGAAAACTTGATCAGGTACGCTACCCCTGGCGCGCGACCCAGCTAGGAATGTCCGCAGTTCGACGCTGCACAAAGGCCGTAGGAGTACACTCCTTGATTGACAGGAAACAGTTTTACAGCCCCTACACATTGTAAGCCAGGGCCTGGCCAAAACAGCGGTCGAAAAATAAGGTGGTTAGGTGGGGTGTAAGGGGCGAACACAGACCGACCCCACCTAGTTCCCGAAACAAGTGCCCTTTCCTCCCCCATTGTGGGCAGGCGCCCTCCGAACAATAAAGATGTATTGTTGAGGGATGAGAAAAGGGTGCAACAGTCAACTCCCTCGGGGAGGGGTCCTCGCTACAGGCCTTGTCTTACTGCGTGAAAATTCTCAAAGATGCCGCCTCGGTATTGTGCGAGAGGTTAGCTGTCAGGCCGCATATATACGGCGCGTAATTGTCCTTAGAGAGGACAGAAATGTTCCCTCCTAAAAACGCGCCACTAGTTGCCAAGAGTGAGACGTACAACAATTCACCACACATAGGGCTTCCTCCTCAAAGCTACTTGAGTGTCAAGAGTTTAGGCTATTTGATATATATATATATATATAGCCTGTTATAAATTTATGTAGTTTTTTCTGTGTTTTATTTTTACGTATGTGTACAATATTTTTTAAGGTAAAGAAAGGTACTGAAGCCTTAACTTCACCAATGTAAATAAACCCGAAATAAATAAATAAATAGTGTTTTATTCCACATCTACTCCATTCACACGGGACGGGAAAGTTGCATAGTCTCGTCTAAGCATCTGTATAATAGACTTATATTATACAGTGCAGGAAATAGTTCATCATACTTCGCTACACCACTCAAAAATCGACCGCAATCTTAATGGTAGACCGAAAATGAATTCTTGCCAAAAAGAATGTCATGCTTGCGGTAGGAGGAATTAAATGACGAAAAATCGATACTCTAGAGACGCAATTTCTGAGCTGTGCTGTCACAAAAATAAACCTAGGATACGACGCTTAAGAACACGTAGATGTCTAAAACCAGACAGAAGTGTTGGTTCTCGCCAGATACTTACATAATTCTGTAGAAGAAATGAGCCATACACTTAAAAACAAGAAAGCAAAAATAAAACATAAAGAGTAATGAGACAAACAAACGATGTCAGTAAATAAAAATATATCGAAATACCTACGGACTGCACGACGACCCATAAGAAAAGAAGTGAAGACAGGTATATTCGTATCACATATGAACCTTGTTTTCAACCCGTATTCAGCCTTCGAGTGTCTTAAATTATTTTATACATTTTTATCGTTACACATATTTTTTTTTTTTTGTAGTTAGAAATAATGGTTTCAAAACATTATGCCAATTACAGGGATTTTCTTTACAACAAAGAATAAAAAGAACTATAAAAAAATAAATTTGCATCTATTTTTGTACAAATCTCAAAACCTAACAAATTTAAGAATGCCCAAAAAAAATTATAACTTCTTCGTCATACAGTAGGCCTAATTAATTAAGCTTTATTTGATTAAAATAATTTTCCCACTCTGTTATTGTTTACGAATTTAGCCTATGTCAGTTTGTCCTTGTTTATATCTTCTAATATTTTCTGACGCTAAAATTACTGTGCGATAAATAACATCTGTGCCATTGCTGCAGTAATTTCAAACACCAATCAGGATGTTTCTCTGAACAAACAAAACGTCACGTGGTTATGGGGGGTATCGAATGCCTGTTTCCAGCGTTAATCTATCTGGTTAAGTTTCAGGTCACTAAGTGCCATATATTTCATCCCATCTTTTTTTTTTTTTTTTGCTTTAAGTATTTTAATGAACTTTTTCGATTACGTTTTTATGACTTATTTTACTCAGAAAAATTATAATTGTAAAGTAGAGTCTGGAGACTTTGATACTCGGCACCATGACACTTTAGTTGTAATCAGGCTTCTAGTAAACCACATTGTTCAAACATTTTTGCACATTTAAAAAAAACATTTTTGGAAAAGAGTTGCCGACATTTTTCTTGTATCGGTACAAGTAAAATATTGTATCTTTACATTTACAGCACACTAATTTGTGGAACATACAAATCGTTTATATTTGTCTATATTTATAATCAATTTAACGTCTAAATTACTTGCTTGTCGAAATTCCACTTTAGTTTCACCCATTTTCCAGTAATGTGTTGTGAAATTAATTATCTTTATATTACTTGCAGGGTTACAGAAATAATCTTGACAACTAGCCCCCAAAGAATTATTTTGTAGTTTACTATGTCGCTGATTTGACGATGATACAAATCAGAACAATATATGCCTAATTTTGTTTTAGCATATGCAACACGGTATATGCAGTAAATTAATACAATGTGTTTTTAGTATTGTATTTGTCAAAACTAACTGAGGCGGTACAAATCTCAATTGAGCACCATTAGTGCATATCCACGAGAAAAAAATCACTATTAATACATATTTTTCCTGTTAAACCCCTTGATATGACATAACTTTTCAAAAATTCACAGCAAACATTTAATTATTAAGGATATAAAAATATTGCAAGAGAAATTATTTCACTCTAAGTATGAATCAGTGATTTCAATCAGTATAATTATTTTACTTTATCTTCAACTATTAAAATTAGTAAGATATTATCTACTGGCGAATCAGTATAGTGAACTGGAGTTTTATTGCCACGTCAGTGCAGTTCACTAGGATTCAGTAGAAATCATGGTTATTTTTAGTCATTTTAGCCCAATGTTATAATAAAATCGTCTTTATTTGGCGCATTTAAAGCATATCTGCCTTCTCTTACATTGAACAATTTTTACAATTTACACCTCCTTATTACGATTTAGAAGGTTAAAAATAATAATAGTGCTTAAAAAATATCAATCACTGCAGAAAATCAATAGTCGTTTCTAGAAATCGACGAAACAGGTTATTAATACTAATTAGTAACATGCATGTTTAAGTACTAAAAATTGTTCAATTTTAAGTGGTGATTATTAAGTTTAGACAAGTCCATAAAACACTGATGAGCTGCAGGCATTAGGCCAAAATATTCACTATATACACGGAAGAATATAGTACGCAATAAGTGCAATCAAATACACCGGAGAAAAATACCGGACAACTGTATATAGTTAATTTATGATATTTCCCACTTTTCTAAAACCTTCCCGAAGTTCTTCTTCCAGGATATTCCCCCGCTTAGTGCAAGTAAAGATTATAAACTACACCGGAGGGCCAACACACGGCAGTCGTGCTCACTCAATCTAACTTTGCATAAGAACTATTTCCTACCAGGCATTACCAACACACCTTCCCCCCCCCCCTTATCTTTATTCATACCTGTTACAAGTAAATATTGTAATTTAAAAATCAAATAGAAGTAAAAGTTCACTTCACATTTATGTTAACACAAGTATAAGACATTACATATTTAGGACGCAACTAAACGCGTGATAAGTGGGGTGTTTTTTCAAAGGTTTCATTAGAAAAGGACGAATAAACTACTACTAGACTACACGATTATCATAGGTAGGCCTACTTAAGTGTGCCAAAAATTACCTAGTGGCAAAAAGTGCTACTGTTATTATTTATTTCAGTTTCAAAATTTATATATTATTATTTGTTAGTAAATATTTACAACATTTAATACATTTGACATAATAAGTTTCCGTTGTATAATTTATAGCCATGGTTAAATAGACTTTCCACTGAGGACAGAAATGTCAGTCTTGATTTGCACCATATTGGTATTAGTTCATTAGTATCACTGGATTGTATATGTGCTGATATCTGTCGGCTGGAAGTGACAACACTGTCGGATTATCTCTCAAAAATCTTGCAGCAGTTCGGTATTGGTCCCTGGTGCATTTGGCGTCATGAAGATACAAAGTCCGTGCTTCTATTGAACACTTGTCAACAACCTACACGCGAACAAATATTCGTGACTGGCAGCTCTGATAAAACATAATTGTCACATTAATTCAGAATGAAGTAATTCACATATCTGTGTGGCTTATTTACTAGACGAGAGGAGCTGAACTTTCTTACAGAGCTGAAACTCGAACTTACGAGAGACAGGGTCCCTTGGTTGGCAGCGCCTACGTGAGTGTTCTTTTAGCAGTAAGGGTGACATTGTTCACAGAAACCCAGCAGTTTTAATGGCCCCGATGGAACAATGGCCTTCCCTACCAACATTCAGAACTTATAAAGTCACCAATTGACTCCACGTTACGAAATGTTTGAAAAAACCTTGGGTCGACAGAAAGACTGAATCCATTAATTGAAACCTTTCATACAAGTTGTGAGGTCGAGTCTGGAGACTTTTCGTGAGACTTTGAAACAAACAACTTTGGAGGGTGACATTCTTTCAACTGATGGCACTAATTAACGATATCGCCTTCTTTCCTAGGAAGTAATAACTTTCTGTGCGGAGAATAAATGTGAATGCAAAGTCTTTTTTATTTGCACCCCTCCACAAGCCATACACGCAACCACTCTGTTTCTATTGGTGGAAGGGGAGGGTTGTTTTAGAAGAGCAACTTCAAGATGGAGGTGTCGAGTCTAACCACCTAGGAGTTTGCGTATCAAGAGAAAATGGGAGAAAAGAGGAGAAAATTCTTTAGGGTGTCATTATGGAGACCAAGCTTCAGTAAAACAAAGGATTTTAATACTGTAGACAGCTCCGTCAACTTTTTCACAAACACAGTATTACGTAGGCCAACGTTATCAGAATAATAATAATAATAACAATAATAATAATAATAATAATAATAATAATAATAATAGATTTCTGGTAGTTCCCGTAGAAATTTTGCAAAAAAAAAACATATTTTATAAATTTTTATGGGAAATTGTCCCCTTTCGCTTTTTACTACTTCCAGACAAGAGAAGGCTGTATCCACACATACGATGTGAGACTGCAGCACAATAATAATGTCAAAAGTCTTCAGTAAGGTAATTTTTTATGATAACAACAAAAAAATATCGTTCGCCCGATTTTCTGCTTAAAGCTGCGGTTTTTATAAAGTGTAGATATGTTTCTATTAACACAATGATTGTCTGTAATAATGTGATCTGAGATAATAATTATTAATATGTCCTGAAACATCAATTTTCAGGAATAGGTACATTCCTCTTAACTTATTTATTTCCAAACACATTGCTAATTTTTTGGTACAATGACTCGAAAAGAGCTATCCTAAACTAAATCTGAAATAATCGCCAAACTCTGTTATAAACATATTGATTTGTCGAAACTACCGGCCGTTGGCTCAAGTATTCATCTAGGCATGTCTAGTGTGTTTACATTGCAGATGTTGGTAGCTAAGGCTTAAGTCATTAAATCATCTTTATGTAACGATCTTTGTAAATATTAGTATTTCCTTGTTTCCTTTCTCCTTACACTCTCCAGTATGAGTCTATAAAGAACGAGTGCTGTACTTAAATATTAATAGATTAATCTTCTAAGCTAACAGTCGTAATAGACTGTTACAATATAATGAAATGTTATTCACTCTTACGAAGGATACCATGGTTTTTTATTTTAATTTTACTACACTAATTTTAGTTGTTACGTGTATGTATGTCGAAGGTAAGGACGGGAGCTAAGTGCATATAAGGGCTGAGCCCCTTACGCCTACATGGTATAGTATCCATACAAGGGGTCATGCATCATGGCAGAGAGGGATTGGACAGACATGGACGCGGTTTGGGCAGGTCCACCTGTAGATAAGGTGGCCCCTCGCCTGGTTGAAGGCATTTTGCACGTCTGAGGCCTGAAAACCCGGGAGCGCTAAGGGTGACCGAGACATGCGCATCAACTCTCCCATCGCCTCTACGCGCAAAGCACTGAACTGGCGTGCAGTCTTGCCGTCGATAACGCGCCTCTATGAGACTTTCAGCGGAGACCCTACCATTTTATGACGTAATAATAAAAATAAAGGTTTGATGCACGTCCCGATCTCCTTTTCTAATGTTTTGTACCGGAATGTTGGTACCTAAAAATGACCGTGAAACCCCCGTTTGAGCCAGTTTCACTATCCAGGCACGTTGGACAGTATTTTGTGCTGGAGCTGTGCACACCCTTCTACCCAGGGGGACACCTCTGCCTGTGGCTAAGAAGAGAAAGTAAAAACATTCTACAGGAAATAATTCAAAACTGTTACACGCGTTAATATAAAATGCTACAGGAGGCAGATAGGTGGGAACCATGATCTTTATTAGTGGGCAGAGAAATACTAGTAGAGAGGGAAGACTGACAGACAAACAGCTTTTCTATAAGGACAACAATGAAAAGCATCTAACACTTAATCTTTAGACACATTACTATTACACGTGTCTATAATTCCCAAACAACTGGACGCTTTTATCCTATATTTACACAAGAGGATCTATGTGGCCATACGTCAAGCAATATCATTTTTAAGGAGGCTATCAAACAAGTATATATTTTAAGCGTTTAAGTATATATAAGCACGAATAATATTTAGAGGCTATGTTTGCATCTATAGATATGGCCGTGTCACAGTTCACCGAGAAAAATAATTGTTTCAGTGTAATATATATATATATATATATATATAATATATATATATATATATATATATATATATATATATATATATATTATTTGTTTACTTGGCGTTTGTTTCAGCTAAAAGATATTTTGTTGGTACAACCAAGCCTGAGTTCCTCCAAATGAATTAAATTTGTTCACAAAACAAATAATTCATCTAAAACAATTTTGTTTCTACCAAACAAATATAGCGTTGTTTCAGTATGTTAAACTAATATTTAGTGTAAACAGACATATTACAATTTGTGAACAATACAATATGTTTACACTGAGATGGAGGTTTGTTCCTGCCAACAACATATTTGTTTGCATAGGACCAAAAATATATGTTGTTGCCCCAACAACAAATTTTGTTGAGTAATCAAAACTTGAAAAGCAACAAAATTAATTTTGTTCATCTACCAAATACTTGCTTAAATTAACATAACCTCTGTGCTGCGCCAAATAAGATTGGATTTTCAACGAAATATTTAGTTGAATCAACTGTATATATGTTTTGGCCACTCATTTGATTGTCTTCTTATGAAAATCAGCTCGAGAGTTTGTTTGTATTATTTTGACAATTAGGATAGTAACAGTGTTTGTTTAAGCTTTTATTGATTCTTAATAATGGTATAGGTATCTTAACTAAGCACCTGCAACAGGAAACTAGAAAGTAAAACTGCAAAACAAAAAAACACTCCACTCGTATCAGTCATTTACTTTAACTGAGGTTACCAGGTATTATATTAGTCGGAACTAGTTAATGTAAGTGGAGCCAAACAAATCTTTAGTTACACAATAACCCAATCTCTGTTTGGGGCAACCAAATAAGAATAATAAAATAATTTGGTTTCAGCAACAATATATTTAATTGGTCCTATACAAACAATTCATATGGGTGTGTCACACAAACTTCGTTTTATTGTACAAAACCTTTTACTTTTTGTCTGTATTCACATAAGAGGCCTTTCCGTGAAAATAAATGCTGGCTAGCGTGTCATCATATTGCTCTTGGCCTGCGTTTCTGAGATTCGCGTGTAATTTCAGGATCCCCCGAGTGACTTGATATGTTTAGTCAGAGATCTTCAAGCTGTACGCTGCCGACTCTTAGCTACTTGCGCACTTCCGTGCGTCACAATACACGCAAGTAATAAGTTTTCCAACCGCCAATTAAGATACAAGGTTCCAGTTCATGATTATATAGGCCGTTCACTGTTAACTAAACTCCTCCGACATCACACCTTGAAAAATGTCACTCTCCCTACCTGCACATGTTTTAACAGGTACGCTGACGAAAATGCACCCAATGTGAAGTTGGCAACAACAGAAGGAAAGAAAATAGTTCTATGTCTTAACCACGCTGTAAAAAAAATTGTAATTTTTTTGAGAAATTGTTTGTAATTTTACAAATGCTTGTAACAGTATAAAATTTTCTCTTGTAAAACTATAAGGGCCGTGTTTGTAATAAAGTTGTCGGAAATCTACTCAAGGTTCACGTAAAAAGCGAGGTGCATGTATTGTTGCTTGCAAGCGACTAGTTATCTACGCTTGCCTATAATCTATCATAGAAAAATAATATTACGTACCTGGGAAGCGAAGGACACATCATGACTCCCACTGTTCTGTTAACACACTTTTTAGCGAATTCATACTTGCAACTGTAAGCACAGAATGTTACCCATGGCACATGCATCATGATAGTACACATACTGAGGGAATTTACTTGAACATTTTAACATTCACAGCTTATTAGTTATTCGATCCAAGAAGCTTATGATAGGAAGGAAAGAAAACAACCTCGGGCATGGAGCTCGCCAATTCTTCAGTCACAAAAACTAACGACATTCACACTAGGCGTGTCTCAATGCGACATTCACACTAGGCGTGTCTCAATGCGGCATTCACACTAGGCGTGTCTCAATGCGACATTCACACTAGGCGTGTCTCAATGCGACATTCACACTAGGCGTGTCTCAATGCGACATTCACACTAGGCGTGTCTCAATGCGACATTCACACTAGGCGTGTCTCAATGCGACATTCACACTAGGCGTGTCTCAATGCGGCATTCACACTAGGCGTGTCTCAATGCGACATTCACACTAGGCGTGTCTCAATGCGACATTCACACTAGGCGTGTCTCAATGCGACATTCACACTAGGCGTGTCTCAATGCGACATTCACACTAGGCGTGTCTCAATGCGACATTCACACTAGGCGTGTCTCAATGCGACATTCACACTAGGCGTGTCTCAATGCGACATTCACACTAGGCTTATCTCAATGCGGCATTCACACTAGGCGTATATCAATGCGACATTCACACTAGGCGTGTCTCAATGCGACATTCACACTAGGCGTGTCTCAATGCGACATTCACACTAGGCGTGTCTCAATGCGACATTCACACTAGGCGTGTCTCAATGCGACATTCACACTAGGCGTGTCTCAATGCGACATTCACACTAGGCGTGTCTCAATGCGACATTCACACTAGGCGTGTCTCAATGCGACATTCACACTAGGCGTGTCTCAATGCGACATTCACACTAGGCGTGTCTCAATGCGACATTCACACTAGGCGTGTCTCAATGCGACATTCACACTAGGCTTATCTCAATGCGACATTCACACTAGGCGTATATCAATGCGACATTCACACTAGGCGTGTCTCAATGCGACATTCACACTAGGCGTGTCTCAATGCGGCATTCACACTAGGCGTGTCTCAATGCGACATTCACACTAGGCTTATCTCAATGCGACATTCACACTAGGCGTGTCTCAATGCGACATTCACACTAGGCGTGTCTCAATGCGACATTCACACTAGGCGTGTCTCAATGCGACATTCACACTAGGCGTGTCTCAATGCGACATTCACACTAGGCGTGTCTCAATGCGGCATTCACACTAGGCGTGTCTCAATGCGACATTCACACTAGGCTTATCTCAATGCGACATTCACACTAGGCGTGTCTCAATGCGACATTCACACTAGGCGTGTCTCAATGCGACATTCACACTAGGCGTGTCTCAATGCGACATTCACACTAGGCGTGTCTCAATGCGACATTCACACTAGGCGTGTCTCAATGCGACATTCACACTAGGCGTGTCTCAATGCGACATTCACACTAGGCGTGTCTCAATGCGACATTCACACTAGGCGTGTCTCAATGCGACATTCACACTAGGCGTGTCTCAATGCGACATTCACACTAGGCTTATCTCAATGCGACATTCACACTAGGCGTGTCTCAATGCGACATTCACACTAGGCGTATATCAATGCGACATTCACACTAGGCGTGTCTCAATGCGACATTCACACTAGGCGTGTCTCAATGCGACATTCACACTAGGCGTGTCTCAATGCGACATTCACACTAGGCTTATCTCAATGCGACATTCACACTAGGCGTGTCTCAATGCGACATTCACACTAGGCGTATATCAATGCGACATTCACACTAGGCGTGTCTCAATGCGACAT
This sequence comes from Dryococelus australis, assembly GCA_029891345.1. Taxonomy (NCBI): domain Eukaryota; kingdom Metazoa; phylum Arthropoda; class Insecta; order Phasmatodea; family Phasmatidae; genus Dryococelus; species Dryococelus australis. The sequence goes on along the minus strand of CM057006.1, from coordinate 5,973,710 downwards.
TCACACTAGGCGTGTCTCAATGCGACATTCACACTAGGCGTATCTCAATGCGACATAGGTCTGAGTTGAAAAAAAAAAAACAGAATATCGTCAGAAGAACAAAACCTACGTTCTGAAATCGAAACAAATATTAATGATAGAACAAGGTTCGTTAGATAAACAAATATATACACTGAAATTTTACATTTTTTCTACTATTTGATAGCGCTAATTTTAGACGCTAGCTAAAAAGACGTCTTGAAAATACCCGAAATGAATACTGTGGAAATAAAAATCAAAATTTCGCATTCAAATACGCCATTTTATTGACTATCGGAATATGTACATTTTAAAATGCGATTTAAAAGAAGGTAAGTTAATTTTTATTAGTAAAAAAAATATTTTCAGTGTTAGGATTTTTATGTGGTGTAAGAGTTGGGTCTGTTTTGTACGAGGTTCCGAAGAAGGAGATAATAGCAGAGACCAACGCGAACACGAGGCGCTATTTGTCCACTAGACCGTTTCCCTTCGCCTCTGCTCTTCTCCCTCTGGTAATCCTTTTCATTCGCTCACTTTCTTTCCGCTCTCCGACCAAGAGCACTACCTCTCCCTCTCTTCTTCTTCTACTTCTTTCCCGTGCCAAAGTCTTTCTGAAGCATTTCCGTACTCCCTCCTTCAAAAAGCCAAGTTTCCCCGCCTGAACATTAATTAATGACAACTTTATTTATGTCGAGTCGCCGTTTCGTGTTAAAACACACGACTCGTGCCAAAGGCGCCGGCAGACGAATAAACGGAAAGGAAAAGGGAAGAAAAGAGCTCTGAGATAATAATTCCAAGCCTGTTCGCGCGTTTGAAAACCAACTCGCCGGTCCAAAGCGACTTAAAGTCCTTAAAATAACTAGGGTTTGCCACCTTTCTCGAATGCCAATTTGACACTTATTCATCGCCACACCTCTTCTCCGTTTTAATTTTTTTCTTCCCCCTTGTTGATCTTTGAGCCGCAGGGTGAAATAATTTGTAACTTTGACGGCTGTGAAGATGTAATTGTATAGTCACTTGCCGCGCGGGGAAGAAGAACATCCTGGCTGTGCCAAAGTGCGAAACGAGTAGGTGTAACTGGGAGGTTCTGGGTCACTACCTCTTTTGCGAGAACGCCTCGTCATGAAAAGGCGCCTGCTAATAGGCCACATCGTGTTAATTGGACTCTGCAGGAAGGGTTGCGCGCTTTGACACTAGCGTGCCCGCTCTCTCGCCTTTGATGTGCAGCTGTTTTGTTCAGCGCGCCCGACACTTCCACTCCCACCCTGTTGCAACGTGAGGATTTGCCAGTTTATTTCAGCCCCCCCCCCCCCCGTCGCCGAAATTTCTTTTTGGTTGGAGCACTTCGTGATTTTACCCGCGCCCTCGGGTCTAGCTATATGTACAAAGACAAAAAAACGTGTAGAAAAAAGATTTTACACTCTCGTAAAATACACTTTTTTTTTTTTTTTCGCGCCGTGCCAATTTGAAGCTACTGAAGAGACGTAAGTTTCTCAACAAGGAGGCGGTCCACTACAAAGTGCCTCACATTAAAGGACGAGGAAGATAAAACATAAGAAAAAAACTATGTGATTTTGAAACCATAGAAATTTTTTTCGTGAAGAAAGAAGCTAAAACGAGAACAAGTGTATGGCAGTTTGGGGGGGGGGGGGGGGTTCACCAGTGTTGGCTTCAAAACATTTACATGTGAATAACACATAGAATGTTTCTGAGTTCTTACTAATTAATTGCATAATGTTCTGCACGGAACATTAAAAAAGCTCATGCCTTTTTTAACTGGCATGTTTTGTACGCGGAATTTTTCGTACACCTTAGTTTGAAATGTTTCAAACGTCCGGAAAGGGCCTATCATTATACTATGTCAGAAGCGAAAAATTTGCGAATTTCGAGGTAATTTTTTTTCTTAAAGGAGGAAAGAACCCTTGCACACATGACCATGTGCATGGATGTGTTGATAATTTAGTGCTTAGAAACCGAGATTTTTAATTACTGAGCTTAATAATTTTACTCTTTGATGTTCATGAGGACTGTTTTGTGTGAGAAAGTTTTACATTTTCAATAAGGTCAAGCACGGAAATTATTGCAGAAGTCGTTTTAATTACCGCGCATCTTAAGGTGCCATGCTAATGTCCTTTCATAACCGTAAGTCTAAAGTGTGTTGAGAAATACCTACAAATATAAACTCTATCACGTTCAAATTATGTCTCTTTGTATAAAAGCCTGTATTCATTTTTCTAATTATTATTATTTCTATTACTTCGATTCCTATTGAATTAGTATTTCTCTGGGTTTGTATCCAGGAAAAATTTTTTCGACTAATTCCCTTTTTGAACAAATTCAAAAGGTTAGTTCTATAAGAGTAATTTTTGAGTAATTTTACACCAAATATAATGTAAGTAAAATAGTACTCTTCACGATTCATCAAAAGTCAATTTCTTAATTACTTTTTCTTTTCGATACATTTTGTATGTTGCTGACATGATGTAACATGTTTGTAAGACCCTTCTAAAATAATTTTGTATGACGATTATACAGGTTATAAAATACCTTAATATCTAACGAAATAAAAAAAAATTCCTAATACTAAGTCATAGGTCTTAACTTTAAAATTCATGGAAAAAGCTTGACCTCAATTTTCAAATTGGCTTTTATTTATAGCTAATTTTGGCTCTTAGTAAGGAAATTATAGAAAATATTTTAATTATACTTTAGTTTTTCACTCGCCTGCAATACAGGCGTAACATCTGAACTGTTTTTATATTATTATGTAATGTAAAAAATTGAAAATAATATTTCATGACGGAAAGTGGTGATATTATTCGTCAGTAGGCGACTTATACACGCAATAGATAAAGGATTGTGGTCCCGTTTTCCAAAGTTTTCATATCAAAAGCTGTTCTCGGATAACTGAGCACAATGGACCCTGATTAAGGTCCCCACCTACCTGCAGCTATTTCTGCTTTTGAAGCCGAGAAGCGCGGGAGTGATATAAGGGCGACACTGCCACGCATATCAAGTGTGCCATCGCCACTAAGCACAAGGCTCTGAACTGACGTGTAGTGTTCTCGTCGCACTGCGTGTATCTATGGGACTTTGTGAGGTGACGCTATTATTTTATTGGTGGAAAGTCTGCAGGAATGTTCAATGCAGGGCCATTGAGCAGTGTATTTATTTGTTTCGACTTTATGTTGGAGTACTCTGAAATGGCTTTTATAATGTATATGACGAACAGCCCTCGTCTGAAGTGTGTATACTTTTCATAGATGATCACATTGGACACACTTTTAACAGTTTCGTGAGAACACGTGTATTTCAAGCACTCTGCATCGCGGTACAGGTACATAGGTGTGACTTGTTTCACATATCTCACAGTTCATCGCCCGGTGGCCGGCGGAATGATTGGCAACCAACTTGGCTGCCTCACAAGTCCCTCCTTCCGCTAGCCCGGGAGAGTCGATGACTGAAGAGGATGAGCATGGATTCTCTTGTATAGGCTGTTCACGGTAAAATGAGCACTTTTGAAATCAACCCAACAAAAATGTCACTGTCCCTATTTGTATGTATTTTAACAGTCACGCTGACTTACATGCGCCCTTGTAAAGTTGGTAATGACGGACATAAAGTAGTTCCATGTTTTAACGTTGGATTTAAAGTGCTTGTAAATCATTTGAGAAGACTCAAATTGTTTTACTTTCTGTATTTTTATACCTGTAAGAGTAAGAATGAACAACATTGTAAAAAATTTACTTTTCTAAAAATTTCACAATTTCACTTGATCGACGCATGACTAATGTGACCAGGTTCATGACTATGTTAATTTTACGTATAGCGGAAGTATAGGGCCTACTTGATGTCAGTACAAGTAGATCATAAGCAGGGCTTTCTAAAGTGCTTACTTTGTCGTGAACAGCTTTTAACCATTTTCCTCGGCACAGCGAGGCGTTTGAAGAAGGTTCTGGACTGGAACCAGCCGTCTATAAATATCGCTGCAGACTAACGACAGGCAATCTTTTGGCAGACATCTGGCTGAAGTGCGGGAAATGTGAAAAGTCTGGTGCAGCGAGGGACATGAGCGGAGGATGCGAGACGACGGCGGACGATCGTGTGTGTGTGTGTGTGTGTTGTGGACGGGCGAGAGAGAGGACGCCGTACCCGGCTAGTAGAGGCTACTGTGCATGGGGGCGCTAGGAGCATTCTAGAACATTCCGGACTGGTGACGTGTGGGCTGAATTAAAATGGGACTGTATGAGCGTGTAATAAGGACCTGTCAAACCCGGAACATATAATGAGTAACATAATTCAGTATGTTTGGATACACTGTTTATTGGGAAATATGTTCGTTATTTCATTGCATTAACTTCCTTGAGGTGATTGGAAATTGTATTGATTAAAGTGGTTGATTGTAAATAGTAGGTGATGGATATTTATTGTGAGATATTAAGTGGAGAATATTTCTTTGTATTTCTTGTAAATAAAATTGTAACAATATTTTAAGTTATTGGCGGGTTTCGTTCTAAGAATTTCATTTATTAGAGACTTTAACTGAACCCTAGCTGACGACCATAAAGGTCACGCAACGATATGTCAGAGTTTCGAGATTAGTTGAACTGATTTCATTGGCGTAGGCATGATTTTCTTCTGGACGGAGAAACTAGAACGAAATGACTTGTGTTAAACTATCCCTCCTCCCTCCTCAACCAAGCAGCACTCAATACCATAGGTAGCCTATTCATTACAGCATTTCAATAGAAGTATTTCGCCCTGACTCTTTTTAATAACGCAGAGTAAGGCCTCTTTCAGACGATACAGTTTTACGCCGAGCGCCATGTGTGCTTATGGACGCTTTCGCACGTGAAGATGCACACGCCATGATGTGTTCGGTGTTTCCAAGTAACAGTAGCTTCTGAAAGGGAAGGGAGCTAACAGGATTAGAAGTATGACTTTGTATTTATAATATACATCATCTTCAGGAACACTGTAAGATGAAATTGTCATGAACGATAAATTCCAGAAACATTATTCTAACCCTTTCAGACCCACTTTAAATTACGGTCTGAGGTGTTGCAAACAAATAATTTTATGATACGTTCTGTACTTATGCCGACACAACACTTATTATGTTATGATAGCCAATGAGCTGTGGGCTATATTTTTGGCTACAGTAATATGAACCAATTATTACGTAGATCAGTAAGACGGTTTTCGAATTGTTTACCCGCAGGTAAGATCATTGATTATTGAGCTTCGCAGCGTGCAGTACAGACCAAATATTACGTACACGTGCGTAATGTACACAATTGTGTACACTGGGTCGGAATGGGTTAAGAATTGCCCGTAATATGATATTATCACAGACACTTCGAAAAAAAAAATGCTGTCTCCTGCGCAGTAGCATGTTACCGCGTACTCCCCTGTAACAACGCCACTGGGCGAGTCCTCATTATTGGCGCACTGGTCAAAATAACAATTGTCAAAATCACGTGTTCAAACTATGACGTTTGTTTACTTTTGGCTGTACAAAATGGGACACAGCGTGAGTACACCGATGTTACATCACAACTCGGTTAAGGTGTGGGCCAACATTATACCGCAATTATTTATGTAAACACCATGCTGGCCTTACCCTAGGCTTCGTGGTTTTGACGGTTCTAATTGGAAAAGAAAACTCCATTTAATGTTGCGGCACAGAGAAGGTTACTGACCTGTTGGCATGCGCACTCTTCCTATGCCGTCTACAGTTTCGACACCGCGAGAATACACTAATGCTGACACCATCTCGAGTCCAGCTTAGAGGAAACAGTGCAAGTCGTAGAGCTAGAGATTTTTCGCTAAAAAATACGAGTGCACGGTAGACTTCAATACTATAAGCACCCAACAGCAGTTTGTATATTGTCACTGTTTGCCTTCTGCTTGAGAAGGCGTTTTGATATTTGTCCGAGCCACTCAGAATTCAGCAATATCAGCACGACTCCTACGTGATTCGTGTACAGACAGTTAACACGTGTCTGAAAGTAATTCAGCCAATCAAGATAGGTAAACGATCCTACAGCGTTTTGAAATATAACTTGTCTTGCAATCTTGTCGCGAAATTTCACTACCTCTATGCATGTGCATAAAATTCACGCAACATATCTTGATATTGATTTATTTTACAGAAACCTGTAACGCGTTTACCTGTGCTAAACGGTAAACTCAACCCTGCTTAGCATCAACTTGTATGCACATTGTGTAGTGGTTAGACTACTCGCCTGCCACCTGGGCGGCGGGGTCGCTCCCGGATATTCACGTGTGGGACTCGTGTCGGACGATGCCGCTGGTCGGTGGGTTTTCTCGGGGATCTCCCGTTTTCCCCCGCACTTGCATTACGGCGATGCTGCATACTCACCTCGCTTCATCCTCATCGGCTCTGAAGACCTCGATGTTAAGGGCCGTCCATAATCATTCCACGCCACTTCACTCTATTCTACGCATTTTCTTATTCTTGTCGTTATTTGCAGTAAAAGAAACAGATTGCAAAATAAAATAATTTCTGCATTCACAAATGTTTACCAATTACTTTTTATTCAAGGTTGATACATGGAAATACTTTCTCTCCATCGGTACCAACTTTGCTGGTTGCATAACACTGAGTGTACCCGTTACAACACGTGCAGGCAGGGCCAAAGGTTGAGTAGCGAAGTGCTGGATTAACTGTGGTGAACACCATATAAAAAATGTTCTAGATTACAGTCATTGAACCTGCAAACTTTTTGCTGAACTGCGGCTGAAATTTCTTCAGGCGAAACTAGTGCACAATTGAAAAAGACGATTAGATCATATCATCACCGATGTTCCAGGAACATATATAGGATTACGCTATTGGAGTCACGGGAAAAATACAAAACATGCTATTATATTACGTAACGTAGGCTACAATTTGGAATTTATTATATCGGTTAGTCTTCGTTTGATCGTTGTATAATCTATGTTGGGTAGAAACATTTTATATCTACCTGGAAATTCATAAAAATGTCATGGAACTTTGTTATTGCCCATTTACAGCCTACCTGTATATAAAGGTAAATCAAAATTCAAATTGGTGTGAATATTGCTGCTTTATAAAGAGTGAAAGTAAACTCTACCGACAAACATCGACAGGCGATACCTAATCAAAAAATAGGTAGAAAATGTCAATACTGTCTTACAGTAGAAGTTTATTCCGGAAAGCCTTCATTCCGCGTCCTTGAAAGAGAGTACATTGCTAACAACATGACCACAATAAAAGGCATAAATATGAGTTTCTTGTTAACGCATTAGTGAAAGACGAAGTACAAAGCATAGAAAGTTGGGTACCAATATCAAGCACCTTCCCTGAAGACAGTGAGAAATTTGGACGTTTCCCCTCAGCTGGTATGTTGGGGTATTTTCTGACCCCATCAGATGTAGATAGCGTGTTTCTTCACTAGAGTGCAGCAGTAATTATCTCCGATTCATGGCAATCTCAGTAGCGAGCACACTCTTGACTGTGAAGGCTGTGTTACATTTTTGTCGAGCTCAGCTCCGGCTATATTGCACTGCTGGGTCAAGTTTGGCCCCACCTTACCAATAAGGTATGTATAATTATTTATGAATTGTATTACTGAGTTGGTTTTATAAGGTATTTTGAGTGTGTTTATAAAGATTATTACGTTTCGTTTTCAGCAATGTCTACTAGGGACTTATGAGATGATCCAGAAGTGTAGAAGCACTGAAAGACCCTAATCTAGAACTGGACACGGATTCAGAATATTCAAATGCATCAACACAAAGAAGTGATCACAATACAGATTCAGAGCAGTCAGAGGCAGGTGTTGACAGTAATCGTGATAGTCAGAGTAGTGATGACGAAGATTCAAACCATGGGTACTGGTATTCGAAGTCATGACTCAAATGGGCTGAAACTCCTCCGACTTCGAGCCGGACAAGGGCTCACAATATAGTGTCTCATCTTCCAGCTGTCACAGGAGAGGCAAGGGCGAACAAACCTACAAAACCAGTGGATGCATGGCTACTTATGATTGACGAGGCTATGATTGATCAAGTGGCTGAGTATACTAACACCAAGATCACAAACATGGTAAAGAATTACGGCCACAATGCAATGAAGTGTCAGTTCACAAGTCATACTGATAAGACTGTGATGAAGGCATTGTTGGGACTTCTGATTCTTTCGGGAGTGTTCAAATCTAATCACGAGGATGATGAACTTCTTTTTTCTACGGATGGAACTGGAAGGGATATATTTAGAGCCACTATGTCACTCAGAAGATTACTTTTACTGCTAGCTGCGCTTCGTTTTGACGATGTTATAACTCGAGAGGGAAGGAGAGCTGTAGACAGCCTTGTACCCATATCAGAGCTCTTCAATGAACTTCTCTTGTGAAATGCCAGTTGAACTATTGCTGTGGTGAGTACCTTACTGTTGACGAAATGCTAGTGTCTTTCTGAGTTAGGTGTGCATTTACAAGACATATGGCCAACAAACCGGCCAAGTATGGACTGAAAATATTTTGCCTGTGTGATGCCAGTGCCTAACCCCCGACACCTACTGGCACCAACCCTAACAGTTCTGGCCCTTATTGAGCCAGTGGAATACACAAACCGCAATATAACTTGAGACAATTACTTCAGTTCAATGGAACTTGTCAACGAACTGCGTAATAAGGGTCTAACGTATGTAGGTCCTCTTAGAGCAAACAAGAGGGAAATGCCAAAATAATTTTTGCCTAACAGACAACGTGAAATTTGCTCATCCAAATTTGGTTTCACTGGGACTACTACATTAGTCTCATATGTACCAAAAATCAAAGGCTGTCATCCTCATATCATCGATGCACCACGAGAAATCCGTGCTACATCGAGAGGATAAAGAAACCAGGAACTAGATTTTTATAATGTAACAAAACCTGGAGTCGATTCCTTGGACCATATGTGTGCAAATTATAATGTTGGAAGACGTTCAAAGCGATGGCATTTAACACTGTTCTCCAGATGTGTTGCCATTGCTCTTGAGCAAATTCATTTGTGATCTTCAGTTCTGTCAATTCTAACACTACCATTACAAGGAAAGACTTCCTTGTTTCAGTGTGAAAGACACTTATTCAGGGGCATATGGTGGGAAGATACCACGTGAGCTGAGAAGCACAATCAATAGAGTGAGTGGTATTACAGGTGAACCAGGTGAGCTCAATAGAGATCCACAAGCAGAACCAAGATCAGGGCCTCCAAAAAGAGGATGGTGTCATATCTGCCCCAGAAAGATGGACAGGAAATATGCAGTGAGGTGTGGCAAGTGCCACAACACAATATGTCCCCAGCATGCCGACCAAGCAACTGTCTGCAAGCACTGCCTTCCTTAGCTCTGTGATATAGGATTTTGTATTTATATTAATTATATCGTGCCTGTCATAAAAAAAAAAAAACTACTTTATTTTATTTTAACATTATTGTTGAACTATTGTCTTCTGCTAATGGCAGTAACACTGTGATAGAGAAAAGTGATGTGAGGTTCAACGAGAAAAAAAGTTTTTTTAGTAAACAACTTATAATTTAGGTACATTGAGAATTTCCACTTATTTAACCTATGGAAAATGTTTAATTTGTGTTCCCTTTATTTTAGAATAGTGATGAAAATACTTAGCTTTGTGGTGATACCTTGTAATAATGAATCATTTGATTCAAAAAAAATTTTGTTATAATTTTATTAAATGGGGTCATGTACGACCCCAAGCCTACCATTGTCACTTTTTTTACCATACCAGCTAAGGGCATCGAGATCTTGATAGCCGATTATGGTGAAGTGAGATGAATATAGAGCAGTGCCGGAATGCAATGGTGGGGGAAACGGGAGACCCCGAGAAAACCCCACCGACTAGCGGCATCGTCCGGCACGATTCTCACATGCGAATACCTGGGAGTGACGCCGCCGGCAATCGGACCTGTTTCGCCGTGGTGGGAGGCGAGTATTCTGGCCATTTCACCACCGCGGCCCGTTCATTGCAGAAGGAACGGCTGGAATTCAATTTGTGCATTGAACAATGTAACTCCCCCTCATTTTTGGGTAGTTATCTGGACATTAATATTCTAACGTGCACGGTAAACACAAAAGGTCGTCTTGTGTTTCTACCTCACACACTGAGAAAAATGTTTTGTTGGGTAAAACAAGATTTGTTTGTACAACCAAATTATTTGTTTGTATAGGAGCAGTGAAATATTTTGTTGCTGAAACCAAATTATTTTGTTGTTCTCTTATGGTTGCCCCAAACTGCAAGATCTGGTTGTTACAACTAAAGATTTATTTGGCTACATGAACATGAAACAGTTTGGGCCGATATAAAAGTATTTTACAAGTTCGGCCGAGTTTCGAACCTAGATCACCTGCGTCCGAGCGCTACGCCTTAGTATTCTCAGATAACGTGACAACTTATAACGTCGGGAAGCTTTCAAATATACATATATATACACACACACGCACACACACACACTGCAAATATTGGGCAACGTGTGCAAACAAATATTTCAAGTTTTGCATCTTTACTTGTCAGTTTCTTTGCATTGTTTTATTAATGTGTTTGTACTTGTTAAGCACACTGTTGAAAAAATCTTCATTTTACAGAAAAGAGCTGGTAAAAATTTATCCAGGAGTGTCCGTAAACTCTCCGTAAGATTACGGACACATTGATTTTTAGAAACGGACTTTCCGTAAATTTCACCAAAAAAATACAAACATACGCTCGAGATGTATTTTCGAACGAAGGCAGTCAAATGAGTGACCAAACAAATACATACAGTTGGTTCAACAAAATATTTAGCTGGCAGCCTAGTTTTTTTTTGGTCCAACACACAGATTTTTTTTATTCAAACATATATTTTGTTAAACGAACAAAAGTAATTTTGTTGCTTTTCAAATTTGGTTTGTTCAACGACATATTCTGTTAGGGAATCTAAATGTATATTTTACCCTATACAAAGAGATATTTTGTTCCGTAATTTTATCCCACATACCACCGTTTAAAAGCAATTTGCAACTAAGTTGGAGGACTCCAAAGTAATATGTACAGCATTACTATTACATCCTCGTCTGTGTTAGGTGCATGTTTTCTTTTCGTATATTAACATTACTGAGAACATGTATAGTAGTTTGGTCCAAATAAAACCGTTTTCAAAAACACCCTGGAATGCGTTTCAGAATTGGATTTTTGGAATTTTGGCCATACTCTGGAAATACAGTTTTGTATCATGTTTTTTTTTTTGGAACGATAGAGCACAGAGCATTGCCTTATCGTCCGCAAGAAATAATCTCGCGTTTCACCTCGACAGTTATCACCTAAAATTTAATAAATATTGCGAAACTATGGCAGTTCGATGAAGTTTGAGAAGCTGTTATTTAGGATATATCATGCATAAAATTTTAATGCATCTTCTGTAATAGAAGCTTTGGCGAAAGATCGATAAATCCAAGATGGCGTGTGGGAATCCGCCTTAGTGGGCAATCTACGTTGAAGCAAGTACTTATCAGTTCATCAATTTCAAAGATTACCGTACCAAAAAAAAATAGCAATCTACATATATTGCCAAATTTTCTGTTAAACATATTTGTTTTTTTAATATAACATAAAAATTTACATCATACAAAAATTACGAGGTAGTAATATGTAGAAATAATTTCTAAACGTAGCAGTATTCTCTGAAAATTTTGCGTTAAATATTTATTTTAAAAGAGGTATCTTCAAAACTGATGGATTGAGAAGGAATTTCTTTAACACCAATTGTCCATTTAAACTCCCGAGGATGCAGACTTGGCTGGCAGAACCATAAAACTCGAACGGCCTGTACACTAGGGATGTTGAAAAAATATCGATGTACCGATATGACTATATTAGGCTTATATCAACGATATATCGATTTAAATCGTCGGTACATTCAACGATATTTGATCGAAATCACTAAATTTTTCTAAGTATCGAATACAATTATTTTAAAAGTGCTTTTAATAAGCTCTGTTTTGAATACAAATATTGAGTTATAAATTTATATTTTGGCAACATGCACTACACCTTCCTGCAATACCTAGTTTCCTCAATATGTATTAAGCCAAGCAATTTTACATTCGTCGGGTTCTTTAATAAATACAATATCGAATTCCGATATACCGAAGATCGATATTTTTCATTCGATAAACTGTTTCGTAAAACGACACATTTATAAATAACCAACATAAATAATACCGATATTGTTTTTCCATGTTTTAACATTCCTGCTGTAGATATAGTCTATTTCTTAACTCTACGTTAACGTTGGATGGAGTTGTGAACGGTATACCTGGGTGTCCAATTTCACTCCATCGTTCCCGTGGGAAGAATATATACGACTGCGGGCAAAGTGTCTCTTGTAGATGGCCCACGACAATCTCCACACCATCAGCTGTCGTGTCCAGGCGGATATCTCCTTGTAGCACTCCGGGGGTACCCTAGCCCCCCTTTCCTAAATCGCCGCATCACCTCATAAAGAGGCAGGCCCTCCCGGCTAACAAAAAAGGGGGTGCAAGTCCCCCCTCTAAACTATCAGCTTTGCTCTTCTCAATTGTTCGGAACAATATCGCGGACAAAGGAGGCCAGGATGCTGAATGTCACAAATCTATTTTTTCTTCTTTTTATGTGAGTGTAAAACCCTCCCCCTACTCCATCCCCTTATGAAGAAGCGTCCATACCCTTCACCACCCTAACAACTAACACAGTTGCCAGCGAGAGAGGGGGGAGGGGGTCGACGAAACTGTTTGCGGTGTGCGTGCGTGGTCCAGTTTGATTGCCCCGCGCTCCACGCTGATTGGTTCATTGTAGGGGCGAGACGCGGAGGCCGTTGATTGGAGCGCTGCGGTCAGACAGTGTCGCCTGCCGTTATCTCGCCCTCCATTGTCCGCCGTGGACAAGGGAAGGTCGCTGATGGCAGGGGTGAGCTCGCCACAGCATCACAATGGACCAGCGGAAAAGCAGGACGCCCCATGGACAAAGCCCACGCAATTATCACTCGCGTATAATATTAAACGCGCCCCCCGTTTAACGCGTTATTGTGGACGCTCTGATGGTCCGTGCCCTCAGATAAAACAATTAAAAGTATTACTACAATGTGATTTAAATTGCTAAATGAATTGTATTTATCCGCTAACGCCCTCTCATCGTGCAGAAAGATTAATCGCACGGTTCGAGGGACGAGGAGGGTTGGTGAAGTCTCTGGGTTCGTTTCCCCGCTAGACCCCTCCCCCCCCTCAAATTCCTATCAAATAAGACATTTTAAGCACCTCAACCAATGTCCGGCCACAAGGAAGCATTGAGACGCCGATGGAAAATAGCATAAACGACCATCGCGCATATTATGTTTGCTCAGAATTTTAATCGGTGACTGCGGAGTAGTATTACAGCAATATGTTCAGGAAAGATACGAAATTGTCACTATTTTTAAAACACAGTTTTACAGGATAAGAAATATCGTAAACTGAGACAGGCTACTTATGGGGGTTGGGTAAGCTATGGTGAAGAGTGGAAAACATGTACAGTTAGGGATTGTTTTTGGGGGAATGAACTAAATTTAAATTATGCAGATTTCGGCAGCGTGTTTTAGAATGTTGAAGAATTGTCTGTTGTATATGATATGTATAAAAATCAATTTATTTCTTTAAGAAAAGATTCTGGAAATAAAGCGTTTTTTAAGTTTTTTTTGTACAGTGTAGTGCAGTAATCTAGCATAAATAGAACATACAGTCATACATTAGACTTGTATCTCACCATGACCTATAGTATGTTGCAACCTGAACATTTTTGGAGTAATAATTATCCTGTAAAACACTTTTAAAGACACAAGAATTCATACATTCCCCTCTACGAAAACTGGACATTTGTGAAGATGTGTCGTTTCTATCCCGAGTACCTTGAGTGTTTGAGAGAGCAGACAGAAAAGTTATTAAGAAGTAGCAGGTCATGTATCCAAGAAATTGTATTACGTTTAGTATCTTTTAGGCTATTAGCGGAAAGTGCAGAGGAAATTTTTTACACAAACATTTTCATCTGAATAGACGCAACGTATGTAGTATATTTCACAGCAATTAAAAATTAAGCCTTAGGGTTACCATAAAATATAGTATTATTTATAATAAATCTTCCTTTTGAGAAGTTGACACAAAATGCTCTCTTTACCATTGTTAGTGCTAACTCAGGTTTCAAATAAATATACAGTTTCCAGTTTACTGCATAAAATTTTTTTAGATATTATTTAAGTGTCTACTACATGTATTAAGAAGTTATATAACTTGGCCAGTATTGCTACCACTATGCTGACATGGAATTACGTAAAAAATGCGTTTTTTAAACTAATATTTAATTTATAATTTAAAGTATGGACCATTCTTAGGGATTCTGCCACTTGCAACAGAGCCAGACTGTCCAAGCAAAATTGATTAAAAAAGAGTAACACCCAGTTATTATTCCCACATTAGAGATGTCCGATAGAAGAAGCACAAGTTCCGCGGTTACGATGAGGAAAGACTGGCGCTAACAGGAGCTGGTTGTAGCAGATGGACTGATCTACCCTGACTCTACAGCCTGGAGAGCAAGCGACGGAATATAATGGTTAGAAAATAAAACTTCTAGAAATCCGCCGGCCAGCGGAAACAGCTACCAAGTATTCCACACGAGAAAATCCAGGACGACCTTTCCGGGAACCGAACCCGGATTACATAGGCACTAGGCGAACTGTGAACAGCTGCGAATATGCCAGCCAATAACATCTGCAACGAAACAGCAGAGGTTTGGCTTAGCGATTATCATTATTATTGTTTACGTAACAGCCGTGAGTCCATTTTGGTAAGAAAAGTGGGTGTTTGGAACAAAACCGCAATGTTACAGAGCTACAACTCAGTTTTTCACACCTAAGTCTATATATAATTTGTAATGTCTGGGGCATTAGTGGACACGTACGTGACTGTAAATGTGCAGGAGATAATAAATCACCCGTTTTTTTCAAACGTTCAATTTCTATGTTATACAGAATGATTAAAAAATCGTATTACAACGCACTAGGGTTGGTAGTACATGGCCAGTGGAACAACAATTTGCAATAAACATGGGGTCGGTAACAAGTCCTTACGTTGCTACAGGGCATCAAAGTACAATATGTTTGTAGGCTACACGCAATTAACGTGATATGCGCTGACCTTGCAATGAATGGCGTACAGCAGTTGGTCACAAAGTTCAAGAAACTGTTCCGAATGGTGACCACCTTCACGGATGCACAATCGACAACGGCTGAGCATGCTGTCTTCAGTCTCCGTTACGACGTCTTGAGGATCCTGAACGTGAGCTGCAGCGATATGGATGTGCGCGATGAGGCTCACAAACGAATCCACGGGAGTCTCGTACACTAGCCACTTCGTGTAGCCCCAGAGATCAAAGTCCATCTTGGTGAGATCAGAGGAACGTGGTACTGGCCCGCCCCGTCCAATCCAAAGATGTCCGTCCAAATGTGCCACTGAGAGACTCGCGCAGCGCCACCGCTAGTGTGAAATGGACTGGTGCACCACTATGTTGGAACCACATGTGGCAGCGAACACCCACAAGTACCTCTCCCATGAGTCCAAGCTGTGTTTTGCGGAGGAAGCGAAGGTAAACTAACTTCCACGCCCTGCATGGTAGCAATGTAACCACATGTTTCCAACACCATGTTTTTAGCTGTGTTGTTCCACTGGCCATTTACTACAAGCCAAAGCGCGTTTTAACACGAATTTAGAATCATTCTGTATATACAACCCTACATAAAAAGTTACGTTTAAGATAAAATTAATTTATATGTAGCATTTCATAATTGTCCTTGAGTAAATAAAAGTTAGCCTATATAAAAAAAATATTTATGACTCAGATTAACAGTATTATGGAACATTCTTTCAATTAACTGTTTCAGCTAAATGTTTTTTTTTTTTCAAACGTTCTTCATACATTAGGCATCTTTCTTGTTGCTGATTTGGCTTTTTGTTGGGCTGTTGTTATGTAGATGGGGTCCTTTATATCCGCCTTGACGAACCTCTTCGAAAACTGGGGGTTTACTAGTTCCTCAAGGAAACATTCATTGTAGAACCTGTAGGTAACAAAAAACATAAAACATCCTCTTATGAGTATTGTATATGTGTAAACATTAACTGTAAATATATTGTAATTACGTTTAAAGTAATTGTAAATAATTATCCGTGTACGTGTTTTTTTCATGGTACATGTTAGTAACCGTCAGACACTAATCGAACAAAGCTAGCGATAAGAACATGTCTTTGCGTCATTACGTGCGTGTGTGTGTGTGTGTTTGTCGAAATCATTCGTTAAGAGGAAAACCCATCCAGAAGGCAATTTAGAAGTTGAACATTTTCCGAGACGTGGAAATATTATCTCAGGGGATAAAAAATGTTACATCACGTTGTGACTGTAAAACGCGTAGCAACATTGCCTTAGCGACTGTAATCTGTCGACTACAGGCTACCATAAAGTATGTATGGTTGGAGTCCAATAAGGTTTCTGCGATATGGCAACTTCCGTATCATCGTTGGAAGATTTACCTACATATATTACGTCTAGTGATTTCGAAACTTAAAACGGCATTTATATTTGTTTGTATTTTACGTCTCTTTGAATTATACACATTTTTAATTGGTTGTAATGAAGGCATGTTCGGTTATTTTAAATCCGCTCAGGTCAAACTGGTACAAGTATACCTATTAAGTAGTCCAAATCGCATTCTGTCTGGCATTTTCCTACACTTCAGTACGAGATGTGGGCATTTGTAGAATAGCCACGTTACAAATTTCACTTCCTGAAATTTTTGTAACTTTCAGGACATGTTCTGCGTGGTTTTTTCTGGTAAATGGCTCATCTCATTGTTTTCACCGAACATAACTATACTCAAACATACGACACACAATGTATACCTAGGCCCTACAGTATTTGTGGTAATTTTAATATTTTACTTGAAGCGATCAGTGAGTATTTTAAAACATTTGTAATAACTGTACATGATGTATAGATGGACGATAACCTAGTGTATCATTTTGTTCCAAGCTAGTTAAATAAATCCATTGAAGTATAATAATTAAAGTGTATTAGCCTCGACTGTATTCTCGTTGTGTTTCTTGAAACTGAGAGCGTATTCAGCTCGGCTAGACAAGCTACATACTTTGTCGCTAGTTGTAAGAACTGAGGGCGTATTAAGCTCGGCTAGACAAGCTACATACTTTGTCGCTAGCTGTAAGAACTGAGAGCGTATTCAGCTCGGCTAGACAAGCTACATACTTTGTCGCTAGTTGTAAGAACTGAGAGCGTATTCAGCTCGGCTAGACAAGCTACATACTTTGTCGCTAGTTGTAAGAACTTTGAGCGTATTCAGCTCGGCTAGACAAGCTACATACTTTGTCGCTAGTTGTAAGAACTGAGAGCGTATTCAGCTCGGCTAGACAAGCTACATACTTTGTCGCTAGTTGTAAGAACTGAGAGCGTATTCAGCTCGGCTAGACAAGCTACATACTTTGTCGCTAGTTGTAAGAACTATATATACAACAAATTTTAGTAAATTTATTTATAACTATTTTTGTCATGTGACGTTGCTTTGCTCTCTTTAAAATTTTGTTTAATTTATCATGCAATACCACAGATTGTAATTTTTTGAGAGCTGAAATTAATTGTAATTTGTGTTAATGTTACAAAAATCCCAATTTCTGTTAAAGATGAATTAGGAAAATGAAGACTGCTGAGGCTTGTACATGTGAGCTGTATCTAGGCAACAACATAATATGTACTACAAATGTTACTTTGTGTGGGCAACTATGAGAAATTTGCCTGTACAAAGATTGTGCTATTCTGTCACTCCAGAATTCGTCGTCCTTTTCGATGACTTCATACGTCATCCAACAGGAAGTGTAGACCACAAGTAACGATACTTTCTGCCAGTTATGTGCAACCGCCCTTGCACTTGATAATAATAATTAGAATCACGCCTTAGTAGTGGTTCCTCATTCACAATCGCTCAGTAACTCATCTGAAATTGGTAAATAATTAATAATTATAATAAAAATATAGCAGAAATACTATACAAAATATTACTTAAATTCTTGTTTGCCTAAGTCATAATTTTACTTGGCAATACAAAAGTGCTATACATAACACAAATATGGCTGAACATATTTACCTGGCCACTATCGACAGCTTCTTTGGGATTTGCGTACTTATCTGCAGAAAGAAAGTACTTTACTTCCATGATGGCATCTTAACCCTCCAAACCATCTATAATGACAGAATTCTACGTGACTCTATACGAATTAATCGGACTACAAAATGATACTATTAAAGTTAAGAAAAGTAGTTCTTAAAAAAATTTAGCTACCTGGAGTTGCACCGAGAAAAGGATATTCAGGATCTACGAATAAGCCGCATTCTATTGCCACTATTCCATGTTCCTCAGCCATGTTGCGCTTTGCTACAGGTTCGTTAGCAATGCTGTACAGGATGTAGGAATAAGCCGCATTCTATTGCCACTATTCCATGTTCCTCAGCCATGTTGCGCTTTGCTGCAGGTTCGTTAGCAATGCCGTACAGGATGTAGGAATAAGCCGCATTCTATTGCCACTATTCCATGTTCCTCAGCCATGTTGCGCTTTGCTACAGGTTCGTTAGCAATGCCGTACAGGATGTAGGAATAAGCCGCATTCTATTGCCACTATTCCATGTTCCTCAGCCATGTTGCGCTTTGCTACAGGTTCGTTAGCAATGCCGTACAGGATGTAGGAATAAGCCGCATTCTATTGCCACTATTCCATGTTCCTCAGCCATGTTGCGCTTTGCTACAGGTTCGTTAGCAATGCCGTACAGGATGTAGGAATAAGCCGCATTCTATTGCCACTATTCCATGTTCCTCAGCCATGTTGCGCTTTGCTACAGGTTCGTTAGCAATGCCGTACAGGATGTAGGAATATGCCGCATTCTATTGCCACTATTCCATGTTCCTCAGCCATGTTGCGCTTTGCTACAGGTTCGTTAGCAATGCCGTACAGGATGTAGGAATAAGCCGCATTCTATTGCCACTATTCCATGTTCCTCAGCCATGTTGCGCTTTGCTACAGGTTCGTTAGCAATGCCGTACAGGGTGTAGGAATAAGCCGCATTCTATTGCCACTGTTCCATGTTCCTCAGCCATGTTGCGCTTTGCTACAGGTTCGTTAGCAATGCTGTACAGGATGTAGAAATAAGCCGCATTCTATTGCCACTATTCCATGTTCCTCAGCCATGTTGCGCTTTGCTACAGGTTCGTTAGCAATGCCGTACAGGATGTAGGAATAAGCCGCATTCTATTGCCACTATTCCATGTTCCTCAGCCATGTTGCGCTTTGCTACAGGTTCGTTAGCAATGCCGTACAGGATGTAGGAATAAGCCGCATTCTATTGCCACTATTCCATGTTCCTCAGCCATGTTGCGCTTTGCTACAGGTTCGTTAGCAATGCCGTACAGGATGTAGGAATAAGCCGCATTCTATTGCCACTATTCCATGTTTCTCAGACATTTTGCGCTTTGCTACAGGTTCGTTAGCAATGCCGTACAGGATGTAGGAATAAGCCGCATTCTATTGCCACTATTCCATGTTCCTCAGCCATGTTGCGCTTTGCTACAGGTTCGTTAGCAATGCCGTACAGGATGTAGGAATAAGCCGCATTCTATTGCCACTATTCCATGTTCCTCAGCCATGTTGCGCTTTGCTACAGGTTCGTTAGCAATGCCGTACAGGATGTAGGAATAAGCCGCATTCTATTGCCACTATTCCATGTTCCTCAGCCATGTTGCGCTTTGCTACAGGTTCGTTAGCAATGCTGTACAGGATGTAGGAATAAGCCGCATTCTATTGCCACTATTCCATGTTCCTCAGCCATGTTGCGCTTTGCTGCAGGTTCGTTAGCAATGCCGTACAGGATGTAGGAATAAGCCGCATTCTATTGCCACTATTCCATGTTCCTCAGCCATGTTGCGCTTTGCTACAGGTTCGTTAGCAATGCCGTACAGGATGTAGGAATAAGCCGCATTCTATTGCCACTATTCCATGTTCCTCAGCCATGTTGCGCTTTGCTACAGGTTCGTTAGCAATGCCGTACAGGATGTAGGAATAAGCCGCATTCTATTGCCACTATTCCATGTTCCTCAGCCATGTTGCGCTTTGCTACAGGTTCGTTAGCAATGCCGTACAGGATGTAGGAATAAGCCGCATTCTATTGCCACTATTCCATGTTCCTCAGCCATGTTGCGCTTTGCTACAGGTTCGTTAGCAATGCCGTACAGGATGTAGGAATAAGCCGCATTCTATTGCCACTATTCCATGTTCCTCAGCCATGTTGCGCTTTGCTACAGGTTCGTTAGCAATGCCGTACAGGATGTAGGAATATGCCGCATTCTATTGCCACTATTCCATGTTCCTCAGCCATGTTGCGCTTTGCTACAGGTTCGTTAGCAATGCCGTACAGGATGTAGGAATAAGCCGCATTCTATTGCCACTATTCCATGTTTCTCAGACATTTTGCGCTTTGCTACAGGTTCGTTAGCAATGCCGTACAGGATGTAGGAATAAGCCGCATTCTATTGCCACTATTCCATGTTCCTCAGCCATGTTGCGCTTTGCTACAGGTTCGTTAGCAATGCCGTACAGGATGTAGGAATAAGCCGCATTCTATTGCTACTATTCCATGTTTCTCAGACATTTTGCGCTTTGCTACAGGTTCGTTAGCAATGCCGTACTGTATGCCTTTTGTACTGAAGTTACCATACAATATGGAGTGAACTAATTTTTTGCAAGATGTCGTTGCCCTCATTTTATATACCCTGCCAAAATTTGAAGCAGTTAGTAACTTCCTCCTCTCTGTATTCCACAGGTGACAGCTTGAATTCAACACAATCATTTTCTGTAGCTGATCGCTCTCGTCTTCAGTCCGCACGAGGCCAGCAAGAAAATTATTAATTTATTTTTTCGTCAAGCTCTGATGCTGTTATTGCACTCTCTGGTTCATCTTGTCCTGTCTGTACCAAACCATAGTGCTCATCTGCAGCGTAGAGTTTTTTTTCTCGCTTTCACTTGTTTCTTGGTTTTGTGCAACTTTTGATGTTTCCTGTTTTCCCTTGCTCGTTTCTGCTGGTCAACGAATTTTTTTGTGTACATTCCTAGAACATCAATAAGAAAAACATATATGTGTTAGTTTTTTTTAAATTTACTTCTATTAAATTTAGTACTGTATAATGACAAATATTTTATAGGCAGGTCACCGCACCGAATTTTTTTTTTGTGGTGTACGAAAAATAATTAAATATTGGCCACAAATGTTTTGTAAGAACATTTCCATTTTTTTTAATACACCACATAAAACATTTGGCACAAAACACTTCATGGCTGCCATAACATTTTTCTTACAGTGCTCTCACCTGGGCTGTTACCACCCAACATTGTTTTATGGATTATTATCATATATTCACCCACATTATTATCATATATTCACCCACATTTATATCGTATGTTCACCCACATTATTATCATATATTCACCCACATTATTGAATGATACAGCAGCAGCAGAACAACGCGTTTTGTACTGTCCTCTAAGAGCATAATTTATACGCTTTCCTGCAACATGTTTGTTTACGATACTGTTGAATAATTCCAACAAATTGTTGTTATGGTCTGCTATGAGACTTGAAACATGCCTGGAAACACTTTCACAAATAATCTTCATTATTTCTTGCAGTAAACCACATTATTTAAGCTCAGGGACGTGGTATTTCTCCCTCTTTGTTACCATTGCAGAAATATACATCGCAATGCTCATGGTCACCGAATATGTGCAGAGGTGCGTTTTCTACATCTGCTTTCAGCATACATATACGTGTGTTCTGTGGTCCATTTCCCGCAGCTCTGTACTTTATTGTCTTATCTACAGCAGTTCGGAATCTCGGTATTTCCTGCTTCAAAATATTTGTGGAGGTCACCGGGAACTTTGTGTTTTTGGTAAGATCGGTTAGCTTATGGCAGTAGTTGCGAAAAACGTGATTCTTGCAGTCCACCTTTTCCACCATCAGATTAGGACCATAGGGCATTGTATGAAACAGTTTCCTATGTACACAGCTATCTCCATTGCCTGTCAACATTAATACAAAATTAGTCTACAAAAAAGCATGTTAAATAAATATGTCTACAAATATAATCATAGCTAATACACAAGTGTATTAATGTAATCAACCATTTTACAAACAGTAAGTATCTCAGCGATAAGTTTGTTGAATTTAAGGCCAAGTAATTTTTCGGTTTTTAAGAAAACCATCCGCTATAATATCTGCTTCCATGCTAGTCGCAATTATTTTCCAGTCAAGGAAACACATGTGGCTGGTGGTGTTTGCTTTGCATTTTGACACGATGCACAGATAGAACAGTGCCGATTTCTAACACACACACACACACACACACACACACACACACACACATATATATATATATATGTATGTGTGTGTGTGTGTGTGTGTGTGTTAGAAATCGGCACTGTTCTATCTGTGCATCGTGTCAAAATGCAAAGCAAACACCATATATATATATAACACCTTTCCTGTCTTATAAGCAACAATGGATGCCTGGAAGCAAAACTGATACATACCTAAAGACAACCAATTCTGTAGAAAATACTGTAAAAAAACTATAGTACGTTTATATGTAACTTAACTTACCACACCCGATAGATAGTCGTCATTAGTTTTGTAACTGCGCTTACATCACGCTCTATCGGCCACCATTGTACACATTGGAACTCCATCACTATCTACGCTTCCATCCCGAATGGCAATGGCTTTTTCTTCCTCAGCAGCATCTAGCATAGATTGTAATGCTGCATCGTCAATGGCTTCCGAAACCTTCATGTGCTTTAAGAAAGTTTTGTTACTCATGCAGTGCATATCAACCCCAGCAGGAAATTACAGTGAAGAATATCCTCTTCCTGTCGCTAGTATACTGTGTACAGCAGTTTCGTTTATTGGCATGTGTGTGTGTCTTTATTTTCTCGATTTTCTGACATTATTTCAGAAACACTATTACACACTCTGCATTAAAAAATCCATGTACAATGGAATCCATCTACTTTCTCTTTCACAAAATCCATATCCATAAATGAACAATCCGTGCCCCCATGATGTTTCTCATTCTGAATTTGCGTGAACAGATATATTATATCAACAATTCTTCGCCCAGATAAGACATTAGCCACTGCTGGGGTACGAACACACTCGGGTTTTCCTTCCTTTGACATGTCGCCAGTAATCCCGTGGGAGAAGATGGGACATTTGTTGTGCACCGCTATATTAACACGAACTGGTTTCAGCAAAGCTGTGAGGAGTTTTTATAACGTAATCTTAACTCGGTAACAAAAAGCATTTCAACAATACTACGACAAAAATACATAGGTAATTAAATGTTGTAACATAAGTTCAAGACATTAATTTGTAGTACAAATGAGAACGATAGTTGTGACATTCTGGTAGCCCCTCATAGGATATTGTACCTCTACGTTCAAGGTCGAAAAGCAGATGGCGGTTTGCCATAACATAGTACTGTTACCTCTCACTTTTGCGTCTGTCTTCAGAAGATTGCAAAACTGTTGCTATGTCACTGCGAAAAAATATTTTAGAATTATAATTTACGAAATTTATACTGGTGCAAAAAAAAATGTCAATTTTGAAGTAGCTTACTGGGTATTTGGTACTGTGCTGCAGCCCGTTTCTTCAAAATTACACTCTGGCGAAATATTTGAAATTTGTCGCAATCAACTGTTTGAAGATATATCTAGATGACGGTCAATGGAAATGGTATCTCCGCACCTGAAAATTAATATTAAATCATAGCATAACAATGAATAATGCGCATTACATTTTGTATAACATGCATAGGCCTATATATGTCAAATATACAGTTAGGGTTAGCGTAAAAGATTAAATATACAGATGAAGTTATTATGATTTTCAACTGACAAAAGAATGTGTTCGTGAAACTCGAGTTGTTTGCTCTACGTCGCGTAGGGGGGACAATGTTCCAATATACATTACGTCTGCCACAATGGGGGAAATACGTGACTTTAAAAGTATTATAGGCCTACGTCGCGTAGTTGGGACAATGTTCTAATATACCTTACGTCTGCCACAATGGGGTGAAATACGTATCTTTAAAAGTATTATAGGCCTACGTCGCGTAGGTGGGACTATGTTCCAATATACCTTACGTCTGCCACAATGGGGGAAATACGTGCTTAAAAGTATTATAGGCCTACGTCGCGTAGGTGGGACAATGTTCCAATATACCTTACGTCTGCCACAATGGGGGAAATACGTGCTTTAAAAGTATTATAGGCCTACGTCGCGTAGTGGGACTATGTTCCAATATACCTTACGTCTGCCACAATGGGGGAAATACGTGTCTTTAAAAGTATTATAGGCCTACGTCGCGTAGGTGGGACAATGTTCCAATATACCTTACGTCTGCACAATGGGGGAAATACGTACCTTAAAAGTATTATAGGCCTACGTCGCGTAGGTGGGACTATGTTCCAATATACCTTACGTCTGCCACAATGGGGGAAATACGTAACTTTAAAAGTATTATAGGCCTACGTCGCGTAGGTGGGACATGTTCCAATATACCTTACGTCTGACCACAATGGGGGAAATACGTGCTTTAAAAGTATTATTGGCCTACGTCGCGTAGGTGGGACTATGTTCCAATATACCTTACGTCTGCCACAATGGGGGAAATACGTGTCTTTAAAAGTATTATAGGCCTACGTCGCGTAGGTGGGACTATGTTCCAATATACCTTACGTCTGCCACAATGAGGGGAAATACGTGTCTTTAAAAGTATTATAGGCCTACGTCGCGTAGGTGGACATGTTCCAATATACCTTACGTCTGCCACAATGGGGGAAATACGTGTCTTTAAAAGTATTATATCCTACGTCGCGTAGGTGGGACTATGTTCCAATATACCTTACGTCTGCCACAATGGGGGAAATACGTGTCTTTAAAAGTATTATAGGCCTACGTCGCGTAGGTGGGACTAATGTTCCAATATACCTTACGTCTGCCACAATGGGGGGAAATACGTGCCTTTAAAAGTATTATAGGCCTACGTCGCGTAGGTGGGACTATGTTCCAATATACCTTACGTCTGCCACAATGGGGGAAATACGTGTCTTTAAAAGTATTATAGGCCTACGTCGCGTAGGTGGGACTATGTTCCAATATACCTTACGTCTGCCACAATGGGGGAAATACGTGTCTTTAAAAGTATTATAGGCCTACGTCGCGTAGGTGGGACAATGTTCCAATATACCTTACGTCTGCCACAATGGGGGAAATACGTGCTTTAAAAGTATTATAGGCCTACGTCGCGTAGGTGGGACTATGTTCCAATATACCTTACGTCTGCCACAATGGGGGAAATACGTACTTTAAAAGTATTATAGGCCTACGTCGCGTAGGTGGGACTATGTTCCAATATACCTTACGTCTGCCACAATGGGGGAAATACGTGTCTTAAAAGTATTATAGGCCTACGTCGCGTAGGTGGGACAATGTTCCAATATACCTTACGTCTGCCACAATGGGGGAAATACGTACTTTAAAAGTATTATAGGCCTACGTCGCGTAGGTGGGACTATGTTCCAATATACCTTACGTCTGCCACAATGGGGGGAAATACGTGTCTTTAAAAGTATTATAGGCCTACGTCGCGTAGGTGGGACAATGTTCCAATATACCTTACGTCTGCCACAATGGGGGAAATACGTGTCCTTTAAAAGTATTATAGGCCTACGTCGCGTAGGTGGGACAATGTTCCAATATACCTTACGTCTGCCACAATGGGGGAAATACGTGTCTTTAAAAGTATTATAGGCCTACGTCGCGTAGGTGGGACTATGTTCCAATATACCTTACGTCTGCCACAATGGGGGAAATACGTATCTTTAAAAGTATTATAGGCCTACGTCGCGTAGGTGGGACAATGTTCCAATATACCTTACGTCTGCCACAATGGGGGGAAATACGTGTCTTTAAAAGTATTATAGGCCTACGTCGCGTAGTGGGACATGTTCCAATATACCTTACGTCTGCCACAATGGGGGAAATACGTGTCTTTAAAAGTATTATAGGCCTACGTCGCGTAGGTGGGACTATTTCCAATATACCTTACGTCTGCCACAATGGGGGAAATACGTCTTTAAAAGTATTATAGGCCTACGTCGCGTAGGTGGGACAATGTTCCAATATACCTTACGTCTGCCACAATGGGGGAAATACGTGTCTTTAAAAGTATTATAGGCCTACGTCGCGTAGGTGGGACAATGTTCCAATATACCTTACGTCTGCCAAAATGGGGGAAATACGTGTCTTTAAAAGTATTATAGGCCTACGTCGCGTAGGTGGGACTATGTTCCAATATACCTTACGTCTGCCACAATGGGGGAAATACGTGTCTTTAAAAGTATTATAGGCTACGTCGCGTAGGTGGGACAATGTTCCAATATACCTTACGTCTGCCACAATGGGGGAAATACGTGTCTTTAAAAGTATTATAGGCCTACGTCGCGTAGGTGGGACTATGTTCCAATATACCTTACGTCTGCCACATGGGGGAAATACGTGTCTTTAAAAGTATTATAGGCCTACGTCGCGTAGGTGGGACATGTTCCAATATACCTTACGTCTGCCACAATGGGGGGAAATACGTGCTTTAAAAGTATTATAGGCCTACGTCGCGTAGGTGGGACAATGTTCCAATATACCTTACGTCTGCAACAATGGGGAAATACGTGCTTTAAAAGTATTATAGGCCTACGTCGCGTAGGTGGACTATGTTCCAATATACCTTACGTCTGCCACAATGGGGGAAATACGTCTTTAAAAGTATTATAGGCCTACGTCGCGTAGGTGGGACAATGTTCCAATATACCTTACGTCTGCCACAATGGGGGAAATACGTGCTTTAAAAGTATTATAGGCCTACGTCGCGTAGGTGGGACTATGTTCCAATATACCTTACGTCGGCCACAATGGGGGAAATACGTACTTTAAAAGTATTATAGGCCTACGTCGCGTAGGTGGGACTATGTTCCAATATACCTTACGTCTGCCACAATGGGGGGAAATACGTGTCTTTAAAAGTATTATAGGCCTACGTCGCGTAGTGGGACTATGTTCCAATATACCTTACGTCTGCACAATGGGGGGAAATACGTGCTTTAAAAGTATTATAGGCCTACGTCGCGTAGGTGGGACAATGTTCCAATAACCTTACGTCTGCCACAATGGGGGGAAATACGTCTTTAAAAGTATTATGGCCTACGTCGCGTAGGTGGGACTATGTTCCAATATACCTTACGTCTGCACAATGGGGGAAATACGTGCTTTAAAAGTATTATAGGCCTACGTCGCGTAGGTGGGACTATGTTCCAATATACCTTACGTCTGCCACAAGGGGGAAATACGTGCTTTAAAAGTATTATAGGCCTACGTCGCGTAGGTGGGACTATGTTCCAATATACCTTACGTCTGCCACATGGGGGGAAATACGTGTCTTTAAAAGTATTATAGGCCTACGTCGCGTAGGTGGGACAATGTTCCAATATACCTTACGTCTGCCACAATGGGGGAAATACGTACTTTAAAAGTATTATAGGCCTACGTCGCGTAGGTGACATGTTCCAATAACCTTACGTCTGCCACAATGGGGGAAATACGTAACTTTAAAAGTATTATGCTACGTCGCGTAGTGGGACATGTTCCAATATACCTTACGTCTGCACAATGGGGAATACGTTCTTAAAAGTATTATGCCTCGTCGCGTAGGTGGAATGTTCCAATATACCTTACGTCTGCCACATGGGGGAAATACGTGCCTTTAAAAGATTATAGGCCTACGTCGCGTAGGTGGACTATGTTCCAATATACCTTACGTCTGCCACAATGGGGGAAATACGTGTCTTTAAAAGTATATAGGCCTACGTCGCGTAGGTGGGACAATGTTCCAATATACCTTACGTTGCCACAATGGGGAAATACGTGCTTTAAAAGTATTATACCTACGTCGCGTAGGTGGGACATGTTCCAATTACCTTACGTCTGCCACATGGGGGAAATACGTCTTTAAAAGTATTATAGGCCTACGTCGCGTAGTGGGACTATGTTCCAATATACCTTACGTCTGCCACAATGGGGGAAATACGTCTTTAAAAGTATTATTGGCCTACGTCGCGTAGGTGGGACTATGTTCCAATATACCTTACGTCTGCCACAATGGGGGAAATACGTGCTTTAAAAGTATATAGGCCTACGTCGCGTAGGTGGACTATGTTCCAATATACCTTACGTCTGCCACAATGAGGGGAAATACGTGTCTTTAAAAGTATTATAGGCCTACGTCGCGTAGGTGGGACAATGTTCCAATATACCTTACGTCTGCACAATGGGGGAAATACGTGCTTTAAAAGTATTATAGGCCTACGTCGCGTAGGTGGGACTATGTTCCAATATACCTTACGTCGGCCACAATGGGGGAAATACGTAACTTTAAAAGTATTATAGGCCTACGTCGTGTAGGTGGGACTATGTTCCAATATACCTTACGTCTGCCACAATGGGGGGAATACGTGTCTTTAAAAGTATTATAGGCCTACGTCGCGTAGGTGGGGACTATGTTCCAATATACCTTACGTCTGCCACAATGGGGGGAAATACGTGTCTTTAAAAGTATTATATACCTACGTCGCGTAGGTGGGACAATGTTCCAATAAACCTTACGTCTGCCACAATGGGGGGAAATACGTGTCTTTAAAAGTATTATAGGCCTACGTCGCGTAGGTGGGACTATGTTCCAATATACCTTACGTCTGCCACAAAGGGGGGAAATACGTGTCTTTAAAAGTATTATAGGCCTACGTCGCGTAGGTGGGACAATGTTCCAATATACCTTACGTCTGCCACAAAGGGGGGAAATACGTGTCTTTAAAAGTATTATAGGCCTACGTCTCGTAGGTGGGACTATGTTCCAATATACCTTACGTCTGCCACAATGGGGGGAAATACGTGTCTTTAAAAGTATTATAGGCCTACGTCGCGTAGGTGAGACAATGTTCCAATATACCTTACGTATGCCACAATGAGGGGAAATACGTGTCTTTAAAAGTAATATAGGCCTACGTCGCGTAGGTGGGACAATGTTCCAATATACCTTACGTCTGCAACAATGGGGGGAAATACGTGCCTTTAAAAGTATTATAGGCCTACGTCGCGTAGGTGGGACTATGTTTCCAATATACCTTACGTATGCCACAATGGGGGAAATACGTAACTTTAAAAGTATTATAGGCCTACGTCGCGTAGGTGGGACAATGTTCCAATATACCTTACGTCTGCCACAATGGGGGGAAATACGTGCCTTTAAAAGTATTATAGGCCTACGTCGCGTAGGTGGGACTATGTTCCAATATACCTTACGTCTGCCACAATGGGGGAAATACGTAACTTTAAAAGTATTATAGGCCTACGTCGCGTAGGTGGGACAATGTTCCAATATACCTTACGTCTGCCACAATGGGGGGAAATACGTGCCTTTAAAAAGTATTATAGGCCTACGTAGCGTAGGTGGGACAATGTTCCAATATACATTACGTCTGCCACAATGGGGGAAATACGTAACTTTAAAAGTATTATAGGCCTACGTCGCGTAGATGGGGGACAATGTTCCAATATACATTACGTCTGCCACAATGGGGTGAAATACGTAACTTTAAAAGTATTATAGGCCTACGTCGCGTAGGTGGGACTATGTTTCCAATATACCTTACGTCTGCCACAATGGGGGAAATACGTAACTTTAAAAGTATTATAGGCCTACGTTGCGTAGTTATGACAATGTTCCAATATACCTTACGTCTGCCACAATGGGGGAAATACGTACCTCTAAAAGTATTATAGGCCTACGTCGCGTAGGTGGGACTATGTTCCAATATACCTTACGTCTGCCACAATGGGGGAAATACGTAACTTTAAAAGTATTATAGGCCTACGTCGCGTAGTTGGGACAATGTTCCAATATACCTTACGTCTGAAACAATGGGGTGAAATACGTATCTTTAAAAGTATTATTGGCCTACGTCGCGTAGGTGGGACTATGTTCCAATATACCTTACGTCTGCAACATTGCGGGGAAATACGTGTCTTTAAAAGTATTATAGGCCTACGTCGCGTAGGTATAACTATGTTCCAATATACCTTACGTCTGCCACAATGAGGGGAAATACGTGTCTTTAAAAGTATTATATGCCTACGTCGCGTAGGTGAGACAATGTTCCAATATACCTTACGTATGCCACAATGAGGGGAAATACGTGTCTTTAAAAGTATTATATTCCTACGTCGCGTAGGTGGGACTATGTTCCAATATATCTTACGTCTGCCACAATGAGGGGAAATACGTGTCTTTAAAAGTATTATAGGCCTACGTCGCGTAGGTGGGACTATGTTCCAATATACCTTACGTCTGCCACAATGGGGGAAATACGTGCCTTTAAAAGTATAATAGGCCTACGTCGCGTAGTTGGGACAATGTTCCAATATACCTTACGTCTGCCACATTGCGGGGAAATACGTGTCTTTAAAAGTATTATAGGCCTACGTCGCGTAGGTGGGACTATGTTCCAATATACATTACGTCTGCCACAATGGGGGAAATACGTTCTTTAAAAGTATTATATGCCTACGTCGCGTAGGTGGGACAATGTTCCAATATACCTTACGTCTGCCACAATGGGGGAAATACGTGCCTTTAAAAGTATTATAGGCCTACGTCGCGTAGGTGGGACTATGTTCCAATATACCTTACGTCGGCCACAATGGGGAAATACGTAACTTTAAAAGTATTATAGGCCTACGTCGCGTAGGTGGGACTATGTTCCAATATACCTTACGTCTGCCACAATGGGGGAAATACGTGTCTTTAAAAGTATTATAGGCCTACGTCGCGTAGGTGGGACTATGTTCCAATATACCTTACGTCTGCCACAATGGGGGGAAATACGTGTCTTTAAAAGTATTATATACCTACGTCGCGTAGGTGGGACAATGTTCCAATAAACCTTACGTCTGCCACAATGGGGGGAAATACGTGTCTTTAAAAGTATTATAGGCCTACGTCGCGTAGGTGGGACTATGTTCCAATATACCTTACGTCTGCCACAAAGGGGGGAAATACGTGTCTTTAAAAGTATTATAGGCCTACGTCGCGTATGTGGGACTATGTTCCAATATACCTTACGTCTGCCACAATGAGGGGAAATACGTGTCTTTAAAAGTATTATAGGCCTACGTCCGTAGGTGGGACTATGTTCCAATATACCTTACGTATGCCACAATGAGGGGAAATACGTGTCTTTAAAAGTAATATAGGCCTACGTCGCGTAGGTGGGACAATGTTCCAATATACCTTACGTCTGCCACAATGGGGGAATACGTGTCTTTAAAAGTTTTATAGGCCTACTTCGCGTAGGTGGGACAATGTTCCAATATACCTTACGTCTGCACAATGGGGGGAAATACGTGTCTTTAAAAGTATTATAGGCCTACGTCGCGTAGGTGGGACTATGTTCCAATATACCTTACGTCTGCCACAATTGCGGGGAAATACGTGTCTTTAAAAGTATTATAGGCCTACGTTGCGTAGGTGGGACTATGTTCCAATATACCTTACGTCTGCCACAATGGGGGGAAATACGTGTCTTTAAAAGTATTATAGGCCTACGTCGCGTAGGTGGGACAATGTTCCAATATACCTTACGTCTGCCACAATGGGGGAAATACGTGTCTTTAAAAGTATTATAGGCCTACGTCGCGTAGGTGGGACTATGTTCCAATATACCTTACGTCTGCCACAATGGGGGAAATACGTGTCTTTAAAAGTATTATAGGCCTACGTCGCGTAGGTGGGACAATGTTCCAATATACCTTACGTATGCCACAATGAGGGGAAATACGTGTCTTTAAAAGTATTATAGGCCTACGTCGCGTAGGTGGGACTATGTTCCAATATACCTTACGTCTGCCACAAGGGGAGAATACGTGTCTTTAAAAGTATTATAGGCCTACGTCGCGTAGGTGGGACATATGTTCCAATATACCTTACGTCTGCCACAATGGGGGGAAATACGTGTCTTTAAAAGTATTATAGGCCTACGTCGCGTAGGTGGGACATATGTTCCAATATACCTTACGTCTGCCACAATGGGGGAAATACGTGTCTTTAAAAGTATTATAGGCCTACGTCGCGTAGGTGGGACTATGTTCCAATATACCTTACGTCTGCCACAATGGGGGGAAATACGTGTCTTTAAAAGTATTATAGGCCTACGTCGCGTAGGTGGGACTATGTTCCAATATACCTTACGTCTGCCACAATGGGGGAAATACGTGCTTTAAAAGTATTATAGGCCTACGTCGCGTAGGTGGGACTATGTTCCAATATACCTTACGTCTGCCACAATGGGGGGAAATACGTGTCTTTAAAAGTATTATAGGCCTACGTCGCGTAGGTGGGACTAATGTTCCAATATACCTTACGTCTGCCACAATGGGGGAAATACGTGTCTTTAAAAGTATTATAGGCCTACGTCGCGTAGGTGGGACAATGTTCCAATATACCTTACGTCTGCCACAATGGGGGAAATACGTGTCTTTAAAAGTATTATAGGCCTACGTCGCGTAGGTGGGACTATGTTCCAATATACCTTACGTCTGCCACAAAGGGGGGAAATACGTGTCTTTAAAAGTATTATAGGCCTACGTCGCGTAGGTGGGACTATGTTCCAATATACCTTACGTCTGCCACAATGGGGGAAATACGTGTCTTTAAAAGTATTATAGGCCTACGTCGCGTAGGTGGGACTAATGTTCCAATATACCTTACGTCTGCCACAATGAGGGGAAATACGTGTCTTTAAAAGTATTATAGGCCTACGTCGCGTAGGTGGGACTATGTTCCAATATACCTTACGTCTGCCACAAAGGGGGGAAATACGTGTCTTTAAAAGTATTATAGGCCTACGTCGCGTAGGTGGGACTATGTTCCAATATACCTTACGTCTGCCACAATGGGGGGAAATACGTGCTTTAAAAGTATTATAGGCCTACGTCGCGTAGGTGGGACTATGTTCCAATATACCTTACGTCTGCCACAAAGGGGGAAATACGTGCTTTAAAAGTATTATAGGCCTACGTCGCGTAGGTGGGACTATGTTCCAATATACCTTACGTCTGCCACAATGGGGGAAATACGTGTCTTTAAAAGTATTATAGGCCTACGTCGCGTAGGTGGGACATGTTCCAATATACCTTACGTCTGCCACAATGGGGGAAATACGTAACTTTAAAAGTATTATAGGCCTACGTCGCGTAGGTGGGACTATGTTCCAATATACTTACGTCTGCCACAATAGGGGGAAATACGTGTCTTTAAAAGTATTATAGGCCTACGTCGCGTAGGTGGGACTATGTTCCAATATACCTTACGTCTGCCACAATGAGGGGAAATACGTGTCTTTAAAAGTATTATAGGCCTACGTCGCGTAGGTGGGACAATGTTCCAATATACCTTACGTTGCCACAATGGGGGAAATACGTGTCTTTAAAAGTATTATAGGCCTACGTCGCGTAGGTGGGACTATGTTCCAATATACCTTACGTCTGCCACAATGGGGGGAAATACGTGTCTTTAAAAGTATTATAGGCCTACGTCGCGTAGGTGGGACAATGTTCCAATATACCTTACGTCTGCCACAATGGGGGAAATACGTGTCTTTAAAAGTATTATAGGCCTACGTCGCGTAGGTGGGACTATGTTCCAATATACCTTACGTCTGCCACAAAGGGGGAATACGTGTCTTTAAAAGTATTATAGGCCTACGTCGCGTAGGTGGGACTATGTTCCAATATACCTTACGTCTGCCACAATGGGGGGAAATACGTGCTTTAAAAGTATTATAGGCCTACGTCGCGTAGGTGGGACTGTTCCAATATACCTTACGTCTGCCACAATGGGGGGAAATACGTACTTTAAAAGTATTATAGGCCTACGTCGCGTAGGTGGGACTATGTTCCAATATACCTTACGTCTGCCACAAAGGGGGGAAATACGTGTCTTTAAAAGTATTATAGGCCTACGTCGCGAGTGGGACTATGTTCCAATATACCTTACGTCTGCCACAATGGGGGAAATACGTGTCTTTTAAAAGTATTATAGGCCTACGTCGCGTAGGTGGAAATGTCCAATATACCTTACGTTGCCACAAAGGGGGAAATACGGTCTTAAAGTATTATAGGCCTACGTCGCGTAGGTGGGACTATGTTCCAATATACTTACGTCTGCCACAAAGGGGGGAAATACGTGTCTTTAAAAGTATTATAGGCCTACGTCGCGTAGGTGGACTATGTTCCAATATACCTTACGTCTGCCACAAGGGGGGAAATACGTGCTTTAAAAGTATTATAGGCCTACGTCGCGTAGGTGGGACAATGTTCCAATATACCTTACGTCTGCCACAATGAGGGGAAATACGTGTCTTTAAAAGTATTATAGGCCTACGTCGCGTAGGTGGGACTATGTTCCAATATACCTTACGTCTGCCACAAAGGGGGGAAATACGTGTCTTTAAAAGTATTATAGCCTACGTCGCGTAGGTGGGACTATGTTCCAATATACCTTACGTCTGCCACAAAGGGGGGAAATACGTGTCTTTAAAAGTATTATAGGCCTACGTCGCGTAGGTGGGACTATGTTCCAATATACCTTACGTCTGCCACAAAGGGGGGAAATACGTAACTTTAAAAGTATTATAGGCCTACGTCGCGTAGGTGGGACAATGTTCCAATATACCTTACGTCTGCCACAAAGGGGGGAAATACGTGCCTTTAAAAGTATTATAGGCCTACGTTATTTATGAGTGTGTCATGAAGGTGAAGGACCAACACTGATGCATAAGAATGTTTATAAAATACTTACAGTGAGTGTTGTCGCGCACTGCTAACGGCTTCTACAAAAGCGCACTCCTCGCAAATGACTGAAAGTGGTATCAATGGACTATTTGAGGTAGTGTCTCGATCATTGCCACTGGAAATTTGGAATATTTACGTAGCATCTTCATAAAAATTACAACTTTGCGAAGACACGTATTTTAAGAACTATAACTTAATTTATTAGTGAGTTATTTATCTTTAACTATTTTAGAATATTTAACTTTCAGTGTTGATTGCATTATCATAACACAGATCATATGTTAGCATAGTTCTTTATTACAAAATATTTCGTTGTAAATACTTCTTACAGAGCACAGAAATTAATATTGTGTTGATCTTCGTTGTTTTCCTGGGGTATTTCATATACCGCTTGCAGAGCATTGAAAAAAGCTTTAAAAGGGCTGCACAAAAATTAAGAAAAAAAATACCCATTATACTTTTTAGATTCATATTTTATGTTTACTCGTATGAGCTTTGTGTGAGAAATGTGGTTACCTGAAACATTGTTCCTAATATGTCGTCTTCACGGCAACTCTCAACACAACACGGCGCTCTATTATTTGGGTCTAGTAAGTGCGAGACTGTAGTTGGTAGTTTTTCATTAGTTTTGCATCTCGTAGTAATGTATTAGTTTTATTTTATATTCCATGCAAAATATTAACCACATTTTAGTGAATTCAATGCATCAAAAATAGTAGTTTCTTACGCTCCTGCAACTTTGTCATACAACGATTTCAGCAACAAAAAAAAAAAAGTTGATTTATGAGCAACTCACTTTGGTGGAGCATGGGTAATTAAATATGTTGTAGTTTTGTTTAGCTGTCATTTATAATTTTATTAATCAACTAACTTGTACATTTTCGTTTCCCAAAAAAAAAAGAACTAAGTTACTATTTGTTTAATTATAATAAACTTAAGCAATGTTTATGTACTTGTTTTAACGTAAGAAACTAACTCAATTAATGCAATATTCTGTACGCGTATGATAGTACCCGTTTAACCATTTTTTTTTCTGTATTTACAGTAACGAACTTGGCGAAAATAACTTTCCATTTTTTTGTATTATTTACTCACGCAAGAAAAATATATCATTATTGGGCGTGTTAAAATATCTCCACCGCTGGAAATTAATTCTAATAACTTTCTTGTCGATATAGGAACCTTTTAATATCGTTCACTCTAAAATGGAATCAGTGACTGTTCACTGACTGAAAGTGAATTGTAGAAACTGCTCCAACAAGAATCTGTAGATAACTACAAATTGTATCAGTGAACTAAATTCACTAGTCGAAGAAATTAAATTCACAAATTGAAAAAGCAAAGAAGAAATGTGTACCCAGATGTACAAAGTATTGTGTAATTTTTCACATAATGTAATTCTGCTTTTACATGTCCGAACCTCAAGAAAATTTTTACGAAAATTAAATAAGCAAATAATCAAGTGAGTTTCGAACCGACCACACTTAAAACGTTGCACTAACATCCTAACTACTGAATCATGCTAAACCAAGTCCAGAATTGATTTTAATGTAATTATTATTGCTAACTTGCGTTGTGGATAAATTTTGCCCATCGCTTTCAGAAATAAGTGTTTATATTTGAGACTTTTTAAATTTACAGTAACTTCATAGAGAGGAACAGAGTGAAAATGAAAACTAATACAAACCAAATATCACACAACAACCGAAAAATAGGAATGAATACACACACAAACTGACATACTCTACATGAAAGTATAAGTTGCCAAAATAGGAATGAATACATACACAAACTGACATACTCTACATGAAAGTATAAGTTGCCAAAATAGGAATGAATACATACACAAACTTATATACTCTACATGAAAGTATAAGTTGCCAAAATACATAAATCACATAAAATACAAGATCAAAGAACGATTAGTAGAAAGTTTACTTCGGAAATGGTGGCAAACTATTACAATGTAGGTTAAACTCATGTGAAATGGTTATTGATGTGCAACAACATTTTTATCACAGAATAAAACTTAGTTTTCATATGATGGATTCATTAGTCGAAATTGTGCTTTTTAGTGTAATATGCGAACTAATGTTGTCTGTTGGCGAATCTGTTGTTTTATCACTTTTTCATCAGTCAGAATCGATAAAACAAGAGATTCGGCAGTAAAGTTACTGACTTAGTTGAAATTCCGCTGATTCTAATTAAAAGTGAACATAGCGATGATTTTATTATGAAAACATTTAATCGCCATCCATACAGAAAGTACTTATACAGTATCTGTGATGTAGCAGAAAAGTCTTCTTACTTAAACAGTAAAGTTGAAAGGGTAAATGAGTAGATAGACGTGCGTGGGTCTAACAAAGGGAAATATCTAGGTACACAAAATATGACTAAGAACTTTTCACTCGAAAGTTATAATATGTCAGTTCTGCGTTTTTCTATGTCACTGTTATAACAAAACTCGAAGTTGATATGTGCAGTCGCTGAGTTTGGTAATTATGTGCCCCACGGATGGGCGTAACTTTTTCTGTCACGGAGAAGTGAGAATTTTAACTTTCACTTCCCAAACGTTACATATTTGATCTTACTATGAATTTTTGCCACAGCTAGCTTCGGAACATTTCAATAGTGAGAAAACCAATTCCTCATTCGAATGTAGGTGAAATTACACTATGTAAACTAGACATAAAGATAGTCAATAGGACAAAAGATACTAATGTACAACTAACGTGCAAAAATAATAACATAATTAATAACCCTTCTTAAAACTACTAACGACAAGGAATAGAGTAAAGTGAAATCGTTAGAAGATTTTAATGACTATCACATGAATAAAGTGGCATATTTTCTCAATCCAAGCCACATTCAAAAGCAACTTTTTTACAATAAAAATTAATCAAGAGGCGACACGACTTTTTGAAGATTAGATTAATATTAATAATTTATCCAACATAGCGAGAAGAAAGAAAACGTATTCATTCTCAGAAAATGATAAAATTAATTTTAAATTAATCTCTAATTAGATATACGGCCATTTAGAATTTCGGTTGGAATACCGACTAGAGATGACGATGATACTCCTTCGGTGTCCTTTGATCACCCAAGCTCTTTGCTCGAACACAGAGTTCCCTATACTCCCACAGTGGCTCGAAGTGTTGGGGGACCATTACATTCCAGAGGCAGCGATGGATCCTTAGCAGTAGCATACGATCGTACTTCCTCGGGTCATCATCAGTTCCTGGATTCAAGTAATTTCTTCACAGTCCTTCATTAAATCTTATATTGTCCCATTTTAACCTCGACAAATTATATCATAATCATCACTTATATAAATTAGGGCTGGACAGCAGAGCAAAAAATTACTAACATTCCGTATCAGTTTGGATGACTCCTCAACATTCTTTTTGCCCTTATGAAGAATGAATAATAATATTCCTAACATAACAAAAACAAAAGTTGATCAAAAACAAAATTTGTCATAAGAAGTGTCGTCTCTTTACATTTGCAATACATTTTCAAGTTCATAGAGGTGAACGCAAAAGTTCCTGTATCAACAATAAATAATATGAAAACACAACAGTTTCGCCAGCATACAGAGACCGTTCTGATTATCATTTTTTACACATTCTGCTATAATAACTTTAAAATCATGAAGAAATTCAACAAATTATTAGCTTATCCTATCTGAAATTAACAAAACAAGTATACAAAAATATTTACAACTTACCAGATGTTACACTGTGTTAAAGGATGTTGAACATTAAACACTTTTTACACGATTCGTCTGATGTTGGTTTTATCATTTCGATGACTTTACTACAGTAAAGAATTAAGTACAAACATGAATAAAAAAATAGCAGCAGGCTGCTGTGAGTGCAGCCTGTAATTCACTGTAGTGCTCAAGATTCAAGAATCTTTCTCTTATGCATGACAATATGATAAAATGAAACTCGATTACACTCACTTGCCACTTTCCTTTTGTGAAGATGATGTAAGCATATCAGTAACCCTTGGATGGTCAGAGATGATAGCCATCTCCCATATGACTCGAGTTGTACGAGCTGTCTGGCTATGCGTGCTACACTCGCTTAGACCATCAGATCTAGTTCACTAAATAATTTATTCACTCGCTCATACAATCTCATATTTACCTTGCTTACATTGTCAATAATTAATAACACAAACAAGGCTACATGTTATAAAACACAAATATTTTAACAGTGTACTTACTGAATTTTCTATTGCCTTCCATTTTCCCTCAAAGCACGTGCAATTTTTTTTTTTTTTTACGCTCTTCTGGCAGAAGGTTTTAAACGTAGACTTGTATTTCCTTTCGAAAATCGCCAACTTTTTTTCTGCGTCATTATACATAAAATCTAAATATTTAGTTCATCACTGAAACATATTGGAATTCTACGTTTGATGGACACGTAGTCTCAGCTACAACTGAATTGTAGTGTAAGGAAAGAGTCCATTATCGACAGGATCAGTGTCTGTCGCTCCATGCACCATTATCTCACGCGCGCGTATTTTGTGTCACACAGTACGCCCTTGGACTCATAGTGGAAGATGGGCCTAACAACCATGCAATGAAATATAGAAATATAAAGCTAGTTTGGTAGTTCGCTCCATGGTACCCAGCAGTGTTAAAGCAATTTTTCCTGACTCTTGACACTTTCCAACAACAGCAGTTATGTGCCAACAACAAAATTTAATAACTGACAAAAAATAGCGACTGTCGATTGTCTTCACAATATACAACAAAAAATTATATGGTTATATTTTATTAGAATAGCCACATCATATCATTACAATGAGATCCAAGCGATCATTAGGCAGGCAGGCCCCTCAAGATCGGAATTGCAATGTGATCACAAAGCACACCCCTCAATGTCGGAACAGCAATGTGATCAGTAGGCAGACCCCTCAAGGCCAGAACTGCAATGCGATCTCTAGGAAGAACCCTCAAGGCCAGAACTGCAGTGCGATCTCTAGGCAGACCCCTCAAGGCCAGAACTGCAGTGCGATCTCTAGGAAGAACCCTCAAGGCCAGAACTGCAGTGCGATCTCTAGGAAGAACCCTCAAGGCCAGAACTGCAGTGCGATCTCTAGGAAGAACCCTCAAGGCCAGAACTGCAGTGCGATCTCTAGGAAGAACCCTCAAGGCCAGAACTGCAGTGCGATCTCTAGGCAGACCCCTCAAGGCCAGAACTGCAGTTCGATCTCTAGGAAGAACCCTCAAGGCCAGAACTGCAGTGCGATCTCTAGGAAGAACCCTCAAGGCCAGAACTGCAGTGCGATCTCTAGGAAGAACCCTCAAGGCCAGAACTGCAGTGCGATCTCTAGGAAGAACCCTCAAGGCCAGAACTGCAGTGCGATCTCTAGGAAGAACCCTCAAGGCCAGAACTGCAGTGCGATCTCTAGGAAGAACCCTCAAGGCCAGAACTGCAGTGCGATCTCTAGGAAGAACCCTCAAGGCCAGAACTGCAGTGCGATCTCTAGGAAGACCCCTCAAGGCCAGAACTGCAGTGCGATCTCTAGGAAGAACCCTCAAGGCTGGAACTGCAATGACTTCACGATTCAAGTAATACATATCATGTTCGTTTTACTTGACGTAGAACTTAGGCACGCGGAAAAGCATGCCAACGTCTAACTTTTTGCGCGAAATGTTGTTCGTGACTATAGGCCTATTACCAGTAATCTTGCAGGCCAAATCGTAGTGAGTCTTAATTGCATTGGATTTTTCATCCCGCGCGGAGTCACACGAGACTCTAGTACATTTTTGTTCACGGAGCTAGGGGGAGAACTGCGTTTGTAAGTTTCACCAACTTCAACACAGTACCAACTTTGCTTACATTATCTAAAGTTTCCCCAACTTCAACACAGTACCAACTTTGCTTACATTATCTAAAGGATGTGCTTCTTATTACACGTCACGTACTATCAAGTACGAGCTCACTGCTCTCACGAACAGAAATTTAATCGTAACATTTTATACTGTTGCCACACCCTGGCCGTTTTACAAGCATCGCATGTGATGTGATTGTCGAAAAATTACAATAACTTTGTGTTCCAATAATTTAATATACATATACGTTAAAGACTTTTACAGTTTTAGCGCAATGCAATAGTGATACCCTACCGTAGCGCCACAATAGCTGGCGGGTGAATTTACACGGAGCTTTGACAAGGCCAGCGTGGCGGTGGAAGAAATAGCTGTCGTTCTAAAAACATTAGTCTTCGTGTGATCAGTTGCGCGTTGGCCTATTCGCCGAATGTTCTTGTAACAGTTTTTATACAGCCGGGCCGTTACTAATACCAGCTACCGCCGGCTCTACCGTACTGTCGGCCCAAGCGCAGACATCTAGAGCCGCCAGAACTTGCGGCGCGCACAGTAACATGATTTTACTCAATTATGATCATTTACGTTCTAATAATAACACGAAATACCTTATTCCACTGGTTTATTTTCATTTTTTTTAAAATAATTGAATACAAGGTAAATTTTACATACATCTGAATTATGGTTGGTGCCAAGATTTGTGAGATAGTTGTGTCTGAGCGTGTCAAAAGTGAAACAAGACAATGTGTTTCAATATATCTTTGTTATATGTGAGTTGGCATAGTGATGTGTCCGCTAGCTACATTGCGAGTGTCCTTCCAGGGACATTGGCCACGGGAAAATATATCCAAGTGTTGGCCGAGACTAATAACAGCTGGTCGCTACCCCACCCGGTAGCTCATCTCGTATTCATGAGTTACTCGCAGCAGGGGTGCCACACTCTGCTTCTCCTCCCCTTCTAACTCCTCTTCATTGTCCGATCGCCAACCCCTGAAACACAAATGCACCGAATGAGCAACACGCTGGACCTCTTTCTTCGCACCATGCCAGATGGCTTGTCTGGCATCTACTCCGGGAATGAGTTTGGATTCACAATCAAAATACATGCAGTGAGTCAAAGTGAAACTCATACACTATTATAACAATGTATTTATTTGTGAACAGAAATGTTGGCATTAATACAAGAGGATTCATAAATAGTGGTCATTATTGTAGGCATGAATTTTTTACGTGTAGACAGTAAAAAAAAAAAAAAAGTACAACATGGGTTCGTAAATACTTGGTTTCTGAGTTCTATCTTTCAAAACAATGCTCTTAACCGCGAAGTGGCGAATTGCTTGGCCTCCACGCTCACCTGATCTGAACACCATCGATTTCTACTTGTGGAGTCATTTAAAATCTTATGTGTATCCGTACCCGGTGCATGACATATGTTACCCTTCGGAATCGAATTGATGCAGCTTGTGAGGCAATATGTAATACCCCAGGCCTTTGGGATCGTCTTCGCAGGGGGAATGTGAGGCCTATATCTGTATACACACCCAGGTGGTGGACATTTTGAATTCTCCTTTAGGGAGATGTAAAAATTTACGTGTCATAGATACACCTTCATATCTCGGAAACCAGGCATTTACGGACCCATGTTGTACTAAACCTTTTTTATTGTCTACATATGAGGAATTCAATATATACTATTCGCATTTTACGTGTGTAACAATAATGGTATTCTTGAATTATAATGTAACCACAGGCTAGTTAGTGTATACCGAAATTTACCAAGGTATCGTAGATTATTTTGTCGATATGTTGTTGGGGCACGTCAAAATGAAACTCTTACAGTTCTAGGGCAATATAAACACTGTACGTATGTGTTTCAACGCCAACATAATGTTATGAACTCAACTTGGATTATAAGAAGGAAGGATAGAAGGACGGGATTTAGAAGTTAGCTAAGCTAAGTGCGAAGACCAGTTTCTATAGAAATGGCTAGAGTCTTTTACTTAAACGTAGAACTCTTTACACTTACTGATATTCTACTGAAGATGTCCAATTGGAGAGAAAGGATGAAGGTTTAAGAGGTAGATCAGAGACAGTTAAGTTAACTCATGATTAGAGACCCGGATATTTCGCGGATTCATCTGAGGACAAGTTAAACTGCATTCACGTGTACATATGTGCTTGTGATTCCATTGGACTGTGCTGTACTTTGTTAGACAAGCACCGAACGACTTTCAACCAGTAACGAACCTGCAAGGAAAATAAGAACAGAATCCTATGTAACCTGGTCTGGGGTTGAAGTGGAGCAACAGCCAATGAACTACTTACTGATGCTCGAATGTATTAAGTATTGTGGATTGTAGTTTATTGCCGAATGTATTAAGTATTGTGGAGTGTAGCTTGTTGCTGAATGTATTAAGTATTGTGGATTGTAGCTTATTGCCGAATGAACCCGCGAAATTTTCGTGTCATTACTTGTGATACATGGGACTCTCCAGGTCTTACACCTGGACCCTTGGTCACGAAGTTCGCTGTCAAGTCGCCGA
This sequence comes from Dryococelus australis, assembly GCA_029891345.1. Lineage (NCBI taxonomy): Eukaryota > Metazoa > Arthropoda > Insecta > Phasmatodea > Phasmatidae > Dryococelus > Dryococelus australis. The sequence goes on along the minus strand of CM057006.1, from coordinate 5,930,160 downwards.
CTACGATCTCCCTTGTCACACTCCTCGACCCACCACGAGTGTCTATCGACGTCATTCACAGTGATTGGTCCCCGTCGTGCACCGTGGGTGGAGTTTGCCATAAGGTTGTTATGCTTACTCTGAAAAATACTTGGTTTGCCGGACCCGCACATTCCGCTATCCTTGGCATATGTTTTGGTACTTTATAGATAGAGATAGGAAAATTTCGCGAATTCATTTCAGTATAAGATAGACTTGAAACGCGTGTACAGTAAAGTCACATTTGCTATTGGATCATAGTTTATTGTGCACGCCCTAGACGACTCTGACCCAATAACAGACTTGCAAGGGAACAAGATGCGAATCCCATACTGCCATATGTGAAGTAACACTGGTGCAGTAGCCAATGGAAAAACATCTGAGGCTCGATTGTACAAAGGATTGTGGAGTCTAACCTACAGGTCATTGAACTTGCGAAATTTTCCTATCCCTAATTATAGATTACAGCTCTGACTGTATTTCCTATCCCTTATTATAGATTGCAGCTCTGACTCTGTATTTCCTATCCCTAATTATAGATTACAGCTCTGACTGTATTTCCTATCCCTTATTATAGAGTGCAGCTCTGACTCTGTATTTCCTATCCCTAATTATAGATTACAGCTCTGACTGTATTTCCTATCCCTACTTATAGATTACAGCTCTGACTCTGTATTTTGGTTTAATGTTTGGTAACTCGGCTGTGGCCTCGATACCGGCTCGTTATTTAAAGGTTGTTCACGATAAAGTGAGCACTTTTGAAATCAACCTTAGAAAAATATCACTGCACCTACCTGCATATATTTTAACGGCTGCACTGAGTGACATGCGCCCAGTAAGGTTGGTAACGATGGAAGGAAAGTAGTTCCATATCTTATCGTCGAATAAAAATTGTTGGGTAGCCATTTGTAATAACTTAAATTATTTCTATTGCTTTCTGTTTTTTTAATGCGTCGAAGTGTAAAAATTAGCAAATTTTTAAAATATTTACTTTTTTTAGAATTTTACAGTTTCACTAAACCCACCCATGGATAAAGTGATGAGGCCCTTACATGTGATAATTTTACGTAAGGCGGAAGAACACGCAACGTGCATAAGATCTACTTGTATACAAGTAGATCTTAAGCAGGGCTTTGAAAAATGCTCATTTTACCGTGAACAGCGTTTAGACAGGTGCGCGATGGAGACTTTCGTAACAATTAGTTTGTGGAGAGTTGAGAAGTACAAACAAGTTACAGTGTCATCATAGAGCTTCGTAAAGGACAATCATCGAGATGTCTTAAGACTATATGACATTGTTAAGGAACATCCTGAAGGTGTATGACTTTGACTTTGAAGGGGAGTTTATTTTGTACACTTTAGCAGAGAAATATGTATTTGTTAATCCAGAACCAAGACTGAAATAATGTAAATTAACAATTATATTTTTTGTTGAATGCTAATAACGCATGCTTTCTCCTAGTGTGTGTGTGTGTGTGTGTGTGTGTGTGTGTTTCACTTTGACTTTCTGTATGTTTTGTATACTGCTTCGGGTGCCAAGACTTTACAAAGGCGCGGCCACTCGGTCTGCTGAATTTAACGGTGGATTAGCATAATGCTGTGTGTGACCACTAATATGTAGTAATGTCAGTAGCTATAATGCTGTGTGTGACCACTCATACGTAGTAATGCCAGTAGCTATAATGCTGTGTGTGACCACTCGTACGTAGTAATGCCAGTAGCTATAATGCTGTGTGTGACCACTCATATGTAGTAATGTCAGTAGTTATAATGCTGTGTGTGACCACTGATACGTAGTAATGCCAGTAGCTATAATGCTGTGTGTGACCACTCATATGTAGTAATGTCAGTAGTTATAATGCTGTGTGTGACCACTCATACGTAGTAATGCCAGTAGCTATAATGCTGTGTGTGACCACTCATATGTAGTAATGTCAGTAGTTATAATGCTGTGTGTGACCACTCATATGTAGTAATGTCAGTAGTTATAATGCTGTGTGTGACCACTCATATGTAGTAATGTCAGTAGTTATAATGCTGTGTGTGACCACTCATACGTAGTAATGCCAGTAGCTATAATGCTGTGTGTGACCACTCATACGTAGTAATGCCAGTAGCTATAATGCTGTGTGTGACTACTCATACATAGTAATGCCAGTAGCTATAATGCTGTGTGTGACCACTGATACGTAGTAATGCCAGTAGCTATAATGCTGTGTGTGACCACTCATATGTAGTAATGTCAGTAGTTATAATGCTGTGTGTGACCACTCATATGTAGTAATGTCAGTAGTTATAATGCTGTGTGTGACCACTGATACGTAGTAATGCCAGTAGCTATAATGCTGTGTGTGACCACTCATATGTAGTAATGTCAGTAGTTATAATGCTGTGTGTGACCACTCATACGTAGTAATGCCAGTAGCTATAATGCTGTGTGTGACCACTCATATGTAGTAATGTCAGTAGTTATAATGCTGTGTGTGACCACTCATATGTAGTAATGTCAGTAGTTATAATGCTGTGTGTGACCACTCATATGTAGTAATGTCAGTAGTTATAATGCTGTGTGTGACCACTCATACGTAGTAATGCCAGTAGCTATAATGCTGTGTGTGACTACTCATACATAGTAATGCCAGTAGCTAAAATATTTGATTGGTCTCTTCACACTTCTCCAATCAAACCTTTGAAAAATTATCCTATGTGATGTGTTCGGCTATTTACTAAACATGTCGTCTATCACAAGCGTTTTATACTTCTGTTAGTTTAAAAAGTATCTTATTTTTAGTTAAATTGAACTTTCATTTATGTTTTAATGTGAAATATAAAGTTTAATTCGTAATTAGTGTGAATAAAAACAGGGAGAAAATAGTACTAGGTGTGTAGGTAATACACTATAAGAACTAGTTCTTATGCAAAATGTGATTGAACTCTGTGCGCACAAATACTGTGCATGGTCCCATTGGTGTGATTTCCTAGACTTAGTGAGGCTTTGTTTGCACAAGGCGGAGGAATATCTTGTAAGTAGAACTTCAGCACGTCTTCAAAGAAGTTGGAAGTAAGCATGCTTGGACTATATCAGCAATGAACTAGGTCCCACTCGAAGGCAGTAGGACGTGGTAACAACTCGGCTACAGGCAAATCGCTGCTCTGAATCACACGAGCATGTCCTTGTAACTAAGGCTGCGCGCATCTGAAGGCCTGTGTGTATATGCAAACACAGTAAAATTATTTTACAACTCGCAGGTATAAATAAAACGTGGAGAGAAACAGGGAATGCTAGTCAAACCAGCTTACCCCCTCCCCCCTTCTACATCCAAATATCATTTCCCGCCACAAGCGATCAGTGCCATATATTAATGTCACAGAAGCCGGGGCTATGTGTAAAACAGCGCCATTTACCAAGCCCGACAGTCCGGGAAATCGTCGAGGCGGAGAATAAACGACGGCTACTTCGTTGTCGAGTTGAATTGCGTTGTCGCTTAAATCGCACCCCCCCCCCCCCAAACACCTTTCTCACCCCAGGGTACACTGTGATATTTTTTGCAATGTGCAAGGAATTTTATTGGCAACTAGTTGCCAAAGAAATTTTTTAACAGTGCAAATAAATTAAGAGTAAATATTGCAAAATCTTAGTGTGAGATGTTTATTACTATAGGCTGTTCACGCTAAACTGAGCACTTTCGAAAGCCCTGCTTAAGATCTACTTGTATACACGTTGTGTATTCTCCCGCCTTATGTAAAATTAACATTGCCGTGCGCCTCGTCACTTTATTCATGCGTCGGTCAAGTAAAAATGTGAAATTATTAGAAAAATAAATATTTTACAAATCTGCTCATTTTATACTTCGATGCATTAGAAAAAAAACAAAATAGCTAAAGAAATAGTTTACGTTATGAAAAATGGTTACCTAACACTTTTTGTTTGACGTTGAGATACGGAACTACTTTCCCCCCATCGTTACCAACTTTACTGGGCGCATGTCACTCAGGGCGCCCGTTAAAATATATGCAGGTAGGGGCAGTGACTTTTTTCTAAGTTGGATTTCAAAAGTGCTCACTTTACAGTGAACAGCCTATAATGTCGCATTTTAATAAGCAAGTGTTGTATACTTTAAGTCTACTATAAACACTGAGTTATATAAACTATTTTATATAAACTATTTTACAAAATAATATATTGTAAATATTCAGTATTTAAGCTGCATAATTAGACAATTTTTCTCTGTAAGAATTTTTTTGTACATCTTACAAACAAAGATTTTCCTTGTAATTCTGAAGCTGAAATATTGCCAGTTTCTAGCAAACTGTTGAACAAAACATACAAAATGGTTTGTGTAGATATATATTTATAGTAAACTTGAAATGTACAACAATGTATTATTACAATTCAATATTAGTTACAGAGAGTAATTGAATTGTATCCTTGGTTTGGTTAGAATTAAATTGTATACTTATAAGTTTGAAATGTCTCATTTCTGTAACATCTTATGTATGAATTTCTAGAAAGAGAAAGTTAATTTCGCAATGGTTCGAGTGTAAGAGAAGGAGAGTATGCCATAACTGCGCCTTTAAGCCGTTAGCAAATAAATAAATAGTTTAACAATTCGTTAGTAGGATTTTGTGAAGTTAACTCTAATTTGTTTATAGTGTCTCTCAAATAACTTTGGCAACTAGTTTGAAAATAAATCCCAGCAGATACTATTTTTACAGTGTTGCAAATAGTTTGCATAGACATTATTTGCTGTGTAGACCGGCTTCGGCGTTAACTCTCGACGTAGTCGTAGCGTGTCGCGGCGTCCCTTTGGCTTACATAAACGGCGGCGTAAACTACATTCCTAGCTGTCTACTGCTGCCGAGCCGATTAGTTTTATTTCAGCGTCTTTTGCAATTTGCTTCATTGGCAGTGATACATATGGCTGTCGCTGCGATTGCCATCAGGTGTGGTATGATTCCCCCACTGTATTTGCACTGCTGTTCGCCCGTATTTCTCAAGTCACGAAACAATTCGAGAAATACTAATTTTATTGATTTTATTGGCTCGTGGATGTTCAAATTGGAATTTCAAGTTTTTTTTTATCCCTGGGCGTATCATGATGTCCTATTTTCTTATGAGTATTTGATATAATAAAACCAAAATAACGAGATTTGAATGTTATAACTTGCAGTATTTGTCGCACATAAGCACAAGATCGAACCATGACAAAACCAGGAAAAAATGTAGGTCTATTATTTCGTGCACTGGAATACTCAATCAGTTTGTACTGTACATATATTCGTCTGACCACATATCCACGCTACTCTTAAGACGGAGAGTAACAAGTTGTTTGGGAGTTAAGTCATGAACTGTAGTCAATAATCATTATTCAAATTTAATTCTGGCAAATGAATAGTATATATAAGAATGCATTCCATGCACGTATAATACATTGTTTTCAGTAGTGCATCATGTGAGATCAGTGCTACTGAATTTACTTATTACGAAAGAAACAGTTCATATTATGTTGTGCCGTATCAGAGTTGTTTTAGGAAACAAACCTGAAAGCATAGTTTCTGGAAACAGGACGGAGGTGGTTGGTAGAGGGGGGGGGGGGATAGAAGTAAATAAATCTACTACGGCATTTTTTCCTCTCTGTCCTCCTCTCCCTTTAAGGTTGCTATCAGTATTATAGGCATGTTCATACAGAATCTTCAGAAACGTTCAACTATCTTTGCACACGCGAAAAGCCATTGCGCAAAGGTCCACTGCCACTTCAAGCAATATTTCGCCCGAAATATCCCGTTTAACACATTCTTCCCGTCAGTGACATATCTACACGGTAAATTTTTCTATTGTTACAATAATTCTCTGTAAACTAGTTGGCAAATAATTTCTTGTAACTCTACAGATATAGTGTAGCCTGTACCCATAACACATTATTTTAGGAAACATATAAAACTGTGTATGTAGCTCAACGTTTATAAGGAACTTGAAGTCTACAACACTTGCATGATAAATTGAACACTAGGTTTACACATTCTACACTAAGGTTTTGTGAAATTTACCCTAATTTATTTGTTGATTTTATAAAAATATATTTTTGGTAAACAGCTCCAAAAAATCCTTATGCAAATAAAAAAATATATAGTGCATCTTAATTGTGGGAAACGAGGCGGACGTTGCCATTATTGGGAGGGTTTTTCAAGGAGTTGTCGTCTCCAGGCTCTCCTGCATTCCGTGTATGCTTCATCTTCGTTTCAGCTGCTGAAGGCCTGGTTGTTGTTGTGGCAGTTGGGAAATACAGTCATACACCTGTTGGAATAAAAATTGCAGTATACTAGATGTTTCAGAATTACACTGACAACTCTTATACCCGGTTGTACCAACATCTTTCCCGATCCGAGATTGAATGATCCTAGTTGCGAACCAGGATCCAGCTTGATCATGATTCCGATGTAAAAGTGTTATACCAACGAAATTTCATTATTCTGAATCTCCGATTCGTCGATCTTGGTTCCAAAGTGAGAGATCGAGATTAAGTATGAGAAATTTTCTATTGGTTCGTAATATGTGACGTCATAGAAGTAGTCATATTTTTCACTATAGATAGAACTAGATGTGCGATGTTTTATCTGTTTAAGTGAATTATTGTTGTACGAATTTTATTGAATAATATTCAAGTACTTATAAAGTTGTCTTATTTTCCCAAGAAAACAATCGAGCGTAGTTCTGTCTGCTGGCGTATTTTCAAACTACATTTATCGTCGTTGGCTGCTGATCTCGGATCGAGATTTCCAACCGCCAATTTTGGCGGTTGGCGGCGGAATCAAGAACAAGGTGATTTCTTGTGCGAGTGAGACACAAAATAGTTGTGAAGTGCTTAAAGCGACGTTAGCTTGCGTATCTAATGCGTTTTCGCCTCTACGAACAAGTAACTGAAATTGCGTTCAGTATTTTCGTCCTTCAGTGTTCAGCTATTGAACTTCAAGCAGATATGTTCCGAGGGTCTCGAAATGTCAACACTTCGGAACATATCTCCATTCTGAGGGTCTCGAAATGTCAACACTTCGGAACATATCTCCATTGTGAACTAGGCTTCTTGTCACTGGTTTTTCTCAGCAAGGTCTAAACCAATGTGTCTCGTGATTTTTTGGCACCTGGATCTTATTTATTGCTGATTTCGTGTTACATAAACGTAATTGTGTGCCGGTTTCAGATTCCAATATTTTATAATTTTTATATAATTTTGATTCATAACTTTTCTTTTGTCCTTTAGACAGAAAGTAATAAACTCACGCCCAGCAATTCAATTTTGACGTCTTCTTTTAATGGCATGAACTGCGTTTCGCCTTCTTTTATGCCTCATTTTATAAGAGCAAATTTCAACAAATAAGGTAACAAGACACGAGATACCCAGCCAAACTCATATAGGTCAAAGACACTCGTGAAGTGCATTTAAAAGTATTTTGTTTAAAATTATGACTTCCTTTCTTAGTTATGCTAATTTGCTGACCGAGCGATCTTCTTGTGTAATTTATAGAAATTACTTCCTAATATAAATTAATCAGCTAGTAACAAAACTTCTTGAAGGCATTTAAAACCAAATATTCATTTTGCTGGCGTACTTTGGTTAGGAATATGCCATTCTCCACAGCTACATATTAAGAAAGGCATTCAGTCCGTAGTAGTTCAGGAACGCTTTAGAATTGCTGTGACCTTGAGCGATTTGTTCCACGTTCAGAAGAAGGAATGAACTCCTTCCCCGTCCTCAAAAAATAAAAACTCGCCTCCTGGTCCTCTCACTAGTAAGGGCAGAGGATATATCGTGCCGTTTTATACCTGGCGGATCCATTTCCCAGGTGTTATCGTGGCCCTGAAGATAATACATCCAAGGCGGCCATCCTACGCGGACACTCTTAGAAGATGCTGCTGTATTAATTAATGGCCCCGTCTTCATTACTTCGGGATGCTTGCTTGGTAGCGGCCCCAGGGTTGTGACTGGAGGAGGAGGAGAAGACATTTTACTGCCCTACCTACCGTTTTGTCTATCTTGCGCCGACCCCGTCAATTAGGGACCTAACAGCGGCCCCCTCCTTCTCGGTATAGTTGCACTACTATACTCATGTCCACTGTCGTTAGCTTGGCTCTCAGGAGCTCGCTCCCGCCAGAGTGAGTGAAGATATCTGGGCGGCTCTTAACAGCGAGGTTATGAGAGCCGATGTGGGTGATGGAGGTGAGTATGGAGTAACGCCGGAATGAAAGGGCAGGGGAAACGAGAGAATCCCGAGAAAAACCGCCGACCAGCGGCGTCGTCCGGCAAGGTTCCCATATGAGAAAATCCGGGAGCAACCCAGCCGAGGGTGGAACCCGGTTTGCCTTGGTGGGAGGCAAGCGGGCTAACCGCTCAATCACCACGGTCCCCATGGTGCTTGAATTGCGCTACAGTCTGTTAGCAATTCACGTTTGTCTGCGAAACTGTTAAATGTGAGTACAATGTGCTGCTCTACGAGACGAACACTTACTTCAGATGAGGGTTGTTCAGAACTTTCAACACGTCCAGCACATTATAAACACCATTTTTGAGTACTCCAAAACGGCTAAAAATGTTATTTTTCAAAGCGACATATCTCAAATAACACGTGTCAGATACATACAAAACTACCCAAGGAACTTGCACTGAACCTTCCTACAGACTTTCCACCAATAAGATAACAGGGTCACCGCACAAAGTCCCATAGATACACGCAGTGCGACGAGAACACTACACGTCAGTTCAGATCCTTGCGCTTAGTGACGATGGTACACTTGATACGCGTGGCAATGTCGTCCTTAACATTCCCTCACTTCTCGGCCCGAACGGTCTTCACTCACGGGGCGACGGTGGCTGAGCGGTTAGTCTGCTCGCCTCCCACCAAGGCGAACCGGGTTCAATCCACGGCCGGGTCACCGGATTTGCAATTGGGAATCGTGCCGGACGATGTCGTTGCTCGGTGGCTTTTCTCGGGGATCTTCCGTTTCCCCCGCCCCTTCATTCCGGAGCTGCTCCTTATTCACTTCAATCACCCTCATCGGCTCTCAAGACCTCGCTGTTAAGAGCCGCCCAAATCTCTTCACTCGCTCGTTGTCGTCAGCGCGGCCTACGCACAACTTGCAGTGAGCTCATGACATTTTTAGAACTTCGCCTAGTACCGCAGGTGATTTCTTGTGCGAGTGAGACACAAAATAGTTGTGAAGTGCTTAAAGCGACGTTAGCTTGCGTATCTAATGCGTTTTCGCCTCTACGAACAAGTAACTGAAATTGCGTTCAGTATTTTCGTCCTTCAGTGTTCAGCTATTGAACTTCAAGCAGCGATCTCATCATTTGGTTTGTGTAAAGCTTACATCAAAATAAAACGCATTTATCCGATCAGTATGATTTGGGATATAGTTTTATCAAAAGGACGCATCGAGCTGTGTTGGAGGGCTCCGAAATCCCATTCAATACGATGATCTTTAATTCTAAATTCTACTTCCAAAAAACTTGGAAACAAAAAAAGGGAGGCGGGGGGTACATATTTGGAGGATAATTATTTTGCACGAATAGCAGAAATTGACTGTCAATGTTTTTGAGTAGACATAGTTTATGTTTCATCGCATTACGAGTCACTTAAGAGCATTAACAGACAGTACTTTATCATTAGAAAAACGCAGTAATAAACAAACAAATTAGGATTTCCTTAACATTTATTTGAGGTGAAGTATACTATATCTTATTAACTGCAAAAAATTTGCCAAGTTATACTTTCATTTCAAGTGTCAAAATAAAACATAGGCATAAATCTTGCTAAATTACATTTCTAAATAATGTGTGGAGAAATAAATTTTTCCTGTGGATAGAAATAATTTTTTCCTGTGGATAAAAATAAATTTTTAGAGGTAATTTCATTCTTGAGGTAGTCTGTATTCGGATAGTAACAATATTGGTAGTTCGTGTTGGTTGAGCACTTTTGAAATGAACCTATGAAAAATGTCACTGCCCCTACCTGCACGTAGGCTATTTTAACGGGGACATTGAATGGAGTGCGTCCAGTTAAGTTGGTAACGACGGACCAAAAGTAGTCACATGTCTTAACATTGAAGTAAAAGTCTTACGGAAACATGATTGAACATTGGGTTTATTTATTTCGATTTCTTTTTTTGTGCATGTAAGTGTAAATTTGTAAAATATTTACTTTTTTAATAATTTACTTAAGAAAACACGCTATGTGTACTAACCTGGGAGAGACCCCGCCGGGACTCGAACCCGGTTCGCCTTTGTTGTAGGTTGGTGCTCTAGCCACTGCATCACCGCGGCCCCTTCATGTCAGAAAATGTATTTTATACTACAGTGGCATATTGTGTAAAGTGCGGTGACAATCTCCGCTTTAAAAGCGCTAACTTCATAGAAAGACGGCGACTGAAGAAGAGGATGGACACGTGACTGTACTCCCGGCGAGAAAAACTGAACAATTAGCAAGACAAGTTCTTGAAAGGCGAATAAAGAAAGGACAATAAACACAGCGGCCCTGATGTAAACTTTAATTGTGGCTGCTATCCTGTCGCTATCATCTGGCCAAGACGGCTTGAATAAACCAGAAGCTACTTTTATGACTGGTATTACATCCTCGAAATACAAGCCTTCATAAAAAATGTATATATGTATACCTGGGACAACAAATTTTAGAGTTTAGAGTTTAGAGAGGCGGGTATAAAAGCCGGGCTATAAAACTGACATTGAGAGTGGGGAAAGAAAGTTGAAGCCAAGTTTATGTTTTATGCGGGTCCATGAGGTTTTAACAGTTTCTGAAGCATTGTCGACCACTATAGCTTTATTACTTCAGGAAAATGTGATCTGAACTTTAACATATATAATAAACACTCTCAACAAAAATTAGATCTGTTGAAGATTATGCAGCATCTATTTCTCGACTTCAGTTGTCGCAGTAAATGAACTTTCCACACCAAGGCTACAGGAGAAGTAAAACATAAAATAACAACATTGGTGTAGTAATATACGATATTGCGAGATTATTTATTGAATTCAGTTATCCACGAAAATTGCCAATTTACAGAAGACTGGTACTTTTACAGTCGCGAGATCAGGAGATGCAAATTCGAAACACATAATAAATTTAAACGTTCGTTTTACCTGTCCCTTTTGCATACTTTCCTGTGCTGACTTAACGGTGATACATAACATTATTTTTATTTAAAAAAATATTCCTTAATAAAACTAACCACGTACTCTTTTAGTGGTCAATGACCTGTAGACTAGACTCTACAGCGTTATGTACTAATATGCCTATATCAACTGCACATGGGTTTTCTGCTGTCATAGTGCGAGGCGACGATTGGACCAACCTTCTCCAGGAGGTGACAAACACCGTGTGGAACAATGGCTAGAGAAATATAAACACATGTATTTTTAAATCTAGTTTGTCCCAGAATGAATCCGCGAATTCTTCAGGTCTCTCGCCATTTATTTTAGACAACAACGAAAGTGTTGTATTGAGAATAACAGATACGCTGATGCAGTTAACTTAGCCGTTTCTACCGCTCTTCGATCAAATGTGACGCAATTGTCATGTAAAATTGGAACCACGCTATTTCTATAAAGTGTAAAAAATTTTTCATCATCAGTGCCAACTTTTTTTACGCTTAAAGATTTATGTTTAAGTTAGACATCAACTTCTTACGTGCAAGCTTGCAGATTTCCTTTGGCTATTGGCTGCGTGTCTGTGTGAGAAGACATTCACTACTCGGTTGGGTCAATCAGAATAAAGTTACGCTGAAACTGAAGTCGGTGATTTGCTGGCAGACTATTAGGACACGTGCAGGTCACAAACACTCAACCGCGATATTGGTTCTGAACTGACGTGTTTTGGGGTAGGCCTACAATTATAGTCCATTCCCCAGTGGAAGCTACTTTCTCGGAGCCCTGCTAAATATCTACTTGCAGGCCCGTTTCGTATCCTTCCGCCCAATGTAAACAAACATTGCCATGTGACTGCCATGTAGCATCTGTCAAAATCAATGTTTACATGCCATTGCGTGTACATGTGTTCGTATACTTTCGCTACACCTAAACTTAAACATTGAAATGTGACTTCTACATTTATACCTGTCAAATGAGTTATTTACTATTTACAACTTTTTAAAGAATCCTGTCTTAGGTCTATTTCAAAAACAATTTCGTACGAATATTCACAGTTTAGGACTATAACATTATATGGGTCAGCTTTATGACGTTTTAAAAATGCATGAATTAACGACAGTTCTTACGGTTACGTTACATTATCATATTTGTTTTCCACGACATAGCACATTACACGTAATGCACGTTAATATTTTGCCGCGACTGTGTTAAACACTGTTACAAATGCGGGGTAATGAACTGTAGTATTTAACTTTCTGCTATTGATATGTGTTGGGTTATTTCTTAAAAAAAAAAGGACGGCCTCAGTTCGAATAACGAAGGAATAGCCAGTCCAACGAAAAGCGACATTAAATTCAAGCACGCAACTCGTGTCGTTCATGTTTTTGTCATACAAACAAAATATAGCAGTGAATATGCACACAAATAAGTCTACCGTAACTTGAATTCCACTTATATCTATATGTATTGCTACTTATTGTGTACTAGGTTTATTGAAATTTATTGGGGCTGGGCTTGGTTATTTTGTTGGGATTGGTGGTAAATCACGTTACGCGACTGTGTTTCAAACCCCAGGGCGAAGGTACAGCGTTATGATAAATAAACAGACGTGGATGTAAATAAATAACCTCGTCATACAAACAGTTCACATTTAAAACGTATAAATAGTTCACATCAAATATTTGAAATCACGGACACACACAGATCCAGCGTAACGATCACCACGCCACGCTATTTCATACGCAGCGGTTAACGAAACACACCGTAACAGTATATTTATTACTGCCGCGGAAACACAGATTTATCACAAAATCGTAACTTGCTCGGGTAGGTTTAAAAAACACAACGTCTACAAACGTGATGTGGTAATTTGAAGTATTTTTCGGACTAAATATAATTTACGCTTCATTTGGTAAAAAAGGAACACGCCATGTCATGGCTCGCCACGTCTGCCAACTTCACTTTGTTTCTGCCCCGCCATCATATGTAAATATATTAAAATAAGTTTTCAAACATTAAAATCTCTTTTCAGTTGTAAATTTCAAATTCAAAAATCATTATTTTGCTGTAATAAGCATGAAATATGTTAAAATTGAAAACGTGTACAATTTTGATGCTTACTAGCGAAGTAAAACTTCCCGAGTGTGAAAGAAACAAAGAGAGAGAGAGAGAGAGAGAGCGCCAAAGCTTGCTCAGTAGACAGTTGCTTCCAACAGTTCTCTCGCTCGATAAAACAATACCGTACCATTACGGTCTACTCACGATATTCTCCGCTGTTATTTTAAACTGTGAAAATGAGATATGTTGCCATCGAGGCTACCTAAATATTTCAATATTTCAAATGGCACCGTTTAATGTACAAATAGTATACTAAATAACTAGGTTAAAATAATATTGTAACTGTGAACTATTTCTCACCAGTCGTTGCCAAAACATTCGCTGCTCTCGCTGTTAATTCATATTTGAAAAGAAATAAATATTACAAGTTCTAGAAGATATTAAGGTAAAGTCTCATTTATTCAATAATACAGTACTCTAAAGTTAACCATAGTGTTATATATTTGTGGAATACAGGTTATTGAGAGAACAGGTTGTAATGTTTTGCTTAGAGTGTTTTTTCAAAGGTTGATTTTCATAAGTCGTTTCCAATCGGGAATGGACTATAGTTGTGGAATATCTTCGCAAGGAACAGGTGGCCCTAGATATAATAAATAAACATCGACAATTATCCCCTGCAGTGAAGTAAGGGATGCACAATAGTTATTTAGAGTTATTAAATTACGCCTTTACAAAATACTCGCACCCATGCAGTTAACTTTAACAGGAAATGACAGATAGGTACAGCTACTAACTAATCTCTCGCGAAAACATCTGAGCACGTGGTAGACTTCGATACCCTAAGCACAAACTGAAGATTTTATTTTTCCATTGGTCGCCCTCTGCATGAGATGACTTTCCGTATTTAACCGGGCCAATTAGAATTCAGCAACTTGACTTTGATATTGAACCAAGTGATTCACGCACTAAGAGTAAAGCCTGGTTCACATGTACGCCGATCCCGCCGAACAGACAGAGCGGAAAATTAGAACAACCTGTCATAAAACGTGCTAAGTTTTCCGCGCGAGTCACGCAGAAACCGTTGATGACTTCTGATTAGCTGTTCTAGTTTTCCGCTATGTTTGTTCTGCGTGCTCGGCGTATGCGTGAACCAGGCATAACATGTTCATGTAGTGAAAACTGCATGTATTGTGTTGTCTCTGGTCCGCCCCCTATTCAACCTTGTAACCCGATATCGAATGCAGTCAGTTATACGCATGTGAACATTTTTCTGGAATGTGAAACAAATTGGACTAAATTGAACATTTTACTCATAACACACCTTATTGTTTACCTTTGTACTGCTCGCTGGCGGTAAATGAAACTATTCACGGCACTTGCGAAAGAAGAACTTAGTGCACGCGTCGCCTGGATCAAGAGACAGTATGGCGGCCGTAGTTTCTGTTCCTGCTGTTAACGGAGCCGAGCGCTGCGATCGCTCTCTACCTCCTGGGGGAGGAGGGGGGGGGGCGCAGAAGGTCGGCACGCCTTTCAAACGGCCGTTGGAGTGACGCAGTGTCGTCCTTATTTGGACATGTTGAGAAATATGAACTCTTATACGACGATCATTTCTAATACCCCTCTAGGAAGTATTACTTTCTGATTTCTCCCAATACCAAGTATAACGACAGTAGTCCCAAATATGGTAATACTTAATTCTACTGGTTTCTGTATTTTCAGAGAAAAATTATGAATTCTCATTGGGGTTTTGGAATCTGTTCACCCATATAAGATTTTAGGAAACTTAACAGTATAAATGCTTTGTCCTTCTGCTCATTCGGAGTTAGACGATTTCGCCCTTGAGGGAGCATCACCACACATGAAGTTATGTCATTCATCAGTATACTTGCTAGGCTCTTCAAGCAGTAGGTCATGACGTCACTTTGACGTAAAGCTAGATGCACTTTGAAAATATATTTTGCTTGCAAATTGTATTTTATGATGACTCTCTAAAAAAGTACATTATTTTTCTCCCCGAAAGTTAAGGCTTTCTAATTGCGAGCAGTTGCTGTGGTCAGTGGACGAGGGGAGAAAAATATCAAATCTAATTTCGCCAATTCAAATGCTGGCAAGTCCAGCTCAGCCTATTTTAATATTTTCTTAAAATGCCATGTTTCCTTGTAATAAATGGCAAGATGGTGATAATCACTTATGAATTTCTTATGGAATTTAAATGAAAGTTAAAAAAAAAGGGCGAATTTTGGTCAAGCAAGACCCAGTCAAAATGAGGGTTAGGCGAATTAATTTATAATTCATGTTAAACATTTCGAATTGGCCTTTGGCTGGCCGTATATTGCCAGTGAATTGTTTTTGTCATGAAATCGAGAATATACAAATATATAGATCTTCCATTTTGGAAATATTTTTTATACTTACCCAAAGGCGTAAAGTGCCCTTTTATGACGTTTTTAATAAGTTAATATGGGCTTAAAGTTTGTATAACAATTTGCATACCAGTACCTGAACTCCCGTAAGTCGATAGTAATTATTCGAAGAGCATGTATTATAACAGAGATTCACAAAGACGTATTTTGAATGGAGAAATTTCAGAAAAAACAATAGGTTTTCAAAGGAGACGTATCATCACCAAATATTTTTGTGATATCGTAAATGTTCTTCTCTCAGAAAATGAGTGTACACAATATTTTATATAATTCCATTTATGTTTTGCATACCAATGAAAAGAAAATAAATTAATAAAAATAACTGTCTGCAAACTTAATGTTTTTTTTTTACTTAGCTCAGCAAATAATATACCTGACTTACTTGGGAAAAAAATCATATTTTTAGTGTTGGCTTTGCCATTTGTTTACTTTCTGCTCAGACCGCCATATTTTTTGTTTGTTTTTTAATTCGGCCGTGCTGTCTTCTTGGTCAAGGAAGCAGCAGGGGTCTGACTGTAGCCAGTCGAGAAAGGCAAACAACCACACAGTTTTTTGAAATAAAACTTGTCTCCAGATATTTTCGCGAAATTTCACTGCCCCTACCAATAAGGAATGACTGGTACGCCCGTAGGATATTGAAATATAGCACGCGCTGAAATATTTTCGTGAAATTTGGGTGTCCCTTTTGATGTATCGAAACATAATCAGATGAATTATTTCAAAGCTTATTTTCATATTTTCAACATTTAATATCCTACAGAAACGGCATATTCACAACAGATATACACATTATTTATATTTGTATTTACTATAACAATGTGTGCGAGCTACCTGCCACCTGTCAGCAGTCAGGGTAAACAATGAAGGAGGCTATCTATTGTCAGGATATGAAGGCAACAGTGTTACAGCTAGTACCTGGCGACGCCAACAAAGCTTCACTTTATATATTAACTGCGGCAGCTGTCCATTACATTGAATTTAACCCTTGAGGTCTGGGTTCGAAACCAGGTCGATCCGAGTGTAATTTTTTGTAATGTTGGGAATACTGCGGGTGATTTCTACGGTATGTGGGAATCCTTGCATTTGTTCCGCTTTCCTTCTCAGTTGGTATCTTCACTTACTGGTTGCACACGCTCGGTGGGTACACTATAAATTAGAATCAGTGGAAAACCACTGATTGTTTCAGTGAAAAAAATTCACTGATTGAATTAGTGACGTGAAACTATTTCACTAATTGAATTAGTGACGTGAAACTATTTCACTAATTGAATTAGTGACGTGAAACTATTTCACTAATTGAATTAGTAACGTGAAACAATTCCACTGATTGAATTAGTAACGTGAAACAAGTCCACTAATTGAATTAGTGACGTGAAACTATTTCACTAATTGAATTAGTAACATGAAACAATTCCACTGATTGAATAAGTAACGTGAAACAATTCCACTGATTGAATTAGTGACGTGAAACTAATTCACTGATTGAATTAGTAACGTGAAACAATTCCACTGATTGAATTAGTAACGTGAAACAATTCCACTGATTGAATTAGTAACGTGAAACAATTCCACTGATTGAATTAGTGACGTGAAACTAATTCACTGATTGAATTAGTGACGTGAAACAATTCCACTGATTGAATTAGTAACGTGAAACAATTCCACTGATTGAATTAGTAACGTGAAACAATTCCACTGATTGAATTAGTGACGTGAAATAATTCACTGATTGAATTAGTGACGTGAAACTATTTCACTGATTGAATTAGTGACGTGAAACAATTCCACTGATTGAATAAGTGACCGCCAACTAGTGACGAATTAAATATTGTTTTTATTTAATTGAGCCAAACAGTTATGAGAAATAAACATATTGCGATATGTTACTGTTTAAATTGCGCAATTAAAAATAATTTTTAAGAGTAAAACAATTTTCAGAGGTGGCCTGCAAATCTTCCCACTTCGCTTTTGGGCCGATACCTTACCACCTGCGCTGGCAAGTCAAGTTGACAAGTAAGAGGTAAATAAATATCTTATAGTTCTTTATCAGAAACGTGTAGTTTTAAATTGTATGATGTTACTTTCTGTTTCTGGTTTAATTGGTACCGTTAGGATGGTTAAAAGAATAGTACATATGAGTGCATTTTCCTCATTACATTATATGCAGTTTGAACCTTCAAACAGACCGCTGTGATGATTACATGAAAACGAAATGAAAGACGTAAAAACGGCATGAATGTTTATTGTTTGTTATTTCACTTGATAAACGTTGTTTGGCGGTCATTTTTACACGCTGTCTAACTGATCGATCAGTCAAAAAATAAATCATTGAATCAGTGGAAAATGTCACTGAATCAATAAGTGAAGGATAACCGGCATTTTTTCACAGGTTCATCAGTTAAATTGACTGAAGTGACTGATGAATCAGAGAGGTGCTGTTAACTAATGGAAACAGTGAAATTCTCACTGATTCAGGCTTAAGAGTGTATCTGCACTTACTGGTTGGACATGCATATGAAGCCAGACACGCGCTATACAGCAGTCTGTGGTTGTCTCTTTAATCTGGGTCATAGAGTAGGCCACCTACCTGAGAGCTCAGAGGCGAAGTAGCAGCTTGTATAGCTAACTGTAGTAGTACAAGTCAACAGGAAGGCGTCTCTGGCCTGGAAAACGTTGCAACGATGTCCGCCAACCAGCAGCGTGGCGCCAGGCAATCCTGCACTATAGCCACCCGGCAGCACGGCCAATAGAGAACCTCTGACAGCTCACATCAGCCAATGATACGCGAGGACCGAGCCACGCACATCTACGTGTGCTCCTTCTTTCTACTTTGACTTTGTTATTCTGCCGCTCTTACAGTTGTAGCGAGAACAATGTCGTTATATTACTTGGAAACTATTGTACGATGCACAGTAAGACATTCTGCTAAAGATGTGTGGACTTCTTACACGTCTTTGACATGAATGGTTACCGCCGTTATTATAGAGCCGCGTCGTCTGACTCTGGTCACTGGCTGTAAGATAAATACTGAGCACGAGTAGCCTACAACACATGCGGACAAATATGCGTGATTGTAAGATGTGTGGACTTCTTACACGTCTTTGACATGAATGGTTACCGCCGTTATTATAGAGCCGCGTCGTCTGACTCTGGTCACTGGCTGTAAGATAAATACTGAGCACGAGTAGCCTACAACACATGCCGACAAATATGCGTGATTGTAAGATTTGAACTGAAAAACCAATGTGTGATTGAACCAGTTAAAAAAATTCTACGCTTAGACTAAATTCATACATGTCAAGTAACGTAAGTAATTAAATAACACAGTTTAAAAACGAAAAGAGAAGGGGTGTGGGGGAGGGGCACAAATCCCTTGGTCCCTTCCACCCTCCCCCCCCCCCCAATCAAATCCGAACACTTTGCCGCCATTTACCATGTTCGCAAGCAGTGTTGCCAACTCTGAATATTTTCCCACCAGATGTGGTGGATATCAACTTCTGAATAATGTGTTTCTTTCTTACAGGTTGTCCGCAATAAAGTTAGCACTTTCGAGGCCCTATGTACTTTTTCTTTATCAGCCAAATTATGTCCTTTCGCCACTTTTTAAAATAAATTTTGTAATGTAATTAATAAACATAGTGTATATATTTCACCGGGATCTAAAGTTGACGTCTAACGCTACAATACAAAATATTTATTGACTGTTCGAAATAAGAGTGCTTCAAAAAGAGGCTCACTTTACCGTGAATAGCTTATAACTTATAGGCCTAGCGTAAAGATTCCATAATACTTCATGTTTTGCTGGCCTAACACACTATATTTCACGGGAATGAATAATGGGCGGGTGATTTTTTGCATAGAAGACGAAATTATTTTGGCCTATACTTGAATTATCACTTTCACATACGTATGGAGAACATTTAACAGACCTTTCAGCCTACAGGTTGTGCAAACATCAGAATAAATGCAAGAAAACATAATTTTTTATTTGGAAATCATATTAAGAGAGACTTGTGAAGATATAACACCATGTGTTAAAATCATATTTTTTAGATAATTTGATATCTATAATTTATAAACATAAAAACGCCATATTAAGTAAACGTAAACTCTGTTATTTATTATAAAATATCTCTCAGCCTGAATAACAAGGCTTCAATGAATCAATCAAATAGCTAACATGGGAAAGGTTGATATTTTAAGGGCCGTGTATTAAACATAAGTGTTAAAAATAAATTATAGCCCACAATTATTAAACAAGGAAACTGATAAAGTACAATAATTAATCCTTTGAGGATGGCAAAACTTAAATGGCACTGAATACAAGGTTGATGTTAGCTGCCTATATCCTCCACTACAGCAGTTTCTGCTGAGTTGGTTACTTAAATGGCACTGAATACAAGGTTGAGGTTAGCTGCCTATATCCTCCACTACAGCAGTTTCTGCTGAGTTGGTTACTTAAATGGCACTGAATACAAGGTTGATGTTAGCTGCCTATATCCTCCACTACAGCAGTTTCTGCTGAGTTGGTTACTTAATTTCCACTTACCATCGTCCTATTGGTCCTGGCTACATCGCGCACGCTTAGTCTACTCTGCAACGTTTACCATTGGCTGGTCGTCGGCCAATGAAGTCACGCGTAGATTCAATCAAATAGCTTATAATTGGGGCTACCTGTTTTTTCGCGAAAATATTCCACCACTAAGCTTTGTTGCACTCCAAAACACTTTAGTTCGGAACCAATATCGCGGTTGGACGATTTTATCTCGCACACGTCTTAGGTGTCTGCCAGCCAATCACAGGGGTTCAGTGTAGGGGTAACTTTATTTTGATTGGCCCTGTCTACACAGACACGCACCCAATAGCCAAATAAAATCTGCAAACCTGCACGTGAGAAGCTGAAATCTTGTCTGTGCATAAATATTTTCGCGAAAAACAGGTGGTCCTATTTATGAAACTCAGAGTATCTGAGCTCAATAAAATGTACAATAAAAACATGATCACAGCACCCGATATCCCATTCCCTGAGCCTCGAGCAACCTAAACACTCTCTATTCGAATCAGTGGAAAACTACAGATTCACAATGAAATTCGAATACTTGTATGAGCGGAAATGACTTCACTTAGAATCTGTCACTTAGCTGTCACACTTGTTGTGTCAGTGAAACAATTTCACTGACACAACAAATGTGAGAGCTAAGTGCATGCGGCGAATTAAATATTGGTGTTATTGAATTTACCCAGATCATTATGAGAAATAACTTATTTACGATATTCACTGTTTAAATTGTAAAATTTAATGTAATTTGGGATTCGAACCTACAGAACCCGTTTCTAAACCATAGCCTTATCAACAGAGCTACCTTTCCAACATTAACTACGAAGAGGGAAATATACTATAGGCCTATGCATTATATATATAAAGTTTAAAGTTCTATGCCCTTACTTTTGTTTTTATTTTAATTGGCGACATTAGGACTGTTAAAACAAATAGTAGGAATTTTGAAAAGATTTTCCGAGTTTACGAATTTCCGAATTTCGCGAAAAGATTTCTGCACGTGCTATACTTCAATACCCTACGGGCGTACCAGCAGTTTCCTTTTGCTGATTGGCGGCGTGTGTACGTGAGAACGCACATCTTACTTGACGGACCAATCAGAATTAGGTAACTCCGATCCTGTACACACCATAGACGCGTAACACCTAGACCAGCCAATCAAGAAAGACGATCTGAGCTATAAAGTGTTATGAAATACAACTGGTCGTGAAATCTTTCCGCGAAATTCAGCTGTTCCTAGTCCTTGTAGTGAAATTCTTTCCGTAGGTTTCAAAATGTCGGTTGTTTTAGGGAATTCCTGAGTACTTCTCACACCATAAATTTCCTCCTTCGCAATAACTTAAATAAAAATTAATACGTACGTTACGGGGTTAGAACACTATGCCCGATTGTAACTTAGGCTACACTAAAAAGGAAATATTCTTCACCATTGAAAACGAAATCCGCATGTACAGTATGTCGTTTCGTTGATTCTTTATTTCTTTCCATGGTCTCAAAAGAACTTTACAGCGCATCAACTATAAATATCGTGAAATAAAATAATAATATTTTTACAACCTGAATAAGCAACATAAATTTTGGAACATGTTACATATGAAAGGTTATTAGATTGGGGCACAATCAAGTTGGCATTCCATTGGTCAACAACCAACAAGTAATCATAATAGACACGTGAGCAGAAATGCGGTTCCTATGATGTTATACATGTGTGACACAATTATAGCTTGTGTTGGATGTAAATGAATGTGTTCAGAGTGCAGAGTGTTAATTTAGGAAGTATTGCTGATATTCTACGAAAAGAAAATTCACAAATATACTTTCGTGTAAGACATATAGACAGTAGAACGTTTGGTGACCCTTGGAATAAGCAGAATTCCGATACATGAAGCTGAAAAGATGTCAACGGTTTAGCAAATAATTGCAACAGCGAACACTTTCTGTTGTTCTTCACGCAAACTTACCTTGTAGATGATTAAACACTGCAGATTTACCATCTGCAATCTTATGAGTGTGCCAAAGTCTGTACGACACGTCACTCCAGGTAGGGGAGTTTATAACCCTGGGGGATGAATTATGAGCGAAAGGAAGGTTAAATATTAACTTTTGGGAGAAAACCAAAGAATAGTGAAGGGAAAATGAGAAAAGATATGTTTGCCCAGCCCACCCGATAAATCAACAGAACGTCCCGAAGCTACTTGAGAAACGAGTATATATGAAAACGATGTGGGACTGTCAATTATGAAATATACTTCTCGGGTCAGGTATATGTTGTCTTTGGCCATTTATCAACAACTTAAAAAAAAAAAAAAAAAAGCGTATATGATATACTACATAGTAGGCCCTATACTTGACGCTGATACTTCAAAATACTTTCGAGGTGAGTAGTGGGTTATACCTAGTAGTATTGTGGGTATATTTTGTGGTACATCGCGATAGTATATTGTACAAATGTACATTACTAACACTCTCACTACTTGCTGCCTTAAGACTGAGTACTAATTACTTCACAGAAAAACGTCCAATGTCGTTGCAACAAAAATATTACTATTGAGGCATTTCTTTAGACGTTTAGGCTGTAGTAAAATTAATAATGGTGTGACAAAGTTAACAGTGCTAACCATTTACAAAGTCTTGTATTACTATGATACAAATATACTGTTGAAGTGTTACTGTTACTAAAGACTCTAAGTAATGTTGCCGCAACAAAAGGTTGTATTACGCTAAAAATAAGACGAAGATAAAAATATGTTACATTACTGCGACATTACAGAAATTTTCAACCAACACAAGTATATACTAGCTTGGTGTTGTAAAATGGCGGACAGTAGTGAACAGCGATAACCTCGTAAAATAAAACCACTGTAAGTTATTTAAATTTTGACAACTAGAACTATATGTAGCTTAGACGAGTTCTCGAGCCTCGCAGAACAATTCGCGTATGGTAATTATGTTTATGTTTAAATAGCATAACGGATTTCCACGTAACTAAAGAAAACTGCAGTTTGTCATTATGTTGTTCGGAATAGCTACAATATGAAACGCAGTCAGATAGCTCAGTTGGTAGTGTATCGGAGAACCCAAAGCACTCAGAGCGCAGGTTTGATTCCCTCTCAGCTGTCACTTATTTTCTTTAGTAAAATTTCATTTTGTGAAAAAATTATTGCATTTGATTTATTTTACATCGGAAGTAAATAACACACAAGAACATTTTTTAACACAAATGATGTCAGTTCAAGGCAAAATTTGTTTTGTCGCAACATAAACACCGCCTTAATGTTGACAGAAAAGTAAGGAGGTAATAAACAGTAATAGCTTAGCACTATATTACATTAACAGCAACATTAATTACTGACGTTTCACAAATAACAGAAAATTAGGCCTACTGTTGTAGTTAATATTAATACTGTTGGGGCACAACATTATACTTTTTTCTCTGCAGAGGTACGCCAGTTTCGTACTGGCGGACCACAAAGTGCTCAATATGAACGCGCTCAAACATCCGCTTACACTCTGTGAGCTCCAGACGCACACGACAGCAAAACGCCGCCTTTTCTTCTATTATTTGTTTGAAATTCCAAACATTTCAGCACTGCTCAAAAGTTTCTTTACGAGACCGATTCAGGATTTTGGGCGGAGGATAACTTGAGTGTAATTTTGTGCTGTGAAGGGTGAGACACGTTTGACTCTCCCAGCCCTCGGATTTGGCATCCAAAATAGAGTCCCACCTTAATTCAACCTAGAGTTCACCAGTCCGTAATGAACTAGAGGGCCCTCTCGGACAGCGGCCCGCTACTCGTCTTTTCACACATAATACACACTCGTATGTCATAGGCTCGCACTACCTCCCCCCCGGGTCGTCTTCAGTTCTCACCACTCATGTCCTTTGCTACACCAGACTTTGCCCGATGTCTGCACGTCAGCCGGATGGTCGCCACGAACACACTCGACTCTTCTCCGGGTATTGATAGTGTCGTCGGCTGAGGGAGTAAATCCAGAAAGTTCCTAACCCCTCTCCATTCTTCCCCGGCAGACTTCTCCAGAAGGGGGATTGGGGAACTGTGACATCAGTCTAAGTAGCTGTCAATCATCCCGCCCTCCAGGCGACGTAACGGCAAGCATGTAAAGGCTGATCACAATAAAGTGGGCACTTTGGAAATCAACCTTAGAGAAGAGTCACTGCTCCTAACTGTATGTATTTTAACGGGCGTACTGAATGACACGCGCCCAGTCAAGTTGGTAACTCTTAACGTTAAATAAAACGTGTCAGGTAACCAATTGTGATAACTTAAATTGTTTATTTCGTTTTCCGTTATTTTTTTAATGCATAGAAGCTGAAAAGTGAGTATATTTGTAAAACTTTTACTTTCATAAGAATTTCAGTTTAACTTGACCGACGCATGAACAAAATGATGAGACCCGTGGCAATGTTAATTTTACATTCGGCGGGAAAATACACAACGTGCATACGAGTAGGTCTTAAGAAGGGCTTTCAAAAGTGCTCATTACACCGTGAACAGCATATAGTGGTGACTTACCGCCCTCCCCCTCCACACTCCACCATGGGACCTACCACGCGGACGCAGCTAGCGAGGGGAAAGAAAGCAGGAGGGAGTAACAATACAATTTTGAAACACGGAAATATTTCTCTCAGTTCATCGCCAGCTTTACTGGGAGAACGTCAGTCAAAGTTTTCCTTGCCGTAGCATATGTGCTTATTTGAGGAATGATAATTTTTCAAAGGTTAATTTTAAAAGCTATGAATTATCGATTAAACGATGTAAGGCGTCCGTCTATGCACACTCGAGGCACACAAAAAAAGAAACAAGAAGGGTGACCCATGCACACGAACTAGCCACTTCATCGCCCTTAAGGCTCTGTAGTGGCGTGCACTTTTTCGCCGGGCTGCGTGTAATTACCGCAGTTTTGTTTGTTTCATAGTATTCGTTTATTTTTATTTTTATTTTTTGGGGGACATTTATGGTACCGGATTAGAATAAAATTAAAATAAGATTGTAGTCTAAATTTACTATCCATAAGTACCTTTCACATAATTCCCAAGTCTTCCATTTATTGAAATGTTTTGAATATGTTTTATATAAAAATAATAATGATATATTGTAATAACCCCTGGCTATGATTTCGTAACTAACATTTTAAAAACTAGTGAAAAAATGTATTTTAAGTAACGGAGAAAAATATTGAAAGAATGGCTATTAAAATAAATTAAATAAGATGACCCGTATTACCGATGTCTTCGAAGGTCAAGGGATTTTGAATTATTATAGGCCTACATGTGATGACTACATGATTGAATCACCTCACTTCACCCTCGGGCCTCGACGTCAAGAGCCGCCCAAATATCCTCACTTCATCCTCGGGCCTCGACGTCAAGAGCCGCCCAAATATCCTCACTTCACCCTCGGGCCTCGACGTCAAGAGCAGCCCAAATATCCTCACTTCATCCTCGGGCCTCGACGTCAAGAGCCGCCCAAATATCCTCACTTCACCCTCGGGCCTCGACGTCAAGAGCCGCCCAAATATCCTCACTTCACCCTCGGGCCTCGACGTCAAGAGCCGCCCGAATATCTTCACTCACTCACTTTGACCTATTTGAATATAATCATACTGCATTACAAATTGGTTGGCCGTAGTATAAAAACTTCGCAAATTACTTGTTTACTAAATCGTGTTCTAACATCAAATTCAATCCACGCCGTTTTTGATAGTTGTGTTGGCAGAAAAGCAGTTCAATATTGGGGCACGGAGATTGGTTGTACGCAGCCAGCGAGATCGGACTACGTCATCTTAAATCTATGATGCCGACTGGACCACTAATTTGTAGGGCATCATTCTCCGATGACATTATAAACAAAAAAAAAATTGTCGAAGAAATGTGACTGTTTTTCATTATACATAATAAATGGGACCCAATTAGATAATGTATAAATAATATGATTAATTTTAAGTATTATTAACACCCTAGTTATGTTGTAAGCGACGACGAAAAACTATAGAAAAAACTTTAAGATTACAATTTTTACATTTCATTTTATTAACTGTATAAATTTAATAGGATTTGGCTGTAATAATTAGCAAATTCTGCATATATCGTTTTTATGCTATAGAAAAATGTTATTATCTTTATTCTTATGCAGAAGATTGTAAGATAAGCAAAGCGTGCACGAGTTAATAAATTAATAACTTGTATTAAACACCGTTTACAGACGCCAGACCTAAACAAAGCTTCGTAGCTTTCAAATACATTTGTGGCCGAATCGAAACCCTCTCCCCAACACCAGGAATGTTTGTGCAACGCCCGGTTGCACAAACATCTTCCCCGATCCGAGATCAAATGATCCTAGTTCCAAACCAGGATCCAGTCTGATTTGGGTTCCAGTGTAAAAGTGTTGCACCAACGAAATTTCATGACTCTGGATCTCCGATTCGTCAATCTTGGTTCCAAAGTGAGTGATCGATATTAATTATGAGAAATTTTCCCATTGGTTCATAATATATGACGTCATGGAAGTAGGAGTATTTTTCATAATAGATAGAACTAGACGTGCGATGTTTTATCTCTTATAGGCCTAAGTGAATTATTGTTGTACGAATTTTACTGAATAATATTCAAGTGCGTATAACTTTGTTTTAATCGAACGTTAGTTCTATTTGTTGGCGTATTTTCAAACTACATTTGTGGACGATGGCTACTGATCTCGGATCGAGATTTCGAACAGCCAATTTCGGCGGTTCGAAATGAACTTCATCTCGATCTGCAGTCCAGCTCTGAACTCGAATGGTGCAACAGTTTTCAGTGTCGATCTTAGATCCGATCTGGGATCGAGTTTCGAACCACGATGGTGCAACCGGGCATTAGTGGGGTCCGTTGGTTAACACGGCAGTGTCCACTCTTGATATACTTACTCTATGAGTTCGTTGTGGCCGGATGAGTTATGGGGACTTGTAAAGTTAACGTCGGTGTTTGCCTACTGAGAACGCAGAGGCTATTTGTTCCCCAGTATGACGGGTGGAACAGCATCACGAGCTGAGTTTCTGCTGAAGTTCATGTAATTTCAATGAACGTGAAAGTTAAAGACATTGCGTCTTTTAATCGCGTTGTTAGAGGTTGCTGCGGACTATGGATATTATAGTAAATAACTTCAAGTGTGACATAATGAAATTTCTTGCTCTACCGGAATTGTGTTACGTGCAGCGCTGGCTAGTGCAGGCTGGTTAAATTGGTACACACGCGTCGCGGCCCGTACGATGCATATTGAACCATAGACTAAAGATGCGGTATACCGATCTCGCTGGCTGCGCGCAACCAATCTCTGTGTCCCATCATTGAACTGCCTTTCTGCCAATATGGCTAGGAAAAACGGCGTAGATTGGATTTGAGGTTGGAACGCTGTTTAGTAAACAAGTACCATGAGAAGTTTTTGTACTTCCTCTAACCAATTTATCATGCAGTTTGATTAAATTCAAATTGGTAAATGCTGCCTATTAATTTAATAGTGGCTGTTATTACAAAATTAAGCTATAAACAAACGCATTCATTAATGTTGTCTAGGTGACTATGAGAGCTGTGTTGCGTTGGGGTAGGTCAATGTTGGGCCAGAAGACGAATGTGCAATCTACTTCATCTTTAGTCTATGTATTGAACATCTACTTCTGTTCGTGTTCGCTGGCGCACTTCGTGTTAAACTCAGTGTACACCAAGTTATTGATGGAGAACTTAAAAGCTCCTTTGCGTTGGATGACGTATTTGAATTACGTTTTCTCAGTGCCCCATCAACCTAGTGGGCATTACTCACCTGGTCCATGCGGCTCAAACTGTAAGTACTCTACTGTTTTCTCAGTGCCCCATCGACCTAGTGGGCATTACTCACTTGGTCCATGCGGCTCAAACTATAAGTACTGTACTGTTTTCTCAGTGCCCCATCGACCTAGTGGGCATTACTCACCTGGTCCATGCGGCTCAAACTGTAAGTACTCTACTGTTTTCTTCAAGTTCTGGTAATGTTAGTGCTCATTCTACCTCCCAAGTGAGATATGAACAGCCAACTTTATGGCATAGAGTATTTTCGGCAGTTAAATACATTTACTTCTAGCCATGCTGGTAGCGGTAGAATGGCCCTGCAGTTTGACTTTTCCCATAGAGCATCAGAGAAAGCGCAATTCATATTAGTAGGGATAGGTATTTTCTATTCTATTTATTAATGAATTTTATTGCTGTATATTAGCTGGGCCCGGGTAATATTTAGTAAATTGAATTGTAGTATTGGGAACAAGTATTGTAAACACTTATGATTATATTATAAATAGTAATTTCAATGTATTGTGAGTTTGCGCTAGTTATGAGTAAATTGTATATGTACCAAATTTGGCTGACCGTGTATTTTTATTGATATATAATTTAGTGGGAATAATATAAAATGACAACCTGGGTCAACCACATGCACGTGATTTCACTACGAATCCCGCAGCTTCCGAAACTAAAAATAACTATAGTGATTCCCACTCGCTTTAGCCACTCCACCTTGCTAAATAACCAGTTAAAAGCAGTCACACTTTTTGTAACACTTCTGAAGGCAGTTCTGTTACAGCTGTTTCCACAGATACAGCGGTGTCTCCCCTTGACACATGTGACTTAGAAGACTGTCGATCCGCTCAGTATGTCAACAGAAAATATTTTGTCATGGAAATAACATTACACAGTACTACTTTCAGAACTATGAGACAGACTATAGGCTGGTCACGGTAAAATGAGCACTTTTGAAATCCCTTTTTAAGATCTACTTTTATAAATTCTGTGTAATCTTCCGCCTTATGTAAAATTAACATTGCCATGGGCCTCATCACGTTATTCATGCGTGGGTCAAGTGAAACTACGAAATTATTAAGAAGTATATACTTTATAAATCTGCTCACTTTTACACTTCGATGCATAAAAAAAAAAACGAAAAGCGAAATAAATAATTAAAAGTTATCACGAACGGTTACATAACACTTTTTATTCGACGTTAAGAAATGGAACTACTTTCCATATATCGTTACCAACTTTAATGGGCGAATGTCACTCAATGTGCCCATTAAAATATATGCATGCAGGGGCAGTGACATTTTTATAGGGTTCATTTCTAAAGTGCTCACTTTATCGTGATCAGCCTTTAGAATGAGGTAACCGTACCTGAAGTGGGCCGCTAATAACGAGGATAGCGAGGGGACAATACCTGGAATGTTGGCCGGTAGTAGCGAGGGTAGCGAGGTGATCATTCCTGGAATGTTGGTTGGTAGTAACGAGGGTAATGGTGTGACCATACCTGGAGTTGGTCCACAGCTAAGGTAGCGAGATGACTGTACTTACCTGGAGTGTGCATGTGGTAAGGAAGGTAGCGAGGCGAGCGTACTGTACGTGGAGTGTGTCTGTGGTAAGGAAGGTAGCAGGGTGACGGCACTGGCAGTGTGTCTGTGGTAAGGAAGGTAGCAGGGTGACGGCACTGACAGTGTGTCTGTGGTAAGGAAGGTAGCAGGGTGACGGCACTGACAGTGTGTCTGTGGTAAGGAAGGTAGAAGGGTGACGGCACTGGCAGTGTGTCTGTGGTAAGGAAGGTAGCAGGGTGACGGCACTGGCAGTGTGTCTGTGGTAAGGAAGGTAGCGAGGCGAGCGTACTGTACGTGGAGTGTGTCTGTGGTAAGGAAGGTAGCGAGGCGAGCGTACTGTACGTGGAGTGTGTCTGTGGTAAGGAAGGTAGCAGGGTGACGGCACTGGCAGTGTGTCTGTGGTAAGGAAGGTAGCGAGGCGAGCGTACTGTACGTGGAGTGTGTCTGTGGTAAGGAAGGTAGCGAGGCGAGCGTACTGTACGTGGAGTGTGTCTGTGGTAAGGAAGGTAGCAGGGTGACGGCACTGGCAGTGTGTCTGCAGTAACAACTCCGACTGAGGGTGTGTGGAGAGCGGCCCATAATGCGTCATTCTTCTCCCCCGGTGTGTCGGGTTTTGTGGGCAGGCGAAGGGCTCCTCCCGCGGGAACACACCTGTGGGAGAAGCCCAGCCACGCCCTCAAGAATGCGAGGGCGAGGGTATACCAACCCTCAGCCCCCTCCACAGGGGAGGATAGACACACCTGATAGACCGCCTGGGAACAGGAGGAAGACAGGCGCCAAGCTGGCTGCCATCGACTCCGCTCACTTGCCATCAACAAATCGAAATCTTCCAGCCATTATAACTGGAGTGAGTGGAGAGATCTGGGCGGCTCTTTGAGAGCCGATCAGGGACCAGCGCCGGAATGAAAGGGCAGGGGGGACGGGAGATCCCGAGAAAACCCGACGTACAGTGGCATCGTCGGGCGCGACCCCACCGGAAATTGAACCCAGTTCGTCTTGGTGGGAGACTAGTAGTCTAACCACTACACTACCGCGGCCCGCATAGCACCTAGAGAAAAACCTGTCGTGATTATTTTTTGCAGAAAGTATTTAGGAATCCCAGTGTTTTTTTCCATTTTCTCAGGAAATTCAGAATTTATAAGAGAGCCTCGGCCAGTGGCGTAGCAAGAAATTTCTTAAGGGGTTTTGTCTAAAGGAACTGGGTGAAGAAGGGGGGGGGGAGGTGGGTGGGTACACTGACTGAAGCAAATGGAGGGAGGTTGCATCGAATTCAGTGATGTTGACGCACGTGTCACTTAAGACAAATACTATAGTCTATTGGGGATTTCTTCACACTTTTTGAAACAATTCTTTGAAATTTCACCCCAAGCTAGACTTGTTAGTTTCCTAAATACGTTCATCTACCACAAGCGATTTATACTTCTGGCAAAATAATATTATCTTATTTTTGGTTAAATTGTAATACTTCGACTTAAGTCCATTCGCAGTTTTTTCCCTTTTGTTTGGATCAAACCTTTGAAACATTACCGTTTCTACAACATACTGGTTTGTTTTCTAATTATATCATGTTTCTACAACATACTGGTTTGTTTTCTAATTATATCATGTTTCTACAACATACTGGTTTGTTTTCTAATTATATCATGTTTCTACAACATACTGGTTTGTTTTCTAATTATATCATGTTTCTACAACATACTGGTTTGTTTTCTAATTATATCATGTTTCTACAACATACTGGTTTGTTTTCTAATTATAGCATGTATCACAAGCGTTTTATACCTGTTTTAATATACGAGTACTTTTTTTTTAGTTAATCAGAGATTTGCATATAATTTAGCTATAAATCATAATATTTCATTTATAATTCATACGAATACAAACAGAGAGAAAATAGGTGTGTTGGTAATGCCTAGTAAGAAATACTTCTCAATCATAATATTACTACAGTGAATATGCAGAAATGCAATGTGTTGTCACTTTGGTGTTTTCAACTCGGTTAGTTTCCACGAGGCGGAGAAATACCTGGAAGTAGCAGGGATTCAGAAATGTCGGAAGTAACCATGAATTGACTATAGTTTTTGTACACTGAAACTGGCCAATTGGAAGGCGCCCTCGGTTAGCAGCCCTGACCCACATAGGGTATGGCTGTCAAAGGGAGGAGAGTCCCGTACCCCTTGGGGGGTGTGAGAGAAGGAAAGAGAGACACTCGCCGAAAAAAGGGAGGCGGGGAAGGAAGAAAAACACCGAATGTCCATTATCAATTTCGCCCTCATTGTCACAGCCGTCGGGATGGAAGATGTATTTTCGTTCCGCGTGAATAAATGAGTGTGAGGAGGTGAGGGCGGCTAGTTGGAGAGGGGTAGGAAAAAGGGGGGGGGGGATGTGTCCACGGAGCAGGAAGAGAAGGGAGATAGCTCCAGGGATCCTTACATTAATAAACACTAAACATTTATTCTTGCTCACGTGACATTGCCGCCATGATGAAGTGGAAGGCCGTTCCTCTTTTTTTTTTCTGTTGGCTCTCGGACGTGGGACAAATGCACCCAGGGTCACGGTGTTATAATGATCCTGATTGTGTGTACAGTACGTTCTATAGCTCTAGGTACAATGACGATTCTCCCGGGGCGACGGGCAAGAAAGACTCAAGTCGCGATTTCTGCCAACGTAAATGGTTAAAACGTGATGGGCGTTTTCGCTTCAATGAGCTCAATATTATTCTAAACTGGACTTCCTTTCCAACATATTAGGCACAGACACTGATTTACGTTATTGAAAAATAGATAACTGGTGAAAAAAAAAAGAAATCAGCCTATTAGAAGCTGACTTGTGTATACAAATGCTAAATTACATATTTCTTCTTTTTTTTTCATATTAAACATGCAAAATCGTTTTAAAAGCAATGCGTAACTTAATGACAGTTCGGTTTAGACAATACCGTTAGCACAAAAAGGAAGGAGCTCGAAAGTTAAAATATTCCACTTAAATTAGGTTTTCAAAAATTTACGTATTGACTGTAAAGATGAATTCTTAGCAAATTATTGGAATCGTAAATAATGGAACTAAGGCAGTGATAATTACACTAATCTCTACACGTTTATGTGATTCACAGATTGCTTGTGGTTAGTTCAATTACATTCACCCACCTACACACATACATTTTCTTGATTTTCTCTTGCTATTGAGAAGAAGAAGATATATTGAGCAGGAGTTAGTAATGCCAGTTTCTACTAATCATTTTTTTGTCTGTACTAAAGCCGATGAATGTGTCTTGATTTGAGATTCACAAGAAAAACGACATAAATCCAGTTTCTTAAACTAATAAGAGCCAATTCACAACTGAGATTTCTTTGCTGTAAGTGATACGTAGCAGGGGAACCAATTATTTAGATATTTCGAGAATTTTAATTTGTAATTAAAATTGTAGTTGAGGGAAGACGTGACCAAGAATTTTCTGAAAGTAATTTTAATTAAAATTAAAATTTCTAGGTAGCTCGGAAAGAAACGGCGAGTAGGTCGAACAAAATTATTGTTGCAATTTCTCTCTCAAAAGTCAGTGGGATGAACCAGGTTCGCTAAGGAATGGAGGTCTTAATTAAATAAAAGTTTTAATTATAATGTCTTAATTTTATTTACAAAAACTACAAACAAAATTCTCTCGACCCAAATCCTCACAATAAGTTGATATCACATGCTGTTTACAATTAATGACTTCAATCAATACGATTTATAATTACCTCAAAGAAATTATTGTATTTAAATAACTAAGACTCAGCCTCAATAGACAGTGTATCAAAAACTATTCAATTATTTTATAAATTATATGTTCATATTTAAGAGTTCCAATAATTACAGTCAAGTTCGTATTACATGCTCATTCTGTCCCATCTCAGTCTAGTCCAGGTCCCACCAGTCCGCTATGTACTAGAGTTCTCCGAGCGCCCTCGCACACATTAGGCTTCACGCGTCGGGTTTCACGCCCTCTAGTCCATTCACACCACGAATACCTCGTCCACCATCATCTCGCTATCTCCCGTCGTCGTCCATCCCTCGCCATACTTCACTTCGCACTCCACACTTAGTCAGATGGCATCCGCCAGACTGCAGGATGTTGGACCGCTGTAATGTGTATAGGCTCGTGAGCCATCACCCAGAAATTTCTCTGAATCCCACCTTGCGCCAAGGGTCCTAATTCCCAGAATATTCTTGTCTATCCTCAACACCTGTCGGCTTCTCCAGCAGGGGGAGGAGGAGGGGCTGTGACGCCAGCCAGGTCTCGCCACTGTCAATCATTTCCCGGCTGCCCCGGAGGTAAGGTGGGACGATGAGGCAGCGAGCATGTCTGCCTGTGCGAGTGGGAGGATCGAGGTTGGTCATCCCCCAAAGATGCCGGACCAGGCATAACGGGAGCTCGCAGCCAGTGCGAGCTACACCACATAACACTATGACTCTGTCTTTATCGAGCAGCTGATGCAAACGAAATAGTTAAACGGGACATTTTGCCGCCTTATATAACTTATCAACCCAGTCAAAAGACGCTAAATAAAACTGCATATTTAGCCGTAGAACGAGTGAATGAATATGAGAAACATGACCTAATTCTATGTCAGGTTTTTCTCGAGTAACATTTTGCCGGAACGATGTACAGGATCATTCAAAAATTCTACACGATTAATTTTAATTCTAAGCGAAAACTCGTTGTGAAGCTTCATAATACAAATGAGGTGTAAAACACAATATGGCTAATAACCTGCTGTGCTTATACAAGGAGGTAGCGTCTACGGAATAAGGAGGTAGCGTCTACGGAATGAGGTAGCGTCTACGGAATAAGGAGGTAGCGTCTACGGAATGAGGTAGCGTCTACGGAATAAGGAGGTAGCGTCTACGGAATGAGGTAGCGTCTACGGAATAAGGAGGTAGCGCCTACGGAATTTTTAAAGCAGCTGCCAGACATGTTGAATAATTCGAAGGCAAACAATTGCACCCTTTCAAAATAGGTGGTGGTTTTCTCGAGAATTATTCATCTGAGGATATCACACTTATAAAATCTGATTTCTGAATTTAAGTAGCTACTATAACTGAAAACCATTTATAAAAATTCGATGTCAGTTAGGGGCTATATAATTGATAAAACTGGAAGTCCTCTCAAAGACCTCACAATTAATAGAAACTAACCTTTATAAGTTCTGTATCTCCCCCCTCCCCCATCATCTATCTTTGGCACCAGTGGATTATCGAGGGGAAAAAAAAAAGAGTTCACTATCTTAGATCAGCAAGGATCTCCTTTCATTTAATACATTTTTTTCAAACCAAATATTTTCCTTAAATCAAATTTATTATCAGAACTGTTGTATAGCGAGCCAGTTTAATTTACCCTGGAATGAAACACTTATTATAAACGTATAGTAATTTAATATTTGTCTGCGTTGTAATATGTAGAATTAATGAATATGTTCGAAATACACCGCTATATTTGTGTAAAATTATTCATTTAATAATAGTAACTAATTTAATATAGTACTATATTCTTCAGCTGCTTGAACAAGTACAAATTCATACACAAAACATTGTAGAACTCTGACGGGTCTATCTGACAATATACGACACAGGGGAGATCAGATAAGTTTCTATTAGCTTAAAAATGTACCCATAATATATAATATATTTACCTGAGAAATTCTTAAATAGTGTTTTTTTTTTATATAGACGTACGAAATCTCTGATGGTATGGTGGATATTATAATACCCCTTGATAAAAAGAACTATTAAGATGTCACAGTGTCACCGTAAAAACAGAAGATGTACGATTTCAATATAATAACGAAACATCTAAACAAACAAACATAATTGTTTTCGTTACCCATACAGAATGATTTTGGACTTGTAGGTCTATACTATATGCCTTTAATTTTTCTCTTCCTGTTTCAGACGTTACATATAAACAAGAAGTTCTTTAAAACGAATTTATAGTATCAAGTCCAGTATGCACTCATCAGCGAATTGTCAAATTGCGATAACGACGTAGTAGAAAATAAAGGTACAATGAAAAAAAGGACTTTTAAGACCAATTCATGAGAATTTTACAAATTAATGTTTTGGAATATCAGCAGCCAATGTTTCTCAGAGTAAAGTAGCAATATAAATTTAATATTATTACAAGATTAGAAATATTATTTTTATGATACTAAATAAACTAAATGAAAAAAATGGGCTGTGCTTCATTTATCACTTTTCATGGGTTACTAAATACTATGTATTTCCGTACTAGTATAAAGCTCACGTTTTCCTTCAGATGTATTATTAATATTATTTGTAGAATGACTAAGTTCGGTACATGAAGGCACCTCGATATATTTTTTAATTTCAACAAAACATACGGCCACTGGTGAATAAAGAATACTTTAAAGAAGATTTATCAATACTGGAAACAAGATCACACTTAAGCTTCAAAAATGCCAGTGTTCAAATAATTTTCGGTATGTGCAAAATTTGAACAGCCTCAGGTTGTCCAAAAACGGGTAGGTGGCTAGGTGTCATCAAGACAGTAGCGCGTGTTATTGATTTCTTTCCTTCTGTTGCAATGCGAGCGAGGGCATGTGTTTACATATTCTGCGGAAGGCGCATTGTGCGTGGCCGAGAGCACACAAGCGATATTTACCGGCGGTAGGTGCAACTGTTGTGGACTGAGGGGGTGGGAGGGGGGAGGAATTGTTACAACACGTGATTCATGGCATCACTGTCCAGGGTCCATTGTGCGGCTGTATGGGCATTCATGGCCGCCCTAGGGGGGTAGGTGGGTGGGGCGGTGCCCTCACCCAGCAGTCCTGGGGGGGGGGAAGTGTCCAAAGTCCCGGGGTCGCAGCCTCCCGGAGGAGCGCGCACGGACCCCCTTTGTCGCGGGAGAGACAGGGGGGTAGCTCGCTCCGACAAGCTTCATTTCACCTGAATGGCCCCGGGGCGAGCGACAATGCGCCTCATTGTGTCGAGGCCGTGTGAATCCCGCAAGAGGGATTGGGGGGGGGGGGCGGCCAAGGGGCACATAACCGTCACCTCAACTCCGAGGGACACCCCGCCGGACAGGTAATACTGGTCCAGCAACAGCGCCGTTGGAAACGACACAACGGCGGCCAGTAACACACACAGCCGACCATGTGCTTGTTCCTGGGCTACAGCTGTCTTCTTCTTGAAATAATCACAGTTCTAACTCCTACCTGGCTACTAACAAGGAAGGGGCAAATATTAACAATATAAGTATATACATGGTGATTATCAATTACACCGGCAAACTTCAGAAGGAGATTCCTCATGAAAAAGTAAAAGGAAAACACACATAACACTTTATACCTAAACCGAATATTAAGGAAGGTATGAGCCCTTAAAAAACGAGGTTTTAAACCGTATTTGTGCAAAATATCGGCTCTTACGTTGAAGGTCCCGATAACATACAATAATGTTCCGAGAGTTGTTATTGTATTTTACTTCGTTACTTATATTTTGCACAAATACGGTTTAAAACCTCGTTTTTTAAGGACTCATACATCCTTTGATATTCGGTTTAGGTATAAAGTGTCACATATGTTTTCCTTTTATTTTTTCATGAAGAATCACCTCGCGAAGTTTGTCGGTCCAATTGCAAATCATCCTGTATAAAACGAAAACACTAAATGACTGATTGACATAACTAAATGACTGATTGACATAACTAAAGACCAGTATCAACCATTGGTCCTAAAACCATGACATTTGGGAAGGGGAGGGGACATTCATTATGTAATGTTGGCAACTACTAAAGAGAAATTTTTCAAAATTAAACTCCTAAAAAGGGAGAAATTGTGGGTCAGAATTTTTATGAGGAAAATTTTTTTAGATAGTCCTGTTAATTCGAAATTTTGTTAAAGTACTGTAAAAGATAAATTATTAAACCCATGCAATACACCTTATAAGTAAACCCATAGAAAAACCTTTCTGTTAACTAGAAACTTCAAGAAATGTGTTTATTCAGAGTATACACGATACAGCCAAATAAATACGGGATGCTACCATCTCCGTGTACTTCTCCATGAAGTCCGGGGACCAAAATCATTTGAAGCATCCAATCTGCTTGTCATGTACCTGAGGGTTGCATGAAGACGATCAACCTTGGCATGCAGCATTCGAACACACCGCGGTTTGTCAATCGCCGTTTATGATGTGAGAGGTTTTCACAATTATTATGTCACTTTTACCCGCAACTTCGTCCATGTGGAATTCGTTTTTTCGTTACAATATTTTTTAAATCGTACGTATGTCTTTAAAATTTATTACATTTTTAAAATACAAAACTGATTAAATTGCAAGTCAAAAAATAAGAGAACGGTGGCTGTTAAGTTTGGAGTTGTTATTAGTAAAAGGCCGTGTCAACATGTAAGTTAGGCTTTTTACAATACTTCTTTGTAAACAATATTCTTGACCATTTTAGAGGGTGGCGCCTCAGTATAACGTGCAGGCTGAGGGGCGCACTTACACGCGAGCACGCCACGTGAAACTGACTGCGGGAGAAACAGTCCTGTCTCAAGTCAGCTCCTGCGAGTTTGGGTGTTTGCACCTGTGACGTAATTGTCGCCATATTGTCACTAAAACACGAAGTCCACGCTGACAATGACACGGGCAAAGCTAGTAGATATACAAATCTCGAGGACGATTTCATGACCAATGCTTTCTTATTACTGTTATATTGAATATACATTATTACATTATAATGAAGGTAGTATTGGAGGTAAAAGCTGTTCATGGTAAACTGAGCACTTTAGAAAGCCCTGCTTAAGATCTACTTGTATGCACATTGTGTATTCTTCCGCCATATTCAAAATTAATATTATCATGGGCCTCGTCAGTTCATTCATGCGTTGGTCAAGTGCAACTGCGAAATTATTGCAAAAGGAAATGATTCGCATATCTGCTCATTTTCTCACTTTGCTGCATTGAAAAAGAACAGAAAGTGCAAGAAATAATTTAAGTTATCACAAACGGTTACCTGACACTTTTTATTCGATGTTAAGATACGGAACTACTTTCCATAATTCGTTACCAACTTTTCTGAGCGCATGTAACTCAGTTCGCCAGTTAAAATATTTGCGGGTAGTGGTAGTGCCTTTTTTCTAAGGTTGATTTCAAAAGTGCTCACTTTATCGTGAACAGACTTTAGCATGTCAAAGAAAGGAGGTCACCCTGTCTCGGACTCTAAGACTTGCCACGTGGTCCATTCTACCATCCACGTGTGTGCTGTCGTCATTGTTTCTGATTGGTTCCCGTTGTGCGCTAGACGCGGGGTATACTTCTAGACTCATCATTTCAAAGGAATGGCCCGCTCGACCCACATATCCAGCTGTTTATTTAGTTTGCTGTTGACATTTATACATTCCATTCTTGATCGCTAAAACGATGAAGCAGGATGAAACAAAACGACCGAACGGTTATGCGTGTAATACTATGTAAAGATACAGAATGTTGGCGAAAGAATGGAGCCGAAATGGATAGCCACGAATCATTACAGCGTGTAACTTCCATTGTAATAAAAATTTGTTAAAGTCAAGGTGTACGATCTTAGGCTGATTAATTCACACCATTTGTGATGTGCGTAATGTTGATGACGCCCTACAACATGTATTAAAAGAATGTCTTAAGACAGAATCTGCACGGATGCGACTTCAGGTTATCGCAGAACGTGGAGGCAGAAAGCCTTCAGCTCAATGCCTCAAGTGCGATTAAACATAAAAGAGATTCACAAGCTGTGGGATGAGTTCATCTCAAGTAGGAAAGAAATTGAAAAAGTATGATCAATGGAGAAGAGATTACTATGACTTAGGCTATACTTCAGGAAATGTTTCAAAATAAGGAATCGGAATACATACTTCTGATTTAGAAAAAAAAAAGGGGGGGGGGGGAGAGATATTTACTGTGAAAACCAGCAGAAAGGAAAGCGAATACGGCGTTAAGGAAAAGAGAAGAAAAGTGAGCAAGTGAGGTGTACTGCCTTACTGACGGGGCGTGCAGTTCCAATGCAGGAGGACTGGGGATCTGTCGGCTATTCACGGTAAAGTGAGCGCTTTTGAAAGCTCTCTCATTTGGAATAATAGTCAATAGGTACATACTTTATTTTAGCTTTAGACGTTAACTTTCGAGTGCGGTGGAGTATACACACTGTGTTTATTACTTACATGGAAATATTTATTTAAAAACTTGGTTAAAGAATAAAAAATGGATGAAAGGAAAAAGTAAGTAGAGCCTCAAAAGTGCTCACTTTACCGTGAACAGCCTACTAACATCTATGCAGTTATTCTCAAAAGTGCTCACTTTACCGTGAACAGCCTACTAACATCTATGCAGTTATTCTCAAAAGTGCTCACTTTACCGTGAACAGCCTACTAACATCTATGCAGTTATTCTCAAAAGTTAAATTCACCAAAGTATTGAAATTGGGACTACGAAAATTGGAAATTCTCTGTTTATGAGCAATAAATTTCGCAACTTCGTTGACGTCAATCCTCATTAGTCAAACTGTTTGCAAATACTATACAAATAGTTGTTTTTTTGTCATGAAATGATTAGAGAATTAACATGGAAACGGATATATTATTACTTAATAAAATTAGACAGAAATGTAAGGAAGCATGCAACGGACAAGTATTTTTCCAGTCAGGACACATTAGTACCAACTAGCGAAGAAATTCCTAACTTACTACTGTCGCTGCTTCAGAGTGGAAAATGTTTTATTTACGTATAATACTACTACTCGCTTCAGACTTCTGCCACGACTACCAAGCGACTTTTCTCTCTCTTTGTTGTCTATTGTTTACCAGCAGTAATTCACAATGTTACATTTAGCTAGGCAGTTTACAGTTCAAATAAATCTCTGATTGATAGCTCAAAAACGCCTGTAAACATGATTGCACAGAAAAATTTATATCCTGTATGTTAATCATTTCATTTATACATAATAATAAACCGAGCTCGCAGAAGTAAATATGGAATATGGTTATGTAATTAAATAATTTACGACGTTCTCCAATTGAAACCTGCAGTCATGGAGCCGAACTAAACCCTTTATTGCTACGTTCTGATTCAGTAACGCAGATACCGTGTTTGGTCACAAAAAAAAATTCTACAATTAATGCTAATAATACTGACGGATATTTTGGCAGGGATTTGAAAGAATTGTTCAAATTATAAAGTATCGGTAAAAGTATAGTGTTTAATTTAGTGTCAAATGTGACTGACTTCTTAATTTGAATTTTATTAGAGAGAGAGAGAGAGAGAGAGAGAGAGAGAGAGAGAGAGAGAAATATGGCGTGATATTAACATAAATATGTTTCCAAAAATTACATGTTCACTTGACCTACGTACGAATACATATAATTTAGGCTGATGTTTACGCGTCGCGGAATGATAAAGAATGCGCATAAATAAGAAATTAAGCATGGCTTCAGTTGCAATAAGTTAACTTGTTAACAAGTTATAATGTCACTAGCCTACTCATTTGTTTTGACATTAATTAAAAAAGCGACTTTCTCAGCTGGTGCCGCGGTGTTTCGGGTTTTCTTTTTCTTTCGGGAATGCAGGATTTTAAAGTAGCGCTTCACTACCACGAACTTGTCCTGAGGGCAGGAATCGCATGGCTACCTAAAGCCGCTACCGGGATATGTAGTCTATGTAGTATGTAGTCTATTCGCGGGTTCTTTCTTCGCACGTTTTAAATCAAACGTATTACAAGTATTTTATACATTTGTTAATATGAAAGTACCTTATTTTTTTAGTTAAATTGAAGAGTGAAATGAGTTGTGCGGCTCTTAACATCGAGGTCTTGAGAGCCGATAAGGGTAATTGAGGTGAGCATGGAGCAGTGCCAGAATGAGAATGATGGTGGAGGGGGAGAGATCCCCGAGAAAACTCGCTGACCAACGGCATCGTCCGGCTCGATTCCCACTTGCGAAAATCCGTAGCGACCCGGAAGGGGATTGAACCCGGATCGCCTTGTTGGGAGGCGAGCAGGCTAACCACTCAGCCACCATGTGTTGGTAACGTCTAGTAAGAAATAGGTCTTATGCAAAATAGCATTACCTACATTGAGAGCGCACGAATCCGGTGCGTTGCCCCTTTGGTGTAATTTCCTATACTCGGTTAAGCTTTCTTTGCATATGACGGACGAATGGCGTAAAAGTGGAACATTAGCAGGGTTTCAGAACAGTTGAAAGTAACCGTGGATGGACTATACATATGGCAGCAGCGCGCATTGTGCTGCGATAACTTGTAAGGCCAGACACTGCAGCTTTGTCCGAGGGGGCAGAAGGCAACCCACAGTTGTCGCCTGCGTGTATAAACACACCCCACAGAAAGGATGAGAGAGGAGAAATAAAAGGGAAGAGGATTCCTGCTCGCAACCCGAAACCTTGCACCTTCTTCCCCAGGGACGAGGCGAGTCCTCCACCATTGTCCCCATTCAACTCTCTGTTCTGATCAACTGTGGCGGCAATTCTTTTCCGCCCCGAGATTGAGTCGCTTTTAAAAACCTCCGCCATTCTCCCTGCCGTAAGTATTTAGATGGATTGTTTCCCTCCTCTTTTCAAACCTAACCTTTTTTCCCCTCCAACAGACACACAGTTTTTCCTTCGGAACGGATTCATTGTCCCCTTCAGCTCCCTTTTCATTCCTTCCCTCTTTGCAACAAACGAGGACAATGCGAAAAAAAGGGAATGGGAAGGGATGGTCCGAATGGGAAAGGGGGGTGAGGGAGAAAACCCTCTTAACTCAGTTTTGTGTTGCCGGACCTATCTTGAGAATAGATCGAAAGGAGGGCGAGAATGGGAGAGGGAGTAAAAAAGGAGAAGACCGGTATTGTCTGGTTTCTCGTCACACTTCATCCCGTCTGCCCCCCCCCCCTCCCCCCCGGGGCCACCTCACACAAATCGGCCATCTGTACGGAATAAGCTCTCCTCTCCGGTCCAGCTGGATGGTGTTTGTGCGCGCTCCACTAGTTGGTAGTGGGACATGGCCTTCAACAGGTGTGCGACAGACTGGCCGCCATCTTGGACATTGGGCTTGACGCTCGCCAGGTTTCCCACACTCGCGATCACCCAATCGTTAAGGCACTTTTACACTTGCTTGTATTCGTTAGCAAGAAATTATCCCAATCTTTACTTGAATTACATCACATCGACTCACAAAGTGCGCAAATTTTAATGACAATGAGTGTACCTCATACTTTTTCTAAACAGAATTGGTTTTACGTAATATTTTGTCAAAAAATTTGCATATCATCTTTCTTAATGATGTGCGATTTGAGAATTTTGAGGGACATGTATGTGACAGTGAAGTAAATAAAAAAAGAAGCACCTTTTATTTTAATAAATTATGAAAATGCTTTTAATTTGTGTTTATTCGGTATATCTTTTCAAAGTCTTCGACAGGAGTAAAGCCTTTTGAGTGAAACGACAAGAATGATTATGCATACGATAAGTCTTTGACTTTCAACAGCTTAAAAAGCCTAAATTCACAAAGTTAGTATATCAATTTTAATGTATTCGAAAGGAAACATCTGCATAGTCGAGATCAATCGAAGACTACTTAATAAATAAATGCGTATGGGAGGTGGACCCAGGGCGAGGCAACACCCTCCGAGTGACGGACTTCCCAGCTGGGACCCGTAGGTGCCCGTCATCCCCGGACATAACGTGAAGTGAGACGCTACGATGGAGCGGCGCTGGAATGCAAGGGCGGGGGAAACGGGAGTAACCTGGGAAATACAGGGTCATATGACAGGATAGCTAGTTAACAAGTTTCAACTCTCAACACTCCTCTATTTTTCATCTTTAGATGTCAGATGTGATACATTTATTGAATACTGTTCACGAGGTATATGTCATCCATAGAACTTTTTAATTTAGGAAAGCATTCCGATTGTTTAGCTCAGTGGAGTCAGAAAAATTATAAGTATTTTCATCAATTAGAATGACCTCTCAATTAAATTCGTTGAATTTAAAGTTTCGAAGCTTTTTTTTTCTAGCCTTTCTCACCGAATAAACAACGAATCAGATAATACCCGTGTCTGTTTTTTTATTGTATCCGTAACCACTACAATATAGAACACAGAAATTTTACATACCGAATAAAATAGGATAATAGCCCAGTTTTCGGGGAAATGTTCAAGGCATATATTATGTTTGTATAAACGTACCTGCAATTTAATTGCATTACTAGCGAGGCCTATTTCATTTGCCGTGAAAAGTACTTTTTACACAATCGTTTAATGAAGAGCGTAAAATAATTAGTTACGGCATTACTGTATGTTGCGTATTATAGGCTTACATACACTTGACAAGATTCGTTGCACTTCCATACGCATTTCAAACAAGGAACATATAACAGCTCTCATCACTCAATGAACTCTTTTGATATTATAACACTAAGCAGCAAATGCACGAAAATAACATCGGTAATTAATGTTAA
This sequence comes from Dryococelus australis, assembly GCA_029891345.1. NCBI lineage: Eukaryota > Metazoa > Arthropoda > Insecta > Phasmatodea > Phasmatidae > Dryococelus > Dryococelus australis. Next base: position 5,886,082 of record CM057006.1, on the reverse strand, counting down.
TTTCATGGCAATATTACAGTCCTCGAGAGTGCTATTTATGTAATCTCTGAGATATCCAGATTCCATACAATTTTACTTAGGCCTACATGATTTTTTTAGCGTACTAGTTTTTGGCGTCCGCTATTATACTCCCTTACATCTTCACGTCGTTTCATTTTAATATAAAATTTAATGCTATACCGTACTGCTCTTCTTAGTATCTTTTAAAGAAAATATACATACTGTAGGCTACTACAATATACATACTGTAGGCTACTACAATATACATACTGTAGGCTTCTACAATATACATAATGTAGGCTACTACAATATACATGCTGTAGGCTACTACAATATGCATACTGTAGGCTACTACAATGTACATGCTGTAGGCTACTACAATATACATGCTGTAGGCTACTACAATGTACATGCTGTAGGCTACTACAATATACATGCTGTAGGCTACTACAATGTACATGCTGTAGGCTACTACAATATACATACTGTAGGCTACTACAATGTACATACTGTAGGCTACTACAATATACATGCTGTAGGCTACTACAATATACATACTGTAGGCTACTACAATATACATGCTGTAGGCTACTACAATATACATGCTGTAGGCTACTACAATATACATACTGTAGGCTACTACAATATGCATGCTGTAGGCTACTACAATATACATACTGTAGGCTACTACAATATGCATGCTGTAGGCTACTACAATATTCATACTGTAGGCTACTACAATATACATGCTGTAGGCTACTACAATATACATACTGTAGGCTACTACAATATACATACTGTAGGCTACTACAATTTACATTATTTACTTTACTCACTTAAGAAGCATGAAGATTTCGATGCTGTGGTCAAGATATATTTCTTACTAAACTATTCACACACGTAGTAATACACGTGTATTTTGAGTTCTACCATACGGCCTGTCATATATGTGCGCTAGTATTGGTAAGTTTATTCCATTACTTGCCATAAAGAGCGATGTTTCGGGCTGGTTTTTTTTATTAGTAAACGACGTACCTGAAGCATTAAGAAGTCTGCACATTTATGCTGTTGATTTCAAATTGTACCTACTTTCTAAATTCAATAATATTTTCTTTAAATAAAATTAATAAAAAAAATGTTATGATTTAGAATTTATTTAAGGGATATTTTTCAACCAAATAAAAATGCATATTGTGCCCCAAGTGTTCCACAAATTCTTTGAAACTTTTGGAGGAGAACTCACACACACTTATTTCTCTACGGATATTTAATTAATGAGATTAACAAATGTTGTAAACGATTTAAACATAATATGAAGGTAATGTTACAGATCTATTACATTTTATTCCCTATAATACTTGAAAAAAGCGTATGTTGTCAAACAAATTCGTTATAGTTTAACATCATTTTATGTGTGTACACGATCTCAACGTTTGCTACATGCATCTGTTCCTTGTAATATTCCCATGTGCTCTTCTAGCTGAATATTAATGACATACGCATTGTTTACCCACTCTCACTACTATTTAACGAACTTAATGGCCACCAAGCATTTGTAATGCCTTTCCGATTGCCAGTTCTTTTAGCACTAGACAAACGCTCCCAGTCCAGTAGTGAAATAAACTATTTGGACCCAACTACGAATCTAAAAGTATCGTCAGCTCAATTTTTTATTAAATGACCCGTCATTCCTTAACTTACTAGGAGATAATACGATAAATACTCGATATTCTAGAAATTTAAGAAAGAAACTTTTAAACATTACATAACGTAGCTTAATATTAATGTAACACAGCAAGAAAAATTGTACACACCTATATGGTCGTTTGTTTCTCTAACATTTGTATTCTTTTCAAAGAAATAACTTCTATTCGGGGACGTTACATTTTTTAACTCTTTGTTTTATTACGTTTTTTGGTTATTTTAATTTTTAAATGGATTTTTACCTTCAAAAGTTTTCCTCAATATTTGATTCTTATTTTATATCCCTATAACGGATTACCTTATATTACTTTTAATGTATGAAACAGCTTGGTTAATATACTTAGATTTGTTAAGAGTAATGCAAGGCAATGAGTATGTCATTAAATTTCAAAGTTGTAAGTCATACACATTAAAATAAGCGTTTAACGTGTATCCCGTTTTTCTTTTAGTTTTCTGAGTTCATTGGTTTTTAATGATCAATGTCTATTGTTTTAATGTCGGCGGCACATGTTTACTTATATTTTTCAATGAAAATCATTATTTTATTATACTGAAAATAAGTTTAGTGTAAAAGAAGAGATTATGTCCTTTAATTTGCCATTGTAATCCTTAATTCAGGTTAAAAAAAATAATTATCTCTTCATTAAATAGTATTTATATACACACATATAAAGACCTATACACATATATGCCTACATTCACAGACACACAAATGTATTGGATAATATTGGTTTATTTTGCATTGTAAAATAGCTTTCAACAAACTTTTGCTGATAAGTAGAGACATGCGAAATTCGCATTATTATTTGGTAACAAACTAGACTTCACTTCCCTGTGCCTACTTGAGGGCAATATGTGATTTGATTGGCTACTAGCGATCACCGCTTTACTGGAGATTGGTTGCTCCAGCTTTAAGCCTTCCCTATTGGCTCAAAGTATCCTTGGGATGACCCACACAACTTGTCTACCAATGGCAACAGTTTAGTTTGCCGCCAAGTAATAACGCGAATTTTGCATGTCTCTACTGATAAGATATGGACATTTAACTTAAATTACTAGTTAAGCTGAAAAATTAATTACATTGTAATAAAAAAAAACGCGAGTATGGCAGGAACACAGGGAGAGGACGGGATTTCCAGCTGGGACCCGTAGGTGTCCGTCATACCCGGACATGAAGTGAGACCCTATGATGGAGTGGCGCTGGAATGTAAGGGCGGGAGAAACGGGAGTACCCCGATAAAACCCGCGGGCAAGCGGCATCGTCCAGCACGATTCCCACATGCGAAAATCCGGGAGTAAACCCGCCGGGGATCGAGCCTGGACTGCCGTGGTGGGAGGCGAGCGCCCTAGTCACCACTGGCCCATTACATTGTAATGATATGATGTTAACCATATTTAAATGTTTAATTAACATTATTGATATTTATAGGCAACACTTAAGTAGGCGCGGTTAAAAATCACGAAGTGTTCTATAAGCTGACCTATCAACTATCTGCGTACTCGAACCAGAGCTCTTTACCTGTTGGCTTCCTTGCAGGTTTGTCATTTTGTTATTGGTTCACCTTCTCCAAGGCATCTCTAATAAAATTCTTTCCAGTAATTATTAATGACTTTGTAAAATACACAAACCAATTCCCAATGCCCTGTCGATCAGTAAAACATTATGTGAGATCAGTAATTCATGCAGACTGTGGCGGAAATCCAAGGCAGTTCAACTTCTCCCGCACAGGCAACGCAGACTTGGCAAGAAGCTCTCTGATTGGCTGTGGGTTCTATCAGCCCTGTCTGTTGGGCGTGATCTGCGGAACTTGTAGATCCGCCTTAAGTTTTTCGTCAATTAGTGGTACGAAAATGCAGTAAACATAAAGGAAATTCGCTGGTAGGTTATTTTTGGCAGCACGAGGTTACAGAATACCTGAAAATACAGAGGCGAAACTACCGCTTATTCTGCGAATTCCAGTTGCACGCGTCATTAAAATGGCGTCACTGGCTAGTAATATGTCGGGACGCAGTTCGCCAATCAGCACCCCTGGTAAACTAGTCACCAGCTAGCAAGCCAGCCAGCAGAAATACGGAGGTTGTAAAATTGTCGACACATTGAAACGACTATATTATATCAACAATATATAGATATAACAATTCTATATACTTATTTAAACGATTTTGATCGAAATCGACTTTTTTTTTTCTTCAAAATTGCGAAATAAATACTTTTAAAATGCGTTTTAACAAGATCTGATTTAAAAACAAAAATTTAACTAAAAAATGACTATGTTGACTTTGGCAACATCCACCAAAAACAGGCGCCACATCTTTCTGCAATTCCTCGTGTCCTCGTATATGTAATATTCCAAGCAATTTTACATTTTCAAGTCCTTTAATACATAAAATATCGGAATCTGATGTACCGAAAAATCGATATTTTTCTTTCGATATATGGTTTCGTAAAACAATAATTTTGAAAGTTACCGATATAAATAATATCGATATTTCTTTCCGATATCAACACCCCTTGGTAGGAAACATTTCGCTACACGCAATGGCCTGTCGCACACAAGGCCCGTTAAAGGAGCCTCGCGTAGCCAATCAGAGATTTTTTAGACGCGCGTCAAAGGAACCGCACGTCACTTCGCCTCTGTGTATGGTCCACTCTGTGACGAGACACCCACTGGCTGTGAGTTTCGAGTTGCGCGATGTTGAACAGATCTCTCCGCGCCTCACACTTGGCCACCCCTGAGCTCGGTGAGGTTCTTGAGAGGACCTTCCCTGCAGGACTCGCTTAGTGTCCTGCGGCTAGAAGGACGTGGGAGAGGGAGGCTATGTCCTGACCGACTGCCAGGAGACATAATCCACAGAGGTTCCGTCCTTTTCCTCTGCACCATCCTTCCACTAGCCGAAAAAACCCAGGTTGTACTTTTCTCCTTCTGATATATTTGACAATAAAATTTTAAGACGAAATACAACAGAATTCTTCTTTACACCAAATTGGATAAAATTGAATGTGTTTGAATATGTGCCACTCTGTCAATTTTTTTTTTTCACCTGGAATAAATAGTCTAAATTTTCGTTAAAATAGTGTCGTGAAAGTGAGGTACTGCATAGCGTTTCAGTGCATCCACTACAGTAGGTAATATAAGTTCTTAACTAAATTAAAATTCTGTTGACCAGAGATGTTTCCTGCACTTAATATCACTGTGAATCAATCACTTGAAACATAATTAGTACTCGAAGAACTTCTATATAAATCAATTATTTTCAGATCCACCTGTTTTTCACAGAAATATTCCACGACTAGTTATACTCCAAAACACGTTAGTTCAGAATCAATATCGTGGTCGGATGATTTTTAACACGCACATGGCTTAGTGTAGGCCTATACCAGCCAATTACGGGCGTTCATTGTCCGGACAACTAAATTCTGATTAGCCCAGTCAAATAGGAAATGTCTTCTCATACAGGCACGCGGCCAAAGGCCGAATAAAATCCGCAAACTTGCACGTAAGAAGTTGAAGTCTAACTCGAGAATAAATATTTTCTGGAAAAACAGGTGGTAATAATTATCTCTATAGCTTTACTTCGTTTCAATAAGTTATTCGCCATTTTAAAGTTTCGCGATGTCGGAATTGGCTTGTTTTGTCACGAACTATTCTGATTGATCGAGCCCTTGAGACATTAAACAAAATTTATAACCTATCCAATTCCACAAATTTTTAGTTGAAACTAGAGCTATCAAACTTTTCCAGGCAAACATGGCAGCGATAATGAATTTTCAGTGACGTCAGAACTACCCAATTTTATCCGATCAACTTTATTTGAAGCAGTCTGAAGGAAAATTTTGATAGTTGGATAGGGCTTTTACACCTAACTCTAGAGTTCCAGCCTTGAAATAATGCAGCACTGTTTGCCTCTGCATTGGCAGACGCAACACTATAACTAGTTTGCAAATAGTTTATTCACCGTGCCTTCAGTTATTTAACAAAATGTTCAAAAAATCACCCCAGATACGCCATGTTTGCTGCTTTCCTAAATATATCATAAAAATAATGTGTCACAAGCAAGTTATACTTCCGCTAACATTTCATAGCATTATTTTTAGTTAAATACAACATTCGCTGTATATTTTCTTTGTAATGGTAATATTTATTTCATAACCAACGTCCTTTAAAATAGAAATAATCCATTCACGGTTATTTCACAATTTGCTGAAGCCCTGCTATCGTTCTACTTCTAGGATATTCCTGCGCCTAGTGCAAACTAAGCTTAACTAAGTACACCAAAGGACAACGCACCGATTTCTTGCACACTCAGTTGTAGTAATATTTAGGAAGATAACTTTTTCTTACTACGTTCTACCAACACATATTTTTTCTCGCTGTATTATTTCATATTTATTAGAAATTAAATACTGTGATTTATAAATAACAAATAGATGAAACTTTAATGGAACGAAAAATTAGATACTTTTATGTTAACAGAGGAACAAAACGCTCGTGATACGTGGCTTATTTAAGAAATATCTCAACACGTCATACATGGGGTGATTTTTCAAAGGTTTGATTCACAAAGTGCGAAGAAACCACGAATATACTAGAATAAGTACGTAGTAGGTATGCTGATATTCACTCTTTGCGTAAAGTATTCCCTAATTTTTGTACATTATTTGTACCTAAAGTGGACGTTTGTTATCAATACAATTGATGAAAACGCATTTTATTATTATGAGTAAAAAAGTGTCGTTTCTATTGTCTGTTCAGGGCACTAAAGCAATGCATTGTTTTCCTCTTAGGGACATTTATAGACTTGATTTTTACTGATTTAATATTTCGAAGTTACAGTCGAAGAACTGCATTGAAGGAAACATATAATATTTTCTAAAAGAAAATGTTTGAAAGGTGAGTGAGTGGGGATATTAGGGCTGATGATTATGAAGTGAGGTGAGAATGGAGCAGCGCCGGAATGAAGGGGCGGGGGGAATGGCATTGCCTGACACGATTCCTACATCCAGGGGCAACCCCAGCTTGGAATCGAACCCGGTTCGCGTAAGTGGGAGGCGAGTAGTGTAACCACTACACCATCGAGGCCGGAAATCTGTGAAAGAATTGAAGTCGTTGAATGGCTCGGAAGACAAAATGGAAGCGATTATGACGCCCGAGTGACGTGACAAGTAATTGAATTCAATACCTAAATGTGAAGAAAATTGGAAGTGAACTTTGACGTCGTGAAAGGGCGTATATCTCCCTCCTGTAGTTGCCATATGGTAGCGTGTCGTGTAAAGCCGGAATCACATAGCTCCGAAGCACACGACACGATGGCCAACAGCCAATGAAATACGAGATGGATCGTCGTAAGCCCGACCGATTCTGTCGTCCGACCAGCAGTTTTGGATTAGAAATTATTCCCATTCTTCGTCTTGTCGTACCGCACGACGTACAGTATGTACAACATTGCAAAATGAAATTTTATGGCAAAATTTCCCTACAATGATAAATACGCAGCTTAAAAGTAAACTGAATTGAAAATTACTGTATGTAACTGTTAAAAATAATAATTTTACCTTTGTATGCATTAGCGATACCAATTTGTCACCATTTTGTATTGCAAATTTCCCTCTTGTTCACCGCCTTTGAGACTAACGTAGCCTATCAGCGCCTTCTAAATAGTTAGGTTAAATGCTGAGAGCGTGGTGTCGGTCGTGCTGTAAATTCAAGCAGTCACATTGAAACGTGTCGTGGTTGCGTTTTTGGTCGTGTCGTAGTGTATTGGTCGGTGCTATGTGATCCCGGCATAAGGACACAGCTTCACTCCCCAGAGACGGGAGAGCGGGACCAGCGAAGGACTCGCATAAAGGCCTGGATGGCGCAGCCCCAGGGGGTTGGAAAGACGGCCGCCCACAACCCCCGCAGCCCTATTCCCGCCCTCTTTTCACACACAAATGCCCGCCACAATGGCACACAATACGTCTTGTTGCCTTACCTCGTGTTTCAGTTCCCTCTAAACAGCTCCGCCATAGACGACCGCCTGGTCCAGCCGCCCAGCTGTGGGGCAGTGTGTCGAGCGCCGTACGTCCTCTCTACTGACAACTCCTACAGACAGGGGGGCCACGGTGGCTCAGCGGTTAGCCTGCTCGCCTCCCACCAAGACGATCCGGGTTCGATCCCCGGCTGGGTCACTCCGCATGTGGGAATCGTGCCGGACGATGCCGTTGGTCGGCGGGTTTTCTCGGAGATCTCCCGTTTCCCCAACCCTTTCATTCCGGAGCTGCTACATTCTTAGCTCAATCACCCTTATCGGCTCTCAAGACTTCGTTGTTAAGAGCAGCCAAAATCTCTTCACTCCACTCCTAGAGAGGAGTTTCACACCACTGGTATAGGCTGCTCACGGTGAAATAAGCTCCATTTAAAGCCCTACTAAATATCTGCTTGTATGCACATAGTGTATTCCTCCGCTTTGTGTAAAACTAACATTGCCAGGGGACTCGCCACATTACTCATCCGTCGGTCAAGTGAAACTGAAATTATTAGAAAAATAAATGTTTTACAAATCTGCTCATTTTAACAATTTTGTGCATTAAAAAAACAGAAAGCGAAGGAAATAATTTAAGTTTTCACAAATGGTTACCTAACACTTTTTATTCGACGTTAAGATATAGAACTGTATTCCATTAATCGTTACCAACTTTACTGGGTGCATGTCGCTCAGTGCGTCCGTTAAAATATATGCAGGCAGGGGTAGTGACGTTTTTCTAAGGTTGATTTCAAAACTGCTCACTTTATCGTGAACAGTCTTTACGTGTATACGTTGGTGGACGACCCTCAAGTGTGGGAGGGGGGAGTGAGAAGATTGCATAGTTCAGGAATTTTTTATGATATGTTACAGTTTTTCAGAGTCTCTTGGTATAGCCAAATTAAAGGGATAGAAATCTTAATTAAATAGAAGCTATAATAATAATTTCCGAATTTATATTTATATATATATATATACAATTAAAATATATTCTCGACGCTTACTGTCTCTACAATAATGACTATCACTTGCTACTTACAGCCATTATTTTCATAACCATTTCTCACCTCAAAGAAGTTAACTCATTCAAACACTTGACTTTTTTTTATAAACAGTTTTCTTACACCTAATAAATCACCACTAAAATTATATTTTTGCTATTCTGCATCACTGGTCCATTCGCCTCACTTCGCCAGGTGTCGCTGTCACAGACTGCTGACACAATTTATTTCTTCTGGCCAGCTCCCAAATCCCGCTACGACAACATGAGCACCTTCACAGTTCTGTGTGCCCTCCGGTATGCATGTTAGTAGCTAAGGCGGTTGGAGAATGAGATGCGTCTCAGGGCAAGCCCTTCACACCTTAGGTCGGGTTTAATTATTGTAACGGGTGCATGCATCGCGGCTAAGCAGGGTTGTCTGGTGCCAGGGATGGGAACCGTGGACACATCCAGAAATAGGAAAGGTATAGATAGAAGGACACAGTAAACCAGCGCAAAGCGGAGAAGGCACTGGGAAAATCTATGCGACAGTTGCGGAGAACAAAAATATATGTTCATTTAACTGGATTAGGGCGGGAGAAGTAGGGTAGATTTGTTAGTGAGCGAAGATATACGTGTGTAAGATTGGTGCGGGGTGATATGAAATGAGTGTGGGCGGAGCTGGAATGTTACCAGGCTCGCATTATGCGGTCCTGGTTGTGGAGGTCAGAAATGAGCCACCCACCAACTAATACTAGTCATCTCTCTGCAATACATAACACAAGTGTCAGTGTTACAGACAACTAAGGGTGACGGAATCGTCAGCATGTTGGCGACCTCGCTTGCAGCTGCGTGAAATGTGCATGTAAGTAGCTGTGTCTCTATGCAATCCCCAACAGCTGCTGCAGAGAGCGTACAATGCCTAGCGCCTTGAAAACTGCTGTGGAGAAAGCGCCAGGGAAATTCCGCGATTTCAACGACCGCCAGATTGCAGTGTAGTAAGAATTTTCGAGCCTCAGGTTTTTGTTCATTGGCTGTTGTCCCAGTGTGTAGCCAGTTTTACCCCATACCAAGCAGCATGTCATTCGGTGCTTGATTCCTTATAGGTCTGTTATTGGCTCAGAGTTCACCTGGGCATGTCTAACAAACTGTGATCCAATTGCAAATACAACATAAATGTACGAGTGTTTGACGTGTAGCTTGTCCCTAGCCATACCATATACGTAACTGGCGACGCTCCGGCCGTGTGGGTATTTATAGCGTCAACGCAGTGGCTGAGAACATTCTTCGCACGTCGACACGCGCCGAGGTTGGAGACGACCAGAAAGCTCGCACAATAGTCAGCAGCCACCGACCCCACCATCAAGGAAAAAGGGGAGGGGGCGGGGGGAGTGTGGGCATGCAATTTCATATAAGCCGCCCATCTTCTCCCCCACCCCTCTCCGCCAGCCTGACGATGTAGCCTTGGGGAGGGGCGGATCGGGTCATGGTGTCCAATTCACAATTGCGTCTTGAGTTATGCGTGCTGTGATGGCGCGTTCAGGCAGGCTGTCGAATGAAGGCCTGCTCACGCTATCATTACATCACCTGTTCACGCCATCTCAAGCGCACAGCTGGCGTGGAAGGTGAACGGTCTGCACTTGACGTTCGCTATATGTATATTTATCTGTACTGTAACCTTCTACCATTAAACACATAAGAACTCCTTTTCGCCCCAGCTTCACTTACGTGCCCTCTAATATTCCCGAGACTTCACTTTTTGTCTCCAGAAGCTAGGTAAGTTGTTTAAGCTGGTAAGGAAATGTAAATTGTTTAACTTTTCAGTTTCAATAGGACCCAACAGTATGTATCTATAATCACTAACGGACTTGCAGCTGTAGTACACAATGTAAAAATGGTTTTCTAGTTTGCTTTGCTGTAAATTGGCTGCACAAGGGGAGCTCAGAATTTTCAATTCCATCAGAAATCTTTAATTGGTTTTTTAATATTGTTAGATGTTACTGATATGTTGCCCTGTCCTGCTAGAGCGAGTGGAACAATGTGCCAATACCAGGCTAGTAACGCGAGAAGTGTCCGGCAATTTACAAAGGCGAGCCGCCGCGTTGGATAGATGAGCACTCCCGACCTTGGACGGATTGAAATTCTGATGTTATCTTTTAAAGAATGTTCTGGTCATTGCCCTTGTCTCTGAGATTTGGGGTGAGGGGAACCTTCTAGATCAGGCCGGTGAGACTATTTCAAACGTGCGGGGCCTCCGAACAGACAGTTGAGAGTTTGGAAGAATGTGCGACATTAATCGCCAGGTGTACGAAGATAGTGATGGCGGTGAGAGTGACAAGCGGGAGCGAAATCTGGGGACTGCGAGCATCGCTGCAGTGAAGGTGCGACTTGCAGGCGGGAGTCACGATTACGGCAACTGCGTTATGGCGCGTTCATGCAAGCTGTCGAATTATGGCCTGTTCACGCTAAAGCTGAACTCACAACCATCCGTTTCATCCGTCAGTCTCCCGTCCGTCCGTCGGTCACGTGATCTTCAACAAATCGCAGGGCAACTTTTTTCTATCCTCCAATCAGTTAAATAAATCTCAAACTTTAACTTTAGACTGACCGACGGACAGGCCACCGCTTTGTAATATCGTTCCTTGAACATGGCTGTCGGGAAACAGTCACTTGTTTATTGTCTGAATATGTTTCTTTTTAAATGCACAAGGCAGTGAAGCTGTTTACATTTTTACGTTTTGCCTATGAATTGAACCGAAGATGACTTGTAGATTTTCAGTGAAAATGCTGATAAATTATGTTAAGGAAAGAGAATATATTTATGACATTAATTATAGGCTGTCCATGGTAAACTGAGCACTTTTGAAATCCCTGCTTAAGATCTACTTCAATGCACCTTGTGTATTCTTCCGCCTTATGTAATAATAACATTGCCAAAGGCCTCGCTACGTTATTCATGTGTCCGTCAAGTGAAACTGTGAAATTATTAGAGAAGTAAATATTTTACCAATCTGCTCGTTATTTACAATTCAATGTATTAAAAATAACAGGAAGAGAAAGAAATAATTTAAGTTAACACATACGATCACATATAACGTTTTATTTGACGTTAAGATATGGAGCTACTTTCCCTCCATCGTTACCAACTTTACTGGGCGTGTGTCACTAAGAGAGCCCGTTAAAATAAATGCAGGTAGGAGCAGTGACATATTTCTAAGGTTGATTTCAAATGTGCTCACTTTATCGTGAACAGCGCATAAATACATTTCTCTCTGCGCGAGAAAGTTCTTGTTGTAGGGTGGTGAGACTGTACCTTTTCTGGCCAGACGTATCGACAGATGACGGACTGTCGTAAGTCACTTTCAATCGACGGACGAAAAAACCGACGGATGATTGTGAGCCCGGCTTAACATAATACTGTGTACTTGTCTGCTGTGTGTGGTGGGAGGGTGGCCACGCAGCCGATGGGCACACGGCCTGGGGCAGCAGTTTAAGGAGGGAGCCAGGAGGAGCGGTACCAAGCAGTCTGGTGGTGAGAGACATAAGGACGCCGACACAGCTTTCCGCCTCCCCCCCCCCCCCCCCGGAGGACCATCATTATCCTGGGGCGGTTGTAACTCTTCTCCCAGAGCCGATCACGTGGAAAGACCAGGACGACTGAAGCCCAGCCACGACCTCAGCGGCCCTTTTGAAGCAGGACCGCCAGTCCATTCGCAGAATACCTGCGACACTCTTCCTGTAGTCTGTTCACGGTCAAGTGAGCACTTTTCAGACCCTAGTTACTTTTTCTTTCAACCTTTTTTTTTTATACTTTAACAACCTTTTTAAAATAAATATTCACATGTAAATAATATACACATTGTGGAGATTCCACCGTGCTTGCAAGTTAATGTCTAAGGCTGAAATAAAATATATTTATAGACTATTATTCCAAATGAGAAGGCTTTCAAAAGTGCTCACTTTACCGTGAAATAGACAATACCTGAGCTTTACTCGAGTTGAGTTCAGTTGAAATGAGGTGAGAATGGAACGACGTCGGAATGAAAGGGTGGGGAAAATGGGAGAAAACCCGCCGACCAGAGGCATCGTCCGGATGTGAAAATTCGTCTGGAGTGACCCGACCGGAGACGACCCAGATCGCCTTGGTGGGAGGCGAACAGTTTAACCGCTCAGCCACCGCGGCCCCCTTTACTCGAGGAAAACTGAGCGAGATCCTACTCTATTCGCAGTATCCTCATACTTTTTTTTTTTTTAAATCAAACCTTTGGAAAACCACCCAGTACATGACGTGTTTGGTTTTCTCCTGAATATGCCTGCTTGTATCTCAAGCTTTTTAAACTTCTGTTAACGTTAAAGTATTTTATTCTTCGTTAAATTTAACTTTTACTTATATTTTAAGTTATAAAAGACGTTTTGGCAAAGCCAAGTAAGAAATATTTCTAACGGAAAATACTATAATAAAACTGAGTGCGTACAAATACGGTGTGTTGTCCCTTTGGTGCGATTTTCTGGACATGGTTGAGCTTTGTCCACATGAGGCGGAGGAATATCCTGAAAGGCGAACTTCAACAGGCTTCAGAAAAGTAGGGCGTAACCGTGAGTGCACTATGACTCACTATGTTTCCTGTCCTCTCCGCTTCTCCTCCTCGTACTGGTGAGTGCACTATGACTCACTATGTTTCCTGTCCTCTCCGCTTCTCCTCCTCGTACTGGTGAGTGCACTATGACTCACTATGTTTCCTGTCCTCTCCGCTTCTCCTCCTCGTACTGGTGAGTGCACTATGACTCACTATGTTTCCTGTCATCTCCGCTTCTCCTCCTCGTACTGGTGAGTGCACTATGACTCACTATGTTTCCTGTCCTCTCCGCTTCTCCTCCTCGTACTGGTGAGTGCACTATGACTCACTATGTTTCCTGTCCTCTCCGCTTCTCCTCCTCGTACTGGTGAGTGCACTATGACTCACTATGTTTCCTGTCCTCTCCGCTTCTCCTCCTCGTACTGGTGAGTGCACTATGGCTCACTATGTTTCCTGTCCTCTCCGCTTCTCCTCCTCGTCGTAGCCCTGAACAACACATTTATTCTACGAGCAGTAGGCTTGTTTTCTCCTTCTATTCCTCCCTTCGGTCGCTCATTACTTTCTGAGGTCAAGTGTTGCAATCACTTGGATTTTTCCAGTGGCGTGTGGTGAACTGTTGCAAGGTAAGCTGGCGATAGCTCTGTGCTGTACCCTGTTGCTTGCTAGTTAACACTTCCACCACTAGAGCGTAGCTCGGCAACTGACGCCACAGGACGTGTGTAATGTGTTCCTTGCTGCTCGCTTGTGAGTGGTCGGAATACATTCAGTTTCCCTACATTACTGCACTGTGGTTCCTGGCTCCTGTTGCGTGCACCTACAATGTACAGCAGTGAGCAAGCACCAGCTTACCTCGCAACACTTCACCACACGCCACTGGATTCCTTGTATGCGCTGTACTTATGCTCAGTACTTGTCTTCAGCCTGTAAAATATATATATATATATATAATATGATAGGCAATTCCCTGTAAAGTCAGCACTTGTAAAGGCCCTCCCAACAGGTATTAACCACTAATAAATATTTTTTATTGCATCCTCAGACGTTAAGTTTTGAGAGTGGTGAAATACATACATAATGTTTACTAGTCACATGGCAATGCTTATATTAAAAACTGGCGGAAATATAGAGAGTGACTGAAAATGAGAAATTAACAAGGCCTGAAAAAAGTTTCCACTTTACCGTGAATAGTCTATGTCCATTTTCAACAGAATATTCCAGAAATTAGATTAGCGTCAAGTTAGTCTGGACACCGATTGCAAACTACCAGAAAACAAAGTTTAATCGAAATTAGTCGAACGAGATGGCAGATGCAACGAAGTTACCTCAAATATTGACATGGTAGCTATTGTGAAAATAAGCGCCATATATATTTAGATTGCATTTCGTACCAAATATGATGGGAATCGACTGAGTAGGTTCCCAAATGTGACTTGAATCTTCATTTTTTTTGTAGTGCTGTCTTCCAAAATGGTGGATTGAGAATGTTTACCTCTCAATACATGTTAGGCGCCCGGTCGCTAATCACAAACGTTATTTAGGCCTACATATTCGCGCGAGCGTAGTCTTGTCATATGGTTCCGGGATTAACATTTAATCACACCCTAAGCTCTTAACCAATTCTGAGCCAGTATACACAATCGTGTACTTTACGCACGTGTAGGTAACTTTTGGTCAGTGCTGCATACTGCGTAGCTCAGTGACCAATGATATTACAGTACCTGTGGGTAAATGATTCGGAAACCATCTTACTGGTCTAGTTTATAATTGGTTCATATTAATGTAGCCGAACATAAAACCTACAGCTCATTGGCCGTTACAATGAAACAAGTGTTGTGTCCACTTATGTACAGCACGCATTTTGTAACACCTAAAACCGTAAATTAAAGAGAATCTGATTGGGTTAATTATCTACTGAATTAATTAGGAAATTTGGGTTATTGTGAAACGGGCTTTAATTTGAAATGAGATATGAAAGCGACGCGAAGTTATCTCAAATGTCTTCGCGTGGTCGGCGACAAGTGGAGAGATTCGGAGCAAAAATAAATCAAAGGGAATGTTGCAAAGACTGCTGCACTGTTAGTCTTATCTCTCCTCGATTTTATTTCCCTGTCCGGAGAGTCCTTTTGTCCGGGAGGCAATCGGATTGCACCGCTGTTGCACAGGACCTAGGACAGGAGAGATCGGAGGCCGCCAAAGGGATTGCTCCTCTACAAGTGGCTGGGGATGACACGGGATGATCCTTGCAGGGTGAGATGGTGGTAAGATACCTCCGATACCGAGAGGAGATTCTTTGAGCTCCCCAGCGGAGCCCTTGGGAATATCCTGCTAGCCCGTCTCGCCTTCTTTGAAAGGGAACGAGCTTTAAAACACTGGTTTCTTGTGTGCCTGTCACTTGAGAAGGGGATGAAGGACAGTAAAGAATGGCAAGGGGTGCAGTCCTACATCTGGTGTGACGCTAAGTTCTGAAAAAATGGGTGTCAAGTCAGGGCGACCCTGGCATTCCTGTCCGAGACTCTCTTGCTTGCAAAAAGGAATCACGTGAAATATTTCTCTGAGACAGGTTTAGCATCTATCGAAAGTACAGAACAGTTAAGCAGAGAGAAATGCAATTCAATGAGTGAAGAGATTTGGACGACTCTTAGCAGCGAGGTCTTGAGAGCCGATGAGGGTGATCGAGGTGAGTATGGAGCAGCTCCGGAATTAAACGGTGGGGAAAACGGGAGATCCCTGAGAAAACCCGCCGACCAACGGCATCGTCCAGCACGATTCCCACATGCGAAAATCCGGAGTGACCCGGCCGGGGACTGAACCCGGATCACCTTGGTGGGAGGCGAGCAGGCTAACTGCTCAGCCACAGTGGCCCCGAGTGCAATTAAGTGACGGTTCTATGGCTGCGTGAGGGTGTGCCTTGTACGTGATTGGTTACTGTTGGCGATTGGCAACGGCTTTGTGTCATTTTTGTGGCCAGAACCGCGATTTTGCTGATGCGTGAGGCTGGAGTCTGCAGTAAAATGTTCTGTACCGAATGCATTAGTGTTGGTATTCATTTTTTCATTTACTGATAAGAATTTAACTATTATTCACCTGTTACAGTCAGAATATTTTTATTTTAACCATCTCAGTCACAGGTAAATCTATAATTTTAGGCGTTGCAACAAACAAATTTTTTGTTCGGAACTGTACTGACATCGTGCAACCCATTTTAATACACCGGGAACAAAAAAATCTGTACTCTATTTTCCCTACTGGCAGAATCGGTTTATAAGGCTACGGAATATAGCTTCAACTTCGAACGATGTTTCCCACAAGTAGAGAAACTTTCACGGTATGTTCTACTGTGTACAGCGCTGACAATTCCACTTCATATGCCACGTCCCAGATACACGACACTGTGACTGAAATGGTTAACCTACTTGGAAAACATAAACTAAACTTTTCCACAGGTCTAGCCTTCCCGACTCACTTCCAATCAATGAACAATATCTAGGAGCAGTTGATGTTTCGCGAAAAGATTTCGGGACAAGATACAGCTCAACAGCTCAAAGTACTGAGGGCTCGTCCAGCTTTTTTAATATACTGAAGCAAGTTCTCCTATGTGTTAACTGTTTGTGCACGAATCATGAAGGTAGTGTCAGAGTTACGGAATCCTGATTGGCTCCGTCAAAGGCGGGAAAGACACCAGCAGCCAATGAAGGTAAAACAACAGCCTAGGTGTATACCATATTATGGAAATATACTGTGTTCTATTTATTCGCGAAAATTTAGTGGTCCTAATAATATCACTTTCGGCTTAGAATCCACTTTTACAGAAGCAAAACCATCACGGCGCTCACATGGACTTCATTACGGTTATTCAAAAAGCCCTGAATTTTAAACTTCCGGGTTTAGGAACCAAACCTCTCCTTTCCTCCAGCAGGCAGGAAAGGAGAGGAACAAGTTATGGCTTCCAGGACAAGAGCTCTCACTGGATCCTGTACTTCCCCCGCGCTGAGGGAGTGATGATAAAAAGCGGCATTAGTGTTTGTTTAGAGCCACTAACTAGGTATAAGATGTTCACAATAAATTGGGCACTTTTGAAAGCCCTGCTTAAGATCTACTTCTATACACATTGTGTATTCTCCCGCCTTATTTAAAATTAACTTTGCCATGGGCTGCATCACTTTATTCATGCGTCGGATACTTGAAAAATCTGCTCATTTTTTCAATTCATTGTATTAAAAAACCGGAAACCGAAAGAAATAATTTTAAGTTATCACATATCGCTGTGATAGTTCAACAGTGTAACATCTCAAAAAATGGCAATTTTGATTTACACATATGAGAAGGTTCAGATTTTTGTGAACTTTCCAAAGCAAAACAATAATATCTCAATATCACTATAAAAATCTTCAGAATGCGGTGTTTGCGTTTAGCTTTGGAGAAATATTTGTTAGCGTCCAGAGCTACACAGAAACATTTGAAGATATTACTATTTGAAATATTATTGTGTGTCACATAGACAGCGCAACACTGAAATAACAAGAAAAGTTTGGTGTTGCACTGACAATTGCTGTTCTTCAGGCATTGTTTCTAATGCTATATTGTAATATTTTGTTATGTCACAGTGTTCCTCATGATGCTTTTGTTTGCATGGTCATCTTAAGAGTGCAATATAGCAACTTCTCAAAATATTACAGTGTAGCACAATTCGAACAGTGCTTTACCTAATTATTTTAACATGACATTTTGAAATGTTATAGTATTGCATTTGAAACTCTCTTTACATTACAGCAATGTTCAAAAATGTGATAGTATTGCTCTGTGGCAGAAGCTCTTTGTAAGGGAATTTTTTATTGTCATTAAACATTTTATTCCAGTGTTGTACTGTTGGTATTTACCACTTTCATAGAATTGTGTATGTCAAGATTGTTTGTTTGGAATACCAAATATACCATGAAAAACGATGACTCGCGATTTATGATTAGAGGGAAGAGGATTGTTCAGCTGGCATTGAATAGGTTAGTTTTTACTGGTTAATCTACTAAGGTTTGGCAAATGTTTTTAATGAGTATAAAACAATGTAACACTCTAAAAATACAATGTACCAGTCAACAAGGTTGTGTAAGTATAAGATATATGTGTAAGACATATTACTAAGCGATGTTAGAAAATATATTTATATTGCTATAATATGTAAATAAATATGTTAACATAGGTCAGCATTAAAAAATCCATCTGATTAGTAGAAGTGTTCATTAAGAAAATCGTAAAATTTATTTTTTAATAACTTGGTTATAATCTGACAAAAGATTTTTGTATGTGTCAGCCAAGTTATTGTTTTATTTCAGTATCGCAAAGTAAATTAATGCATCATCCACCCTATTATGCTTTCAGAGGCAGTCAAATTAATAACTTTAAACTAATATAGGAGTAATTAATTTGAACTACACATTTTTCTATTATTATAGGAACCTAACCTCTCTTAGAGGAGCGTTTTTTTCCGTTAAGGTTCACTAACTGAATGTCTTATATCTATATTCTCAGATAAAAAAATTAATAATTAAATTGTATTCACTTTGAGAGGTTTTATTAAATTATTTTTAAACTATATAAATTAATGCTTATATCTTTTAAAAGTGAGTAATTTCATCTCGTGTGCTGAATGGCGTGAAGTAGGGCCTATTAGTTAAAAATACAGTAAAGTATAGAAAGTCTGGTAATTCTGAAGCATTCAGGCAAATTGTGATGCAATATCATGCGTGCATAATTTATTTCTTCATAAATCCTATAAACCTAATAGTGGAAATGTCTATTAATTACCGGTAAAATGTGAGGTAAAAGTAAAAATATCTTAATGATACCTTTAATCACAGAAACAATTGTATGGAATTACTTACAGTAACTACTTAGCGGGGTGATTTATGACGTCCAGATAAGTTGGAAAGGAAAAATGTAAAAATTTTGTACAAAAAATACCTGAAAAATGTGTAAGTTAGAATTGATGAATCGCAAAAATTTCACACTAAACATATTCGGAAAAAGCCCTAATTCTTCAGAATTGCTGAAAAACTAAATTTAAACTGATTGTGTGTGTGTGTGTGTGTGCGGAGACATTCTATTAGTATGTTAGGTAGGTCAAGCCTTATTGATTGTGATGTGAAATTTATAATAAAGTTTGATAGTCTTTACAGTTTTTCCACGATAAAAAAAATGGGGCCTACATACACTGTGATTTGATATTGCAGGGGAAAATTAAGACAGCAGCACCAACTCATACTGAAATAATGGGATGCGATCAGAAAGATATTCCACTAAATATGACCATTCAGAAGATCCCCATCAAAAAATTCACCATGCATCACTAACGAAGTACCCGGGAACTGATGTACATTCTGTTCAACATCTGAAAGATCTTTAATACCTGCTCACAGCCTAGATCAGAACCTGCAGAGAACCTTGAAATTGCAGCAAAAGACAGAGTACTTACAGGTAGAGCACATTCAAGCCATGGGAGAGGAACAAGATCATATATAGTTCTCTGAAGTAATGGCAGACCCAATTCAGTCAGTGTAAAAGATTATTGTAGTACTGGCTGAGAACCCACAGTTCCCAACACAGCCTTCTGGAGTACCAAATCATTCTATGCAAGCACCAACACAGGATAATGAAACTGCCCTACATGATACTGAAGCACAGAGTAAACAACATCTACCACTACTAGATGACTATGTGACACCAACAAAATGTCCAGCATCAGGAGGGAAGTTTCCTGAAGAGACAGTAGATAAACCTACGATAATGGCAGAGTTCTCTGGTGCTATCGAGAATACAAAAGCTAAAACAAGTTCCATCAGCCAGGAAGAAATCAGCTACGATAGCATTTATGGGAGTGATTATTTATTCCCAATACGAAAAGTGCTAAAGATGTTAACCTTGATATCCCCACCGGTGTTGAAGTAACGTTAGCATGACCAGTTACTCAAAAAGTACACACTACTAAATAATTACACTTCATAACAATGGCCACAGCAGAAGAATAGGATGCTGGCATTGATCCAGATTGTTGTAAGAGCTACTATGGCCTTGAGAGTGGTACTGCCACGAGTACTTATCAGTCCATTGGAACTAGACTAAATGACGACAGCAGTGTTAACATTATGGGAGATTAAACAATTGCAGACGAAGAAGAATGTTACCATAGCCACATACCACAAGAAGATAATATTTTGTGCAATGAGAAGGTGAGCAGAGATATACCCAAAAATAATGCTGCTCCTAGGACTGGGACTCCTAATGAAAATGTTGTGAATGACTCGGATAGTAATGAAGCTATAACAGAGAATGAAGAGACAAGCCATAATGGTGAAGTGGTATGAAGACCAAGAAAATTGTGAGAAATCTCGAAAAATGGAGGTGGAGGGCATTAAGAAAAGAAAGGTGCAACGAGGTGAAGAAAATACAACAGTGACTGGAAACGTGAAAAGTGCAAAATGTGTAAGGGAAGGGTGTGGTCTTCAGTGCAAGTTTCAGTTGAAAAACATCCATGACAAGACACACATTTCTGATGAATTTTATGCACTAGATGTGAACCGTAAAAGTGATTTTGTTTCCAAATTAATGGATGTCGTACATCCAACATACAGCTACAAGAAGGAAGGTCATTTGCGTTCACCAAACGTCGCTTGCCATTTCATAGTGAATGGCCATCGTATCCGTGTCTGCAAAAATTCCGTCATGAAGACATTGGTTATACGTGCAACATTCTTAACAACTGTTAAAAAAAACAAAAGATATCCAAAGAAACCGGAGTGAATGAAGAATACTTGAGAGTTAAGCATAAAAACCAGAAGAAAATTGATGAAACAATTGTCCAAGACGTTAGAGACCATATTATTTCGTTCCCTAGAATTGACTCACATTACTGCAGAAAAGGTAATAACTGAGAATTTATTGATGATGGTCTTGATATTTCGCAAATGTACAGATTGTATGTTGACGAATGCCAGACAGAACCTTTCAAATCCGTCGCATTAAAACCCAAGTATAAATCTGCATTCAATACAGAGTTCAATATAGCTTTTTACCACCCAAAGAAAGATCTGCTCTCACTATGCACTTTATATGAAAACAGTTCACAAGAAGAAAAAATACAACTGCAGCAGAAGTATGTGGATCACCGAAAGAAAAAAAAAACCTTTCAAGGGAAGTTAAGGAGAATGACATTGCAGCAAGTAGGGAACAACCATATGATAATATAGTTGCTTGTTTCGACATACAAGCAGTATTCCATTACCATGTGGGAATGTCTCCACGTTCTACTATAAGAAAAAGCTAAATGCATTTAATGTTATCATTTACGATGCAACCATTGAGCAAGGCCACTGCTATTTATGGCATGAAGGTGTTGGTAATAGAGGAGCAAATGAGATAGCCTCGTTCTTGTATAAACTTTCTGAAAAATGTAGGTGCAAAAAACTACATCATACACTACTCTGATAATTGTACGGGACAAAACAAGAACAAATGTCTCATATCAATGTATCTTTATTCTGTCCAGAATCTTGACATTCAATGCATTACACAGAAATACCTAATTATCGGGCACACTCAAAATGAGGGCGATGCCATGCAGTCCCTCATTGAGAGGAAGAAGAAACAGGCATTAAAGAGCTGCGCTTTATTTGTTCCGAGCCAGATTGCAACAATTGCACAAGTTGCTAAAACCACAGGGAAACCATACATAGGAGAGCAAGTGGATAATACAGCTATACTTGGTTGGAAGTCTTTCTACTCACCCAACTACAAAAATATGAATGTTTCAGCACAAAAAAAAAAAGGGGATCTGGAACCAAGTTAAGGTTTTCGAGGTGAGAAAAATATGCTCCAGGAATAATTTTCTACAAAACGTCATACAAGGAAGAAGAGATGGAGATATTACTTCCTCAATCCCGTCCAGAGGACGACATTCGAAAAACTCACCGCTACCCGCTTACAGTGAGCCTCCGAAAATAACAGCAGCAAAGAAAAAAGATCTGTTACAGTTTGCAGCAATCTGCAAATCCCAAAACCGTATCACTTCTTCTATGAGCAACTACAGACTGCCTCTTGTGAAACTGCAAATACTGACAGTGATTCAGACTAGTGAAGTGTTCTGTCCATGCTTACCTTCATTTGAGGAAACTATTGTCTTTAAAAATCATTATCAATGCACAATATAGTGCTTTTTATTATATTACATCACTTTAATACATTAAGCAAGTGTAAGTTAAAGAATGTGAATTATAATTACAAATGGTATTATTTTACACCATAACTACAACAAATGTAAGAAAGTAAGTCAAACATTAGTTGTTCTAAACTTCAACAACTATTATAACAACTGATGTTCAATAGACTACAGTAACAATGCAATATAGTAACAACTGTGAATAAATTGTAACATGTCAAACCCACTAGATTTTAAGGTATTTCAAAAACGTTATATTGCAAAATATTGTTATTTTAGTAGCTATAAACAGAACAATAATGCTGTATTTGCATCTTTAAGGGTTTCTTGTTAAAATCAAATGGTTATAACACTATTTACATAGGTTGAATACATAGCATAGACATTTCCTGATTTGTGTGTATGAATCAAAAACTAAAACTCCATGTTCCCAAGAACAGAACATTTTGAGATGTTACACTGTTGAACTAGAAGAGCGATATGGATACCTAACATATTTTATTTGACTTTAAATTTGGAACTACTTTCCATCCATCGTTACCAACTTTACTGAGCGAATGCCACTCAGTGCGCCCATTAAAATGTATGCATGCAGGGCCAGTGACTTTTTCTAAGGTTATATATATATATATATATATAAGTTTGGTTGAACACCAAATAAAATACTATGTTGTAAGCCCTAAAGGCTGTTCACAATAAAATGAGCACTTTAGAAAGAACCTTAGAAAAATCACTGCCCCTGCATGCATACATTTTAATGGGCGCACTGAGTGACATTCGCTCAGTAAAGTTGGTATCACATAGGCTCTACTCACACAGAATAACTATTTCATGCAAACATGGCGGTGTTAATGACCTTCCGATGACGTCACAACGTGCTATTGTCTTCGATCAACATCCTTTAAAGCGGATTCCCACCCGCTACCTTGAATTTATTGATTTTTCGCCAAAGCTTCTATTCGAGAAAGTGTATTGAAATTTTCCGCACGATATATCCTAAATATAACAGTTTCCCAAACTTTATCGAATTGCCACAAATTCGCTACATTCTATAATTTTTAGCTCGTAACTGTAGAGGCGAAACGCGAGATTATTTTTGGCGAACGATTACCAAGGCGACTATGTCAACAGTAGTCAAGAAATACTGACCTCAGACAAACCACTAGGCAATGCTCTGTGCTTTATCGTTCCAAAAGAAAACATAATACAAAACTGTATTTCTAGATTATGGAAAAATTTAATAAATCAAAGATGGCGGGTGGACTCTGCCTTGAAACACTTTGACGGGAAATTCTTGCAGTGTGACTGGAAGTTGCTGCCATCTGTCGGGAGACGTTCTCTGTGGGCGGCTGGCGGTGTTGTCCGACCCCTCGACAGCAAAGAACTCCGTGTAAGATGGCTCTGCAATCTGGCTTGAAGACATTCGGGAAACACGTTTATAGCCAGCGCAGTAACCTTGTAAACAAGCACGTGGGATGTCCGCTACCAAGCGTATAGTCACCTAGCTCTCCTCGCCTCAAGGCCACTTCTCCAGTCGTAAGAAAGGCGATGGAATACGGAATAAACCAGTTTCGCGTGTCTTCTATTTCCTCAGAATTTTCCGCCGCGACTAAACGTTTGTCATACTGAAATCTGTTCTGAAAAGATACAGAATTCTCGCTGTAGTTTAAAACACATTTGTACAGACGATTAAATATCGTAAACATAAAGCTACATATTTTCAGCGATTTTTCCTGACTTTTACACTTTTAAATGACCACATTTGTGTTTCAATAACCAAATTTATAAAAGGGAAACAAAGTATCGTCCTGTTCTGGAAAAAAAGATTTAAATTGAAATATTCCATAGTTTCGTAGAATTTTGAGTAGACACAACTGCTTACAGTGAAATATTCCATAGTTTCGTAGAATTTTGAGTAGACACAACTGCTTACAGTGAAATATTCCATAGTTTCGTAGAATTTTGAGTAGACACAACTGCTTACAGTGAAATCTGTATGACGAATAGAAACAGTTGTTTAAAAAAAAAAAAAATTCTCCGGTTACTCTTTTCACGTTTGTAAGGTTCCTCGTCAAAAATAAATATAAAATATACACACAACATATAGGCTAAGTCTATTCCGAAGGGGTGAAAACCGCTCTTGAAAGTGTAGTTGAAGCAGATTTATTTTGCTAGTAACACAGACAATGAACAATAAATATCTGAGTTTGTGGATACTGCATTATGAAACGACGAAAAGCAAAAATATGGGCTCCAATATCAACCCCCCGCTCCCACCCCCCTCACGACCATGAAAAGTGAGAAGTTGGCAGCACATTTGTGCAAATAAATGTGTAACTATTTCATATGTATGTTGTTTCATGCGGATTTGTAATCAACCATACATGGTGAACAAAAGTTAAGTCTTGTATTTCTAAGCTAAATGCCGTCGTTTCCGAGAAATAAATGTGTAACTATTTCAAATGTATGTTGTTTCATGCGGATTTGTAATCTACCATACATGGTGAACAAAAGTTAAGTCTTGTATTTCTAAGCTAAATGCCGTCGTTTCCGAGAAATAAATGTGTAACTATTTCAAATGTAGTTGTTTCATGCGGATTTGTAATCTACCATACATGGTGAACAAAAGTTAAGTCTTGTATTTCTAAGCTAAATGCCGTCGTTTCCGAGAAATAAATGTGTAACTATTTCATATGTATGTTGTTTCATGCGGATTTGTAATCAACCATACATGGTGAACAAAAGTTAAGTCTTGTATTTCTAAGCTAGATGCTGTCGTTTCCGAGAAATTAATTCATACTTTTCTAACAACTAATCACAACGTCTGGCACACTGCAAACCGTTTGCTGTCGGTGCATGATGCTGCTGTTATACACCATGTAATGTTGGAACAAGTCGTGTTTCAATATGTGATCCATACCTACCCCGACGAACTGTAACTGCAAGTAGGAGCCATGGTGGGTCAGTGGGCAGACTGCTCGCCTCCCACCACGGCCAATCGTACTCGTTTCCCGGCGGGGTCGACACGAGTATTCGTATCTGGGAAACGTGGCAGACGTTACCATTGGCCAGGGTTTTTTTTTTTCGGGGCACACACGTATCACCATCATGTAATGTCGCCATTACTCTATCTCCACCCCACGTGAACCTTCATCGGCATAAGTTAATTTCTCGAAAACGACGGCATTGAGGTAAAAAAAAACCCAAGACAGAAGTTTTGTTCACCATATGCGGTAGAATATAAATCCACACGAAACAACACACAAAGTGAAAAAGTTACATTTTTATTTGCACAAATATTCTGCAACCACTACTTCTCATGGATGGGGGTTGATGGAGCCCGTATTTTTGTGCTTTATACTTCGTCGTGTAATAATACAGGATGTGTTACTAGCAAAAAAAAAATCTGCTTCAACTTCACATTCAAGGGCGGTTTTCACCCCTTCGGAATAAACTTAGGCTATAAGTTGTATGAGTATTCTCGACCCATTTTTTGATGAGGAACCACCGTACGAAGTTTGTCGGAACAGTTCAAATCCACCCCGTATAATAATGCAAGGTAGAGGGGATGTTCATCAAAGGAGCCTCGATTGCAGGCAGAGCGAAATCGCTGAAATTTTTCGCCCCAGCGTGTTTTTTCGAAGTAACCGTCAACGCCAGCGAAATTGCGTCACTGGCCAGCAAACATGCTGGATATTGCCACAGAGTACTTACACCTACACAAGTCAGATAGCCACGTTTTATCGCTAACTTCAACCGCAAACGCTAGCAAACAGCCACGTTTTATCGCTAACTTCAACAGCAAATAGCCACGTTTTACCGCTAACTTCAACTGCAAATGCTATCAAATAGCCATGTTTTACTGCTGACTTCAACCGCAAATGCTAGCAAATAGCCACTTTTTACCGCTAACTTCAACCGCAAATGCCAGCAAATAGCCATGTTTTACCACTAACTTCAACCGCAAATGCTAGCAAATAGCCATGTTTTACCGCTAACTTCAACTGCAAATGCCAGCAAATATCCACGTTTTAACGCTAACTTCAACTGCGAACGCTATAAAATAGCCATGTTTTACCACTAACTTCAACTGCAAATGCCAGAGAATAGCCACGTTTTACCGTTAACTTCAACCGCAAATGCTATCAAATAGCCACGTTTTACTGCTAACTTCAACAGCAAACGCTAGCAAATAGTCACGTTTTGCCGCTAACTTCAGCCGCAACCGCCAGCACAATGGCGTCACTTGTCAGCAACATTTCGGAACCCCGTTGCCGTTCGCCAATCAGCGCCTGGTTACCTACTTGTGAACCGGAAGCCCAGCCAATAGGGTACCATTCGCAGCCAGCAGTAGCCAATAAGACACAAGGTAGGTATCCAGAGGCACTTAGAGCGAATCAGAATATGGGTACGCCCACATCACAGAATCCGCAACGCCATTTAGCCTCTGTGTATTTATCTACTCTGTGGCAATGTTAATGTTCGTAATAGCGGAATTATACCGAATGGGTAAAAAATAAATAAAGAAGATCGTTAGCAGTGCAAATATCTTTGCTTGAAAATGGATAACGTTTGAAACTCATGTATGGAGAGATGCAGTGTAGGCTATGTCAGTAGGCACTAGCTCCCAGACGAAGAAGAATAATTATTTATATGTAATTACTGATTTTTAACTTCTCTACTTTTGTCATCGAGGCTTAACAAGAGACAAACTAACCTATACTTACATCTAAAGCTCCGTCTACAATCGATTTGACTCAAATATCGTTACGCACACAATATAACAAGCGAATTTGTCAGTTTACAATAGGCTTTAAAGTAAAATAATAAAAAAACTTGTCTGGCCAATCAGAATAGAGCAGACGAATAGAAAATAAGTTTTGCTCGCAATCGAAATTTTTGCACTCATAAGTAGGCTGTCTTTAATACTACAGGATTTTTGACTTATCAGTTTCTCATTGGCGAGCGCTAAAAACTTAGCATAAGATACTTTACCATCTTAACAATCCAAACTAGTCACGCCAAGTAAGTCGCGCCAAATACTAGCTGTGGACGTGGCAAGTTCAAACACTGGCATTTACTTCCCTTATGCTATGCATGTTATGTGTGCCATATTGATCATGGACAGAGCCTTATGTATGTCATAATCATGTTACTATGACCCAATGTTGTAAACTAAATATTGTTGACATAACAATTTCGTTTTTAGTAAGTAATTCAATTTGCGAAATAACAAATGTACCAAATCAGGAAATAAGCTTCGTATTGTTTATCTTTCCAAATGCACCTACAGTACACGGAAATGCATTGCCAACTCGTTCTGAAGGAAATAACTGTAAGAACAAAATCTAGGCCTATCTCGTTCACTTAAATCGTACAGTTTTTCGTGCTAAACATTGGAGGTATAATTTATTTTTGGAATATGGCGTAGCAAAATTCAGAGAATTCCAAAGATGACTATAATTTCTTATATTTATTTTCCAATTTTTAGTTATTAATATTTCGAATTTTCTACTAGTCTGTCGCAACTCTCTACGTACCAGACCGGAAAACGCTACATAAATAATTCACCAGTTTGAAAATGGTGTTAACTCGTTCAATCTGTGTGTCGATAATCAAGGACATATTCCACATGAAAGATATTTTTGGCTGGCACTGTACGTAACAAGGAATAAATGGCAGGTGTTCCGAGCGTCTAACAATGTAACATTATTTTTTTTTTGTAATTTTTACTGAGAAATTGTTTGTAACTTTACAAATTCTTTTAACAGTACAGAAGATTTCTCATATAAAACTACTCGTTCGTAAAACTACAAATGTCGTGTCTGTAGTAGAACTCAAGAAAAGTTTGTATAGTCTGTTTACGGTAAAATGAACACTTTTAAAAGCCCTGCTTAAGATGTACTTGTGTACATTTTGTGTATCCCTCCGCCTTATATAAAATTAACGATGCTATGGGCCTCGTCGCTTTTTTCACGCGTTGGTCAAATGAAATCCTGAAATTATATGAAAGTAAATACTTTACAAATCTGCTCATTTTCACGCTTCGATGCATTAAAGAACAGAATGTGAAAGAAATGATTTTAAATGATCACAACTGGTTACCTAACACTTTTATTCGACGTTAAGACTACTTTCGATCTATCATTGCCAACTTTACTGGCTGAATGTCACTCAGTGCGCCCGTTAAATTATATGCATTCAGGGTAGTGACTTTTCCTAGGGTTCACTTTATCGTGAGCAGTCTTTACTATACTGACCCGTATCGACGAGCTACAGAAAATTGCCGGATGCTCAACCAACAACGTAAAACAGTATATTGCTGGTTGTGCAAAAGCTATGGGGGTGATGTAAGTAAAGTTGCGTGTAAAAAGAAATATATTACGAGTTTGAATAACGGAGAACGCTTAAAGAACTCAAATAATCATAATAAAATGACAATTTCAATCAAACGTGACCGTATTACACATTAACTGTTAATGTTTCCTAGTTAGACGGAACTCTTAAAATGAAATACATTACCGGTAAATGCATTCTTCTTAATCAAATAACTTCCTTAACATCTTGTAAGTACTTGGAGATAAGACTATATTTAATTTAAAAATAAGCGCTAAGTACTTAAGTCGAGTTGATCTAGTGGTTAAGGGTGTAGGCTAACAATATAAGTTGTGTGGGTTCTGATCCCCGTGCTGCCTGAGTGTTTTTTTTTTTTTTTTTTTTTTCCATAAATTATATTTTGGAATATTTTGAAAAGATATTCTTTTAACACTTTTCTTACTAACACTTTTCAATACTGACAGTTGTAATACAAGGCTCTCATTTGTAACATTACAAATATACTTTTTGCAGATTTTACATAGAAACTTCATGTAGTTTTACAAAGGAATTTGTTGGCAACTGGGTTTCCAAGGATTTTTCTTGTAAAAGTACAAACATTTTTTTAGTGTGTACTTGTGAGAAATTTGATTTGTTCAACTTCCTACGCCTCTCATTTGTTAATGGTTAACACTGACGTCAGATAATATTCAGCACGTTTTTCTAACTTCACGATAAGCGCGCTCGGTGATAATGCAGCTTCCATCAAAAAATTAGGCGACTGCTGAACCTGCAATTGAAAATTAATTCGGGACTGTACGGGTTAAAATTGCATACGTATACATAGGTCTACCTAGGAACGGACTCAAACCCGTAACATTGTGTTTACTGCTCCAGGGTCATAATTTTAGCGTTGTCTCTTTTCATATTTCCTTTTTCTTTTGTTATATTTCCCCTGATTAGTTTTATTTGATTTCTGTCCTACAATCTTTTGGAAAATCCCCTACGTTCCTCAGTCGAAACTAATAAAAATTTAGAAGTACGGCATTAAAAAAAATGCAGATATTAATAATTACATAATAAGGCAGTTTCTTGGTTCTACAAAGTATTTCATCCCACAAGATAATGCACTCAACCTAGCTACAGCAGAAGTTGCAGAATCCAGAAACTAGCTGACGAGATAACTCTGAACTCAAAAGAAAATAATTTCTACGACTTTGTAGCAAAAAAGTCATAGCTGTTTCAAAAACCCCGTGGTTACGATGGTTGCAAAAAACTGCCCAAACCCGTGCAAGATAGTGAATACTTCAGGCAGTTCAGCGGATGTCACAAAAAGTGTACAGAAGAGGCGACAGACAGAAAGGAAGGAATGAAATGTCAAAGTTTTATAGAACAGTCTAAGATTTTCTTCGAAGCATTGAAAAGCACTTACAAAAAATTTGTTTCGCTTCGTTAAAAGTGTATTGGCGCGGAAAGAAAATATGGCGGTAGACATTCGTTTATGATCTCTGTCGTTTTGTATTGGATGATCCTGAGAAAACTTAGCAACGGTCCTGAGACTGCCGGGCTTTTGTCGAACACAATGACACAATTTTAATTTAATTTTCCGGTGCCTGATACAACTCACAGTATTCGCAGCTCGTCAATTTTTTCTACCTCGATCCTTCCTCTCCCCTCTTGCAACGACAGAGAGGCGCTTCAAATGTCCATTGTAGTTGCCTGCATAGAAGTTAGAGTATAGCCCAAGAGTTGCTCTTTTATATCCGCAGACAGGTGATCATGAAACCAGTTAACGAAGTTGGACACTGAAGGGCAATTCGTGCACAATACAGAGGTGTTATTCTCGTTTTAAATGCGGCATCATTTTGGTTTCTTTCTTAAACCCAGGTGGCCCTAAACATATAATGGACTTTCTCACAGCCGTCAACTAATTTTTTTTACGAGACTCTGCCTAATAATGCCAGGTGTTGTATTCAGCAGTGCTCACTGAAAGCATGTGAAATAATGACCATTAAAAAAACTCGTTGCAAAAAAATTAGGCCACGATCAGTTCGCAACTGTGCAAGTATAAAACTGCCTGCAAAAATTTCAGACAAGGAAGACTTACAATAAAATTAACGCTTAATGTTTTGATATATATATATGCACACACATACACACACACATAACATATTGCCTTTACCTAGGGACACCCGATTTCCGCGCGAGAATATTTCACGAACAATTGTATTCCAGAACACTTAAAGATAAAATCTACTTTTGTGATTGGATGATCTAGGTGTTACGCGTCTTAAGTGTCTGCCAGCGAATCACAGACGTACAATATTGGATATTGGAGTAACCTGATTTTGATTGGCCAGACAAGTAAGAAAATGTCTTCTCACAAAGACTCGCGGCCAATTCCTTAGGGTATTGAAATCTAACACTTGCGAAATTCGGGTGTCCATACCTACACATACATAAAGGTAATACAATACTTACTAATTAATTGAAGTTCTACTACAACGGGAATCGCTACTTTTACCGAGAGAGAAACTAGCGAGAAGCACGCAAAATATTTCATACGCCCTTGTGGGATAAAAAGACATTATTTCATGTTATATTATTTAACGCACCTTAGGCAAAGATAGGCCTCCGATGTGTTATTTTAGTTTAACTTAGTGTGATTGATTTTCCATAAAATTTGCACACTTGTATTTAACATTTAATATTTAAATACATTTTGCAATATTTTGGCACAAATAATTTTGGAAAGAAAGGGCTTTTCAGAATTCGATTTATAAACATAATTTCCTATAGACTTGCCCGTAAAACAGACTTTCCTTACAACTTAAACAATGCATTTATTTTACAAAAATGCTTATCTGTTAGTTAATATTGAGTAAGATATCGTAGTTTCATATTATGTGTGCATTTACCTTAATACTCTCGAAATAAGTTGGTATATAAATACTTTGCTCGAGAATACACCCTAGATTAGGCAGTATCTTTGTTTCAGTTAATGAAACATGAACATAATTCTGTGTTAGTATTTCTCTACACCCGTTTGATTCAGTTTTTATAATATTGTAGCATTGGACCTAACATTGTTATCAGTATTTTATAACATCACATCAAAATATATAAACATCTTTATATCAACTAATGATTATTATCTCCGCGTCCAATCACATATGTGTAGTATTATTTTGTACCGTACACGGAGTTCTGTGGCAGATAAGTAGGGCCACCTGTTTTTCACGGAAATATTACAGGACAACTTGTACTCCAAAACACTAGAGGTCAGATCCACTCTCGTGATTCGATGATTTTTACTGATCACGCATTGCAGGTGTCTACCTGCGAATCATGGACACTCAGTGTCGGAGTTACCTAATTCCGATTGGCCCAGTCAGGTAAGCAACTGTCTCCCGACAAAGACACGTTGACAATGAACGAAAGGAAAACTGCACATATACGATAGGACATTAGAGCCTAGCCTTTGCGTAAATCTTTCTGCGAATAACAAGTGGCTCTGCAGATAAGGCAGCAATTGCCTCAACTGCGCTCTTCGTTTTCATAGACGTAAATTAAGTAATTTACTCGGAGAATACACGCAGAAGTGAAACATTTCTGTTGTACCGAGTATCGATTTAAATCGACGACAGGCAAGGTCGACTTATTTTCTGATGTGACCTACATTTTTCTGTACAGACCAACTGCGCGGTACTGCATCGACTACAATATTAAATTTCTTTCATTTTCGTGTTAGACGTATTTCTCTAGGATAAGAAGGCAATTAGCTGCATACAAAAATTACAATTGATAATTATTAAAAACAATTATTATTTTGAAAGTACCAGATACACAAAAAAATTTCCTTCTTAATACGTGCATGTCTAATCCTTAAGTTTTAACTAATACCGAAATAATTATTCATATTATCAACACGTAATTACCTTCAAATCCGACCAGATTCATGTTCAGTCGAACTCTTTAACAACACTTCAGTTTATTTGTAATAATCCCATTCGTTTCTACTGCAAAGAATCCTGAAGGATTTATTCAATTTTTTCCGTTGCAAGTTAAAATGAAGGTGAACTAAACAAGGTACAATCTGCGTTAAACAATGCCGTGATCGACCGTAGAATAGTTTCTCTTCGGCATGATTAGGACACTGATAACCTTCTGTGGTGGTAGAATAGTTTCTCTTCGGCATGATTAGGACACTGATAACCTTCTGTGGTGGTAGAATAGTTTCTCTTCGGCATGATTAGGACACTGATAACCTTCTGTGGTGGTAGAATAGTTTCTCTTCGGCATGATTAGGACACTGATAACCTTCTGTGGTGGTAGAATAGTTTCTCTTCGGCATGATTAGGACACTGATAACCTTCTGTGGTGGTAGAATAGTTTCTCTTCGGCATGATTAGGACACTGATAACCTTCTGTGGTGGTAAAATCTGCATAATCAGCGTTATTTGTCCGATATGTTGTATCTTCTCCTGGCTGACGCCATTGGCAGACAACTCGTGTTGTTTGTCCCAAGGAGACTTGTAGTCACAATGAAGTCTCGGAGGTTGAGCAACCAATCTCCAGTATACGCAGCTGTCGCGCTAGTGCGAATAACTGCGTAAACTTGTCACTAGACGATAAAATCACAAATTGTGCTCAAGTAGATACAGGGTAGTGCAGTATAAAGTGTTGCCAAATAATAATTCGAATTTTGAGGGTCTCTACGTGCAATGTCGAAAAAAAATTGTAACTTTAACTGGGAAAATGTTTGCAATTTTACAAATGTTTGTAATAGTGTAAAATATTTCTTGTGAAATTACAAGAGCTGTGTTGTGTTTACTATAGGCGTCAATAAATGTTTGTACTATACTGCTGACACTATTCCTGAGCTGAAGCAAAATGGCGGACACTCGACAACGTAAAACCGTATACCTACAAAATTGTTTGCGAAAATACAAGGGGTGATGTGAAGTTTACTTGCGGGCAAAAAATAAATGTTTAGCAAGTTTGAAAAAGGAGGACGCACAATAAAATGATCACAATTTTGAAAATACGTCACACGTTACTCATTAATTGTTAATGTTAATGTTTCATATCTACACAGAACTCTTAAAATTAGATAAGTTCGTTCTTTTTCGTAGGTATTTACTACACTACAAAATTATTTATAAAGTTCGTAAAATTTGTTCTTGTGGTTAAGAGTGAGTGAGCGAAGAGATTTGGGCGGCTCTTAATAGCGAGGTTTGGAGAGCCGATGAGGGTGAAATGAAATGAGGTGAGTATGGAGCAGCGCCGGAATGCAAGGGTGGGGAAACAGGACAACCCCGAGAAAACCCGCCGATCAGCGACATCGTCCGGTATGATTCCCACTTGACAAAATCCGGAATGACCCGCCCGGGGATTGAACCTGGCTCGCCTTGTTGGGAGGTGACCCTAGCCATTCAGCCACCGCGGACCCTTGCAAAAAAAACCTTGGTGCGTGCTACGTACTTCTAGTAGTTAAGTCTATGTTTTGCTCCTGGCACACCAGAATTATATTATTGGTATCTGCCGGTGCCATAGACAGATAAGAATCCTTTAAAGTGAGCACTTTAGAAATGAATCTTAGAAAAAAGTCAATGCCCCATGCAATAATATATTTTAATGGGCGCACTGAGTGACATCCTCCAAGTACAGTTGGTAACGATGGATGGAAAGTAGTTCCATATCCTAACGTAGAATAAAAAGTGTTAGGTTATCACTTATGATAACTTAAAATTATCTCCTTCGCTTTCTGTTTTTTAATGCATCGTAGTGTAAAAATTAGTAGATTTGTAAAATAGTTACTTTCTTAATAATTTCAGAACTTCATTTGACCGACGCATGAATAAAGTGGCGAGGTCCATGGCAATGTCAATTTTACATAAGGCGGGGAAATACATAACGTGTATACAAGTAGATCTTGAGCTGGGCTTTCAAAAGTGCTCATTTTACCGTGGACAGCCTATAAGGACTCAGCAAGCACGCACTTGTCAGACCAAAAATGTCCTCTTTTGCAAGTTCGGAACTAAAATATAATGTGTACGTTAATGTGTTAAACTAGTAACATTCATTTCGTGTAATCAAGTGCCGCACATCTAATTTGCAGAGGAAAACGTGTCGATGGAAGCTCTGCACGCAGGTTCAGCGCCTTGCGCGCAAGGGCGATGGGGCGTTGAGTGTGTATGTTATTGTCGCCCTTATCACTGTGTTTCGAACACGAACGAAGAAATCTCGGGGCCATAGTCACTTGAGCATGGCTTCAGAAAAGTTGGAAGTAACCATCCATCGGCTGTATTTCAAGCAGTTCAAGCTCGGGGCGTCTAGTCTTCTTCCACCTAACAGATGCTGCTCGAACTGCTTTAGAGAGTGTTACAAATTCGCGGTTTTCTGTGAAAACTAATAAACGTGCGTCTAATGTGCTGATTTATGAAAATAACACACACTTCAAACGAGGACTCTTGAGAGCTTTCAAGACATCACGTACCTACATTACAAACTCCATTTCAGAATCCTCCGAAATGTCTAAAAACGGCATTTGACGTGAATACGTCTTTTAATTTATAACCACAAGGGGGGGGGGGGCAATCCAGAAAATCCGGTTGTAACAAAATCGGAGGATACAGTTTGGCATTGAAGCTCCGAATCTATCGTCTACATTCAAAAAATTCAATTACACCACTCGACTGCCAAAGGATAAAAGAATATATTATGGTTGAGTGAGGACTGCGAAGCATCGCACGGGGTTTAGGAAATGATAAAAAAATGGGGGGGGGGGGGCGTAATTTAGAGTTAGTTTCGCCACGTCTCATAACTTCCGCGTAGTATAACTTTTGACAAGGAGAAACTACGAAGCTCGTTTAGGTTTCAGTCGACAGCTGTCGTCAAGATTAATTGATTGCGTGTGGAAAAAACATTTGTGTGGCGTGGTAATGGTGAGACTGCATCAGTTTATTGTATAAAAATGTAAACACTTACCGCAATGTCGGCCTATACTCGTCTAAAAGCCAAGTCGAAATATAGGAATCGTATACGTTTGGAAAGAGCATCTCAAAAGCAATCCAGTGATACTCATAAAATCCCACATGATTGAGTGAAGCGGTGCCGGTAACGTAAAATAAACATGAAGGCGTCCGAGCGCGTCAATGTAGACGGATTCACGCAAAACAAATGGCTGTGTCCCCAACAGAGTCACGCCCCATTTTTTTAAAGCGCTGTATCTGAAAATATACGCGTCAGATATAGAAAACTTTCTACTCAAGGGCCCTGCTCCTGTATTGAACCTACCTACAGACTTTCCACCAATAAAATGCTAGGGCCACCCAGAAAGTCCCATGGGTGCTCTGTGTGACGGGAACACTGAGCTGTGTTCGATTTCGGTGCAATGTGCCACTGATCCCTTCCCTTACCACGAGCCCTTGTTCCCTTCCATAGATATATTAGTTAAGTAAATTCGGACGCTTGTGTTCGTTTCCACCTCGAATTTTGCTCTGTAGAATTTCACTCTATATGCGAGTTTCGTTCTTTTTTTTTTTTTTTTTTTTTGTATTCAAGACAATTAAGCTTACATTACTGCGAATTTCTGTCATAAGTATTGTATCTTATGGCATTTGTTTTACTTTACAGTTTTCCTGGTTTGCAAAGTCCTCTCCTCTACTGACTGTTTTTGATGTGGTTATTTAAAGTATGAAATGCTGGTGGAAATTAACGGCGGTAATTAAATACATACAAAAAGGCCATTTTCGAGAAGAAAATCTGAAACGACAAGTTCCTTTCAGCATAATGAAAAAATAATAATAGTCTCTGTGTAAGCTCTATGAATTGCCAAGTACAGACTGCTCCAGGTAGAGTAATATTAATAACAAAGTTCAAACTGATGCAAAAGAACACAATTTCTCTAGTGTTTATAAGTATTGTTATATGCGAATGCCTTCAGTGCGTACTTGTAATATGGTATCTCTGTTGTTTTATTGCTGCGGTTAGTGCAGCCATACGCTGAGCATACAGCAGGCATCAGAACGATATTATATATATCCAAAGCTATCAAATGTAGCTACATTTCAAGACGACATGTTCTAACGATATGTCATTCAGATGTGCGTGTAACAAACTCGACGACGTAACACGTCAGAAAACCACCACGGCCTTCAATATTTCAACAATTTTTCACGTCTCATTCGCGTTAACAACATGACAATAAGTATCAGCTGGCAATGTTTTGACTAACATTAAAATGGC
Organism: Dryococelus australis; assembly: GCA_029891345.1. Taxonomy (NCBI): domain Eukaryota; kingdom Metazoa; phylum Arthropoda; class Insecta; order Phasmatodea; family Phasmatidae; genus Dryococelus; species Dryococelus australis. Next base: position 5,849,049 of record CM057006.1, on the reverse strand, counting down.
GGGACAGTTTGCCGATGGCTTCCGCTAAGAGCGCTGTAAGCACTCAGTCACACTCCTTGTGTTTACTATATAGCTCGTTGAATGAAACATTTCAAACAATTGCGAATCGTAAACTGTCTAGGGTTCAAGAAGGGCAAGTTACGCGTGCCCTTGGCTGAAGGTGACATTGTAGGTTGCATAATGTGCCCTTGCTGCGAATTAGGACAGCGGTAATGTGACGTCACATCCGGGATGCACGTTTCAAGGGCACGAAGCCAGATAAAGGCCTTCAGCTGGCCAATTCGAACACAGCCTGTATGTCAGTTCAGAGCCTTGCGCTTAGAAGCGATTGGGTAATTGACGCGTGTGACAGTATCGCCCTTATCGTTTCCGCTCTTCTCGGCCTCAAACGCGGAGACAAAGACCCAGGTAGGCGGGAGCCTCTTACTTGAACACTCTTGTCTACTATGCAGCGCAGGTGTGAAGCCCGGCCTCTCGCAGACGGAGGATCTGCGATGAGGACCGGCGATTGTCGGTCGTGTAGAGAGGCCGCGGACACCATTATTAACATCCCCCTGGTCGTCTTATACGAGCGTGTCCTCGTGTCAGACACAACTGCCTGTCGGCCGACTTGCACGAGGAACCAGGTTGGGCCGGGGGGGAGTTGTGCCGGGGTGTTGGTAAAAGAATGAGGGGACCACCCCCCTCCCACAAGGCGGCCTTTTCAAATGGTAATTCTGCTGCCATTGTGGAATGCGCCGGGGATGACGAAGGGGGAGGAGGCGTACGTAGTCTGAGGAGCCCAGCATCCGCCGTCGAAGGTCACTTTAACACCCGCCTGAAGATCTCTGCTGGTGGTGCGGTACCAGTCGGCAGCCGCGTATTATGAAACATATTTTTGTGTTATTGTAGATCAATATTATTGTGCTATTGTAATTTTTATTTCGTTATTTTCGGAGTTATTACTATTAGAGCTGTCATGTTTCTGTTTCGCCTTTTTCTATTCTAAGTATATATTTTTTGCTCATTGTGTTTACTTACGAGTACGTTATGATGCTATACCTGGTTAAGTGTAAGAGAAGGCATTGAAGCCTCAACCTCGCCAGCATAAATAAAGTCGAAATACACAGATAAATAAATATATGATATATGATTATTTTAAATAAAAGTATAAGGGTACAGGATTTTTTGAGATAGTAATCTAGCAACCTCTATTTTATTAATAAACGTGGGAAGAATTTACCAACAACCCTCTCAACAAAATATAAGCCAGTTGGGGCCGCGGAGGTGTAGTGGTCAGACTACTACCCCCCACACTGTAAGCGAACTGGGTTTCAATTTACATGTAATTTTCCATAATACTCTCCTCATGAAGTTTATCGATAGTATTCTGACTCGTGCTGCATCTCGATTTTAAGTGTAAAATTGCTTTGTTTAAATTTTTTTTTGAGAATATATTTATCAATGATTGGGCGAAAAGAAATTAACAATAGATGGTATGGAGTCGCGTTAATGTGCAGGTCTGAATCCACTCCTCCGGCGACGACAGACCAGGCTCGGTACATGACTGGGTGTCTGCCGATCTTCGCATGTGAAACGCAGCGGACACTGGCCAGTGGGTTTTATCTGGGCAGTCCCTTCTCCATCCACCCCTGCGTTCCATCGCTGTTCCATCTCCACCTCACTTCACTGCCAACGACGTTGAAGACAGCTTGTACACACCTCCTAATCCTCTCGCTCAGTCAAGGGAGCTTTGAAATGCCAAATTCATATGCAACAACTGTCATCCTAAACGAAACTGCCAAATTCTAATGCTCCTGACCTTATTAATTACGTGTCAAGTGTGTAAGCTTCGACGAGGGCCTTTTCTCGGATAAATAAAGCCCGCTTTCATTATATATATACATATATACATATACACACACATTTATTTATATTTGTATAAATGTGTGTGTGTGTGAAGGGTGGAAATGATGAATAAACGCAAATAAAGATCTAATGCTTTGATAATCGAGTTGAGAGAACCATGTAATTGTCGACACGATTATAATAAATTTATTAAATATTCCTAAACATCGTTGATTATTCGTGTACATAACTGTTAATTTTTTAAATAATTTTGTAATAAAATAAAATAAACAAAATTTAGGCTTATTCTCAATTAATTTATAAATCTCATGTCGTTAAAGCTTTTGAAGAAAAAATGTTAGAAAAATCTGTGAGGGTAAGGGAATGGGACTCCACAAATTTTTTATTTAGTGCTCTATTCCGACTCAATTTGAAGGTTTGATAGTTATTTCAGACAACACCGAGAGCCTCAACATTAAGCTTAAAGTTATTTCAGAATTTTCGTGTAGCCGTTTGAAATGCGTTGCCACACTCCACCATAGTCGTTTGCTTTAGGATATTTGTGACCTATATTTGTTTGCTCGGAAGGAACTATTTTTTTCATGCACGTTTTCGTGTGAACTTTTATGTTTACCTCTGCTGGTTTCTCTGTATTTGTTGTCAACATCTGTGTTTGTGTTGTTTCTTTTATGAGGTTTTTTGTTGTTTGCGAGGGCGCAGCTGTGACTCAACATTTAGTCTAATTGCTTGATTACAAACGTGTTAAAAAAAAAATTCAAGAATAAACAGAAAAGCTTGCTTTGGTGGCAGACTAAAAAAAAAATGAAGCTGGGCTTCTCTATGGCGTATGTAAATGTCCCAGGCCAGCTCGGAGGGGGTAAAAAATGAAATGGAAGGGGGAAGGGGGAGAGGAAAAGGGATGGCTGGAGGGAAATCACGGTTTCAGACTTCCCTGGCGACACTGCGAGAGGCGCTCGCACAATGGCGATTCTCTTCCGTACACTGTGCGAGCTGTCTGTGTACTTTCCTCAGGGTAAATAAAGGGCATTCAACCGGCCGAGCTCGTCCTAGCCGGGATGGGGTGGCAGTGTGGGTGACGAACACCCTTCAAGAACAAATTTTCCGAGCGATCCATTCTCCATCAGCAAACCACCCCCCCCCCCCCTCACCCCTTCTACATTCTCCAACCCATACATCCGCTTCCAGCCCGATGTTTTTTTTGTAATGATCGATAGTTGTGTGCCGTATGTTCCCGCCAGCTTTTCATCACCCATCCTCCATCCCCCACGCCCACCACAATGTGTCTCCTCCTCTCCCTCTCTCTCTCTTTCTCTCACTCTCTCGCTGTTACAACTAACCACTCAGCTCTTCTCGTGCATTTCTCTTCTCCCCCTCTTCCGTCATTCCTTTCTTTCTCCCCGCCAGGCATTATGCCGGAAGTGAATTGAGTGACATTTTGTTTTCTGGCCGAACACTGGACGTACCCCCTCCCCAACCCCTTCCATCCCCCCTCCCTCCTGCACGTCTCTCGTCCGGCTCACACAAGAAAATCCATCACGAGCCTTCAATGGAGGAACGTGTGCCCCTTATCAGATTCTCCTGTGAATATATTCAATCATTGCCATTAATGAGGTGTATATCATCAAATGGAGTGTCAGTTACACTTGTGTGAACTGGCTAAAAGGGGGGGGGGGACTTGGAAGTATTCTGGTGGGAAGGGGGTGAATGTAGGGGACAGTTTCCACCAGTACAGCAGGGGTGACCAGCAACTGGATCCTTTCCGAAACTGCTTGATAGCCGACAATGGCAGCTGTGTTGTGAAAACGGTTTATGGTCGAGCCATTAGCTAAGTCAGATCTCTAACCATCACCTCGCGAAGTTAATAACGCCCACTTATTGGCCTATCTCCGGGGTATAGTTCGTGAAGGTGGCAGTTAAAGATTGCGTGAGTGTTCCAGTTGGAGTTCTGGACTTATCATTGGCGTGTCTTCATAAGCCGTGTCCGAAATGACAAATTTGGGGAATTAGGGTTTAGGAATTTAGGGTGGATGGTTTCGAACGGCTTGTAACAGCACTACATGCGACAAAGTTGAAAACTACAGGCTTGTGGATTTAAACGTTACTTTATTTATCATCATATCAATAAATAACTTTTTCCTTTGCATTTTTCACGTCTTGTGATTAACTGATCCTATTTATTCCTAGCCGATAACAATCTTCTCGTTATTTTTTCACTCCTGCAATTAACATTCCATTTCAAATAAATACCGATTGTCCTTTTTTTTTTTAGCAATTTCAATACAACTTACGAACTTTATTTTAAAATAACAGTGTATATCCCTGACATTCCATTTTACTCGTGCATGTATTGTGTAGTGTTTCAAGAACAGTCAATACCAACGTTTCTACCACAACGCTGGAAATAAAACGTAAATAAACAACAGCAGACGATTTTACGGACCTATTTGGGGATTAAGTGTGCTACTTCACCTCAGTAAATTTCAACCCTAAATCCCCTAATATTTAGGGCCTAAACTTGTTCACGTGGTTGATTTAGTAACTTAAATAATGGTCTCGTAGCCGTTTCAGACACGGCTATATACAGGTTGTTTCAGTAGAAGCGTACAAAAATGAAAGTGGGTATAGGGACCACTTGACAGAACGTTTTGAGACTGGGAATGTGTGGTCGAGGAAACCAGGTGAAGGAGATAAAGTGTGCGCGACTGATGTAGTATGTGAGGTTCACCTATCGTCCGCAAGGTAGCTCTGTCGTCCCTACATTAACACAGTATGTGCGTGTATCGACGACAGATGGGGAAGAATATCGTATGCCGTTGTTATTCTTCCGTTTAGGCTGGTGGTCGACACTTTGAGAAATTATTGTGAGGTACAAACTGATACGTTAACATCGGATCATCAAAGGCGTGGTCCTGTACATTATCACATCTCAACATTACCAATTACGAATTGGCTTTCCTATTTTATCGCAGTGCTCTTAGCCCTTAGGCCTTGCCACGCTTCAACCGCCAATTCGCAGGTGTCCCAGCTTAGCACCTGAGTTGACCAGAATCAACCCCAACCTGATTCACAACTACAGCTAAGAGCGTGTGGTCTGGGCCAGGGTACTATCTTTACCCCTAGTGTCTCTCCAGGACACAGCCGCAGAGGGTTGCCACTCACCGTTCGGCCTCTCTTTAAGAGGTGGGATGTATCCCCGCCTCCTCCAGTATGCAGCACGAGTCCAACCTCTAGTGATCGATACACCAGAAGAACCCCCTGGTGGGGCTAACCTGATCAGCCCGTCCTCCCACCAGTGGCAGACGTCGGGCGAACAGAGGCAGCCCCTTCCACCCGTTAGTGCACCAGTGTGCAAGACGTTCCTCTTTTAACTTACTGGAAGAGACAATATGTTACACTGGTAAAGTCGCCCTGTTTCCTGGTTTTCAACGTTCTCTGCACGTCAGAAAATTTTATTTCATTATTGGTTATTGAGTTTATGAAGTTACTGTCCCATTTATTTGGGCCAACGAGAATTCTGGCCCTATAAGACTGAACCCTTCGATCGGTCTGTAAGGTATCAGGACTCGAAAGTGTTTTGGAAAACATGTTTGTTGGCTAAGAAAGTGTCGCAATTTTCCGGCATATCTACATATTGGGGTGAACTGAGGGTGTTAACAGCCGCCGATCTAAAAGATATATCTCAATAGCACAGCTATATTATTGGAACGTATAGTGAAAATATCGTTTATACCCAATATCGCTGATAAGACATCGTTAGGCGGGTGTATTCACACAATAAGTGTGACTCTAAATACTGTTGAATAGATATCAGACAACCGATTAGTACTATAAAGCTCCCAACTTTATTATTGGTCGCTGATTCAGAAAAACTTCACTTGCGAAATCTTAACACACAGATGCATATTACTATCAAATAACTTATAAAATAAATGAAAAACACTATAAAAATATTTAATTATAATGAGCAATAATAGCAACTAATTTGTGGAGCAAAATGTGTTCTCCAAGGCAATGTAAACATTATTCATCTCTCAAGAAATTATAGAATTAATTAAGTATTTATGCTTATTCTTATGCATTAAATCACAAAATATCATTAATGTAACATAAAGCATTTTTTAATCTTTAACTTGGCCAAATTTAAGAAAATTGAAATTAATTAGTAATAAAGATGTTTGTTTCAAAAACAACTTTAAGTTCGCGGTAAACATATTTTTTTAGTTGCTGCTGAGTCTTATTTACAGATAAAACATTTTTTAGTGACAATTTTTGAGTTTAGTAGGGTTTAGAATGTATTTAATGACAAATAAACGTTCAAAACACACATGAAATTAGACCGAAAGCAGTTTGTTTATATTTGTACACTTCAAATAAAAAAAAATATTGAGAATTTACTGCTGGTTTGAAATTCCACACAAAGGCTGACACTTAAGTGCATATCTACTAAAAGTCAACTCACCTAAAACTGATCGATAGGCTCTGAACTTTTACCTTCCAGGTAGTGGGCAGGCAATCTCCACTCCTAGATCCTCGATGTCCAGATGCGCCTGAACCTCGTCATTCCACTCTGCTCTCACACCACCGCGAATGGAGTGCAGAGATTTCGAGTAATCGATAGGCTCTGAACTTTTACCTTCCAGGTAGTGGGGAGGCAATCTCTACTCCTAGATCCTCGATGTCCAGAGGCGCCTGAACCTCGTCATTCCACTCTGCTCTCACACCACCGCGAATGGAGTGCAGAGATTTCGAGTAATCGATAGGCTCTGAACTTTTACCTTCCAGGTAGTGGGGAGGCAATCTCTACTCCTAGATCCTCGATGTCCAGAGGCGCCTGAACCTCGTCATTCCACTCTGCTCTCACACCACCGCGAATGGAGTGCAGAGATTTCGAGTCAATTACACTGACGTAACTGGCGGGCACCCGAAAACACGAAACTAGCGCACTTTGACTCTCACGTCTACCCCCCCCCCTCTCTATTACTAATGACCATCATTTTAGGCGAAATTATTTTTATTATTTTTGGAATTATTTGCTGAATCGCTAGTGAGAATGATTATAGTTAATTTAATTGCCTAGTGATAATTTGTGAACTTACATAACATGTAAGTGCAATTTTGGACTTTTAAGTGTAACATGTGGATATCAATTGTAAAATGTGGTTAAGTGGATGATAAGACATATTACGTTAACTTCGCCACAGTGTTAATAAAGACGCTATCTAATATAAATGTTCAATCCAGTGAAATACATCAGCATTATAACGATGGCTAGTCGGAGGTTATTTATTACTATCAGCGCGCACCAACTCTCGATCAAACCCACCAAATCTTTAAATCGTTATACTGACTTCTTCAATCAGATCAAAATAATACTAGGATGGCAGTTCAAGGACATTTCCATGTCACCCAATCTTACCTTAACTGTTGGCATTGCTAACTGAGTTTACTATAAATTTATCTTACAGCAACAGTAATCAGACATGTTCTTAATAACCATAGTAAATATGATGAAACACAAAAAATTAACAGATACAACAAATGCCATTATTCCCTGGGTATGGTGTTGATACCAAAATCAAAACGTAGCAATTTTTTTAAAAATAACTGAGTATGATAGAATAAAATTACTCCTATTCACACTTCTTTTTACAATGAAATCATCTCGGTATGCGAGCAGAGCACGATGAGTGTAGTTCACGACTCGGAGAGTAGGACTAACTGTAAGTGTTCTGCGGGGGGAGGGAGGTTGAAAATGGGCCTACAGCCTTCCCCCTTCCCCCTTACTAGTTGCTGCTTAACGGAAGAATGTACATATGTAATATAACGTAGAGCTGCTATACAATGGCTTAGAAGAGTTGAGTAGAAATATTACATATAGGAGAAACCCCAGGTTGTTAGGAGAGGCTGGAGGTTGGCTGGACTAACAACACACACACACACACACACACACACCAGGCTACTTGGCAGGAGAATGTAGTATTCAGTCATATACAATAACAATCAACCAAGGGGTGATGGTATGCAAAGTAATAAAAACAAAAACAAAAAGCAATTCGTTACGTGGCCGGAGAGAGCAAAAGAAAGAAAATGACACAAGATAGAACACAATGATCAGCTGAATGCATTTCTTATGTCACCGCATTACCCGGAGAGTATTACACGCGAGGTTGAAAAGAACGTGCTGCTGGTCTTTGGCTAGCCACGAAAAATATATGTATCTCAAAGAGATCCAAGAGTGTGTTTTACTAACGAGACTAATTTAATTCTCATATGGATAAGAATTAGAACCTTATTATTTCGTTTTGGTGATCGGAGTAATGTTTGTGCAGTGTTTGAAAGGAACATGTGACTATTCGTTTATTTTGGGATAAAGCTTTATTAATATTAACCCGTGTTGTAAGTACATTAGAAAATGATATATATTTTATTTAATAAACATTCAAACCCTTAGCTTGATTTATATATGTAACCAGGCTCCGAGTTTGTGATGTTAAAGGAGTTTTGCAATAGGTTCATAAGAACTATAATTGGGTTTCAAAGGACCGCTAAGAAATATAAATCTATTCTTGCCCTTGCTTATGTACTAAATAAGCCAAAGCATGTCCGACAGAAGTGAGTACTGAATCACCTAAATACTGGTAAAGTGGACTAAACAAAACCACTCTACATAGTTTATATGTTGCTCCAGTGACTTGTGTAAGCTCGAAGACCCACCTAGATCAAGAGAAACTCCAGCAAACTAACCACAGAGACTGGAAACTAGCTGGAATATTCCAGTCCAAGTCTGATACAGGAAAAGAGTACTACGAACTCACAGAGCACGTTGCAAATAAAATTCACTAATCAGCGGAAGTTTTTTCCCCAGCAGAAAACTTACTAGCTATGGTGACAAGACACGAAACGAAAACTGTAAGAAGTTTTTCAGAAATATTGTTGAAATTAGGAATAGTCTCAAGTTCATTCTCATGGTACCTACCTACAGCTATAAAAATTGGTGCATACAAGATAAAAAGAACATAAGATCTTATAATACAGAGAAGTGAATAACTTATTATTTTATTATCACGTCACCGTCAATTCTATGTTGCACTCACGACAGTCAATTACCAAATGAGTAAGTACCAAGTCTTTTTGACATTACAGAAATGTTATTAGTTCATAACTGAGGTATGTAACTAAATAACGGGCCAAGTGCCAAAAGAATGATTTAGAGATTTTCAACAAAATATTGAAAGCATTTACACAATAAAATGTAAAATATTATGGAAAACTACAGAAGTACAAAAATCCCTATAGGTTTTTTGCTGTGTACGTAGTTTTGTTGTAACTAACTTTAAGAACAAAACGACGCAGAATTTGGCAATAATATAACCTTCTGTGTCAAATGGCGTTAACACAAATAGTGATACAAATGCCAACGGCATTATGCCATTAACACAAATATTGATACAAGTGCAATATAACGTCTTTTTCACTTCATTTTACAACGTTCTCATAAAAACACGTATTTACTTCTTTAAAAAACGGAATAATTTTAGCTAGGTCCCGTCTCGTTTCATCTGACAGCCTTGATTCAATTTCTGAAGCAATTCCAGCTGCGCCCGTTGAAGATCGGAAGGCTTCACTTTTCTCTTTAACATGTTGATTTTATTGAACTCTTCAGTTTCGTTCATAGTTCAATATGCTGTCGAAATCTGAGCACTGGTAGTGTTAAGGTATTTTCCAGCAGCAGACCCGAAGTCAAGAAAATCTGTTTCTTGCATACCAGTAATTATGACTGGTGCTGTGTGTGTGTGTGTATTCCACAATAAGGCGAACTAGTTGTGTTGGGACTTCGCACACAGTTCGCATATTCCGTTTCTCACGATTGCAGCGCGTAAAAGAACGTCCTTTAACCAAAAACTTACTCTATGTTCTGTTTCGGTAATGTAAATTTACTCTGTGTTCTGTTTCGGTAATGTAAACTTACTCTATGTTCTGTTTCGGTAATGTAAACTTACTCTATGTTCTGTTTCGGTAATGTAAACTTACTCTATGTTCTGTTTCGGTAATGTAAACTTACTCTGTGTTCTGTTTCGGTAATGTAAACTTACTCTGTGTTCTGTTTAAAATCTGCAAAACATTTCTGTGTAATATTACAAATGGTAGCCTTGTATTACAACTGACATTACTGATAAGTGAACATAACAATATTTTTTTCTTCTAGAAAACAAATGTGACAAAGTAATAACCAAGAATAAATGAAAATATATTTCAAAACATTGTTTACTAAGAAAAAATCACACTGTGCCAGCACGAGGACTAGAACCCGCAACCCCCCTCCCTTATTTTTTTACTAGCGGGCACCCTTAACTACAAGACTACTTATGTGAAGCATAAAATCTGTTTATTGGTTACCGAGATATCAAATTAAAGATTTATTTTTCATTTAGCTCTATCATCGTACAAAACACCTTTAAAAAAGCTATTTAGGCATGCATAACACTTCCAATAGATACTGCCAGCGTCCAAAGTTTGGTAGAATTTGGTTTTTGACTACATTTTTAATATATCTGACAGAATTATGTGAATTATTTATACGGCCACCATTATAATTTTTCTTTAACTATACCAGCAAGTACCTATAAAATATTCATGAAGTTAAATTTGTAAAAAAGAACAGGTGCATTTATTTTATGCTAAGAGTTCTGTTGTTAAGAGATTTGTAGTTAAGATATTTTGACGACTCTTAACAACGAGTAATGGTAGCTAGGAAACATTAACAGGTGATCAATAATACGGTTACGTTTTATTTCGATTGTTGTTTTATTACGACTATTTGAGTTGGTTTAATTGTTTTAAGTTATTAAAACATGCAATACATTTCTTTTTGGACGCAGCCAGCTTTAAATCACCCATAGTTTTTGGTACGAACAGCTATATACTGTTTTACGCTGTTGAGTGTCCGCCATTTAGCTGAAATTCGTGGATACGGCTCAGTATAGTACAAACATTTCCTTAAGGTATATTACAAACACGGAACATGTAGTTTTACAAACGAGTAGTTTTACAGAAATATTTGTACTGTTAACAAATATTTGTAAAATTACAATGAATTTCGCAGTAAAAATTACAAATTTTTTTACAGTGTACGGCAGTTATCATTCCACATTACGAGTTTATTTTTACAAGAAAGTTTTGACGTAAAGGCTTTGTGCGCACAGGAAGTAACTTCATTTTCACTCCTGCCACATCATGCCAGAGAAACACGTGACCCGGTTACCACAATCATTGTAATAAGAAATCTGCCATGAAAAGTGCATTCCACTGTGACCATGTGACAGAAGTGAAACTACTGTTTGTAAATACTACAATGCAACTGCACAAAACTTCCAAGTTCGCTCCTTGTGATTTGACTGCGTCTGCTTCCACGGAATCTGTAGCTTTTTTTTTTTTTATCTTTCCGGCGATGCAAATCTAATTTCAATTTATGATTTTTATTATTGGGATCACTCTTTACTTTGGCTTTTAGAAGATTACATGTAAGAGCATGTGTCACTCGACAAACGGTGAAAAAGTTTGGGGAATTATTCTTTGGGGACTTGAGCACAGAAGCGATGTGTGATTATAGAGTGCGTGTGTGTTTTCTGAAAATCCTTAAAATGAACGAAAACTAGTCAGGTCTTCACTCCATTATTTTTTCTGAACTGATTTTTCCCTCGAATATTGGCTTTCTTGTCTTGGTATGGTGCCAATATGATCAACAGCCAACTTTTCTTCTTCTTCCTCTGCATGCTTCATGTGTTTTGTCTTATTTCATTGCCTTCATTCATAGATAGTTTCATCACTGTTTTAAAGGGTGTGTAATCGTCTCCTTGCCAAGCCAAGAACATCACAGAATGTTGTTTTACATACTTTTATTACAGCCTCCTCTCTATCTGGCACACATAACCACTTTTTTCCGTTTAGACGTTACCGTCTCGTCTATATCGTTGTTTCTATTGGATTTTCGCCTCCTCATTATGCAAGCATGTATAAGAGACATTGCATAGGAATTTTGTTTAACTGTTTCTTTCAGCGAGTAGAAATAACTAAACAACTTGAGTTTCCGTTCATAGGACAGCTGTCTGCATTGAGATTGACATCTATGGAAGGAAAGAATACTAATATAAGCAGTGAGGAATTCAAGTAAACGACAGAGGCCCTATTTGGTTAAGAAAATGATTCTATCCCAATGGTCCACCCTAACCTCAAAGTCAAACAATGATCTTTGTTAATATTTATTTATTTGTTTGTAACCAAAATATAACTATAGGATTTGAAACTACCTTAGTCTCAAATAACCATAAGTTATTATAACATGCCGTATGCCTCGGAGTCTGTTTAGCTGGAACCACAACGTTATCTTTTCGAGTATGTACTCTTCCTTCAGCACGAAGTTTCTTCTCCCATTTTGGCCACTACCTTCACCTCTCTTCCTCTGTTTCCTTTCCATTTCGGAGTCTTAGTCTATATATACTGGGATAACACTAATTGCATGTAAACAATACAGGTACATCACTTTACCAGTTATCTACACAAATCCACGCAGTCTTGGTGCATGACTCGTTACCATCAACACTGGCGTTTGAATAGAGTGCTATCTTCTGGCGGCTATAATAACTGTTTGCCTCTGTAATGGTGCTTCGGTCGTAATATATGTTATTGGTCATGGCGTTTACAACAGAATTCCCCCACTACTAACCCGAAAGTCATATTTCTGGCCCTTGACCCGTTATTTACTCACATGCTTCAATTGTACGTGTTTTAAAGGCAATTGTTACCTGAAAATATTCCTGCGTTTTGTGAAAATTTACTACAAAATCCAATATAACTTTTAAATTGTATAACTGATGGTAAACGGTTCAATTTTTATTTTTTTATTATTATAAATTTATTAACTTGCGTCTTTCCGATGTGTGAAAGTCCGGGAATCGAGCCCGGTTCGCGTTGGTGGAAGGCGAGAGCTTTAGCAGCTATGCCACCGCGGCGCCTCCAATGAGGAAGCCCTTCACCCGTGGACGGTATCTATTCCATAGTCTCCTGCCAGTATCATAACGTACGAGCACACTTTGTATTGGTCACGGTATGCCGTTATCGAGATATGTTATAAATATGATGTATAACAGACCACCATCTCAATAACTGTACATTACCGAAAAATAATTGGTTTTCTGAAACACCTAAAACGATGTAGATGGGACTGAGATGATAAAGGAGCAATTTAGAAATTACACTGCGTTTTTTTTTTAATTTGCATAACTATTTTTTTTTTTTTGGTAACCTGTTGCCAAATATATTTTTGTAACCCTACAAATAGAATATGAAGTTAATTTACCAAAACTTTAGTGTGGAATGTGTAAAAATGATGTTCCATCTTAATCGCTTCAGTCAAAGATAGATCTATAATTTTAGGCGTTGCAATAAACAAATCTTTTGTTCTGAACTGTACTCATATCCATATGACGTTTTGTCATCCATAGGGACCAATAAAAATCTGCCCGTACTTTATCTTACTGGCAGTAGCAGTTTTTAAGCCACTTCATATGCAATGTCCCATAAAGAGGACACTGCCACTGAAAGGGTATACATACAAGTGTTGTAGACTTCAAGTTTATTATAAACACTCAACTACTTAAACTATTTTGTTATATTTACTAAAATAACGAGTTGTAAATATACAATATTTCAGTTGTACTCTCTAATCACTCTGCTACAAATCAGCGAATTTGACTGTAGAACTGTCGGAACTGCTCCATTTGAACAAGTGATCCTGTTAGTTGCTAGGACTCACTGAATAAATAGTGCTTTCTACTGATTCCTAGTGAATCACGCTGACTTGCCTTGCAGTGAAATCTCAGCGCATTCGACTGATTTGCGAGTAGAATAAAGGGATTTAATTGAAGATTCAGTAAGATAATTCTACTGATTTAAATCACTGAATCAGATTTAGTGTGTGGATTTACAAGAAGATCTTTGGCAACTAGTTTACAAAGAAATGTTGGTAAAATGTACAGACTTTTTTTTTTACTGTGTATCCTGGGGTGATTTCGGGAAACCATGCGAAACTGACCTTAGGATGGCCGGACCAAGAATAGAAACGAAATCTACAGAAAGTAAGTCTGGTGTGTTTTAACAGTGACGTCTCGCTTTGGTGGCAATTGTAGCGCCTACCCTGGTCACATAATGAGCACGTGTAGTCCATACACAGTTACTTGCAACTTTTATGAAGCCCTCTATGGATCTAATTCCATGATATTCCTCCTTCATGCAAACAAAGCTTAACTAAGTTTAGAAAATTGCACTCAAGTTTATACGCACCACTTTTGTGCACACTCAGTTTAATAATATTTTCCTTGAGAACTGCTTCTCAGTAGACATTACCAACACACAATGTTTCTCTCTGTTTTGTTCATTCAAACTATATATGAGATATTATAATATATACTTAAAATATGAGCAAAATTTAAAATAACCAAAAACGAGACACCTGTATGTAAACTGAAGTATAAAAGGCTTGTGCTACGTGACATATGTAGGCAATAACTAAACACGTCATTCATAAAGTGATTTTTCAAATGTTTAATTCGAAAGTGTGAAGAAACTGTGAATAGACTGTGCAGGATCGACACGCAATCTACGCTTTCAATTTCCAGCCAGCGCACATTTTTCAACGGACGGAAATATTATTGTAGCCTAACAAGTCCTTTACATATGGAAGGTATAGGCTGTTCACGGTAAAATGAGCACTTTTGAAAGCCCTGCTTACGATCTACTTGTATACACGTTGTGTATTTTTCCGTTTTATCTAAGATTAACATTGTCATGGGCCTCATCACTTTATTCATGCGTCGGTCAAGTTTAACTGTGAAATTATTAGAAAAAATAATATTTAACAGGTCTGCTCAATTTTACACTTCAATGCATTAAAAAATCATGAATCGAAAGAAATAATTAAATTTTCAGAAATGGTTTCCTAACACTTTTTATTCAACTTTAAGATACGGAACTACTTCCCATCCATCGTAACCAACTTTACTGGGCGCGTTTCTCTCAGGGCGCCCGGTAAAATACAGGCCTATGCAGGTTGGGCAGGGATATATTTTTTTAAGGTTGATTTCAAAAGTATTCACTTTATTGTGAACAGCATTTATCAAGAGGACTCTTATAGGCTGCTCACGGTAAAGTGAGCACTTGTTAAGGCCCTCTCAACAGGTATTAACCACTAATAAATATATCTTATTGCAGCTTCAGGCATTAAGTTTTGATGGTGGTGAAATGTATACAATGTGTTTATTGGTCACATTACAATGTTTATATTAAAAAGCAGCAGGAAGATGGAAATTGAATAAAAGGGAAATTTAGAAGGGCCTTAAAAAGTGCTCACTTTACCGTGAACAGCCTATAATAGACTGCATGTCCATACTGATCTCTTCCAACTGCTCAATATTTCCCTCCCCACTTCACGTCCTTGTAGTCATGAGCCGCGAGTCCGCTCGTGCATCGAAATTATTTTCCCCAATCATTGATTTTAAAGACGCACTTAAAATTACTTCCGTCATTAAGGCGAGTATACACCGTGAACCCAGTTAGTTACTTATTTATTACGCACCTTTGAAGCATACAACAATATGATGAAATAAAAATAAAACAAGGCTAATACTGTGCATGTGTGCCCATAAACTGTGACATAGGTATGCGAACTATTGTCACATTCACATACCTGAACCAATGAAAGTTGAGTAAACTCAGTGACAACCAGTGGAAATGGGGTGCACTCTAAATTTGAATCAGTGAGAATGCCATTGTTTAAATCAGTTAACAGCGCCTCACTTATTCAACAGTCATTTCAGTCAATTTAACTGAAGAATTAGTGGAAAAAATGCCAGTTTTCCTTCACTTATTGATTTAGCGAAATTTTTCACTGATTCATCAACCATTTCACTCGTGGTTTTTAAGTGATTTTTTTGTGACTGAAGGATTACTTAAACAATGGTATCGAGATATTTCTTTTTTTAATCATTTACTTATACTTATAAGTATAGGAACTGTTCCATCCTTATCGTTTTGCATTACACGGAATGTTTTCTCCTTTATTGTGTTGATTCTGTACTGGAAATAGTCGAATTAAATTCTGAATATTATAATTTATATCACAGATAAATCCGCACTGAAAAAGTACTGAGAATTTTTGTACCGTTTCATACCTATTTGATTTTGCTTTCAAATATTACAAGTCAGAAATTTTTTATACGTACTGCACTCGTTGGATAACCAATGAGGTGTCAGCACTGCGTTTGGCTGTAGTGATATGAATCAGCCACAACATAGAACAGTAGCAGGTAGATTTAGAGATCAGTTATAGCCAGAAGTTATTCAGAAAGGAGATCATTGGACACTGAGTCACGATGTCTACAATATCTCCCTTTGTTTTATTTACACGACTAAAAATTTCTCAATTTTAACACGTAAAAACACAAATCGTGGTGTGTCTAAGAGTGTGGGCCTGTAACTCAAATTACGTACGTTTTTTATGGGGAAACTCCATACATACGTTTTATTAATCTGAGCAAGGGCCTGGCCTGTCCAGTCAGCCAAACTATATGCAAAACTTCTGTAGAAAACATCGCATTAGACTACAAAACTGCTCGAAGTGCTTTAGTGACGTCTGCTTAGGAACAGCATTTAAGATAAGTTGCATGTGTATTCCAGGTTCAGGCTCTCCATTTAGCTCCAGACAATTTTTCCGCAAGTGTGTCTAAATCGTGTGTTCGCTGTCGCGGTGGTGTGAGCGGTTAGACTGCTCGCCTCCAATCAAGACGAACCGGGTTCAATCCCCGGCCTGGTCACTCCCGGATCTTCGCAAGTGGGAATCGCGCCGGACGATGTCGCTGGCCCGGCGGGTTTTCTCGGGGATCTCCCGTTCCCCCCCCCTTTATTCCGGCGCTCCTCCATTCTTTCCTCATTTCACCCTCATCGACTGTCAAGACCTCGGTGTTAAGAACCACCCAAATCTGTCAACTCAACTCGGGTGTGTTCGGGGTATGAACATTCCTGTGCATGAATTTTTAACAAGGTATAGACAAATAACAACAAACTTTTACTTAATGCATGATCGCCATTGAAACCTCATAGAGGCGCGTTGTGGACGGGAAGACAGCGCCTCAGTTGAGTTATTCACCCTTTTGAGTTGACAGTGGCAGATAAGTCGCTTATTTCCTCCCATCCCAACATCTCTCTCTCTCTCCCTCTCTCTCTCTCTCAGCTGGAGTCGTGTGTTTGCCTACGCGCACGTTCTAATTAGCATGACATAAGAGGCTTGCTATTCGCTGACGTACGCTTATGGCCGCTGCGCATACTCCCCCCCCCCCCCCCCTTACGACTACCTATTAGCTGTTGTTCGTGTGTGCACATAGACATATGGATCACTTTAGCTACGTTGAGGGCTTGGCAGCGGAAAGCTATTTCAAATGTGTTACGTACATTGTTACAGCCAATCAGTATCTCAGACCCACAGTAATGGCGCCACAACATTTCATTATATCTTGCACAAGTTCAAAAAACTTTACAATAAAAATATATTCACTCGCTGAAGGTTTTTTTTTTTTATTATTTTAAATCGAGTTAGGGGAGGTGACACTATTTACATGTTTAGGTCTATACTAGTTTGCTATAATAATTCGACACACCGGCCAAGCATACACATACATCAAAAACCGCATGGGTGTCAACAGCATCTGATTACTTGCGGGGGGAGGGGGATGGCAGAGACAGTAATTTAGGATATAGGAAGTACCTAGACTGTTATACGTACATACTTAAATGCATACATGCGTAACTTAAGAATATTTGTATGTGTGTTTCATGTTTTGTTCTTTACGGACATTTAAATTAAGTTCAAATCTGATGAATACAAAGATTTTGTCATTTGGAATTTAAATCATCTTATGGTTTTACTGTCAATATGTCTGCAAATTGCATAATTGTACACATCGTTTACATACACATAATAACATTACAAGATAATTTGAACTCAGCTACTAATACCCCTCTCTTCCCGATGCACCGTTATCTCAACAATTTTTCTGGATGACTATAGTGCCATATTACTCATGTCACATGCGCTTAATTTTGTTGTTTCATAAACGCCAATAGCTTAAGACGTAATTACAATTTTTCCATTTTTTGCTATTATTATGGTGGAATATTTCAATATTTCCTGTATATAGCTACACTAAAATGCTAGTATTACTTACAAATTTCATTGCATTTAAGTTTGTAGTTGATCATATCCAATTTTTATAATCTTTAAAATGAAAAAAAAAGTTTATTTGCTCCCAAGCTGATACGAAAACATTCCTCCATGAGTTATTACTACAAATAAACCTTTTTGCAACATCCTTGACATCAATACGATCCAAAACATTTTTGTGTAAATAACACACTGTAATATGGTTGAACCTTTTCTTGGACGTAATTGATCGCAGGTTTGCCTTGAGATAATGAACAGCACTACAACTTCCTCTTACCTCACAGCTGGACGATGGGCATACTAAAAAAGTCTGACAAGATTTACCACTTTTCAAAATAATCTCCTGACCTCATTCATCACTGAGCCCAAGGCTTTTTTTGTATCATGTAGGAGAGGGATGTTGTTCTCTGGTAATAACAACTGGAATTACACTTTTATTGAATCAGTGTCTATTTCAGGATAAGGTGCCAACTCATCACAGTTTTCTCCTGTTATGACATTTTCCAAAGTGTCTTTTTTTTTTTACACCAGACTGATTGAGTATTCGTTTATGACGTAGCCTACCGCCACAGTTGTGTCTATGACTTCAAAGTATTCTTGTTGGAATTATTCTCCACATGACTGCATCACACATGCGTTTCTACCGCTCCCATCGAATCTTTTTGGCGATCTCTTATGTCTTGTAAGTGTCACAGATTTCAATTCAAACTCTTTGATCTTATCACTGCAGTCTTACAAAACTGATTAAAATTTATCTTCAGACGTAAGATTATTAAAATAATCGACCACTGTTTCAACAGACTTTATTAGGCTTTCTGCAATATTTTTCTTCCCCTGGAAAAACGTATTCATTAGTTCAAGAATATCCTGTTTGCCCATGATCAAGCCAAGATACGTTTCTCAATTTTCAAATATACTGAACAGACTGATAGGTCCCTCATACCAATTTTCTGAGAGTTATTTTAATGTTACAGGTACGAGACTATACCTTCTCACAATTTCCTCGCCTAGCAGGTGGATGTACGTTACCTGTCATTGTTCCCACCACCTCAACACAGTTAAGTTTTGTAGTAAGTTTTGAATTTTTGATCTTACATTTTCGATGGCAGTTATCCCAGAACTTACTGGGTAACCGAATAAACCATCGTCTTCATTAAGGGTCGTATGCACGTGCGCGTCCAAGGTCAAGAAGCGAGGGAGCGCCTCATCGCTCCTACGTGCAAGGCGTGCAGTGTTTCCGTCCTAACGCTTTACTGAGCAAATTATATGTGTAACTGTGGGGGGGGTTATTACACGCGATGTAAGGCGACAGATTAAACTACGTCCGCATCTTGGTACTTTTCCCTTGCTGGTTAAGGAAACTGCATTGGCGAGCTTCAGAATTGCGATATTTGACCACATTCGCGATTTTTTTCTCCAAGAATACACTATGATAAAAGTAAAAAGATAGTGATATACACAACAGTTTTTTTTTTTATCCTTTCTGGCAAAAAGTCTTATTGACATAACTTTTATTTAGCGAGATACGCAAACGACGATTTCGCAGAAAATGTTTCCGTACTTAGTCCCTTCAAAATTTGCGTTTTAATATCGCCATCGGAAAATGTTGAAATCTTACTCTTGCAGTGAAATTGTTTGAAAAATATTATGTACAGGCCGTTCACGATAAAGTGAGCACGTTTTGAAGCTGTTTCATCACACATAATAACCAATAAATACACTTCATTGTGGCTTCGGACTTTTCGTTTTGGGTATGGTGAATGAATACAGTATGTTTATTACTCACATGGTAGGGTTTACATTAACAAGTGGTGGAAGGATATAAATTGGTTGAAAGAATAAAGTAACTAGAGCTTCAAAAGTGCTCACTTTACCGTGAACGGCCTATATATGTTTATGACATTCGGTAGGTTCAGTTCCCTAAGATATAATATTTTCTTGTACACCGCGCATCTCTCCCTTCCTGTTGCCTGTTTCTCGGTGTGCCGGACGAAAAGATGCACAAAGGCAGTGAAGAAGCTCAGGAGGGCAGGTATTCCTCAGTCTTCAAAATAAAAAAGCTGAGGTAAAATGCGAGCCCCCCATCTCGTTCACCTCACCTGGTGCAAAGGTTTGCTGTGAATGGGCGAACTGCCCTGCCCCCCCCCCTCCACATTTTCCCCGGGCTACAGTAACCGAACCCTCGCGGCGCTCAAACCGCCCCCATTGTCGCAGGTCCTGCGTGTCCTTTGTCGCAGGTCCTGCCTGGATGAGTCACACGCGTTCGCTCCTGGCGGCCAGCCTCCTTGGGGAGCGATTGGTCAGGCTTCATCCCTCGTCCAGGTAGCGAGGCCAGGTGGTAGTATGTATCCCAGAGAGCTGCGGCAGGCAGAATCGCGTGACACTTACGTGCCAAACGTCACCGGAGGCAAAAGGACACTCGTTCGTGAGTTCAGCAGTCATCCATTCAGCCCCCCCTCCCCCCACCTACATCGATAAAGACCCGGGAGGGGACTATGTGTAGAGACCTGAATAATTCCCGGATTCATTTTGGAGCAAGCTAGAAGGCAAAATACTGGTGTTAATATAACTCTAACCATTGGCCCGCACGGTGTTTGACACCTCCTGAAGAACGCTTGCCCAATCGTCGCCTTCCACTGTGACAGCAGACGACCAATACACAGTTGACATCTGCATATGTGTACATAAGACTGTAGAGTATAGCCTGCAGGTCACTGAATTCGCGAATTGTTCATGTCTTTACCTATGTGGCATTTCGCCCCAAGCCCCCGATAACAAAGGGCCCCTCAAAACCATTAAAATTAGGAAGGTTATCCTCGTTGAATTTCCTGACATTGTCATGTGACTGTGCAGGTTCTGCTCACTAAATAATGTAGGCCTATACGATTTCTAACCTTGTGAGGACTGCACAAATTTACAAGCACTGAAGGCAAGGTAGAAGTGAGCTGCCTATATTCTCCACCACAAGCAATATCAGTTGTATTGGTCTATATCTTTCTACTTACCTTTATCCTATTTGTCCTGGCTACATCTGACACGCTTACAAAGTGTGTCATGAGGCAGAGGAATATCCTGGAAGTAGAACTTTAGTAGAGCTTCAGTAAATTTGGAATAAACCGAGATGTACTACGCAATAAAATTATGGAGAGCATTTGACAAGTAAGTACAGTGTCGCGACCTGGTTTATAACAGGGAACTTATTGTATCAGATATAGTTCCTTACAATATATTAACCCTTTCACTCGCTGTGTACACAATTGCGTACATTGTACATTATGAACATTGTCCACTGCGAAGGTCAATGACGAATGATCTTACCTATGAGTAAATTATTTTCAAATCGTCCTACCGGACTAGGTCATAAATGGTTCATATACCTAGCTGTAGCCGAACATATAGCCTACAGATCATTGGGCGTGATTACGTAACAAGAGATATTTTGACTTAAGTACAACATGCATCATAAACTGTTTTCTTTGCAACGCCCGAAAACTTAAATTAAAATGGGTCTGAAAGGGTTAATGAGAACAGGGAACCATGTTTTTTTACCAACCAATAATGTTTATTAGCTTGACAGCACACGGCAAACCTATTCCCAACCAACAAGTGTTCTACTGGTAATGTAGAATAAAAAATGTACACACTATATGCAGTATTCATAGTACGTGTTGTCACATCAAATAAAGGCAACAAAAATAGTTTTGTTCCAGACCCCCAAAATTCTGTGGGTATCCCTACGCCCATTTAAATACTTACCCTGGTCCGCAATCAGCGTGACGTGGCACAATATAACATAAGAAGTTAATAAATGTTTGTCATCCATACACAATCGACGTTAACATAAACGGGAGTAGTTTTGTATCACCAATGGGAATAACCCGTTCGGTCAAGCTTTAATTTGCAAGCTGAAGTAATATGTCTATGTACTCCGTGCTTTTATCTAGTGTATTTCTTGAAACCGATGAACAATTTTCTGCATCCTCAAAGACGTCACTATCAGCCATTCATAAACTAGAGATGCGTAACTTTCACAAATCAGATTATAGTGCGTTCATGGTTACTTACAACTTTCCTGGAGCCCGTTTAAGTTCTGTTTCCTGGATATGTCTCCGCTTCACACAAACAAAGCTTAACCAAGTCTACAGAAGTGCAACAATGGGACAATATACCGCATTCGCGCGCACTAGCGTAATAATATTTGGCTTAAGAAATATTTCTTACTAGGAATTACCGACACACCTCTTTCTCTCTAGTATTTTTATTCATATTAAATTAATTATAAATGAAAGTATTTAATTTATAGACAAAACGTAATTGAGGGATCAATTTAACGAAACATAATGTACTTATATTGCATACCTAAGAAACAACAAAGCCTGTTATACATGGGGTGATTTTACAAATGTTTGATTCAGAAAGTGTGAACCAACAGGCCACTAGACTGTACCCATAACGTCGTGAAGACTTGCAGCATTGGCTACTGGCTCCTCTCTGTGTACAGTACTGGTCATAAGTATCCTTTATGTGCAACATATCCAAGATCGCGGACACGTGGACTCAACGTGTGTGTGAATATATGTCATATGTGTATGTGGTTTTGTGTATGCGTGCATGTGTATGCATATGCATATACGTGTAAGATTACTATTCAGCTTATTTTAATTTTATGTATGTTGCTTTTATATATTTCATATAGCCTAAGCTACTTTCTAATTTTATAGTAGACATTAAGTTATGTTTAATTTTTTTTCTTTTTTCTTTTCAAAAAATAAGTGTTATGTAGAGTGTTTAAGTGTAAGAGATTGCGATACCTTAACTTCCTCACAAAAATAAGGAAGTTTTATTATCATTAAAAGTACTGGGAAAAAGGATAGTATTACAGCAGGTCACCTTGTGTTGGCTAGCGATTTCCAGTGTTTTGGAACACAGAACAGTTTTCCTTCGTTCTGTTCTTTATCTCCTTGCCTGGTAATTCTAATATTTACTTTCGTATTTGACTGGCGAATTAACCTGTTCAATCCGCGTGTCATTTAGCGAGAACACATTGCACATTGTCGCATTGCACATAACAATACATGAGTAGCTAGTGTTTTGGCCGTCTTCCTTGTGAGCAAACAGATTTCTACACCTTTCATTTGTGGTTGGTTAATATTGACCTCAACTGACAAGACAATACGCTGTTTACGAGTTACGCTCGTCCTCAGTACAGTACAGATCATAAAATTCGACTATTGCAACACTTAAGCTTTGAAATTAATTCAGGAATGCGAGGGTTAAAAGTAAGGGGTGGACTTGTCTGTGGATAAAATTATGAAACCTGCTCGTCAAGTTGTGACACCCAAAAACATTGGAAACCTAACCTGTCACATTAAAAATGAAACTATTGTATCAGAGCATGTTGATATTTAGCCTGGAAGTTTAGCTTCATTGGTGTGCGACGGCTATCCCTGCACATCGAACGAAAGTCAAAGCCGACGGTGCCATATGAAGTTGAGGAAAAGTTGGCCGTTTGGGACGGCTTACCTTCGCTGCGACGCGGGTGTGTTTGACGAGCTCCACGCCTCACGTCCGCTGGGCGGGCCTGCTGGTCTGCAAGTATGGGCGCCACGGAGCCGTACCGCCCACGAAATCTGTGACTGCCTTCCCCTCCCCCGTACGTCAGCTTGACCACGTGACGCCAGCCAGCCAGTCACGTACCACCAGGGTGCCCTTCCAGGACTTCAGATATCAACGGAGTGAAGGTCATTTTGTAATGTTCCAGATGATTTCAAATAAAATTTAAATACAGGTGTCTCGCCCAGGTTCAAGGAGATAGCACAGGGGTTTCACTTGGGCAGGTACTGCTGTTCTGTCAACATTTTAAAGGGGGAGGGGGGCTTGCTGCCATTTTAGTTAAGTATAGTTTAAAGCAAAATAATTATATGTAACCTGCATATAGCTGGAAAGAGATGTTATCTTGTAAAAATGTAGATTTTGGGGAAGTTTTAAACAGAATTATTTTGATACCTTTTTTATACTAAATGTAATCAGTGGGAAACTATATTTTTATATAACGTTTATTGATTGTAAAATTTGGGGGAAAAACGATGTAAATGGTTATATTTTGATATAAAAACCAAGACAACGAATCATTTTTCAAACCTTTTCACTGGAACCAACCTATATCCCTTTTTGACATCATTGGGGGGCTCTCAGCTGTTTTTCAGCTTAAAACACCTACAATCTGGAAGCAGTTGAGACGAGTACCTCGTCCTGTTTGTGTTGCCAAACACCGTCACAGTTGTTGTTTGTTTAAAAACTTCCAAATATTACACGCATTAAATACAAAAACCTGGCTCAACATTTTCAATGTTTTGGGCGTCACAATATGACGATGGACGAAAATGCAGCTTCAATGACGCCATGGCATGCCATCTCCTGTTATTCCTACCTTCCTTCATGGTTAAAAGTAACTGAGTTGCTAATGGACGTATGTTTGGTAAAGTCTGTTTACGATAAAATGAGCACTTTATAAATGAACCTTAGAAAAAAGGCACTATCTCTGTATGCATATATTTTAAGGGGCGCACTGAGTGACATTTGCCCAGTAAAATTGGCAGTGAAGGACGGAAAGTAGTTCCATATCTTAACATTGAATAAAAAGTGCTAGGTAACCATTTTAGGGTAACTTAAAATTATTGCTTTCTCTTTCTGTTTTTTCAATGCATCAAAATGTAAAAATTAGGAGGTTTGTAAAGTAGGCCTATTTACTTTCTTAATAATAATAGAGTTTCATTTGACCGACGCATGAATAAAGTGACGAAACCAATGGCAATGTTAATTTTACATAAGGCGGAAGAATATACAACGTGTTTACAAGTAGATCTTAAGCAGGGCTTTCAAAAGTGCTCATTTTACCGTGAACAGCCTATATCAACATGATAAAAATGCCTGACCCGGTTCCCTATCCAAGTGAGTTAAGCGAGTGAAGATATTTAGGTTTCGAGGTCTTGAGAGCCGATGAGGGTGAAGCGAGATAATAATGGAGCAGCACCGGAATAGAAGGGCGGGGGAAATGGGAGTTCACCGAGAAAATCAGCCGACATCCAGCATCGTCCGGCACATACCCATATGTGAAAATCCGGGGGCGACCCCGCCGGGATTCGAACACTTTTCGCATAGGTAGGAGGCGGTAGTCTAACCGTAGTTCCCTATCCGAGACCATACCCTGGATCCGCCTCTGGTTTAGCGTCTGGCGATCCAAACCGAAGTTGACTGTAGGTGGGAGTTAGAGGAAGAGTTTTTTTCTGTAGGGCGAGGCCGCAAAGGAAGGGCTCGCGGGAAAAGGGCATCACAGTGCCTGGAGACATGCCGTCTGCCGGAGCCCTTCAGACACAGCCTTTCTCTCCGCCGACCTGCGCCGTACGCCCACACACACCTTGCCAGCTCTTGTCCTCAGGCAGAGAGAGAGAGAGAGAGAGAGAGAGAGAGAGACAGAGAGAGAGATACCCGGTAGTTGATATATATCTTCCTCTTTTCACGCATTGTGCCGGGTGGCTTTGTGTTATTGTCCCCGAGCGAAAGGCGCGGAGGGGGTAAAGAGAGACACAGGCCTCCACTAACCCCTAGCAGTTATTCGCCATACCACCCCTCCTCCCCCCACTTCACCACAAGCTCTTCAATTTGGTAAAGGAAATCCCATTCACCATGCGCATAGGAAGCTTATTTCAATTTTTTTCCGCACGGCTGCCGCGCTATGGACACTTGTTGGTTCGCGGGGGTGGAAGAAGCCGAACCTCCCCTCCTAACCACGCCCTCCCACATCTTCCACAACCCTTAGCGTCTTTCTGTCGCAAGGGCGCACACCCCTCCCCCACTCCCATGCCTCAAGAATGTGTTTGTCTGAGCGGAGATTCCTTCCTCTGCCAGCAGCCTTTTGAGGCGATATTATGCCTTTGTGGTATGTGGAGACGAGGAAACAGATCCAGCTCTTATGCTCCAGAAAGACTTCTGAGATCCCACGAGGCCCTTTTCACGACTCCTGGTAATATTCTCTTTCTTGTATCGCTGAAAACCATTTTTAGTGCTCGGATGAATATTTCATTTGAGGGGGCATCCGCAACAATTGGACAAAAGGAGACTTTCGTGTTCAACTTCTTTGTGAAGGCCCGTTGGGAATCCGCGTATTTGTGGCATTACTGGTACTACACTACTGTTCTGTTGGTATCCCTGAACTCTAATAAGTGATCTTGCGAAATTCCTGGGACTCGTCGATGCGATATTTGCGTGGAAGAAATAATTTTAAAGCCTATCTCGCTATTTTCTCTCAGAGACTTGTCAGCCAGCTGTTTCTTCACATGTCGTACGTTTTCCTGAAAATCGCCAGAACTTAAGTTTAAATTCTCACGTTTCTGAGACCATACATGTACACCTCAGTGTCACGTATCTCTCTTAAAAATGGCTATTCATGATTTTCGTTCTGTTAAAAAGAAATTAATTTAACCAAGTTTTGTATACAGCGTATAAAAAGACCTTCAACTAAGTCAAAATAATTTAATTTACTACACTGTACACTAGAAATAACAACTTATATTTCAGCAATTTTTCAACGCTATTTGATTTATTTTAAAATACTGCATTTTTCTCACTTGCTTATACAACACTGTATTGTTGCTCATTTTAATATGTGTATAATCATTTCTTTAACTAATACTTTGCAGTTACCGCAGTAAAATAAAGTGAAACGTGTAAAACATTTAGCATACTGTTATCTTGAAAGAATTTTCCTAAGAGTCGTAACTTACTACCGAAAAATATCAGTTAAGTATAGCTACTCTAATCAAAATACTGCTCCGGTCACTTACAAGAATTTTTAGAAATTTTTTAGTGAACTTCTATCCGCGTGACTTATAATAGGGGTTTTTTTTAGCCTACTTTCCGAAAGAAGAATGGTGTATGAGTTCACTTTTTTAGTGATGGCGAAACAGAAAAAAATCGATACCGATATACCTTCCGATACACTTCATAAACCGATCCGATAATCGATACAGAAAGGTTTCGATACTACTGCAGGGTTAGAAGTAATTCATATACTTTTGTTTTAAGTAGCCTAAATATACATGTAGGTTACATAGGCACTCATTTTTAATACATTATAATAGTGAAAAGAAAAAGTAAATTTAGTGTTTTGATTAAAAAAAATTATTTTTATTTTTAAAATAATGATATTTTATGTCCCGTCATTATAGCTGTAAGGACAATCACAAGTTTTGGGAAATGGAATGTTCAAATAAGTACAGTAATACATTCTCGTATGCAATACACAACATACAAATATGAATTAACAGCATATAAAGAACAGTACTTAACATAGTTAAGTCTTTGACAGGTCAACATTCAATATGAAAAATCAAGAAATTTTTAATTTTTGTGTAAAATTAGCGAGTTCTGCAAGGTATTTGGAGCCATCCTGTTCCTTCGTGAGTTACATATTATACCAGACATGCTAAATGTTCTTTCACTGTAAACATATACAGGTGGGATACCAAAATAGCTTTTTGCCATACTTCTTAGTACAGGCAGGTGAGCACAATGTTTCCAATAATGAAAAGGACTCAGCTAATGGGAAAGCAAAGATTCTCTTTAAAATGTTTCTAATTGACCTGCACCAACATCGGGTTGTGCTGTAGCACTTCCACTGTTGCTGATTTTTTTTTATTATTTGAGACATAAATCCAAAAAGTCCATTTTCTACCAGTGTTATCAGGAACTATTTACAAACCTACTCTGATCATCGTCATCACGATCAACTTCAGCCTCAGTTGAAATTTCCATTTTAAAAGATTGTATAGCTTCCTTTTCATGCATTTCATTAAGGAACACTTTGTCTTTATACCGCGGATCAAGAAGTATGGCAATAGCATGAGGAGTGGAACGTAGTGCCAGAGCACTTCTCTGTTCACAAAGTCGTTCAAGCAATAGGAATGTGCTGTCCCATCTGGTTGGTTCATCCTGAATGAGGCAGTGCTGGGGGATATTCAGATCTTATTCTTGGCAAGCACCGAGTGGTGGAAATGGCCAACAATCCTTCTGCATGCTCCAGTTACATTAGCCATACTTATTTGTTTTAAGCATCCGGAGTTCACTACAAGCTGCAAAGAGTGTACCATGCAACTGACAGAAGTGATTTTAAGTCGAGATACTGTACTCTTCATGTTGGCTGCACTGTCTGTTACTATTGCTGAAATGTTACCAATTTTGAGTTCCCACTTTCTGAAACACTCTCGCAAGTTTTCTTCAATGTTGGCCGCAGTATGAGATTCCCCCAAAAAAAGGCCACACTTCTAGTAATAAGTGGTGAAACTGCCAGTCAGCACCAATGAAGTGTACAGTTACACTAATAAAATCATTTCCAGATTTTGATGTCCAGATGTCACTGGTAACTGAAAGTGTACCTGCTGTGGTGACAATTCGAGACAATTTTTCTAACACACTTCTAACAATCTTTGGTATAACTACAGTTGAAAGTGTCTTTCTAGAAATCATCTCGTACCGCTTCTCTAAATGAAACACCAATCTTCGAAACCCAACATCATCCACAATAGTTAGAGGCTGTAAGTCAACACAAACCATTTCAGCAATTTTATTTGTGATTGCTGTATCTTATAGGCCTCTGTGACGAAATTTTTCTTTATTTTTTAGCACTTGTAACAATGTCGGCTGAACTTTTGCAGACTTGGAAGTGTCACAATTTTCCGAGGATGCACTTGAACGTCCAGGTAGTGAAAGGTGGCCCAGATTTTTTACTCGAGGATTTTCATCCAACCTCAGGATTTCTGCATGCTTTCGTATCAAATGTGTACTTAAATTTGATGTGTTGAAATTCGTCGTGTTTAGTCCATCTCTTGAAATTTGCGAATGACACAGGAGACATTCTGCCTTTGATGAATGTGCTGCAGCAACTTTAAAGCACTGCCACACATTATTACTATTAGAACGAGTACTCACCTTCTACGCACAACTCCAGACAGTGATCATGTTAATATTTTTAATGCATCATTATAAATGCGTTTATTCTACAGTAACACTAACATATTCGCCGCAGCAGAAACGAAAATTTCAACAAAGCAGTATTGCCAACTCCGATTTCAAAAATCCGCCGAATATATTAAAAAAATAGCAAAACTACGATATAATTTTAAAAAAAGATTATTTATTAAAATAATAAACTCATTAAATTAACTTACATTTAAAGCAAGAAACAATTTTTACATAATAATATGGCACTTTTTAAATATTTTTATTATAAGTGAAATCAGAAATATATAAATAATAATTATAAAAAACGTTAATAGCTGTACATGCACAACTTCTGAGTATTTACTACTAACACTCGAGTTGTGATCACTAGTTGGACAATCATTTTGTTCGTAGTGCTGCATGCTTACATCATATCTATGGAGAAACTACGTTTGTTAACACTTTACGTTTGTGATTATATTGTGTGCACCAATTATAGAAATTAACGAGTGGGCATTGAAGCACAGCCTTTATTTATACGTATTTCTTATATGGAAGTCGTTCGTTGCAAAAAGAATTTTATTTATAGTGTAAGAAATACTGTGTGGGGGAAAACTTGTAGAGAGTTTACGTATGCCCCACGTATGAGAATTAGCCTCTGTAAGAAGATGGGTGAACCCTGCTATTATTTTCTAGTCAAATGTAATGTATAAAGGCAGAACTGCATAATTAAAGTGCAACGACCTGGGAGAAATCTATTGCAATAAAATTAACATCAAACATTAGCCAACTGGCAGTTATTTTGCATATCGCAAACCATCGTCGAAGTTGCTGGTATTCCACACAAACAGAATTTCAATTACCTGGATAGTCCTGCTCACAATCAACTTCTGTGCAGCCCCCTGCATAGTTATACAACACTACATAACACATGGTAATACATAGGGACCAACCATATATGTATTTAAAGCAATGAAAGGCTACCAATTTTTAAGCAATAATATAATGTGGAAAAATATCATAGAACTAAATTGCTGGAAAAGTTTCATTCCTTGGTAGTGTTAAAAATGCAAGAGATATGCACGCAGCAGCTGGACTAGGTCTATAAAGATATCTCTCATTATGCCTGCTACAAATAACAATTAAGTGAATAGAGTATTTGAAAGTAAAAAAAAAATATTATTTAGACATCTTAAATGTAGCACACACTTACAAAGTTTTGCAGAGTAGATTTAATTCAGTTCAAAATAAAAGTCGATAACGTTCTCACACTTGACCGTTACAATAAATTACGTGCCTTTATAATTACATATTTTAAATGCTCCTGGCTAGTACAGTTTATGTCGGTAGAGCAATCAGATACTTATTTAAATCTCAGGCACTTTGTGACCACTGAAAAGTGTCGGGAAATGATGCTGCTTACTTTAAAAGTTTATCAAACACTCTCACATACGTGTAACGGTCACTGTACATTAAGGTGGGATCATACCTTATATGAATGTAGAGTTTCTCACACTTATTTTACACGTATCCCTTTTCTAATGGCAGTACCGTGTACCGTTGGCTTATCACTCAAATTGTAATATACTTATTCGGGTCTAATTAACCTTAAAACATTTAATTTATACCTTTAACGTAGAACTAAGGCCTCACTGGCCTGCTGTCGTTGTTACCCACTTAATTCAAGATGGAGTGTGGAACATTCCGTCACCATCCAATACAGAGTACATAGGGCTTAACCCAGGGTGCTTTCCAATACCGTGACGATTCAAAAGGTACGCCTAAATGTTGCCAACTTGCACACAATAAATAAGTTACTTGAAACCTGATAAAACAAAATAAAATTTCAACAAATCACGTATGGAAAACTAACATTTCAGCTGCTGCGTGTACATTAATGCTACGTAGAATTAAGAAAATAAAAAATTATGACATAACAATGTTACATGTGAAACATAGGACAATCATAATATTATTTTTTTTTTA
Source organism: Dryococelus australis (assembly GCA_029891345.1). Lineage (NCBI taxonomy): Eukaryota > Metazoa > Arthropoda > Insecta > Phasmatodea > Phasmatidae > Dryococelus > Dryococelus australis. Next base: position 5,817,947 of record CM057006.1, on the reverse strand, counting down.
CAAAATAAACTCTTATGATATATTTGCATGCTAACTTGTTGAAATGCAAATCACACGTATAAAATAAATAGAGCCAAACTAATTTGATGTATGGAGGTAAAATTGGTGTTGTACGAATAAGCGTATGGTGTTGTTTTAAGGTTAGGAAAACGTACGGGTTTATATGTGCATCAGTTGGGAACGAATACATCGGAAAATATATTTCAACTTTTGAACGCATTACCAAATTTCACCAAACTCGGGGCACACATAGTAATAAGTAAAGACACCTGACTTTTGTATTTTAAAACCGCACCGGCCACTTACTTTCAAAATGGCGACCATTAAAAAATGTAGGGTAATATGTCACCATTCAATCGATTTAGACCAAATTTTATATAATGACAGCGCAAGTTGTAAGTATTTAATTCACGGGTAAATATTATTATTGGTCAGCCATTTTCGAAGACACCACCACATGAAAAAATAAAGCTTTTTTTATATATCGAAAACTGCTCAACCAATTTCCGAGAAAATAAAAAATCAACTACTTTTGTCGGCCATTTTGTAAGATAGCGCTACATGAATTAATAAGGTTTTTGTGTAAAATATCGGGAATACAATGGGCAGATTGCTAACAAATTGAGCAAACAAGTAATACTGCAGCTGTCCAGAGAAGTGCCGACCGAAACTAGGCATCGAGGAACCAGTCTAGGGACAGCTGCACGAACAAATGGAACTGACAGCCTCAGTAATAATCATCCAAACCACGGGCCCATCGAAACAACTGGTAACATCCTGTGTGAGGAAACGAAGAAAGATCACCATATGGCGGTAAGAAGAACAAGAATATTGCAGTCGAAACATGTAAGAAGTCACCAAGCAGTTAATGCAGGCGAGGAAATGAGAGAGGTCCGGTTTTAAGATATAGCTGCACATGTGGGTCTTCAGAAGAAGGAAGACAGCCAGAGGGCAGGGTTCGAACATATCGCAGTGTCTAGTGGCATCAAGAGGAATGCTCGATGTTGTCCAAGAGTTGCGGATGAAGCATTCAGGGAAGGATGGCTAGTGTGGCTGTATGAAAGAAAACGCCTTCTGGGGAATACATCTCAATGCCAAGGATGTTGGGAAGGCCCTTAACAAATTTTGAAGCAAGTAAGTGACATTCCTTCCAAATCTGTCACTGGGACTCCTGGGAAGAAAACCCTGAGGTTCTGCGCAACGACCGACTGACGCTGTACGATGGTCCTGATTCTGTAGAGTCTGTTTGGGACGAACAGACTTAAGGAGGGAGCAGTGTTACGTGCTGCAGCTGGCGTGGACTCCGCTCCGCTCTGAGATCCACCCCGCCCTCCCTTCTTCTTGGAACGATGCACTCGTGGCTGTCTGCCCCCTTCTGGGAATCCCGTGAATGCCGACAGCGGCGAGACTTGCTGGCGTCACAGACCTCCTCTCGCCTGATAGAGTTTCCGATACGTTTAGCGACGACGCAAGAATGTTCTGGGGAGACTGGCTGGCGCCGCAGCCCTCCGCGACGCATCACGCGAGTTGGGGAAGATTCTAGGTGGCGGTCTAAGACACTATATATACTGCCGCAACCCAGCGGCAGGCAGTCTTTGATGGAGTCCGTCTGGCGAGTGTGCGCGAGCGAAGTGAAGTGTGGACGACGACTGGAGATTGCGGGACGATGGCGGGTGAGGTGTTCGTGGCTTGAATGGACGAGTGTGTGTGAAACCGACGAGTGAAGCCTACTGTGCGTGAGGGCACTGGAGGGCTCTAGAACATTGTGACTGGTGGGACATGGACTGAACTGAGGTGCGACTGAAAGGAAGTGTAATACTGATTTTATTGTAAATATTCTAACTGCCAAATATGGACGCATACATTATAAAATATTTGAATAGGTAGATACACTGTATATTGGGACTGATCTTTAATTATTTTATTTCATTGATTTCTTTGTCGTAACTATAAAATTTGTTAATTGGTGTCTATTGTGAACAGTACGTAATTTCAATTTACTGTGAGAGTTTGAGTTCAGTGAATTTTGCTGTATTTATTGCAAATAAAATAAGGAAATTATAATTAATTCCTTTATTTGATTCTGACCTCCATCGCTTAACAAACTTGGTATAGCCCATTTAATTTCTAGAGAGAGAGAGAGAGAGAGAGAGAGAGAGAAACTGTAACAATAATAATAATAATAATTTATCGGGAAAATATTTTCGTGTGTTAAGACCGGATCAGTATAGTGCGTCCGTTATTATTAATAATTTTTTCTTTTTATTAACATTTAAGTTTTAAGCACAGGATTCCCTGAAATTTCATCCATGCATCATTCGGTTACGATTTTTTTTCATGTTGATTACCGAAAAGTGTGTTAGATAATTGCTCGTACCGATCTATTGCGTCTGTTATTTTTAATAATTTTTCTTCGAGGAAGTTTGTGGATTTATTAAAAATATACTACATTTCTATAAAATATTGTTGTATTAAGCTTTGCGGGATTAAGACCTTCTTCACGCCATCCGAGTCTCCCTAAGCTTGGACGGAAAATTGTGTTAAATGTGAATTATTCTTACAATAGTAAAATTTAATTCTCCCAGGGAAGTGAAAGTAGTGTTAAAAATCTGGGTAAGTTTTTCTCAGTACTGGTATGTCCGTGCTATCGTTTTGTATTGTGAAAAGTTGTCTATGCGTTTCTCTGCTTAATTTGCAGGCCATTAATACTAGCTTGCTAGGAATCCCTTTTTTCTAGATATAATTTAGGATGCATATGAGTAGTGTGTAAATCGTTTCGTTGTCCGTTGTAGGACATAGTGTGCTCAAGTCGTTTGTTTCCATCTTTATGTTACCAGAATGGGTAGTAAATTAGTTTTCTGGGGAAATATTAATTAGTTTGAAAATTCAAGTACGTGAGTTGTGTTCAACTCTCTTTCCCGTAATTTCGACTCGGCCCTTAGCTCCACCTATATAAGTCATTCCTTGACTGACCTCACAACCGGACAGACGTGTTTTGGGAGAGTTGCTTGTGCGATATCTTAAATCAATTTTTTAATTCGAGTAGTGTAATTTATATATTAGTACATATGTCGTAAACATAATTTTTATCCATTTGTCACATAGTTGTGTATTCACATCTCTTTCCGACTAGCTATAACCTCATTCGCCTGCCAGACGCCGGCCGTGCTCCAAGTCTCTAATCCTGCTTATAAGTCTTCGCAAATCCTATAATAAGATTATTCCTTCAGCAACCTCGCAGCCAGACAGACGCGTTTCTTCTCCATGTACAGTTTCATTAATTTAAAAAATAAGATATCTGGGTTCCGTAAATCGTTTAGTGATATAACGTACGTGTGTTCGTTAGCCGTTTAATTAATTAATTTTCAAACGCATATCCAATCAGATTTTTCCCAGAAAAATGTGCTATAAGTAATTTACTCTGCGATCTCCCGAACCCAATGGACGTATATTAAAATAATTTTATTTCTTTCCATTGCTGGGGTACCTTATAGTTTAAACACTCCTGCATTCCTCTCGTGTGTTAACTATATGTCGTTTTCTCTCTCTGTTTAATTACTATAACCAAAAAATCGCCTATTTACCACCAACATCTATGCACCAAATTATATATATATATATAATTTGGTGTATAGATGTTGGTGGGAAATATATATATATAATTTGGTGCATATATATAGACACACCCTAGACATTATATGATTCCTCTCAGTCGAGTGCCAGTCGTGGTGCTGACAACAACGCTCCCCTATATACACCCCTTCCCCAACACACCACACCTCAGTACAGCGACAGAGCTCCGTAGGTGAGGACCTACCAGATCTGCTCCCCACACAAGAGAAGAAAGAAAGAAAATAAAGTATACCAAACTGTACACAAAAAAAATCCGTCAAAAGAAATTTGATCAAACTTTTTCATCAAAGAAATTTAATCAAATTTCGTTGATAACATTTTATCAGATTAAGATCGGATTAATAATTAATCCAATTAATTTGATATCAAATGGTTAATCTGATTAATCAAAAGTGAGTTATAACGCCCTCGCCCCTACTACTTACGCTATAAGTAGGGTCAGCTGGTTCGCGCGAAAATAGTTTTGTTCAAGATAGACATAAACTTCTTACGTGCAAGCTTGCAAATTTCCTTTGGCAATTGGTCGCGTATCTGTGTGAGGAGATATTTCCTACTCGACTAGGCCAATCAGAATAAAGGTACCTTGACGCTGAACGTCCGTGATTGGCTGGCAGGCACTTAAGATGCGTACGGGTTAAAACCACCCAACCGCGATATTGTTTCTGAACTAACGTGTTTTTTAGTACTAGTCGTGAAGTGTTCTCTCGAGAAACGGTGTTATAAGTCGGAGTTATAAGAAGTCGGAGTTATAAGAAGTCCGCAAATTGTATGCACGCTATCGAGAAAGCAAGGTCCGAAAATATTTTTCCCTTGCATTTAGGGAAGTATTCCTAAATTTGTTCACGAAACATTCAAATGAATCTTGATGTCCTTAAATTTGTAACTTAGCGACGTAAAACCTGTTTATATTTTCAATCCGATTTACGCCTATGGTAAATTTACCACGCTGAGAAAAAATATGTTTTGTTGACTCAAAAAAAGTTTGTTTGGTACAACCAAATTAATTGTTTGTATAGGGGCAATAAGACGTTTTGATATTTGAATCAAATTATTTTATTGTTCTTATTTGGATGTCTCAAACAAAGATGTTATTATCGCAACTAATGATTGGAATTACTTTATGTACATTAAATACTATATATTAATACAAAACGACAGTAAATCCAACCAAGATTGGAATTTAGTACGTTTGCGCCTAACGACTATGTCCTAGTAACCTCACATAAAGTGAGTGTTGATGAAATTATGTAGAATGATATTAACGTATCTAATTAAAATACTGGATAAGGTTACCAAATAAATATCTCAAGTTTTGCAGCTTTTTTATTTAGTTTTCCGTTTAACTTGTTTTATTAGAAGATTATTCTATTATTAAGCATCAATAAGTGCATTAAAAAACACTGTTACTGCCCTAATTGGCACAAAAATACAAACCAACTCTCGAGCTGTATTTTAGAACGGAGGCAATCAAACAAACGTGTGGCCAAACAAATAATTAAGTTATTTCAACGAAATATTTTGTTGACAGTCTTATTTATTTTGGCTCAAAACAGAGGTTTTGTTTATTCAAACTTATATTTTGCTAAATGAACAAAAATAATTTTGTTGCTTTTCAAATTTGGTTTACTCAACAAAATATATTGTTGGGGCAAATAAATATTATAAATATTATAATATAAATATAACTCTAATCGAAGACGGGAAATACTTGGTCTGTATCAACTAACTTATGGAATGCGCTGCAGTGGGAAAGAAAACCACCTTTTTAAAATTAAATAACGAGATTGTTATTCTAACAAGCAGCAGTCAACAAAGGGATTTTCCTGCAAGAATCGATGTGCATTGCTATTAAAATCTTTCCCCGCTATGCTTAACGAACTTTATTGAAGTTATCTCGGAAGGATCAAAACATATCTGCATGTGATTATACCTTTAATATGATAGTTCTTTTGTGCCACCTAGGGCGGAAGCTATGAATGCCTCATGTGCAGTTAGGCGAAGGAGAGTTCCAAACGCGATATTTCCCTTTATCGCAGCCGTGAGATTGCAGAATGAAAATGTCATCCTTCTGGCGAAGGAACTGTCAATGTCTGCTATGCATATGAACGGCAAGGACACCCAGGACCTCTGTTCCTTGAGGCTGAGCCCTCCGCGGGATAGCAAGGAGGAGAATTATTATCTATTTGACTTCGGCTTCAACTGCGACGGGGGACGGTATTTAAATATCGTAAGAACGAGCGTGAACAAAGGAATCACACAACGCGACAGTAGCAGGATCCCGCCCAGGGACACGGTCTTTCATGGCAAGGCGTGACAATAATTTAAATAGGCTGTTATTCTATTATCGCGGTACGCACAGTCTTCTGTGTATATTCTCCCTTCGCCCGCCGCAGGCATAGGGCCGTATTCTACAAGGGTAATAACTGTCACGATCCACAACCCGCCGTGAGCCGTGCCTTACAACCCTCGTATGATTAATATGTATTAAATTCGCCAATAATGGCGCCCTAGAGAAACCGTATTTGAATATCGTTATTCGGATGTCGGGGTGCGTGCAAATCGAATTAACACCACGTTAAAAGTTCTCGCGGCATCCCTTTCAAAAGTAAATCTGCATCGTCAGAAGCGGATGGTAAAACTAGATTCTTCTTGAGTTCCTTGAGTTCTTCAGGGGTTGGTACAGCTGCGTGATCGTCGTTTAGGTCGACTAGGGGTTTAACAATGCATGGGAGCTAGCTCCCTTTCACCTTCGTTGGCTGCACAGAATACTATAGCCTGTTGATTGTGAAGTATCGCGCCTACCTTACTAAAGAAATCGTGGCTTCGATTGACGTGGCAGTAAAATTATTCCACGTTGAAATTGTTCATTTTCCCACACTGTAAAAATTGTTTCGCATTCGTACATGTAATTCTTTGGAAACTACATAGTTGCCAGATATATTTTCGTAACGCTACAAATTAATAAGAGTAACATTAAAAAAAAAAACCTTACTGTGTAACGTGTCAAATTATTGTTGAATTTTAAGAAGCCAGTGTTGTAGATTTAAAGTTTTTTTATAAAGATGGAGGTACACAAATAAAATTTGTATGTTTTCTAAAACAAAATATTTTACAGATTTAATATTTCATCTGTAGAGTTACAAGAAACGCTTTTGCAACCAGTGTCGTAAATAATTGTTTGTAATAAGTGCAGAAAAAATTCTTATGAATAGAAGGGCTTAGTTACAGGAGGTAACAGAGTTTACAACCAGGATATATTCCACCTGTTTAATGTTTAATGGCTAATGTGTATTATTGTTATTCAACAGTGATATGGTTACCACAATGTATTTAGTAATATATTTTTTTATACTTTATATGAATTAAAAAAGAAGTAAATGTGTTGAAGTTAATTATTTTATAAAGTGTTGTTTACTGTTATACTGTCACATGTTTTAATTTAATTGAAGTGACCAAGCAAGCGTAACCTAACCTAACCTGAAATAACCTAACTGACCTAACCCAAATTTCAGAAATAAAATATTAGCTTATGATTGCTTTTAAAAAAGTATTTTTATAAAGCTGAGATAATACGTGGAATTTTTTTTTCTCAAACGTGTGATACTTGGCTGTGTCGAAACGTTATAATACAAGTTCGGTTTATTTATGACAACATTTTCAAATCATTTCATCTTCATTTTCACGTCTGAAAGTTTTTCTTTTAATTTCTTACGTGTCATACCATAAGCCCGAAGCTCGTTTCTACTGTACCAATAAAAAATCCGCACAAATTTAATTTATGTAGCAGTCTCTGGAATTTTGGATACAAATGTTGTCTTCACACAAAATTTGACAGCAGAGTTAATCACGCCCTCTAGTCCTTTACCAGCAATAATGTGCATCAAAGACATTGTTCTTGCATCACCATTCCACCCCAAGATACACCGATGTTAAGAGCCTCTCAGACATATCCATTGCACCCCCACCCCAATAATCAAATAAAGGTTCTAGTTATGTGTATGTGACACACGTTCCATGAGCACAGCAAGGTTCTTCAGAAAGTTCAAGTAACCCACTCTGTAAAAAAAATTGAAGTAAAATTCCCTTATATGTAATGAATCCCAAACATGTAATGTATAATAAGATTATATTTATAACTACCCCGGAATATTTGTACTGTTAATTTTTCTATCTCCTATATCCTCTGACGAATAGTAACCGAGTCCTCAACACTAAAATCCTCGACACTTGCTGGTGGCTGGGCGCGAACCATGGACCTTCATCATGGTAAGCCGATGCGCTATCCACTACATCACGACAACAACGTAGCAGCGTCAGTGAATATTAGTGTGTTAAATGTGTGTTACTTCCGCCCCCCCCTTTTTTTTTGGTGTTGGCGCTGAAGAGATGCACGCGTCGTAAGGTAATTTTCCCATCCATGTATGGGATGTCCCACTACCACGTACGCGAAATTTACTCCAGAGTGCGGTAATTTTACCTTGCCTGTAAGGAAAACTATGCCTCCCCCCCCCCCCCAAAGTTTGCGAATATCACCTTATACTTGTTAGATAATTTTCCGATTATTTTTACAGTGTAAGTCGGAGACAAGCATCCCAGACTGACATACAACCTTCGACGTCCATATTCCCGCACAGTATTACAAAAAGCACACTTGGCGAGAGTTGCAAAATACACCACAAGTCGTTTCACCAGTGAAAGGATTTACACTTGAATTATTTTCATGGGGTTAAACTTTATGCTGGAAAAAGAACATTCCCTGCACCGTTTTAGGAATGTTTATCTTCTACCCAGTAATGTTTTATTACAGGTGTTCAAGCTTATTCAAGTTGTATTTTACTTTAGGAATACAAAAATTAAAATAAAACTTAAAAAAAAAAAATTAAATGGGGCAAGTGCATCGTGAATTTCCTGGGACTGTTATTTTGTTAGAGTCTATAGCCGAAGAGTTGAGTCGTACATCTAATAAGAGGGTGGAATCTATTTTGACAATTATTCACGTCTACTCAGTTTTAAATTGCTCGCGAGGAGAGACAAGTTTTGGCTGTACGGAGTATTAGGCTTGCTCTACACGCCATGATGAAGAAGTATGGTTGTCGGAGCCAAATTGCTGTCTAGTTAGCCCGTCTTACAGACTGTTAATACAGTGACAGAACTAATATTGGTTGCAGGAGACTATAGATCGTAAAGAGAGAGCTACTTAACAGAGATTTGTGCTGTCTTTCACACTTATCATCGACCACATTTTGTTTCGGTGACTAAATATATGAATGGGCGACAAAATATCGACTTTCATTTGCGTTTTAAAAAAAAAATATCCATTGAAATATACCATAGTATCTATTTCAAAATTAGAATAGACACAAGTGTTTACAATGATACCAATATGACACTTAGGGCGTTCCCTTGACCCGTTAAGTCACGGTGTCCTATACATGAGATGTCTAGTCACAGTGCCCTATACCTGGTACGTCCAGACACAGTGCCCTATACCTGGTACGTCCAGTCAGTGTCCTATACCTGGTTCGTCCAGTCAGTGTCCTATACCTGGTACGTCCAGTCAGTGTCCTATACCTGGTACGTCCAGACACAGTGCCCTATACCTGGTACGTCAAGTCAGTGTCCTATAACTGGTTCGTCCAGTCAGTGTCCTATACCTGGTACGTCCAGTCGGTGTCCTATACCTGGTACGTCAAGTCAGTGTCCTATACCTGGTACGTCCAGTCAGTGTCCTATACCTGGTACGTCCAGTCAGTGTCCTATACCTGGTACGTCCAGTCAGTGTCCTTTACCTGGTTCGTCCATTCAGTGTCCTATACCTGGTACGTCCAGTCAGTGTCCTATACCTGTTACGTCCAGTCAGTGTCCTATACCTTGTACGTCCAGTCAGTGTCCTATACCTGGATCGTCCAGTCAGTGTCCTATATCTGATACATCCAGTCAGTGTCCTATACCTGGTTCGTCCAGTCAGTGTCCGATACCTGGTACGTCCAGTCAGTGTCCTATACCTGGTTCGTCCAGTCAGTGTCCTATACCTGGTACGTCCAGTCAGTGTCCTATAACTGGTACGTCCAGTCACAGTGCCCTATATCTGGTACGTCCAGTCAGTGTAATATACCTGGTTCTTCCAGCCAGTGTCCTATACCTGGTACGTCCAGTCAGTGTCCTATACCTGGTACGTCCAGTCACAGTGTCCTATACCTGGTACGTCCAGTCAGTGTCCTATACCTGGTTCGTCCAGCCTGTGTCCTATACCTGGTTCGTCCAGTCACAGTGCCCTATACCTGGTTCGTCCAGACAGAGTCCTATACCTGGTACGTCCAGTCAGTGTCCTATACCTGGTACGTCCAGTCAGTGTCCTATAACTGGTACGTCCAGTCAGTGTCCTATACATGGTACGTCCAGTCACAGTGCCCTATACCTGGTTCGTCCAGTCAGTGTCCTATACCTGGTTCGTCCAGTCAGTGTCCTATACCTTTTACGTCCAGTCAGTGTCCTATACCTGGTTCGTCCAGTGAGTGTCCTATACCTGGTTCGTCCAGTCAGTGACCTATACTTGGTACGTCCAGTCACAGTGTCCTATACCTGGTACGTCCAGTCAGTGTCCTATACCTGGTACGTCCAGTCAGTGTCCTATACCTGGTTCGTCCAGTCAGTTCCTATACCTGGTTCGTCCAGTCAGTGTCCTGTACCTGGTACGTCCAGTCAGTGTCCTATACCTGGTACGTCCAGTCACAGTGCCTATACCTGGTACGTCCAGTCAGTGTCCTATACCTGGTACGTCCAGTCAGTGTCCTATACCTGGTTCGTCCAGTTAGTGTCCTATACCTGGTTCGTCCAGTCAGTGACCTATACTTGGTACGTCCAGTCAGTGTCCTATACCTGGTACGTCTAGTCAGTGTCCTATACCTGGTACGTCCAGTCAGTGTCCTATACCAGGTACGTCCACTCAGTGTCCTATACCTGGTACGTCCAGTCAGTATCCTATACCTGGTTCGTCCAGTCAGTGTCCTGTACCTGGTACGTCCAGTCAGTGTCCTATACCTGGTACGTCCAGTCACAGTGCCCTATATCTGGTACGTCCAGTCAGTGTCCTATACCTGGTTCGTCCAGTCAGTGTCCTATACCTGGTACGTCCAGTCACAGTGCCCTATATCTGGTACGTCCAGTCAGTGTCCTATACCTGGTACGTCCAGTCAGGGTCCTATACCTGGTTCGTCCAGTCAGTGTCCTATACCTGGTTCGTCCAGTCAGTGTCCTATACCTGGTACGTCCAGTCACAGTGCCCTATATCTGTTACGTCCAGTCAGTGTCCTATACCTGGTACGTCCAGTCAGTGTCCTATACCTGGTACGTCCTGTCAGTGTCCTATACCTGGTACGTCCAGTCAGTGTCCTATACCTGGTTCGTCCAGTCAGTGTCCTATATTTGGTACGTCCAGTCAGTGTCCTATACCTGGTACGTCCAGTCAGTGTCCTATACCTGGTTCGTCCAGTCAGTGTCCTATACCTGGTACGTCCAGTCAGTGTCCTATACCTGGTACGTCCAGTCACAGTGCCCTATATCTGGTACGTCCAGTCAGTGTCCTATACCTGGTTCTTCCAGTCAGTGTCCTATACCTGGTACGTCCAGTCAGTGTCCTATACCTGGTACGTCCAGTCACAGTGCCCTATATCTGGTACGTCCAGTCAGTGTCCTATACCTGGTTCGTCCAGTCAGTGTCCTATACCTGGTACGTCCTAACATTTGAAAACATTCACTGTCCATATACGTTATATCATATACTCGCCGGCAGGCTCGCAGTTAACTTGGCAGGGTATATAACAAGTAACAGCTTAGAAGAAAAAAAGTTAATATTTTCTACGAACTACTAAAAATGTTATGGCAGGAAGAGAAATCATGCCATATATATTCCATGAAGTGCGCTAAGATACACTGAAAAAAATTTGTAATTTTTATTGGAAATATTTTGTAATTTTACAAATGTTCGTAACAGTAATAAATTTTTTGCTCTTGTAAAATTACTAGTCTGTAAAAACATCATTATTTTTGCTTCGATTTTAAATGTAATAGCTTGTAGTCAAAGTTGCAGGCTGGTGATAACCCACTGAACAAAATACAGTTATAACTGTAGGACAACATGGTGTAAGGTTTACTATCAAAGACGACATTGAACCTCTTGCAAGACTCAGCACGCCAACTCGGAAGAGATTTTTTTTTTTTTTTTACTTTGAAGCCATACATTTAATATATTTCGGCGTTTTCTTCACAAAAATGTTGTCGGACGGTTGTTTTGTGTTTGAACAGTTCTTAAAAGTCTTCCTATTGTCTTATAATTAACTGACTGCCTAAAACTGACTGTCTTATATGTGACCATTTGCCCCATATAATCATTGACATAATCATGAACATTTGGTAGCTAGTATCCATGTGTTGGTAAATCCACATTGTGCCATTTCTAAGTTTTAATAAATAGTATTGTTTGCTGTGTAAGAAATGTAAAAAAAATTATGGAAGGGTGTGTTACGTATACCTAAAGTGAGAAAAAGGGGATGGAAAATTTCCATCCCATACGTCCATACACATGATTCCTAAGTATATTTACTCAGGAGAGAGTCAAATGCATAGGCTAACTGTGTTCAGCAGTGACGTCAAACATTTGCAGCCTGATACCTGTGTGGTATTAGCTACCTATCTCTAGATTATTGTTATAATGTCGCAAAGGGAGTGTGAATAGCCGGGTTGTTTAATGGATGGAGGTCTTTATAAAAAAGTTAATAATATTATTATTTTTTACAAACAGTCGAAAAAAATGTACTCTATAGTTAATATATAGACAACAAAGGGCTACCACTTGCTATTTACAGATAATATTTACATAGTCATCCGTACCATCGCACAACTTAACAAAAATAATCACTTAAAGAGCAGTCTTTATAAACCATTTTCTAACTTCTATTGGATTACTATTAAAATTATATATCTGACAACTGCCAGTTCTAGTAGTTATAATAGTCTGTATCGCTAGTCCATTCTGACCCAAGTTCAGATATAACCAGTATTGACTGTCGGGAATGTTCTGGAACATCCCGAGTGCTCACGTACTCAACCGCACTCTAGTCTACTCGTCATTGTCGCTGTACAAACACACACACACTCACACACACCTTTAACTTCACCACCAGTGCTCTGCTTTCTTCACCAATCGTCACACTTCACCAGGTGGCTGTCACAAGAACTGCCGACTCTCCGGCCGCGGTAGTATTTATAGTGATGGGCTTGACGTTCCAGAATCTTCTCCACGTGTCGGGTTGCGCCGAGAAAGTTCATACAACAGTCGGCCGCCGCAGACTTTTCCAGAACGTGGATGGGGACAGGTGGACGACGCCACTTCAGGTAGCTGTCAATCATCCCACCGATCAGGCGACATAGAGGCGGTCGGGTGATGGTGGAACCCACCCTCCCCCCCCCCCCACAAGGTCACATTACGTAGGCTGTAGGTAATAAAAATACAATTAAAGTTTAGAATGTTAACTAGAATATTGTTACGGCCGAGGAACTTACTGCATCTGGGTTATCAGTTTCCCTCGTGATAATATTTCTATTGTTTTTTTTTTCTCGCGGACATTTTGCGCGGGCCACTTCACAGCCGACTGGCTGTACCTCGTCGTCACTCCAAGTCCGAGTACAAGATGCAGGAAGGTGTCCCCCGCCTTTGTGCCAGACTTAACAGATCGATTTGCGTTCAATACGGGGTTATCGGGGCGATGAATAGGACGTCCGAGGGTGTTGGGGGGGGAGGGGTTAGTAAGAGCCGGTGAAAAAAAAAGGGGGGGGGGGTGAATCTCGCCGTGTATATATTCCATAAAGCCTGTTCTTTTGTGCCGGCGGGTCGGAGGGGAGGCGGTACGTCACCACGGATTGCAGCTGATTACTGATGCGCTGCGGGAAAGATGGAGCCAAGTGACAGAACACGGAACAATACAGAAGTTCAATCAGTCATTAGTTGCTGTCTGCTTGAGAAGGCGTTTTCATATTTGACCGGGCGACTCAGAATTCAGCAATATCAGCACGGTTCCTATGTGATTCGTGTGCAGACAGTTAACACGTGACAAAAAGTAATTCAGCCAAAACAAGATACGTAAACGACCTTGCAGTGTTTTGAAATATCTTTGAGAAATTTCACAATCTCTGTACACAGAGGACTTCATCCGCACTCGCCAGAAAAATGGCGCCACTGGCAGGTAACATGTTGCAACTCCGTCCGCCAATCAGCGCCGGGTATCTTACCTGCCAGCCAGCGGCCCAGCCAGTGGGGAATCCCTTCGCAACGTGCAACAGCCAATCAGACACAATGCCCGTTCCCAAAGCCTTGAGCAGCCAAGAAGTAATCAGAGAATACGTAGGCCTTCGCATTACTAGAGATCAGCAAAATGCTCATTATTTCGTGGCTGCAGACTAAACTTCAAGATCCAGTATGTTACTTCGACGTCTGCCATAGGCCGACAACTTGAGAGACTCGTCCCAGGAGTACTTTCAGCCAATTACAATGGCTCAACACCTGGGCAACCAATCTCCATTAGAGCGGCCTCATAGGTTAAAGACCCACTATAGTTACCAGTAGCCAATGAAATCACAAATCGGGTTCAGGCACGGATAGGACAGTGAAGTTTCGGCGTGTTTCCAAATAACAACGCGAATTTAGCACGACTCTAAACATTAGGCTATTTCGTCACTTTGTACTTATCTAATACGTGAGTCATCCGTTATTCACGAAAATATTTATGCTCATGCTTTAGCCTACTTCAACGTCTTATGTGCGAGCTTGCAAATTTCCTTTGACTATTGACTGCCTATCTGTGTGAGAAGACATTTTATGCTCGACTGGGCAAACAGAATAAAGTTACCCAAACACTGATCGTCATTGATTGGCTGGCTTCCAACAGTGGCGTTGGTTCTGAACGGACGTGTTTTGGAGTACAACTAGCTGTGGAATCTTTTCGCGAAAAACAGGCGGTCCTAGTAATGTGTGATAACGCTCTGTTATATAGCGGTATCGCGACCGATAATGTTATTGGCAGCATGTTATATGAGAAAATGGTTTGTGGTCTCAACAACGAAGGATGCCTGTATTAACCCTCTTGGTACCGAATTAATTCATCGAGTTCGGGTGTCGCAATCGTTCAATTTTATGAAGAGCGCTGTACTTGTGTTAAGCTTGCTTCTCGTAACCAGTGAAGAATGTATTGCGTGTTAGACGACGTCAGCATTGACCAATCACATATGACAGGAGCAGAAACTCGTACTTACCAGGTTTCTCACAAGGAAGAAGCTCAAAACACTGGACATTAGTTCTTTTTTTTCTGTATACAGTACCGACCATAAACTTCCTTTATTTGCAACATGACCTCTAACATGGACATGAGGGACTTCTTATAGACCGCTATTTTCTTAAGCCGTGTACACGGAAGACACTCTCCGTGTAACGTCCAGATACATGACGTTAAAGGCTGTTCACGATAAAGTTAGAACTTTTGAAATCAACCTCGGAAAAAAGTCAGTGCCCTACCCGCATATATTTTAACTGTCCCACTTAGTTGCATGCGCCCAGTAAAGTTGACATAGGAAGTAGTTCCGTATCTTAACGTTGAATAAAAAGTTCTGATAACATACATTATTTCTTTGCCTTTCTGTTTTTTAATGAATCGAAGAGTAAAAATTAGCACATTTGTAAAAAATTTACTTTTCTAATAATTTCACGGTTTCGCTTGACCGACGTATGAATAAAGTTATGAGGCCCATGACAATGTTAATCTTACATAAGGTGGAAGAATACACAATGTACATACAAGTAGATCTTATGCAGGGCTTTCAAAAGAGCTCATTTTACCGTGAATAGCCTATACAACTGAAAGAGTCGACCGTCACATTGAAATCTTTTGTGCCTGAATGCCTAAATAAAATGTAAGTAGTGATCTGAAATAACGTCTAGCAGATGTTCTCGTTAGCGTGTAAGACCCTACAATAACTTATCAGGCATGAATGTGCGCAGAGGAAAGGAAAAATCAATTTCGCATTATTGTTTTCTGAAAGGGCTACACGGGACGACGACATCCACGAGTTCCTACTGGTTTTCTCTTTTCCCCCGACGCGGGATATTCATCGTCACGTGCAATTTAACGTGTTTTGCAGCGACAAAAGGCGTCTTTTTGTGGCAGAACAAGGAGCCGTTTCTGGGCCGGCGAGAATGTTTTATGGACCGTAACTGGTTATACAAGGAGTGAGTGAGTCACAGACCATTTGGCACGCTGCGTGGGAACGTCAATACGCCGACAAGTCTGAAGCCTCTGTGAGAGGTTCAGAGAGCGATACCGCGGCAGCCAATAGCCGCGAGAAGTACGTAGGGTCGCCTCTTAGATTCGCTTTAAAAACAGCCCTTAATACTTGGTCTCCTCCGCTCCGCCATGTTGAAATTTCCACGTAGCGGAAGGTTGCTGTTAATTGATCATAGCTATAGGCTGTCCACGGTAAACTGAGCACTTTTGAAGGCCCTGCTTAACATCTACTTCTATGATCGCTGAGAATTCTTACATTATATGTCAAATTAATATTGCCACGGGCCTTGTCACTTTGTCGCTACATCGCAAAATTTAATGAGACAAATTAATCTGCGAACAATCATCCCAGTGATAAATACATAAAGTTTTCCGACATCTTTACTACCACACAGCCGTCGCAACCTAAATATAGCAATAAAAATTTGAGTTGTATTTTACTATAACCTGTATAAAATTAAGACTTAGTCTTTGTACTATCGGGACTAGGCAACTGTATCCCTCGAGTCCTTTACATGTAATTTAAATAGTTCAACAAGCAGTTACTGCACGTCTGAAGAACTTCTCACGAAAAATCTACTCATTTATAAAGTTAAATTCTTATTTTATTTCGTTATGTGTTTTCGCGAATCAGTAACGTAAAACTAAGTGCTGAGATAATCTAATGGAAAATTTGCTCATTTCAATTCACTTCGGAGAAATAATACAAAAACGTTGATACACAGCCAAGTTGTTTAACATTTTTTTCGGAATCGAAACTGTTTCTTTACACGACTGTGAAACACGTTCGGGAATTTGTTGGGAGAAGGGCAGGGTGGAACTCCAAATTAATATTTTCATTGTTTTGAAACTTGAATATAGAAGGAGTCCTTGGTGACCTTGATTGTTAAGGCGTGGCGTGTGGCGCGAATGCCGGACTTTGCCAATAGAACTGTCAGAAATCACGAGGTTTACACTCAAGGTCAGCTCCTTGCTTACATCAACACGTGATTCAAATTTTTGTACGCTTATTCTAACTTTTAGCGCAACTACACCATAATCGAGTCCCGCAAAATATTGACTCTGTGGGATCGCGTTCCTGTTGTGAAAAACAAACGTTAACAATGTGTCCATGAGGACGTGATTTTGACAGTTCTCATGTCGTTTTATTTTCTAAGCAATGTCAGGAGCTTACGCACAAGACGACAATCAGAATTCGTCTACCCGGATGAATTCAAACCCCCGGCATTGTGAGGGAGTTTATTAACACCGAGTCATTATTCAAATGCTTCGGGGCTAAGAACAAAAGAAATGTATTTATTGACACGTTTAACATTTTTGTTTGGAACATTATTATTTCCTTTTTTAGAATTGATATGCTTGAAGAAAATAGCAAAAAAGTTTTTAGCCACTATTTTTCAAATTGGTGGCCATAGCACAAATTGGTTTCGCTTAACCAAATACTACATAGGCTACTATATCAAGTCTCATGTTTGTAAAAATAGTTTGAAGTTATTTTCTTAAAATGGCCGATCTATTAGGAGTTTTATTCGGCCTGTAGCTTTTGTGTACATACAACCCGACTGAAACGAAAACCTGCCCTCAATTTTATATATGTATATATATATATATATATATATATATATATATATATATATATATATATATATATATATATATATATATATATTCCGTGTCACAGCTACATGCTGTTCGCCGTTAAACAGCATCTTTTCCTAGAGTCTTGCTCACGTTTAATTTTCTGCATATTTTCGTATCCTTCCACAATTACCATTTCCATGAACACTTCCACTTTGTTCATGCGTTGCTCAGTTGAAACTGCGATAATTGAGCAACGTAAATAGGTTACTGATACACCAGTCCTAACTCTTATGTCAATGAAATAAACAGTAACACAGTAAATAAATAAATTCATGTCCACAAATGTATAACATCGTGGTGGTGGTATCCTTGCAACGTCGTGGTGGTGGTATCCTTGCCACGTCGTGGTGGTGGTATCCTTGCCAGTCGTGGTGGTGGTATCCTTGCCACGTCGTGGTGGTGGTATCCTTGCCACTCGTGGTGGTGGTATCCTTGCCACATCGTGGTGGTGGTATCCTTGCCAAGTCGTGGTGGTGGTATCCTTGCCACATCGTGGTGGTGGTATCCTTCCACATCGTGGTGGTGGTATCCTTGCCACATCGTGGTGGTGGTATCCTTGCCACATCGTGGTGGTGGTATCCTTGCCAAGTCGTGGTGGTGGTATCCTTGCCACATCGTGGTGGTGGTATCCTTGCCAAGTCGTGGTGGTGGTATCCTTGCCACATCGTGGTGGTGGTATCCTTGCCACGTCGTGTGGTGGTGGTATCCTTGCCACATCGTGGTGGTGGTATCCTTGCCCACTCGTGGTGGTGGTGGTATCCTTGCCACATCGTGGTGGTGGTATCCTTGCCACGTCGTGGTGGTGGTATCCTTGCCACGTCGTGGTGGTGGTATCCTTGCCAAGTCGTGGTGGTGGTATCCTTGCCACGTCGTGGTGGTGGTATCCTTGCCACATCGTGGTGGTGGTATCCTTGCCACATCGTGGTGGTGGTATCCTTGCCAAGTCGTGGTGGTGGTATCCTTGCCACATCGTGGTGGTGGTATCCTTACCACATCGTGGTGGTGGTATCCTTGCCACATCGTGGTGGTGGTATCCTTACCACATCGTGGTGGTGGTATCCTTGCCACATCGTGGTGGTGGTATCCTTGCCACATCGTGGTGGTGGTATCCTTGCCAAGTCGTGGTGGTGGTATCCTTGCCACATCGTGGTGGTGGTATCCTTGCCACATCGTGGTGGTGGTATCCTTGCCACATCGTGGTGGTGGTATCCTTGCCACGTCGTGGTGGTGGTATCCTTGCCACGTCGTGGTGGTGGTATCCTTGCCAAGTCGTGGTGGTGGTATCCTTGCCACGTCGTGGTGGTGGTATCCTTGCCACGTCGTGGTGGTGGTATCCTTGCCACATAGTGGTGGTGGTATCCTTGCCACATCGTGGTGGTGGTATCCTTGCCAAGTCGTGGTGGTGGTATCCTTGCCAAGTCGTGGTGGTGGTATCCTTGCCACATCGTGGTGGTGGTATCCTTACCACATCGTGGTGGTGGTATCCTTGCCACATCGTGGTGGTGGTATCCTTGCCAAGTCGTGGTGGTGGTATCCTTGCCACATCGTGGTGGTGGTATCCTTACCACATCGTGGTGGTGGTATCCTTGCCACGTCGTGGTGGTGGTATCCTTGCCACATCGTGGTGGTGGTATCCTTGCCACATCGTGGTGGTGGTATCCTTGCCAAGTCGTGGTGGTGGAATCCTTGCCACATCGTGGTGGTGGTATCCTTACCACATCGTGGTGGTAATATCCTTGCCACATCGTGGTGGTGGTATCCTTGCTACATCGTGGTGGTGGTATCCTTGCCACATCGTGGTGGTGGTGGTATCCTTGCCACGTCGCGTTTATTTACATCTCTCTATAGCTTACTGTTATAATAGGCAACTACTTTAAGGAATTAATGAAACCAGATTGGACTGTATATTCTCATGTGAGACTAAAAATAATAAATAATATGTTAATTCTATATTACGATTACCAATACAACATAAATACCATATACAGTATATTGTGGACTTAAATAGGCCTGTATAAATTAAGATAAGCCTTATGCTCCCACACGCCCTCGTTTTTAAATACCTGATCTGAAAACTTTCCTATAGGCTGTTCACAGTAAAGTGAGCACTTTTGAGGCCCTAGTTACTTTTATCTTTCAGCCATTTTCATCCTTTAGCCACCTCCTTTTTAAATAAATATTGACACGTCAGTAATAAACGCAGTGTGTTTATTCCACAGCACTCGGAATTTAACATGTAAGGCAAAAAAAAAAAAAAGGTTGTCCATTATTCCAAATGAGAGAGCTTTCAAAAGTGCTCACTTTACAGTGAATAGCTTACAACCCTTCACCAACTAATCTTTGAGCATGTCCGTTAACATACGCCTACAAGCAGTTAGGAGCAGGATATACATTCAAACACTTTAAACCTGAAACGGTGAGAATTGAGCCAAATCGGTGAAAACCAGTGAGAATTGGTCTACTGATAATACTCAGCACCAGATAACTAATTAATATGATGGCTGAATTTTATTTATTTATTTGATAATCCCACTGAATGCCGGGAATTCCACTTCCATAAGTGATTTGTTCACTGCTCATTTGTTTGATTTGCCAGTCGACAGTAGATTCTCAACTTACTTTTAGTGAATGATATTTCACTGATTGGTATCACTGGTGAGGGATTAGGGTGAATATTAATTATAGAAGTGTTCAACTAATCAGTAACAGTTTGTATAGGTTGTTCGCCATTAATTGAGCACTTGTGAAAGTCTTACCTAGGATCTACTTGTATACATATTGTGTATTCTTCCGACTTAAGCAAAATTAACATTGCCATGGCCCTTATCACTTTATTCATGCGTTAGTCAACTGAAACTGTGAAATTATCACAAAAGAAAATGTTTTACAAATCTGCTCATTTTTACACTTCGATGTACATTAAAAAAAACATAAAATGAAATAAATTATTTAAGTAATCGCAAATAGTTATCTAACACTTTTTATTCGTACTTAAGATATGGAACTAATTTCCATTCATTGTTGCCAACTTTACTGAGCGCATGTCACTCAGTTCGCCCGTTAAAATATATGCAGGTAGAGGCAGTCACTTTTTTCTAAGGTTGATTTCAAAAGTGCTCATTTTATCGTGAACAGCATTCGAAATTAAAGTTACTTCTACTAGAAGTTGGGAAGATCAATTTTAAAAGTTTGGCAACCACAAATTTTCGCCACTGGGTAAGCGCTAGTGTTGCACGCGTATTAGATTTTCTATATTTTATACTTTAAAAAACAGGATAATTGTAATAATCATAAATTAAAAATAAAATACCTTCTTAACTAGGTAAAATATTTCTCTTTCATTATTTACGCAGGTTAAAATTTTAATGAAAAGTTTCCTTTTGGAACACAGCGCTCCTAGCAGCGGAAGTGTTCCCTATACCATCCTCTCCTTTAAGAAACCACGTTTTGTACCCAACCTGAGAAGATACACCTTATTGATGTGAAAAGAAGTACACCAAGTTCAGTATCCGTAAATTTAAAGGTTTAATTAAACTATATCTTAGTCTATTCTGTCCACGGTAAACTGAGTACTTTTGGAATACCTTCTTAGGATCTACAGTATTTGTGTACACCCTGTGTATTCTTCCATCACATACAAACGCCGTAGCCGTCGGCCTGATCGCTTTATTCATGCGTCGGACAAGTGAAACGATTATATTATTAGAGATGTAAATATTTTATATATCTGCTCATTCTTACATTATATGTTTTTAATAAATGCAAAATAAATTATTTCAGTATTCACCAATGTCTATCTAATAATTTTATATAAATGTTAAGCCTAGGAACTCTTTTCCATCTGTCGTTACCAACTTAATTTGATTAGATTTTTTAAGGAATTATTTCTCATAGGTTGACTTCAATAGCGAACTTTTAACCGTGAACAGTGTATAAAATCTGGTTTGCAAATAAAAAACTTGCCAAATTCACGTAATCCTAGACGTCTCTCATATTTGACTGAGATGTTGGTATTCGTGGTGGATGGAAAGGGGGAGTGAAATGCTTAGTGGACACGAGTGACGCTAGAGGACTGCACTTGTCGTCTTGAAGGGGGCTGTGCCTTGATAAGTATGGGTGAAAAGGGGGGGGGGGAGGGAGACTTGAAAGAAGTATATCCG
Organism: Dryococelus australis; assembly: GCA_029891345.1. Classification (NCBI taxonomy): domain Eukaryota; kingdom Metazoa; phylum Arthropoda; class Insecta; order Phasmatodea; family Phasmatidae; genus Dryococelus; species Dryococelus australis. Next base: position 5,796,181 of record CM057006.1, on the reverse strand, counting down.
GGATAAGCCTTATTTCATAGGAGATTGGCTGTAGCGGGAGGCGACAATGGCGTCCTGGATTGACCCAGACACAGAGTATCGCCGAAGCCCCGGGGCCACCTTTCACGACGGCACGTTACACTCTTATGTGGGGAGACCTTACATGGCCTTTATCCCAGCTCTCACACGCTCGCTACACATCCACACCTACGGGATGAAGTTACAAAAAATTGCCAATAATATTCACTCACGTTCCCTGTCATACAGAAGGAAGAGACTGATTTCATCTAATCCCTTTCATTTTTCTTCTGTGCTCTAGAATGATATGATTAGGTGCAAAAGTGAATAAGGAAAATGGCTCATAAAACAATTTGGAGCATAAATGTTTTGCACTACAGGTAAGAACACCTGAATTTCGCGACCAGTTGTACTTCATAACAATATATTTCACATCCATTTTCTTGATTGGATGATCCGCCCGTGGCGCAGTCGGTTGGTGCGCCACTGATCTGGGGTGCGGGAGGCTCTGGGTTTGAATGCCGGGTAAGGCATGGGTGTTAATTTAAGTTAGGTTATAAGCCTTCCAGCATAAAACCGCGGGACGTTAAAAAGCTCTTTACAATTACAATTGATTGGATTGCAGGCAAATCACAGACGTACGGTATCAGAGTTACCTAATTCTGATTGGTTCGTCAAGTAAGAACATGTCTTCTCACAAATACACTCCACCGATAAGCAAAATAATACTGCTGGTTTGCTCGTAGTGTATTGAAATATAGCATGTGCGGAAATCTTTTTGCGAATTTCGGGTGTCCCTAACTACAGGGAAACTGAGCGAGTTTTAAAGTCTGTTATTTTTGTCGAAATGATTACATGTCCCTAAACATGCGGTGTAAAAATTGTAGGCCTTCTGTTTAATGAGAACTACATTATTGTTTGTTTAATTATTTGCTCTTATCCATTTCATCGGAAAACAAATAGAAACTACCCATTTTATTGGCACTTAGCCTAAGCGCTTAGGAACCTACTAACGGGTCTACCTGTTTTTCGCAAAAATATTTATGTTCTTACTAGACTTCAACTTCGTAGCTGGGAGCTTGCAAATTTACTTTGGTTGTTGGCAGCGTGTCACGCGTCAAAACCAATTTACTTTGGTTGTTGGCAGCGTGTCACGCGTCAAAACCAATTTACTTTGGTTGTTGGCAGCGTGTCATGCGTCAAAACCAATTTTCTTCTCGATTGTGTCAACAAGAAAAAATGATACCCTGTCACTGAAAGTCGGTAATTGGTTGGCAGACACTTAAGACGTGTGCAAGTTAAATATTGATTCTGGAGTAACGTTTCTTGAAGTACAACCAGTCGTTGGATGTTTTCGTGAAAAATAGGTGACCCTATTTGGTTAATTTCTACACTGTGTACTGCCGACCTAATATTACATCGCCTGAATTTAACCGAGTGGTATGGAGTTTGTCGAAGCATTCTATGAAGACATAGGCGGAGAAATAGGATATTACTTCGACCCTAGTTCTCACAAGGTTCTTCGCAATCTAACATTACGTCATCAGCACACGAATGACAAATTACTCAAACTAAGAGGATAGACTGTATATTATTCTACGAAGGAAAATCCATTTGATTAGAATACTGTCAACTATACTGTAGGTATTGCATTGTCAGGAAGCCAGCCATTAAGTAATAACTAGATGCGTGCAAAATTCGCGTTGTTATTTGCAGACATACTAGATTTCAAACACTTATTTTGAATTGCCTTTGTCATTGGTCTATAGTTTGGTCGGGATGCCCAGGATGGCTTTGGACCAATATAGGAAATCATTAACAATAGGCTGGCTTAATCACGTTTAATGATGGAAAATGTGTTCTTACTGCTGCAGAAGCCAACAAACAAATTACACCTACTCGAACGTGTATAAGAGGGTGAATTAAAGCGGCTGCCGGAAAATAACGCGAATATGACAGGTCTCTAGTAATAATGATAGTCGAGTAGGCGTGTCCGTTATTGTGTGAACCAATGAGATGGCTGCAAATAGTAATACAGTGACCCATAGAACTAATGGTCGGGCAATCGTGAACATAGGTGACTTACTTCTAACGTCTTTTAATCGTCAATAAATCTGAGCCGCTCTCATATCTATACAAATAAATAAAATAGAAGTGTCTGTCTGTGATTTTCCAACTTTCCACTTTTAATTCTTTTTTCATATAGTACCTATAATTGATTACTAATCCATATGTAATGCAATTTTTTTTATGTCTGACCGGATTTAACTCAAAAACCAGTGAACGTATTGACATGAAATTTGCATAGTCCATAGATAATGGCACTCTGACTAAGTCTTTGTTTCATCGAGATAGCTCAAACGGGTGCGAAAATATGACGGTGATCAGGGATGCACATAGGTACTGGATTAAACTTTTCTTAAAAAAGCATTGTTAAAAAAAGTTCCGTCATTTCTCCTTTCTTTTTTGTCTATGGGCTGTCCTCCTTTCCTTCCGAAAAACCGTAGTCGCCCAGTGGCTAGAGTTATTCCAAGTGGGACCGCAATGGCTTAGTGGAGAGAACTATATCAAGTGGCCCAGTGGCTAGGTATATAGGTATCTACTCCATTAAATCTGAAAGAAGCAATATTACTATTTTAAACATAAAACCTTAGTGAAACTATGGTGGGCTTTATTTTACTAACTACATAAAACCCAAGCGAAGCGAAATTTCTATTTCAAAAATATGAAAACAAGTCCCAATTTTCATGCGAACGAAGTCGCACGGGTCAGCTAGTAGCTAATAAAATTTACGTCAGTGAGATAAGTCAGTGGCTGCCAACCTCCGTGGCGCAGTTTGTTGCTTGTCGGCATATGGCACGAGAAGTTCCGGGTTCGGGTCCCGTTTAAGAGAGGGGCGTGAATCTGTGCGTGATGATTTGGCTCGTCGTGCTATGAGAAACGACACTTTAAATCTTCCAGGATTGTGAAGACATTACAATTTTTGTGATAGTAAATACATTTTAGCTGTACTCGTCTTTCTGAAGGTTGGCACGACTAGTCGGGGGGCCACTCTAGAGCACAGGTGAATCCCAGAGATTTCCCACAATAACATTAGGTTAAATGTTTTGCTTTTCCTGAAGTTTTTTCAGCGAGTAGATACAAAAGATATCAACACATTAGCTGAAGTCTACATATGTTTGGGAGTCCAGAAATGGTAAGACGGATAGTAGTTTTTGCCGACTTTAAAAGCAGAAATTTTCCAACATCGATGCGTTTCCGTCCAGCTGGCTGTTTCTAATAGCAAGCATTTTTACTGCACTTCATTGTCAAAAGAAAGTTATTATAATAGTGTCCTTAGAAATTACTTGTTACTAAAGCGTTCTCAAGAGGATTCATCCTATCTGTCAAATGAATGTTTCACAGCCTCTTGTAAATAGCGCGAAGGCGTGCATAAAACTTTATGTAAGAAATTTTCATAGTGGTTGATAAAAGCAAATATTTCAATCACGATCGTCATGAAAAGAAACAATGAATTTTTATGTTAACATTATTTTCATTTGAAGGCGAGAAGAATTTTTTTGCTGGTATAATCAACAATAGTTTTTGGAAAACTCCTCGGTTCGACATGTTTTGAACTTGGTTCATTAACAGTATGGTTACAGGTCTTAGTGTAAAATCTTTCTCGCTTCATTCTCCATTATTTGCGCAGAAATTTTTGATAAAAACTATAATCACGAAGGCACTGCACACATTACAGAAGAGCATTGAAATATCTGTAAAATGCGAGAGCAACACATGATGCGAGCCAAAGATGTAGTGGGGAAGAGAGAAACCTATAACTTCTGTAGTGGCATGCGCATGAGGGCGAAGTGAGGTGAGAATGGAACAGCGCCGGAATGCAAGAGCGGAGGAACCTGGAGATCCCTGAGAAAATCCCTCGAGCAGCGGCTACCCATATGCGAAAATCCCGCTGGGAATCGAACCCTATTCATCTAGTTGGGAGGCTAGTAGTCTTACCTCTAGATACACCACGCGGCCCCTTACTGTGTCCAATATTACGAGTACTCACTCATTAGAACTGAACCCTTATTGCCCTCATTGCTTGGAGTGAGATACTCACTTCACAAAAAGTATGGAATATCGCGTGATAAGGCAGTGGGGGTGGCAGGAGCGATGCAATTCTTTCGTGATCAACAGAGAGCCCACTAACACGTTGAATATTCCTGGGACAACATCATCCACAAGCTCCAGAACCACTTCCAGGTCTCGTCTGGAAGATGACATCAACACATTGATTACAAGCACAGCAAGGCGTGTTAGGGACCTGTACAATGCACATGGAGGCTATACACTGTACTAAGCTGCAGTGGGAAGAAAGAAGCCCTCCCTAGTAAGATACACCATTAAGTTGATTGTGTTGTTCTTTAGTGTTTATTGTGTTGTTCTTTAGTGTTTATTGCGTTGTTCTTTAGTGTTTATTGTGTTGTTCTTTAGTGTTTATTGGTCTGCGATACTGGAAAGAAATGTTGTGTTGGAAACACTTGGCATTTCATGTCTTGTACTGGCACTCTTAGTTACATCTAATTGTTTTTTTCATGAATATGTTGTGCTTTCGTTATGTTGTAGCGTGTGAACTGGGGCGTGAACACATTCAAATTATGATTTAAGTAAAGTTGTTGTAAGGGTGTTGTGGTGTTCAATCTGCCTTCCACGCACTAACATACATGCGCCAAGCTAGCTTAGAGTAGGTAATTTCGAGATTACTCTTTCCGGAAATAGTTATACCAGTGAGCGTAAACCACCACTTTTATGCTAACTACCAAATTCTTACCAGGATGATAGTTGTACACCAATTTAGTAGAAGGCTAGAATACCATACGGACATAGAACTTTAGTCAAACTCAATAGCTTAGTATGCACAGATTCGGGAGTAACTAACTACAACGATGGAGTCCACAAGAAGATTAAAATATTTAATCTTAAATAAAAACTGCTTGGATCTAGTCAATATTAGACATTCAATTGTTTGGGAAAAAAAATTAGTGAATCTCGATAGCAGTATTATTAATAGTCTTCTGGTGGCATGCATGTTTCTTAAGTGGCCGTTACGAAAGCAAGACGCCCTGTGAGTTGGTACGAAACGTAATTTAATAAGTTCTGAGCCCTTTTTAAAAACAAATAAATAAAATCTTCTTAAAAAATTATCTATTAATTTAAGTAAACTAGGAACAGGACTAGTAATTTCGGGTATTAGTTTGTAAAATGAAGTTCAAACACTGGCATCTTATGGCAGGAAAAATGGCGTCTGCCTTCAGCTATTTTCCAAAACTAAAATCGGCGACCATCTTAATTTAATTCCTTACTGACTTTATACTTGTAGATCGGGATGTCTCACATGAACAATCTGAGTCAGGCAGATCGGGTACAGTCATGGGATGCGGTGATTCTCTTCCGGACGAATATTCTTCCCTAATATTCTAGCCAACGGGCTATGGTACAGTCAGATACAGTCCAAAATGGTACCACTCCTAATGCCGTGGAAGGATAACTAATATAAATTAAATCGAGCACTACTAGCGCCTCAGACCATCTTCTTCTCTTGCTGGCACCCCGACAATCTTCTCTTGGTCTGGCAAAAATATACTAAATCACTCGCGGACTGCCCTAACATCGGGACCGTAACACTCGTTACGCCCCGCCTTACATCGCAGTTGAACTCCCTCTTCTCCTCTCTAGCAATAACGTAGCTTGAAAGTGACGCTACGTAACGACCAATCACAAGGCTGCTGCTTCCTCGTGCATTCAACACATTGCATTGCCCCTGGAAACGGGCCTCAGTCTCCGACAATTATGGCTGTCAACCAAATGCCACATAACAATAAACAATTGATACTCTTAATATACATAAAATATTTAAGCACAATATTCTTAATGCAAAAATTAAGGAAAGTAATTATTATGAGCCACATAGAAATTAGCATGGCATAACAATAAATGAAAAATAAAATATCAGCAGTTGTAAATTATCATGTGTTTGAATAAAAACGTCTCGATTTGCATGTGATTATTTAATGTCTCATTTGCATACTGATAGTGCAAAACGCAGCCGTTACAGATGCCCCGCCAAAATTTTGAGGCACGCACACACGTGGCTAAAGGTTTTTCACTATAGTGAGAGCTGTGTTTGTTCAGGAATGTCGAAAAGTTTTCAATCCTCCCAGTGATTTCTTAATCACTTAAAAATAAATTCACTTTTTAAGTGTCAGTCATTATTAACATGAAGTATCACTTTCATTAGAACGTAGCATAACATGTAATATAAGAAAAAATATATACGTGTACAACAATACACATTAAAGCATTCAAATCATATTAACAACATATGCACTATCATAAACCATATTTAACAGATTAAATTTTTATTTCAGGTATAATTTCTCTCTCGCAAGAGTCTATTCTTTCTATGTTTATTAGCAGTTTCATAAATTATACTTCCTTTTGGTCGCGTCGATTGTTGATATAGGTCAGCGACCGATTCTTCTCGTTGCTCTTCGGGTATCTTCGTGTCGACTCGGACGTCTCCGCTCGGAGCTCCGCAGGTGTTCTTGCTTCGCCTCTTCCTTGGCGGTTGAATATTTTAGTATAGCGGTTTCTTATCACCGGGACAGTCCGCGATATCTTTGGCAGGCGACTAGCTTTATCAACCAAGTCATCTCTCAAATGATAGCTAGCATTGGATTACATCGTCTTTTTCTAGATCATATGCCCTCAAGAACTGAGCATATTTACCTAGTTTCGTCTTGCCTGATCGTTTATTTGTCGTGGAATTCAGGCGTGCGTCTGTCGAAAGTCCTCGCTTTCACGAAACTGCCATGTTCGTGTGCACGTTTAAATTGTGTCTTTACTGCAGTGAATAATGTTAATTTATGGTGAGTTCAATTCTCGCGTGTGTGTAACAGTGTGATTTTACGTGTGCATGTTAAAGTGCACTAAGATCTTGAGGTTTTCGTTTCTAGTTCATACGAGTGTAGCACCAAACTATGATGACGTCCTTAACACGGGCACATTACAGTTTCATTCGACGTTCGAAATCACTGAACGTTCGAAAGTAACAGTTACACTTGTACGAGCTTAAATTACTCTTACTTCGTTTCAGCTCACTTTTAGCATAATAAAGTACAGTGACTTGTGTACTTATTAATGTCAACAATACAATTCAGATAATATTTACATATTTAGTTATTGTGTACCACCACGTACACAGCTTTCATCTCACCTGTCCCAGGTGACATCAAGAGATATTCAGAAGACAACAAAATCATCAACAAGATAACAACGCAGAAAATCATATGAAGACAGCATATTCATATCATGACATGTAGACAAACTATATACAACACACTAAAATATTCAATATCAGATGAACTTAAACTATATACAACAATACATATGTTCATAGACCATCAATCATCGTAGGAGGGAAATACACTCACATCCTTGCAGTAGATAATAACATAAAATGATACTTATATCTTCATCAGAGTGGGGTTAATAGGAAGATCGATAACCTCCGCTACAGAAAAAATTAATTCCATGGAAAATCCACCATTTAACCTATATCAGTAATAAAGAATTAAATGCCCCTTTCTTTCACGTACAGAGGACCTGGATTACTGTAAGTATATCAATATGTAAAACTTCACTGTGTAGGAAGTGTGTAGGATGTTATTCTCTCAGTGTTACCTATATACGAGTGTATGTGTTTCTTTATTAACTTCTGAGTGTACGACCAGTTTATCATCAATGTGTTTACATCTCCGTTTAGCAAGCTTCTTTTCTGACGGCGTAGCAAATAACAATAATCTTCGCCGCGAGGACGGCGGGTGTCACGTATCACCTGGGGCTTACAATATACATACAACATATTATAACTGTGTCACGTCGCTGGGTTGCGGCACTACCATTCGTATACTCTTCAGCACATACGTCTTACGTAATCACTTAATTACTTCATAATTAATCATAATAGCACCCAAATAAAATTATTTTGACACGGGAATCTGAGCTTATCTGAAGCCTCTTGCTACAATGTTACGTCATACAGGCTATCTTCTTGCGTTATTTAAAATGTTTTACATGAAAATCAGCGGTGTTACATATGCTCGTAAAACTGCCTGTGGTAGGATCCTTCAACTCGTAACAATTTGTATTAATAACACGTGATATCTCGTATGGCTCATCGTAAAGCTGTAAAATATTCTTGGTTATGTGCAACCACTGCTTACTGATGTCTAATGCACTGGTAAGGAACAGCTGTCCTGGCGGAAAACCCTTAATTTAAGATAATTTCTTCTTTTTACTCCTTCGTCCAGCGGCCAAAACAAGTCTTCTCTTCGCGAACTGTAGCGTCTCTTCTCTTCTCACTTCTGCTGACGTAGTCACTTCTCGTATGGTGATCGGCGGTGAGGGCAATTCATTATGACCGAACACTTCTGATCTCGTACCTGTTAGCACTTCCAAGGGACATGACCTCACTATTAGGTTTATTTACAGACACATCATTAAACCCGGTATTACAGTTTACATTAGGTATATTATTACTTGAATTAATAGCCGCGACTTCTGGTACATCAATAGACCACGTGGTAGCGACAACAGCGCTACGGGTAAGTGAATGTGTCTCGTCTTCACTAACCCTTAATTGTTTAACCCTTTATGTGCGGGATTTGCAGGTGCATTTCTCATGTTACTATTCCACCAATCATTTCCGGCCGGTGTAGGGTAGAATACTGGTACTCTAGGAACTAATTGCTGCTGGTTTGCCACTTGTACCTGGCTCTGAACCTGTGGATATATACTATTATCTATCCCCTGTGTACTTTGTATGGGTTCTCGCCTATTGTCTTGTGTTGGTGGACTGCCGCTGGTGCTTGGGTAGGTATTGTTAACGTGCTGCTGTTGCGCATCCTGTCGGTCATCTCTGGAATTGTTATGCGATCCTGCCCTATATCTCTGTTGCTGTTGATCCAGCGACTGTCCTCTCTATTTCTGTGATCTTCTCCCGTCGTGTTCTCCTCGTCGTCTTCCGGCCGCAGTAGTATCTTCTACCGCTCGTGTTGTTTTGGCCTCTCTGCTGGAAGTGTTGCCCTGGAACTGAATACGGCTGCGAGAGTAGCGCCAATGGAACTAGTTTACTGGTGATCCCTCGTTAGATCTGTACTATGGTGGGCGGTATGGCGGACGTGACTCGTCAGTGTATAATGGCGTCAGTCTGGTTATTTCTGTCGCCGTCCTTACTAAACTGTGACCTTTGCAGTCTTTCCATTCGGTCAAACTCCAGCAATCCCTCGCGAAACGATGCCAAGTCCTGATCCATTCTGCCGGACCAATGTGTCTGCTTCCTGGGTAGAACCGTTCGGCGTGCAATTTTGCTCGTAGATTTCCTTGAAATTTTTTTATTCCAGAATTGTTCTAGAAATCGGGATCCGAACTCTGAATAAGTGGTAATAGAGTTTTTTTTTCTTACCACTCCCACCAATATTGTGCAGCAGATTTTAATGAAAATTTCAGGCACCTCAAAATGTCTGGATCACTTAATGGAAATAAACTTGAATATTCTTCCAAATTTGATTATTCCACGGGATTTTCCCTGCTTTCGCCTGAAATGTAGGCAGCTGCTCAGTCCACAGTTTCGCCTGAAATGTAGGCAGCTATTCCGTCCACATTTTCGCCTCAAATGTAGGCAGCTGTTCTGTCCACAGTTTAGCCGGGCGACGCAGAAGTGTAAGGACCTGGTTTGTGATCTGCGTAGTACTGGCATTATTTACTGCATCAGCCGGTAGGGACGAGTCGACAGATTGCGTGTTTACCTCCTCTGTGACTACACGTGTTTGTCTGTGTGGTGACTTGACCAGCTGTAAGTTGGGCAGCGAGTCAACTATCTCACTCTAATTTTCCATCCTCTCTCCGACTTGTGAAACGTGCGTAGTAAGTTTGTATACCTCCTCATTGTGTTTCCTTTCACTCCGGCAAAGTTTGTTTTCCAGGCGATAGTCAAACGACTTAATGTGACCTGCTACTAACTCGTTAACATAACCTGGATTTACATGTGATTCAGGCCTGATTTCTAGTGTTTTCACCCTGGTTTCAATTACTCTGAGATCAGCATGCGGTCCGTGCTACTTCCTCTCTGGTCAACATAACCTCTTTGTTTACAGTGGCTAATTCTTGCTGCATGCTACCGAATCTAACTTCAAAACTAGCCGAAACTCCTGAAATATGTTCTGTCAGCTCACTGCGTGTGGCATCAATTTTCCCAGCAAGGTTAGTAATTTCGTGCCTTGTATTTTCCTTACTGCTCGCGATTTCCTGTTTCATATTTTCATTCTGTTCGTATCATGCGTTTGAATTAAAAAGTCTTGATTTTCATGTGATTATTTAACGTCTCATTTGCCTACTGATAGTACAAAACGTAGCCGTTATAATGTATATTCCAAACTTTTTGTGAGGTGTTTATGATTTTGTCTGCTTAGTCTTTCTTTACAAAGACTGGCTGCGTTTGCAAATCATTTCACGTGGCACCTGCCTGTAAGGTGGGCTAGTAATTATATAATATGATTATATGCAGTTGGGTTGTAAAGTTAGATTCTTTTTCCGTGCCCCTCAGTGTACCAAAACAGGAGTTGTATATCAACGGTGCTCATATTGTGTGTCCACGACTGTATCCCCGCCTCGGGTTATGAGCGGACGTATTGAAGCTGCCACACAGGACCTGTTCCATCATTCCATGGACCAGAGCAAGCCCTTCCACTGTGACCCGTATCTCTTCAGTGAGCCCATTGGGAGGAGGGGTTTCTAAAACCACCCCCTTCTCCTCCCTTGCCATTGGGGTGGGGTGGGGAGGGAGACAGTGCAGGCAACACAACAGATCTCATTGTGGCGGCGTGTATATGTGTGACTTAGCGGAACCGACATTAATGGATATGCTACACGCACCTTGGGGCCATGACACTTCAACCCCGCCTCACCCCCCGTCATTCCCAACCCCCTCTTTCTCGCATTGCCAGTTTGACAGTCCATTATGGCCCAGGGCCGGTTGGCGATGCTGCGTCGCCACAATGGAGCCTTCCCTGCTTTCACAAATTAACCTACAGGAATCATTTTTATTGTCGCGATATCGACAATGCCCCGCGACTCAATAGGCCTTTAGTGCGAGCCGTTTATTCCAATGGGATAATCTTGCGGAAATTTCTTTTCGATGCCACGCTTCATAACGCCTTCCCCCCCCCCCCTCTTCATCCATTCCCCTCACTCTATTGCATTGTTATGTTTGTTCCCAGGACCTGCGATGAAATAACTTTCCGTTATTACCTTTTATAAGCAAGGACGAACCTTACAAATACACAACTGTGCTCTTACGCAAATACAGCGGAAATAATCCGAAGTATTAGGTATCGTCCAACTTACAGTATGCAATTAGCAACTTTTTTTACTGGATTTTTGATTTTCCCCTTTGTTTAGTTAGTTAAATTATTGTTTCAAAACTTACGGAAGCATTAAAGAAAATCCTGCTAAGTATACAACTATGTATTTTCTGAATAATTCACTAATAATGATTTTGCGTCGAATAACCTGTCTCTCATATCTACGTCATTCATGCTGTGACAGAAGCCTAACAGATAATAAGTGACTTTCATTAATTGTTCATTACTAGAGACCTGAAAAATTCACGAGTTCAGTGACTCGCAGGCTAAACTCTGCAGTTTTATGTGCAAATATGCCGATGCCGACGGCACATTGACTGTCCGCTGTCACAGTGGAAGGCGACGATTGGGCCAGTGTTCTCCAGGAGGTGTCAAACACGATGTGGTCCAATGGCTGAAATTATATAAACACACGTGTTTTGAATTCAAGCTTGTCCCAAAACGAATGCGCGAATTCTTCAAGTCTCTATTCATTGCACGTGTAAAAACTAAATGAACAGGAATATAAAAAACGAAAATTTTGCGTGTTATAGAATCTTTTTTAGTATAATAATTCAGATTTTATGCTATACAGTACGTAATTTCATTATTATTTCGTTTAAGCTGAAGCAGACTGAACTGAAGACATTAATAAAGTCATTCCAACAATAACTAAGCCTATTCAAGTTAAAAAGCGAGCGTTTCAGCTATCGCACATCCCTCATGCGAGATTCGAATACACAAATTTCGCAGCAAAACTGACCGTTTCTGCATTGGAGAACAAAAATTAAAAAAAAAATATTTTTGTCACTATAAACACTGGATGCCGTGAACAAAACAAACCAGATAACATACACGATTTCTTCAATACTTTTTAAATTAACCTTTGATAAATGACACTCTCAGATATGATTCGCTTAACATAATGAATCAGAACCAGTAGACTATGTAAGCCTATGTGTATATGACAACGAATATCTTATAAGTAGAGGCCTGAAAAATTCACGGATTCATTTTAGGACAAGCTAGAATGCAAAACACGTGTGTTTATATAATTTTAGCAATTGATCCCCTTGATGTCTGACACCTCTTAGAGAACGCTGGCTCAATCGTCGCCTTCCACTGTGACAGCAGACAGCCAATGTACAGTTGACATCCGCATATTTGTACATACGACTGTAGTTTCTAGCCTACAGGTCATTGAACTCGCGAATTTTTCAGGTCCCTACTTATAAGTAGGCACACCCAAATTTCGCGAAAAGATTCCACAGCCAGTTGTATTTCATAAAATTTTAGTTCAGATCACATTTCTTGATTGGCTGATCTGGGGTGACGCGTCTGAGGCGTGTGCAGGCGAATCACAGACGTACAGTATCGGAGTTACCAAATTCTGATTGGCTAGTCAAGTAAGAAAATTTCTTCGCATAAAGACTCGAAGCCAATAAGAAAATGAGAACTGCTATCTGCTAACTGTCTATCTCATATAAGATGGCAAGATCTGACAGTCAGTGAGTGGCATCTCGATGTATACGAAACAAACAAAGTGCTGTTTACAAAATCGTGTATCAGATGATGCACGAGCGAACAAAAGTTAGTATTAAGTTGGCTATTCTGAGTGCACTGGCGACGCACTTCAGACAAGTGCAAAATACGCGATAACAAAGAGTTCCTAGATTAATTAAAATATTTTATATTACGCGGTCACAGAACAGCGGTTGTAAGTGTTACAAACTAATCTTCGTGCTAAAGTAGTAATGTATAGGTGTTCAAAATGAAGTGTACAATAAGACGATTCATAGCCGAATGAACCGCGTCTTCAATCCTAAGATCTTTTCATGTCGTATTCCCACTGTCCAACCATGCTTTCCATATTGGCTTGATAATTCCAAAATCCTACAGAAATATTGCATGATAATATTTAATTATTTTTTTTCAAATAATTTTACAAAACATATTTTTAATTCGTGTCGTTTCGAGACAGCAATAGGAGCAAAGTCAAGTTTTTAAAAGCAGGATGTAGAGGTGGCGAACCTGCTGCTATCTGTTGGTACCACGCGCTGCTCAAACGCTTTACCACGTCGTGCGCGCCATCTGTGTGTTCTTTCTCGAACCTAACCAGCTATAATACTCAAATTAATATGTTTCGGATATAAAATAACAAATTTACGAACAGATACCAATACTTTAATTTTTCCGCGAACTCTGCATAATTTTTAAAGTAACGTATATTTCGTGTATAGCGATTTTTATTACTAGTAACTTATACTAGGCCGGTAATTGTCCGCCTATGTCATAAATACGCCATGTTTTTTCCGGAAACCCATTTCCTTGTTTTCGTGTGGCTTCCAACTGACGCACCAGCTGATGGCGAAAAGATACATATACTAAAAGTAAACATTCGTTGAACTGTCAAAATCTTGCCATCTTATATGAGATAAACAGTAGGCTATTGAAACCTATCATGTACAGAAAACTTTCCACGAAATTCGGGTGTCCCTACTTATAAGTATCCCTGATCTCCTATTGAACCTCCTACTTCACGGATTCTCCATTATATGCTATTCACATTAAAGTGAGCACTGTTTGAAGCCCTCTCGTTTTGAATAATATTCATTAAATATATTTTATTGCATCCTTAGACGTTAACTTTCGAGTCCGGTGTAATACACACTCTGTGTTTATTACTTACAAAGGGATATTTATTTTAAAAAGTGGTAGAAGGACATAAAAATGGCTGATATAAAACAAGTAGCTACTGCCTCAAAAGTGCTCTATTTACCGTGAATAGACTATACTTGTCTGTACTTGTTACAATTGCGTTGCCAGTCCGTCTTCCATGTGTTACTTTTTCAACGTGGCAGCGGTGGCGATGTCGCCATGTCCCACTACGGCGATCTGAGTTCGATCAACTGCAGGTTCATGCACGTGGGAATCTCGCTGCACGATGCCGCTTTACCGGCGGGTGTTCTCGCCCTTGCATTCCAGCGCCGCTCCATCCTAGGGTCTCACTTCACGTCACGTCCTGGGATGACGGGCACCTACGGGTCCCAACTGAGAAGCCCGTCATTATGACTGTGTCGCCTCGTCTCGGGTCCACTCCCAACACGAAACGTATTATTTATAACGATATTCTTCCATCATGCATTCTTTATACGTGTTTATCGATCCGATTGTTGCCTTCCAATTCTGTTCACTTTTTACTTGTTTTCTTTAACTTTTCTCGATTTTGCTACGCCATAGAGCGCTGATCAGGGCGACACTTAAAGCCCGTAGCAGAGTCACAAACCCAGCAGAGCAGTGACATGTAGTGCGTTTTCTTTTACAGGGCAAGCAATTACTACTAACAAGCGCAATTCCCAACTTTGCTTACCCTCCACATGTATTTGCCGTTTTATAATACCCAACATTAGTTATAAAAACGGAAACGAAATGAATGTAATAATAATTAAACAGAATATTATTTAGAGAGCGTATTACAAATTATAAGAAAACTACGGTTTTCCCGAACACTTCCATCCACTTTCCAAGGAAAAATGTAGGACTGGAGGACGCAAACAGAACGACTGCTTGCCCTCGAGCGGTTGGTGAGCTCAAGCATGCGGAGTGTTGTTCTTGCGAGTTCCAATCATCGCTAGTCGCTCCCATTCGTGGAAATAAATACCAGATAGCAGCACTTTGCCTGTAGGCGTACAGTGCGGGAGTTACAAAACTTCTCTTTCTCGAGTCGGAAACGGGAAACTAAGAATTAAATGTGTTTAAAGTTAAGGCGAAAACAATAAAGTGTCGAATATTTCCATTTTCCAATATGTGCAGGCTAAGCATTGCTTACCTCGCGTCTATGGAATAAACGCCACTGCAGCAGAGTAACAGCAAACATTTTGTTGGTACATGAAATTTCGAAAGAAACATGAGTTGATTTGATTAACAACTATATTTGAAAATCCAAGTACAAAACTGGGTGCCATAAAAAGTGTTATATAAAATCACCCTTGAAAACCCTAAATACGTTATATAAAAAAATCCTTTTCAGTTTTCATTACACTCGGTTGTTACCAAAATATGTGCATTAAACTAACACCCGTTAACGTTAAGCAAATTTTAATACTTGAGATGACTTTGGCTTGTAGCATACTTACAGCCATAAACAACTTTTAATATATTGAGAGATATAAATTACTTTAAGCAAAACTCCATCACTTAAAAAATACTTAATTATGGCTTACGTAAAAATATAAAGTCCGTACAGTCATTAAATCTTTAAACATTTTGAAAATAGCATCACTGAGGCTGTTATTATACCAAAGTTTAAGTTCATACAACCTTGCAACAAATACAAACACTATCCAGAGAAATATTTTGAAAATCTTAAATTCCTTCTAAGGGGTACACAAACGTTCCCTCTTATCATACTTACCAGACGGGTCTTAGTAATTTACAAAGTACTTATCTCATGCTGAAGTCCAGAAGCTGCTTCCCTCCGAGTTTGCAGGAACTCTGGCTTTATAGGTATGTAGACTGTTCACGGTAAAGTGAGCACTTTTTAAGGCCCTTATAATTTTTTTACTTGCGCCCAATTTATATCTTCCTGCTGCTTTTTTATATAAACATTGCAATATAACCAATGAACACAGTGTATAGATTCCACCACTCTCAAAATTTAACGCTTGAGGCTGCAATAAAATATGTTATTAGTTGTTAACGACTGTTAAGAGGGCCTTAAAAAGTGATCACTTTACCCTGAATAGCCTATAGTAACAAATTCACAACTCCCCTCCACAGTCCGGGAATTCAAACGATATATTTTTGAATACAACCAATCAGGAAACTTTATTATAGTCCACTCACGGTTACTTCAGCCTTTTATGAAGCCCTGCTGTAGTTCTACTTCCAGGATATTCCTCCGCCTCGTACAACCTAAGCTCAGCTAAGTCTGGAGAATTACACCAGAGGACAATGCACCCCATTCGTGCCTCGCACTCTGTTGTAACAGTATTTTGTATAAGAACTATTTCTCACTAGGCGTTACCAACACACCTATTTTCTCCCCGATTTTTATTCAGATTATTTGTAAATGAAGCATTATAATTTATAGATAAAATATGAATATCATTTCAATTTAACAGGGAAAAAAGTAACTTTTATGAACACAAGTATAAAATGCTTGTGATACAGGGCGTATTTAGGAAATAACTAAACACGTCATACATGGGGAGATTTTTCAAAGGTTTGATTCAAAAAGGCCGAAGAAATCGTGAATGGACGATAATAATTATTTATTGTCCACTTCCGGCATCTTTCACTATAGGCTATTCACGGTAAAGTGAGAGCTTTTGAAAGCCCTCTCACTTGGAATAACAGTAAATAAATATTTTCATGTTAGCCTTAGACGTTAACTTACGAGTGCGGAGGAATATACACACTGTGCTTATTACTTACATGGCAATATTTATTTTAAAATGTCGGTAAAGGATAAAAAATGGCTGAAAGGAATATGTTACTAGGACATCAAAAGTGCTCAGTTTATTGTGAACGGCGTATACACGTACCGCTGCCGTATTTCCGAAAGAAGCGCTCTCGTACCCTGTGCCGATGCTAGCGCCGCGCTGCGGCGACTTTGCGAAACCCAAGGCCGCGTCGTCCAGGTCATGATCAGTGCGTGATGCGGGCGGCTGGCTAAGTCTTCAGTGACCTATACCAACAGCCCCAGCTGATCGGCGAGCTAAGCTGCCTTCCACAAAGCAGTTGTTATAAATATGCCCTTTGGACATATTTATACTCGAAATGAAGTAGGGGCTTTATGATAGTGATTAATGATAGGGGATGTAGCTAGTGGTTGACAAGGGTTGATTAACTGTAAAACCGTATAGTTTGAGAGTCTGGTTATTATTGGTTTAAAGAACATTATAGTTACATAAATGCGGTTTAAATGTATTGGGGGAGCGGTATGAGATAGTGAAAGACAACTATTACTTGATTAGACTCATGTTACACTATTTGGTTTGTCCAACTTTGAGTAGAGTTCCACGACGCGGCTGTTGGAAATGACGGGACAGCGGCGGCACATCTGATCTCTGTAGTGGTCCATCATGGCCGGCGTCACGAGGAGAAATACAATGGCCGCCACTCCGTGTAGCTAGATATTGGCATCGCAGTGGTGCAATTTCCCCTGGCTCCCGGTTCATAGTGGAGGTTCCTGCTTACAGTCATCTGGCAATGGACGCCTCGCTGGTCGCAACCTCTGTCCTGGATTATACTGAATGTGAGCGGGCGTGTTCAGGTGACGATGTCAACTATAGACCCATTCACACCTGCGTAACACAGTACTCGTTGCAGTGTTTCGCTGTTTTGCAGACAAGGTAGCACACATTCATAAGCTGCTATTACGTTGCCTTTCGCAGTGTCTTGCGAAAATATTTGTCGTGTCGAAACCTCGTAGAAAACGGTGTCCCAGACGTGTACTCGGCGAGTCGAAATCGGGTACGTCATGATGGGCAGGTGGCAAATTGGCGAAACTTGAGACGGCCTGTCTCAAGTTCTTCCCCATCTCTCTGTAATTTTTTCCAAGAAAAATAGTGATACATGTTGCCTAAATCCATCGTTTTCCTTACTTCGTCGTCCTGTTCGAGCTAGTAAAGGAGTGTGGGAAGGTCAGGCGAGCGGTAATCAGAGGAACGCGTGGAGATTTACAAAGGCAAGCCGCTACGATAAGCCTGTCGCGACTCATGCGCTCCTGTCCTTCAGCGAATTGAACTTTTGGGGCTATCTTTGAAATAACGTTCTGGCCATCTTCCTTGCCTCTCTTATGCCTGGTTGTAACGTCGTGGTTCGAAATTCGATCCGAGATAGGATCTAAGGTCGACACAGAACACTGTTGCACCATTCGAGTTCAGAGCTGGACTGGAGATCGGGATGAAGTTCATTTCGAACAGTCGAAATTGGCGGTTCGAAATCTCGATCCGAGATCAGCAGCCATCGTCTAAAAATGTAGTTTGAAAATACGCCAACAGATAGAACTACGTTCGATTGTTTTCTTGGGAAATTAAAACAACATTATACGCACTTGAATATTATTCAATAAAATTCGTACAGCACTAATTCACTCAAAACATATGGAACTTCGCATATCTAGTTCTATCTATTATAAAAAAATACTCCTATTTCCACGACGTCTTATATTATAATCAATAGCAAAATATGTCACATACTTAATATCGATCTCTCATTTGGAACGAAGATCGACGAATCAGAGATCCAGAATCATGAAATTTCGTTGGTGCAACACTTTTACAACGGAACCAAGATCAAACTGGGTCCTGTTTCAGAACTAGGATCATTTGATCTCGGATCGGGGAAGATGTTGGTGCAACCGGGCATTACTTAAACACCGTGTGCGGAGAACCTTTCTAGAGCGAGCCAGCGAGACTACTTAACCCATTCATACCCAGTGTACACAATTATGTACATTACGCACGTGTAGGTAATTTTTGGTCTGTACTACACACTGAGAAGCTCAATGACAAATGAACTTACCTGTGGGTAGATGATTCGTAAACCGTCTTACTGGCCTAGGGTCATAATTGGTTCATATTACTGTAGCCGAACATATAGCCAATAACTTATTGGCAGTGACAACGAAACAAGTGTTATGTTGACTTAAAGTACAGCACGTATCATAAAATATTTTTATTTGCAACACCTGAAACCGTAAATTAAAGTAGGTCTGACAGGGTTAAGCTGCGACGGCTTCAGAAATATTGGAAGTAACGGTGAATGGACTATATGATAATATGTCAGTTTCATACATATTGTAATTTAAACCTCCGACTTTGTCACCGTGATGACTGATTTGGGTGTCGAGGTTGGTTTATGTCGTTACACCTTCGGATATGCAACTCGCCAGCGTTGTGTTCACAGTGGGTTGCATACTTACAGGCGTCTTAGTGAGATGTTTTCATCACTAATCCTCTTAACATATTATCCCGAGTATACGCGTTCACGTCGACATGTTGCAGGATATGCAATATCTTGGTCGGTGCTGTACAACTCCAGAAGCTAGCACCAATACACATGTAGTCTATTTCCCTGGGCAATGATATTGGTTGTTACTGAAACACCAACCGCTATATAATTGGTCGCTTCTTGTGCCTTGGATATACTGAAACACTTTCCATAGGTTCCAAAACGTTAGTTGTTATAACAAACTGGTAAGTACAGCACATAGCAAAAATGTATTCTTTTGCAATATCTGAAATTAAAAATTACGTTCTTTAAGGGGTTGACTTACTTCGTTTGTCACAGCGTACATTTTAAACGTTATCTAGGTAGTAGTCGCTTAACTTAGGGCGGTATACATAAACATATCTTGATCACTAACTTCGCCATAACAATCTTTTATTATGTGTCTTAGGTTCGTATTTACATTTCGTGAACACTGCTTAGGCTTGTCTCAAGCACATGCAAACATGGTGGGTTTCAGGAAGGCTATCATTTATCTTTGTGTCTCTTACGATTGAAAATTTTTGTTCCATAGTCGCAGCTTGAGATCGCAATTTCGAACCACATTTCATAGTCATCGAGACCTTGCTTAAGAAGGCAAATATACTCGTCTTCATCAAGTTCACTGTAGAAATGACTTAACATGGTATTTCTTTTTAATGACAGACGTTGATTGGATAGCTTCATACTACGAAACAGCTAAGAGATCTACAATATGGCGATAGCAGAACTTGTTTTAGGCTGAAATTAATGATTTAATTACGCATTTGGACGAAAACCTAAATCGTTCTTCTCTAAGAATGTGTCTACTGAACTGTAGTTCTACAGAAACCATTAATTTTTTAACGTAATTTGGATAGCAAAACTTAAGTTCCACTAATTATAAAGTTACAACTAGATAGCGTTAAATTCAATGTCATATAAAAAATGCTCTTTCTTTTGAAACATAGCTGTAATTTACAATACACGTATACTTACTTAATAAGAAACAAAATATACTAAATTTGATTGTGTGTTACATTGAAAATACAAGTAAAAGTTTTATAAATACTATCATGTTTTAGGCCTCATAATTTTTTGTAGCTACTTTATATAAATCGTTTTTGCCCTATATTTGGTTTTGAATATTTCAGTTGAAGTGATACTTTACTTGCATGTTGAGTTATTTTTGTTTGCTAATGTAAATAAATAACATAATTTATACAGTTTTCTTTTAGATCTCTTATTACACTCCTCCGCCACATTTCCTTATGTGAAAAAACCAATTTCGTAATTTTCCTCCAAATTAGTTCCATTTGTTCCCTTATAAACATGTTTTTATGTGTTTGCAATAATTATGTATAATTTGGAATAGTTTATTTTTCAATTTGCATGTTATATCGCTCACATATTACGTCGTAGTGACAAAAACTTATTTATTTATATTTTATGTCTAGCCGCAAGGTTTGGATTTAATTCATACCTTTGTGCCATGCTTTAAGCTCGTGCTTCACCAAGCCGGAAGAGGTAAAATATAAACTATACCTTGAGAATACCGCCTTAACGAAGATCGTCTTATTTGTAGACTATGAAACATGAACCGGAAATAACACTTCCTTGAGAAACAAGAGGGCCATAACCAAGACTGTCTTAAGCTCAGCCTTGAGACTTGACTATGAATACCACTCTTTATTGGGGCCACGGTGGCTGAGCGGTTACGCATGCTCGCCTTCCTCCAAGATGAACTGGGTTCAATTCCCAGCCGGTTCACTCCGAATTTTTGCAAGTGGGAATCGTGGCGGACGATGACGCTGGTAGGCGGGGCTTCTCGGGGATCTCCTGTTCTTTCCCCGCCCCCTCATTCCGGCGAAGTTCCATAATCACTTCACTTCGTCCTCATCGGCTCTCAAGACCTCGATGTTAAGAGCCGGCCAAATCTCTTCTCTCACTCCCTCGCCACCTTTTATTGCTCTTCAGACTCGCTCTATTAGAAAAGAAATGGAGTGTATGTGTGTGGCCAACACCAATCGCACCCAAGGCAACAGGTAATCGTATAATAGGTGCGCTGAATCATTATGTAATTAAACTTCAATTATTTTCTATTTACAAATGTTAGTGATACGAAATACTTTTACCTTTAATAATAACGTTTGAATACATTTGCTTTCTTCTGGTTTTTGGGAGGTGCAGCAATGATTTAACCGCATAAAACACATAATAGGCGCACAATGACATACACGTCCACTTCTTCAGTCTTATGGCAAAAACTGCAACAAAACTATTTAAATACGGCACTTTGCGAACTTCTTTTCCACGTCTTGCTGCAGTGTTTATGTGACACCTAAATATTACTTGTTACGAAATATTTGCAACGTTGCTACAGCCATAAGTGAAGAACACTAAACGTAAGCATGGCGTCGTGTACACCGACTCTTGTATCCACGTGTACACCGACTCTTGTATCCACGTGTACGCCGACTCTTGTATCCACGTGTACACCGACTCTTGTATCCACGTGTACACCGACTCTTGTATCCACGTGTACACCGACTCTTGTATCCACGTGTACACCGACTCTTGTATCCACGTGTACGCCGACTCTTGTATCCACGTGTACGCCGACTCTTGTATCCACGTGTACACCTACTCTTGTATCCACGTGTACGCCGACTCTTGTATCCACGTGTACACCGACTCTTGTATCCACGTGTACACCGACTCTTGTATCCACGTGTACGCCGACTCTTGTATCCACGTGTACAACACCGACTCTTGTATCCACGTGTACGCCGACTCTTGTATCCACGTGTACACCGACTCTTGTATCCACGTGTACACCGACTCTTGTATCCACGTGTACGCCGACTCTTGTATCCACGTGTACGCCGACTCTTGTATCCACGTGTACACCGACTCTTGTATCCACGTGTACGCCGACTCTTGTATCCACGTGTATTGAGAGTGAAACACAGCCGAGAGCAGACCATAGACTAAAGATGAGGTAGAGCGAGCTCTCTGGCTGCGCACAACCAATCTCCATGTCCCAAAATTGAACTGCAACACTGCCTACACGTCTAGCGAAAACGGCGTGGTTTGGATTTTAGGTTAGAAAACTGATTTGTAAACAAGTGCTTAGAGATGTTTTTATATTTAATCTAACCAGTTTGTAATGCTTTTTTATTAAATTTGAAATGGTTAAAGTATTTTATTAATATAATAGTGCTTGCCATTTAAAAATTTAGATGTAAACAAACACGTTCATCACTGTTGACCATGTGACTTTGGCAGTTGTGTACGATTGGGGTAGGTCAATGTTGGGTACATGCGCAGAAGACGAATAAGCGCTCAACCGCGTCTTTAGTCTATGCAGCAGACACCGGCATTGCAGCAGCGTTGTTGCTAAGCTCCTGATATTTGCCAGACATTTGTCCCCCTTCTCTGTGGCCTGTGCAAGTGTAGACGACATCCATCTACCACCAGCCACACTTCTTGCGCATTCCTGTTCCCCTGATACATGCTACACATATGCGACGAAGAAAAACTTTCCACCCGTCCAGACAGACAGACCTAGTTACTTTTTTATTTCAGCCATTTTGTATACGTTAACGACTTTTTAAAATAAATATTGCCATGTAAGTATTAATTAAACACAGTGTGTAAATTGCATCGCACTCGGAAGTTAACGTCAAAGACCAAAATAAAATATAGTTATTGACTATTATTCCCAATGAGAGGGATTTCAAAAGTGCTCACTTTACCGTAAATAGTCTATAGTAGTAGATCTCTTATAAAATAATTTTATTACATAGCTTCTGCATTATAGCATGTGTAAATTAAATATACGATAAATAATATTAAATACAATTTACCACAGGTGATCAAGGTCAATTACTAATGTCTGGATTCACTGAACGGTATAGTTAGCAAAATGTATTGTTACGAATTACCAGGGGCGTGCGTGCGTATCCGAGTTCGTGAGGAATGAAAGTCCTAAAAATAAAAGAATTAAATTACAGAAAAAAAAAACATATAGAATGTAATGCTATAAAAATACACAGTTATTATAATTACGCTACGTATTATTAATTCTTAGTGAACGCAAAGTTGAATTAATACCTGTCTCAATACTAATTAAGATCCATATAATTTCTTTATACTCGGTACAATCACTTAATTTGCATAAATATATGCCGATTAAATGATTGTGCCATTATGTATGTGTTTATATATATATATATATATATATATATATATATATATATATATATATATATATATATATATATATATATATATATATATATATACAAATTAATTAGAGTAAATTAAAAAAAAAAAAACATGTGTGTGTAATGCGTAAAACTAATGATTTGAATTTGAACAAAAAGTGTTGTAGGTGTCAAGTTTATAAGAAAATATTTGACAATAAAGGTTTCTAAAGAATCGCTTGTAAAAAGTACGGAAATTTTTTAATGTGTAAGTTGCTTACCAAAACCCGTAAGTTCAGAACCAACATGCGGTTAGTTGGATGGTTTTTAACTCGCACGCACATCTTAAGTGTCTGCCAGAATATATATAGAATATATATATATATATATATATATATATATATATATATATATATATATATATATATATATATATATATATATACACAATTTCTTACAGTGTAGTCGTGGAATCTTTTCGCGAAAAAACAGCTGGCACTAAAAATTCGTTAAAAATGTCGTTTGCCACCATTCCAAATGTCTGTCACCCATCCAGTTCCACTTTCTCTCAGTCCTTCCTGTCAGTCTTCCTCTCTCTCTCTCTCTCTCTCTCTCTCTCTCTCTCTCTCTCTCTCTCTCTCTCTCTCTCTCTTTCGCTACCGATGCTCCCAGAATACACTCGCAGCTGCTATGTCGTCACTCGTAATTCCTCTGGCGCTCACGTAGGCTTACCAGACATCCTCTTTACCTGGACATGTCCTCTTTTACCTAGACATGTCTTCTTTTTGAGGTCTTGTAAACTGTCCTGCCGGCTTTCAAGAAAATATCGACATATCCTCTTTTCCAATAAAAGTGAAAGTCAGCGAAGTTTGTCCTTTTTTGTGGGTTTTTTATATGTCGTTAATTATTTAGCAGCGATGCCAAAGCACTTCCAATAAAAGTGAACATTTTTTCGGAGAATATTGTTATGCTTTTGTCTCTATCGTCACCCATATTTTCTCCTAGATTTTTTTTACGTATCTACAATAAGTTAAGAACTACCTAATTTATTCAGAATTGTATGATTACTTGCTATGAAATATAAACCTGTTAGAACGAATATCAACGTCAGAGAAATATGATCGAAATGAGTCTGGACCTGAGGTGTGCGATAGTGATTAACTGTCAATTAACAAGAACATAGCTACATGGAGCCGAATTTTGATAGATACAGTTTTGCATGTATTATATTTTTGACTGACTTGCGACATGACGATCTCATTTTATTTCCATTGTAAAGTTGTATCTCCTCTTTCTTCGTGTTATCTTCTTGCAAGTGTCCTCTTCTTCGTGTTATCTTCTTACAAGTGTCCTCTTCTTCGTGTTATCTTCTTGCAAGTGTCCTCTTTCTTCGTATTATCTTCTTGCAAGTGTCCTCTTTCTTCGTGTTATCTTCTTGCAAGTGTCCTCTTCTTCGTGTTATCTTCTTGCAAGTGTCCTCTTCTATTAATACTAGTTACTTGAACGTGTTCATTTTTTAAATGCCACAAAATTCTCCGCGCCCAAAGTAACGTTGAAGGAGGGCGAGGTTGATGACCAGGGCGTTCTTGCCACGATAACCCAAGACCTTCATAACTCCCATGTACGACTTCCGATATGCTTACCGCAGCCCGCGCGGCCAAGTTTAATACAACACTTTTTTTGCTAACAATATTGATTTAAATGAAGTAGATATAACTTTTTAAATAATAAGTTAATTTTTAAATTGTAACCATTGTCATGGCGTAACTTCGACATATCACGGACTAACCAATATTAGGAAAACTATGGCTTTTCAGATGCGTCAGACCTGAAGTACAATGTTATGCACAATTTCTTATCATTAAAATGTATTTTACACAGTCGAATATTAAAGTTAGTTGAAAACGACATGCTATCACGAAATAACTTGAATACTATCACGGAGTTACTGGAATATCACGTAGTTACTGGAATATCACGTAATTACCTACTTTTTAAAACAAATTTTTAAATTAATAACGCAGAACAAAATTTTGCTATTTTCAATATATTTTAACGAAATTGTTCGTTAAGAATCCCTCTATCAAATGAAATAAACACAAACAAGCATAGCCCAATATTTCTAAAACAATAACATAAAAGGTTTAGTATTACTGAATTACCCGATCTTACTCTAATTTAAAGTATTTCTTTAAAGTACTCACAGTAGTGACGTATATTACTAAAATGTGAATTATCTCATTTCTGTGAGTTTGTTTTTATGACTTGTATTTCCCAAAAACACAGAAATTGTGATTTTGACATGCCATTATGCAGAAAAGTTTAGGAATTCATTTTTTAAAATGAGGAAATAGTAAGTCCTGCTTGTACGTAAAGTGTACAGGTTGGAAGTTATTCCATCGGTGAGAATACAGGACCTGTCATCGGCGGCCATATACTTGCACCTCCCTAACAGCACCAAGCCAAGTGGGAACAAGAAAAAAAACCTTCGTAGAAATGAACTCGTAAAGCTGACTTTCTTGAACTTGTAGATAGAAGTTCTAGAGCAAGTTCCCTCCACTTTCTTCGTGTTAAACAGAACTAGGCCTACTTCCACTACATGTCAAATAGTTACACCAAAATACAGACCCACATCTACTGTATACATATATATATACACAGGGAGACTACTAACTACTGTGTGAATGCCCGCCCACTCGAGCTAATATTTTTTGAAAGCATATTATTTTTAATCGAGTTACCCTCTCTTTGTTATTGATGACTTGGCTTAGGAACTAATATTCTATGCAACATACATAACGACATGCTATTGAAGGGGTAGAATTCTGACCTTGAGACTTGGTGGGATGGGAAGGTTGAAGTTCGAGCAGGGCCTGGCCAGACCTGCTTCCGTGCGGTAGGTATACGGCGAAAAGAGCTCCTACATAAATCTCTGCATGATATGGTGTTGCTCTAATACACCACTGTTATTTTTACAGTAAATACAAATGAGGAACTAAATGTATTTCGATGGTTAAAGGTCAAGACAACATGCAGAATTCTGTAATTTTCACTGAGACGCCAACAAAAGCCATGCTTGAAGAAGCAGTGAATAATAAACAAGAGCAGGCAAACAAAGGCAACTCAGAAATAAAGGAAAAGGAAATAAATTCTGATATGCACATGAAGACCAACTAAAAGAAATTATGGCTCGAGGAAACAGGAAATAATGCAATAAAATGAGCAAGTCCGTTGCAAAGAAGAGGCTGTTTGACGATGGCAGTTCGGATGAAGCAAGTGACATCATTTCCATTTCTTATTTATGTGACGATATTGAAATTGTCGACCTTGAACCTTCATCGTGTGTCAGTGCACATACACCTGGGGATTCTTGTGAAACTTGCATGTTTAGCGGGGAATTGGGTGGAAATAATGCGTAGTGGTTCCGGTGTGGACTTTGTTCGGGATTGGCACATGCTGACTGTAGTGCAGCTGATCCAGCGGACAATTTTGTGTGTGATTTCTGCCGAAATTAGTAAAATTGTAGACATAAGGGAATAATTATAATAACATTGATATAGTATTAATCATGCATAGAGCTAGTGGTTTTTCGCGAAAAAAAGGTGAGTACATGGTAGACTTCAATACTATAATATGTGAGTATATGGTAGACTTCAATACTATAATATGTGAGTATATGGTAGACTTCAATACTATAATATGTGAGTATATGGTAGACTTCAATACTATAATATGTGAGTACATGGTAGACTTCAATACTATAATATGTGAGTATATGGTAGACTTCAATACTATAATATGTGAGTATATGGTAGACTTCAATACTATAATATGTGAGTATATGGTAGACTTCAATACTATAATATGTGAGTACATGGTAGACTTCAATACTATAATCACCCAAATGTAGATTGTCTACTGCCAATGGTTGCTGTCTGCCTGAGAAGCAGTTTTCATATTTGACCAGGCCACTCAGAAATTCGGCAACATATGCATGGCTCCTACGTGGTTCGTGTTCAGACAGGTAACACATGTCAAAAACTAATTCAGACAATCAAGATACCTAAACGGCCTTGCAGTGTTTTCAAATATAACTTGTCTTAAAAAATTTTTCCCGTAATTTCACTACCCTTAATAATGCATTGTTAGAGACCTGCAAAATTCGCGTTATTATTTGAAGAATGAAGAGACTTGAAACCCATATACGTCTGTATTGCTCTTGTCATTGAACTACATCTGGTTTGATGCGCCCTGAGCTGCCTTAAACCAATCAAAGCAAGTAACGACAGGATAGCCCAGTCACGTCCCGCCTAGTCAAGACGGATTGTCGCTCCTCGCTTTTGCAGAAGCCAATAAACAAATTGCACATACGCTTATGTATATAGGGCGGTGAAATATAGCGTGGTGCCAAATAATAACGCGAATTTTGCATGTCTCTATGCATTGTGTAGGCCAAATGTGTAATATTCTGAGCCGATTGATACATTTCAGTTTGCTCTTATTCCCAGAATGTCCAATTGTAATGGAAATTATTGTGGAGTGTTCAATACACACTGAATTGTCACTGACTAGTTTATAATGGGGTGTTTAGGCTAAACCATACAGTGTGTGATATTACCCCACAGGATGTGCGATATTGCCCCATGGGGTGGGGAATACCGCACGAGTACATTGTCTTGTGTTTTGGTTCATAACAAAAAACTAATCAGTTTTTTCAACTTATAACACAAGGAATGTGAAATAAGGTTTGTGTAAACTGCAATAATGTTTTTAAAAACTCAAAATTTCAAAAAATACAGCAATTTTTCCGTAAGGATTCGGGATTCCGCCACCCTCCCATGATTTCTTAGAAATCTGCACCGAAATGCAGTGGACTCAATTCACACACACAAAAGTGTGTATACGCTTGATCGATTATTGACTAATATAACCTCCTTGTATAAAATTTTATGTTTTTCTTTAGTTAAAGAGATTAATAGAATTTGCAAAAAAAAAAAATGTAAATGCGGAGCATTTTTTAAACACCCGGCGTGACAAGGTGACAGTCATTACACTGTTAAAAATTTCCGTATATTTACGGAATGTTTTACGGAAATGTACAGTATATATACGGAAAGGCAATCTGTAATGACGAAAACGGAGTTAAGTCCGTAAATAGAAAATACGGAGTCTTCGTATTCCCTTTGGCTTCGAGTTACGGGGACGAACAATGCCGATTCTACACGAAGCTTTCTTCTCCACTGTAACAAGAAAATTATCTTTTCTGCGGCAGTTAAGGTTATCCTCGCAACTATTACTATTCTGGATTACTATTACTTCTGGATAAACTTTTACCAGTTATTACCTGTTTTTGAATGTATGTGGAGGTTTTGTTTCTATTTTCTGCATTCCTATTGTCAATATGGATTAATTCCAGTTACCTTTCATAGTGTTTCAAAACGTTCGTGCTATACTACCTTTGTTATAAACATAAACTAGATTTAAAGTAATAAGATTGCTTTTATTACGTTTCCGAGGTGTGTTCCGAAATAATAGAGCCCAGAAACAAGCAGGAGTTACATCTAAGTGGTAGGATGGGCAGAAGAAACAATCCTTTAACACACTAATATTCACCTCCAAGATCATGTAGTCGTCGTGGTGTAATTGACCAAATGTTCATATCGTTTTGTGCCCCTATGTAAGAATTGTGTAGATATTTTATTGAGTATTTTGTTATTGTTTATATTGTGGGTTGAATGTGTACTGTATATAATAGGTTAAGGGTAAACGCCTCTGTATATCGTGTGTGATAATAAATCTGTTTTTATATAAAAAAAATGGATAGCCATCGGCCTACTGTGATAGAGGTCTGTGGTTCGCGCCTACAATCAGGCAAGTATCGCGGATTTTAGAGTTAAGATTTCGGTTGCTACTTATCAGATAATATAGGAAATAAAAATTAGCAGTATTTATACCCCACATATTTTTTTATATAATTCTAATATATCCGCAAAATATACGAAGAATTCGTATATTTACATTGCAGAGTTCCCGTATTTTTTACGAAGACCCCTGGATTCTTTTTTACCCGTACTTTCCGTAAATCAACGGTAAAATTGTTAACAGTGTAGGGTCGATCATGGTTCTGTAGAATGCTCTGTATTTACATTATGGGCAAGTAAGTTACGATATTAAGAGAAGCATCAACATGAATTGCGAGTAGAGACAAAGGCCCTACTGCTATTCATACACAGATTAAAACATTTCTCTACTTGTTACCTACAAGCAATTCTTTGGAAATTAGCTGCCAAAGATTTTCTTGCAACTCTATCAGCTCAAATATTGTAGGTTTATAATGTTGAGAAACTTACAGAGCTGTTTATGTAACGTTATTTGCTTGTTAGACCTCGGCATTCGTTATACACATTCTGCACAAACTCACAGAGCTGTTTATGTAACGTTATTTGCTTGTTAGACCTCGGCATTCGTTATACACGTTCTGCACAAACTCACAGAGCTGTTTATGTAACGTTATTTGCTTGTTAGACCTCGGCATTCGTTATACACATTCTGCACAAACTCACAGAGCTGTTTATGTAACGTTATTTGCTTGTTAGACCTCGGCATTCGTTATACACGTTCTGCACAAACTCACAGAGCTGTTTATGTAACGTTATTTGCTTGTTAGACCTCGGCATTCGTTATACACGTTCTGCACAAACTCACAGAGCTGTTTATGTAACGTTATTTGCTTGTTAGACCTCGGCATTCGTTATACACATTCTGCACAAACTCACAGAGCTGTTTATGTAACGTTATTTGCTTGTTAGAACGCGGCATTCGTTATACACGTTCTGCACAAACGTTCTGAGTAATTTACTCTTATAAATTTGCAGTGCTACAAAAATATATGGCGACTAGTTTTCAAAAAATTCCGTCTACAAATACAGAATTTTTTACAGTGTAGGCCTGTGTAATATGTATATTTGCATACAGTAGGCTACAAGAACAGACAGGGAGATTCACCTGCAAATATACTCCACTTGGTGTAACTTTCTTTCTTAATGTTTAGAATGAGGTATGCATATGACAAAAGTAAATTTTGAGGACCGATTTAGCAACGATATGGACTCCACAAATCCTGTGTGTAGGACTACTTACTCGGAACTCTTTTACTTTTTCGTTGGCTGGTGCGCCAATCACATTGCACACCAGGAAGCACAGTAATCTGTCCTAGTTTTTTCTCATGCGATTTAGTAATTGGCTTGACGTCATTCAGGGCGTATGATCGTATTAAGCCTGGAAATGCGTTGCAGGGTGTTGGAAAATACGTTTTTCACGTGTGTCCACTGTGCTAATTTATGAAAAGAAAACAACCTTCAGACGAGGACGGCATGCCACTTTCAGGACATCACGCACACTAGACAAATTATTTATAAGTCTCCAACATGGCTAAAAACGGCCTTTTTAAACTAGTGTACCTCGAAATACTCTAATAGGGTACAAGCAGAACTTAGATTTAGTACTGCATTGAAATTTGCAATAGACTTTCCATTAATAAAATTATAGGGCTATGGTCACCACTTAAGTCCGATAGAAAAAACGGTTCGGTGGTAAAGGCTACATGCCAAGTCGGTGCCTTGCGCCCAGCGGCGATGCGGCACTCCGAGCGCGCACCATTGTGGCCCTTATTGCTCCCTATCTTCTGCATAAGTTAGCTCGAGCTATGGGGTTCCCTCAGTCCCTTGAGGTACACTTTAGTTTTTAGTTCCATACACACTAAATTTTTTAAATACTTTTACAAAAAAAAATCCTTGGAAATCATGTTGCCAGCGAAATCCTTTGTAAAACTACAAATAGTTTTCTTGTAAATTCTGCAAAACAGTTCTTTGTAATATTACAAATGATACCTTGTATTAAAACTGACATTGTTGAGAAGTGTACATAAAATTACTTTTTTTTCTTCTAAAAACAAATGTAATGATTTAGTAACAGAGAACAACATCTAAAAAAGTATTTCAAAATATAATTTACAAAAAGAAGACACAATTTGTCAGAACGGGATTAGAACTCAGACCCCTTGTATTACTATACCAAATCTTCAACCACAAGACCAACTTGACTTCGAATAATAACGATTATTTTCTAGTAAATATATTTGCAAGTACGTAAAGAATAATATTGCAGTTATACGTAGAGACCTGAATAATTCGCGGAATCATTTAGGGACAAGCTAGAATGCAAAATACGTGTGTTTATATAACTTCAGCAATTGATCCACTCGGTATTTGACGCCTCCTGGAGAAGGCTGGTCCAATCGACGCATTCCACTGTGACAGTAGACAACCTATGTGCAGTTGATATCCGCATATTTGCACATACGACTGCAATCTCTAGCCTACAGGTCATTGAACTAGCGAATATTTCAGGTTTCTAGTTATACTGTTAAGAATAATGGCTACATTTGCTTATTTTCTATTATTTCAGTTGTTGAGTTAAGAGATTTGGAAGCCTCTTAACAACGAGGTAGTAAGAACCGATTTAAGAGTTCTGTGTAGCTAGAAACACTAACAAATGATGAATAATACTAATTCCAACTTGCAATACATTTCTTTTTGCACGCAGCTACACTTTACATCGCCAATAGTTTTTGCACCAACAGCTACTATATAGGCCCTACGGTTTTACGTTGTTGAGTGTCCGCCATTTTGCTTAAGCTCGTGGATACGGCTCAGTATAGTACAAACATTTCCTAAGGTCTATTACAAATACAGACCTTGTAGTTTTACAAACTAGTAGTTTTACAAGAAAAATCTTTGTACTGTTACAAGCATTTGTAAAATTACAAAGAATTTCTCAGTAAAAAATTATAAACTTTTTTAGAGTGTATGTTGCAAACGAAGAGATTTGTGGTGTGTACAGTACGTGCGAATTCCTTATAACAATTGACACTTTCGAAACTGTGGAAAAGGTTTCAATAGGCTATATCCACGGCTCAAGAAGTAACCAATCATAAAATAGTTTGTGTCTCATCAGAAACCAATAGCATTGCTTAGGGAAAGGCAATGTCCGTATTGGTGCTAGCTTCAGAACTTGTACAGCTCCGACCATGATATCACCTATTTTTCAACATGTCGAACGTGAATTATACTCGGGATAATACTGTAGTGTTTGGGCAGAACACGTTATGTCCAAAAAAAAAAACTGTTTTGAAATAATCACTTTTTTATTTTCAATCTTATGTTTTAAACTACACATCAAGTACAGGAACAAAGTGGAATGGAAATAATATACAGTATTTCTTTAACGATATGCATAAGCAGACATTCATAACTTCTTGTACAATATGTTTAATTAATATTTAAAAAATAAAAATTGGAGGTATCATATTTTGACCAAATGCTTGACCTCGTTTAAACTAGAAAGATGATAGTGATATTGCGGCAAACAACATTTTAAAACCAAACTTTAATAAATAGGTACAAGCGAATCATGTAGAGTCCTCGTCATAATGACTCACATCATCTGCAATGTCCACAGAAGTATCAAGTCCTTTGTAAAATGCATGACACACAGGGTCAATAAACTCCAACAACGTAAATAGATCATCACGTTTCTTCTCTTGAATCTTTACTGGCATATCGTACGCAATAGGAAGATTCATCACAGACTGCCGTCCTTTTCTCCTGAGACTGCAGGATCTGAAAGGTTCCTTAATATTTAGAGAATATTTGAACTGGAATATTCCATAATCTTTAGTGACGTGCAACCAAAAAATACTGTGCCAAAGAAAAGCAGTGTGGTCTGTGTCCACTGTTCTTTTCACAGAGACATCCTTCAAAAGGCTCGAAAAAGAAAAGAAACCATTCTGACCCATTGGAATCACAGTGAAATGCTCCTCACAACCACCATCCAATCTTGTGGAACAACACCAATATCATTATGACGCTTCCTAGCTCTTTCAATGACGGCATGATCCGAATCACACTCCAGATGTGGGTGTCCTCCTGGAACTACGTATTTGTGATGTATCACCATCAAGGTTTCCTTTCTTTATAGCACTGTATTATACATCAAAGGAAGGAACATGTTTCTGTTTTGACCTGAGCATGTATCAGAATAGATTATCACACATTCAAGAGACTCTGACAGGTCCATCAAAAACTTCATCAAACAAGAAGCAATTTAATTTCCCTCCTTAAGCGCATTCCCCTAATGCCACATGTAACAAAGTTTCTCCTGCTTGAGGTTAGGTCTAGACTTGGTAAACATTGTTGCAATCACATACAGCTACTACAATCGTCCCCTCTGCATTCGCAGCCATTTCCTTGTCAGGAAGTTTGCATTCATAATGACAGTCTGCCATATCTTGATGATACTACAGTTTTTTTTTCCATCCTTGACCTTTCTTCTTCGTTTTGCGTTGCTTTTATTTTCACATTGAAACTGTCACAGGTTTTACAGGTATCAACCAGCATGCGGCTTTTTGAACTTGAAGTTATACTCTTAAAAATACTCGTCTGTATGCTGATTTACTAATGGGCTTTTCAGAATCCGGCTTCTGCGTGTACAGTTCATAGGCCTACATCTTCTCCAAATTAAGTTCACTCCTAAGATAGAGCTTAGCAGAACGTCGACGAGAATACTGACTCTCGTATGCCGGGAAACTTAAGATATGCTGACGTACAAGGGCGGTATCTTCTTCTGAACGTTTAATTGCAGGAGGATGTCAGCCTCGTTGATCGTCAAATATTATTCCACTGGCAGAGGCATTCTTTTTTTTCACTATTTCATTCACAAATCCTCGAGATTCCCCAAACACAGCGATAAAACATTGTTTACACACACCAACACGGGATGAGGATGCTTGTATATTATAATGAACAGTAATTGTACTTCTTGATTTTGACTTGTTTGTTCTTGTTCTAGGAGGCTTCTTGAAAGGTACTTCTTCATTCATCCCTGGAATTCATTTTTCTGTAGTGTGTGTAAATTTCACTTTTTGTGCTTGAATTAATTTTATCCTTAGATTCATTTCTGCAGCTTTGTAGTTCTCTCATTGGCATTGCTGGATGTATCTTACCAACAAAGGTAGCATATTACTGTCCTGTAACCAACATTCGTCTACGTTCTTCTCTCAGTTTCCCTTGCATTGGACCACATCCTTTATTTCGTTTCTTAGGTGTAGGTATTTCCAAAGTCTGAGTATCGTCAGCTTCGGTTTCCAGTGCAGAATGCTGAACACAACTTGGCTCTTTTTTGCTACTCTTACCTTCAAGTGTTACACTTTCGTCTTTCCTCTTTTTATTCTTTTCTCTACTACTAATTTCAAAACTCTTCAACTGAAGAAGTGTCATCAGAATCTGGCTGCCACGTTCTGTCATTATCATCACTTAATTCTCCGTCAGAATCTATTAAAGACTGAAGAATAGCCGTTATAGTCACCTTTGGAGAAGTGTCGACTGATTCATTCATTTCAATTTTTTTAATTTTATTTTCCGCACTCTCAATACGTCCCGATTCCTAAAATGAGAAATAAACCCTTAATAACAAAGTCTTCTTCATCCAAGCAAAAAATTCTATGATTCGGAATGTTTAAAAATATGTAATGTGATGTTATGTGCTTCTGTTCACTAGTAACATACAGTTGCGAAAATATTAACACATTACATTTGTGTGTTCTGTTAAATTAATGTTAATCTCTTGTAAAAAAGAACGTTCTACATTATTACTTTTTACTCCTGCACAAATAAATAACATAGTATAAATTCGTATCCAGCCAACTACATTACAAAATGTATTACATGCCACATCTTAAAATAAAAACTCAATTCCTCGGACGAAATAATCTTTTGTTCAGTTACTAATCACACTTTTATATTGAACTGCAGTAGGCCTACATAAAAGTAAGATCAAACGAGCAGACAACTTTACTGAGAGATTTGAGGATTTAGCCTGCTCATCCAACTCATTAAATTCTGGTCCTGAATAATTGTATATTAAGTTTTCTTTCATACACTACATAGAAGATTCACAGACTGCTTACTTCTATACCATACTTTTCAGATTTAAGTTTCAATGTTAAAATCTTGCAAATGTAACCTATGAAACATACTATTGTAAACAACCATTTATGAAACAGTTATTATTTACAAGAAACCTACCAATTGTTGTCCAGTGTTATGTTTAGATTTTTCAAGCACTGCTTCAACCATTAATTTTGCACGATATAAACTCATTTTTAACATCCACACAGTATCATCATACACAAAATTATCATAGCTATATCATAACACATTTAGTAATGCCACAAACTAAATAAGGACAGTGCTACCAACAGTGATGTTTGAAAACATAATTTGATCCAAGCATGATATTTCCCTGCCTTATGGAATGTATACCGTATTACACTTTGTTCTATAGCCTACATGATACGTAGAGATGTCTGGATATGTCAGGATCTGATTGAATTGCAGGCATTCGACTAGGAGTTATCGGATTCAGATCAGTGGTGTTGTGGGCGCTAGGAATGCGATGCAGTTATTACAACTATACCAAACTAAAGGGAAGTACACATCTGTGTACAAACACAGATGTGTACTTCCCGACTCATTTTGGCCATTTTTGGAGTTATCATGTCCAAACACTACAGTTAATGTTAAAGGCTTAAAAATAACATTTGAATGTACACGAGTTTGAAATCTAGCTTATCATGAACTGTTCATGTGTCTAATTAGTAAAGACGTGCAAAATTCGCGTTATCTGTCGGTGACATGATAGACTGCACTGTATTATAAACAAGGGAGCACGGTTCGTGGATTCATTGGCCGCTGCAATGTAATCAACGTCACGTATCTTCTTGATCACTCGAAAGAGTCTAGTCACTCCACCTCTGACCTTATATTATTGGCGCAAGAGTTCTCCAAGGAGTGCCAAACACATATTTGGCCAATGGCCGAAGTTGGTCAAACGCACAGTACGTTGGAGTTCAGTTTGTCCTTAAATAATAACGCGAATTTCGCATGTCTACTAATTAGGGTCTATATAAATATAGGTAATACAAAATAAATGTAATAAATGTAGCGTTCGTACGTAACGAAAAAAGGAGAATGTAGGTCTATTATAAAAAAGAGCAGAGTATGTGGCACACGCTTATGATTGGAACACCGGGAAAATATCTGCGCTCGCATCATTTTATTCTATATATTTATTTTTTAAACGTAAGTGAAATCCTAGCGATGTCAATACAAGTTTTGACTTTGCTTGTCGATATCTTTTTTCTTATTGAGCTCAACACAATGGAACTATCAAAAATAAATTCAGTCACTATTCACTTTACGATTTTGACGAAAATCAATCAGAGGTTAGGTGTAATTAATATATAGTTATTTATTTACTGTAAGCTGATTTTCATTTTGGTATATTGAGTCGAACCCGAGGTAATCTTGTCTCGTTTAAACTAACCCCTTAACACATTATCCGGAGTATATTCGTTCACGTATGACGTGTTGCAAAACAGGTAAAATCATGTTCGGTGCTGTACAAAGTCAGAAGTTAGTACCAATACAGATAACATCTTTTTACTGGTCTGTGCTTCTTGTTGCTACAACACCAACATTTTATTATTGGTTTCTGTCGGTGCCATAGATCAATAGAAACTATTTTCACAGTTCAAATTATTACTAGGAATTCGAAAGTACTTGTCAAACCAATTAATTTCCTCTTTTGCCGCACATTGAACGAAAAAAAAAAAAAAAAAAAAACCCATAAAGGTTTTGAAAAAATGGCAAGCAAATGAGGAAATGGATGCATTGGTACTTAGGCATGAATAAAGGAAACAATAGTCCTTTTATTTGAAATCAAATTTTTCATAAGATATAAAAGCATAAATTTATTTCAAAAGTAGGTGCATTAAATGCATTCGTGAGCGATATAGGCTATTACGATTTACATAACAAGATAGATATTCTTACGAATATCGGAAATACGTTTGTATTGTGTAAAGAGGATTTCACAAAAGAAAGGAAACGTAAAATAAGGTGGTAAAATTTCCAAATTTGCAGAGGCCTTAAAACTAAAGATGAGGTAGATTGATTCTTCGTAATCTGCACATGTAGGGACGACTCAACATTGACCTAACCACGCGAACACGTTTATCAAAGTCACATGGTGAACAGTGAAGAACATGTTTTTTGTATCTGAATTCTCAAAAGATGGTCACTTTTATTTATATTTACAATTTCATTAAATTCCATTAAAAACTGGTAAACGAACATCCCAAATCACTTTTTGACTAAACAGTGTTACAACCTAAAATCCTTAGGCTGTTCACGGTATAGTGAGCTTTTTTTTGAGGCCCTAGTTAATTTTTCCTATCAGCCATCTTTTAAGCTATATAATATTGCCATGTAAGTAATGAACACAATGTAGGCCTATATATTTCGCCGGACTCGAATGTTATCGTTTAAGGCTACAATAAAAAATATATTTATCGACTATTATACCAAATGAGAAGGCTTTCAAAAGTGCTCACTTTACCGTGAATAGCCTATATCCACGTCGTTTATAATAGTCGCATTGTTAGAAAAGCAGCTGTATGCCGGGACACGGATACTGGTTTTGGGCAGCTAACGTGATCTTTAGGGACAGGAAAATATCGCGAATTCAATTACCTGTAGGCTAGACTCCATAGTCGAGCCTCAGATGTTTGCTAGTATGCTATTGGTTCAGAGTCACCTAAGGCGTGACTAATAAACTGTGATCCAACTGCAAAGGCAACTTCAATGTTCCATGGTTGATTTAACTAGAGCCCCACTAATATAAGTTTATTTCAGTGCAAATTACATAAACAACTTTGTTTTGCAATGTTCCTAATGAAGTTACGTTGCATTGGGATAAGAAAAGAATAACATTGCACAATGTATTTGTATCCTGCCCCAAATTCTGAAATTATTACATGTATAAAAACCTTAAGAATAACAAATCATCTGGACTTGATGTCATTCCGATCAAAGTAAAGAATATTCAGAACATTTAACAGTACCTCTTGTCCATTTAATAAATGAATCTTTTACTGATGGTGTTTTCTCAAATGACTAAAAATTGCTTAACTTATCCCATTGTTTAAAAAACCAAATTCCACATTAATTGAAAATGATAGGCCTAACTCACTTCTAAGTTCCTTCTCTAAAATATTATAATTAATAAAAAAAATAGAATAGTCAGTTACCTCCTACTAAGCACACTCTACTCTCTTTATTTCATCATGGTTTCATGAAGGGCAAGAACACTGAGTCAGGCATTGGTGAATTTGTTGAACTTGTTACAGAATGCAAATACAGATCTGAATATGCTCATGAAGTATTTCTAAATTTGTCTAAAGCGTTCGACCACTTCTTTTTTTAAATATGTGTAAATGATTTAAATCTCCAATTTTCAAATGTGCCTGTCATTTCCTTTGCTGATGATACAAATGTTCTGATTCAGACCAACGCTGACATTAAATTAGATCAGATGATTTGGCTACTAGTAGGACCTACTTTCTGTATATATCAAATTCTTGGTTTACTTCTAACAAGCTGTAAATTAACTTTAATAAAACCAATTATATATTATTATCTTCTAAATTAAAGGCAAAAAAGTCAGACATCCGGTTAGCACTTGTTATATGTTTAAAGTGCTTTCGCATATAACCACTAATGTGTATAGGCCTATGCGGTATGCCTATTTTGGTTATGTTTATTATCACATCAGTTATGGGATAATATATTGGGGGCAAATTAAATCACATCTTCTATCAGTTTTTACTATTCAAAAGAAAATAATTAGAATAATACTCCAAATGCAGCATTCTGACAGCTGCTGGGATATTATTTAATATGCTGTTATTGTTACTTTGCAATATATATTTTTATATAAAGTATTACTTTTTATTTTTATAAACAAACGTAAATATTTTAAATGTAATGATATTCATGAACATAATAGCCGAACAAATAAACATTTTTTATCTACAGAGAGCCGATAAAATAAACACCCTGAAATCTATGTCTAGGCTAATGACGGTGTCACATTATTTATTAAATTAAACTACTATCAACTCTAAAAGATATTAAGCCGTACATTACATTTAAACTTGAAATAATTAGATTCCTCAAACACAAGTCATTTTTTAACATTGAAGATTTTGTACAATCATTATTTGTGTATAATGTCCTTGTGTGTTAATTATTTACTTGTGTTTTAATGATTTATTTGTAACACGTTGCATGTCTGTCCTGCTTCTGATTAACATTATTATTGTTTTATTTTATTTGAAATGTTTTGTGTTTATTTTATTCTAAGATATTTATTTTGTACTATCTGACAAATTCTGTAGCATGTTTTTCCTCTGAGAAGGCCTAATGATAAATTAATGTATGAGTGAGTCCCCATACCTCTTATTAAGTTTTAGCACGCTCGCCTCCCACCAAGGCGAACTGGGCTCAATCCCCGGCCGGGTCACCGGATTTTCGCAAGTGGGTATCGTGCCGGACGCTGCCATTGGCCGGCGAGTTTTCTCGGGGATCTCCCGTTTCCCCCGTCGCTTCATTCTGGTGCCGCTACATATTCAATTCAATCACCCTCATCGGCTCTGAAGAACTCGATGTTAGAAAGCCGCGCAAATCTCTTCACTTCACTTCACTTAAAAACCGTCCAGAGCGCTTCAAGCTGACGGCCCCCCTCCCCTTCCATTCAATCCCCCCTCCTCATTCGACGGCGGAAGGCGAGTCGCTCATTGACCTCGGAGCGATAGTTGACTGCCCGACCTTCCGAAGGCAGTGAGTCGGGCGCGACACTTGATACCACGTGCACTTACGTCATAATTACCGAACAACGACCCACTACAAGACCTCTCTCATTGAGCTGCTTCACGCACGCTACAACGCACCTATAATTCACGCAAAAAAAAAAAAAAGATAATGGAAGAGAAACCTCCACATTGAAGCCTTGTTGGAAGTCACAATATCCCTGCTCCCCAACCCTTCTTCTTTTCTCTCCTACACACGGGTAAACCGAATGGCGGCGCGTCGGAAAAAAAAGGGAATGGTTACATCTTGAATTGTTTCCATTTTTATTTCGGACACAACAGGAGGACCAGAAACCCTCCCACTTCTTTTGTAGCTCCCTCCTCCCCACGTCTTTTGTCACTGTGGTTTGTTACTGTGGGAGAAGAGCGGTGGGGAGAGAGAAAAAAAACTCCCATTTCACTTTCAAGGGGGAGGATAAAAGTGTTTTATACTTGTATTTTTATCTTTTGTTTCCACTCCTGCATCTCCCCCCCTCCAGGGTCTACCTGGAGGTTCATTGTGGTGAGCTTTTGTGAAGGAGAATATTTTTTTGTTGGTACTGCTGTATGTGGCTGCTCCCTCCTCGCGTGTGTAGGCGGAGTCAGAGGAGCGGAGCAAATAGACGCGCGGCCGGGCGGGGCGGGGCACGCCCTCCGCGGGCGCGTATTGGCTAGCCCGGGTGGTGACGTCACGCACGGAGGGGATGGCACCGCGAGAGAGGGGAGGGCCCGCATAGTTAGGAGGGGGGACGCGGCTGAGCCACGAGTCCCGCTCAGAGACTCAGTGTGTGAATAGCGGCGAACGTAGCAACAGGTCGTGTGTCCCTTGTCGCTGAGAACTGCCGTGCGCGTGCTAGAGCGACCATGGACCGTGTGCGGTGACCTGGCAACATCCCTCCCCCTACCCTCTCTCTCTCGCGCGACCCCTACGCCAGGGGTGTGGCGGCTTTTATTCCGTGTGCCCCCGCGGGGGCGAATGTCCGTCTGCGCCCAACCACGGAGCTGGATTTGCACCAGAGGGCCGCCGGCCACCTCATCAGGTAAGGAAGGCCACTGTGATAAGGGCGACTATAACGCGTGCCCCCAGAGCTCCCGTCGACCTTACGCGCAAGGCGCTGATCTGTAGTGCAGTGCTTTCCTGGGGATGAAAGCCCGTATGTATAGGCTGTTCACGGTAAAGTGAGCACTTTATAAAGTCCTGCTACAATTTTCCTATCGACCAATTTCTATCTTTCCGCCACTGCTTGGAGGGCCTTAAAAAAGTGCTCACTTTATCGTGAACAGCCTATAACTACAACTGTATGGTTTTGATTTTTTCCTGGCACAAAGAAAACTGCTCAAGCAAGCTCTGAAGATGCGTTTTTTTACCACATCTTTAAATACTTAGGCACTTAACAGGATGATAAGAACAAAACCCTACGAGCTTAGATAACTGTTTTATATCTTTTCTGGCAAAAATTCGATGTATTGCCAAGATATTTATTTGCTGAGCTACGAGTTAACGAATGTACCTCTTAAGGCTAGGCTTCACCTATTAAGTGGACATTTCTTATTTCAGTTTCAGAGGTAGACCTTGTATTCGAAATGTTTGATTAACCTATAGAAAATTTACACTTCACTAGTTGTTTAGTAAATTTGTATCTAATTTTCACTTTGTGTTATTTACTGCTTGCGAAAAGGCAGGAAATTATTGAGAAAATATAAAAATATTCCTGATATTTTACAACAATCATATAGGCCTATCACAGAATTAAAATTACGTACAAAGCCTTTGAGGAACTCGTGAAATGTACATTTATCTGCAAAAGAGACGAAGACGAGCCTTAAGGTTGGCTCTCGCTCTTTCACCACTAACCTCATCGCCTCTATGCGCAAGGCGTTCAACTGACCTATTTCTGTGGCACGTTAAAGAAGGTAAAACTGATTTTGAAAACACACGTTTTAGCCATTTTCATACCAGGAAAAAAAATTCTTGGAGTTCAAATATGAACTTTAAACTGGTTTTTGGGAGCATTACTACAAAATATACAACCGTGCTGTGTAATCACGTGTTTTCTACCAAGAATCTGACACTCACTTCGTCCACTCTCAGACAGAGTCCTTAACTTAACGTGGCATTGTTTTTTTTTTAGTCATTTAGTAACACAAAATCACTATAGACACAATCGGACGTTAAAAAAAGACAAATAAAAATTAAAACAAACAATTCTAAAGTTAGAAAATTTATATTACAATTACATCATACATAGGCCTAAGTAGAAAATTCTGCCAAATCCTTAAATTGATGCTTGGTTATCCAACTGTTTATAAGGGAAATTTTTGGGTGACTATTATAGTCAAGGCCTTTAGGTATTGCAATTACATAATTTAATCTGTTAATGGTAGTCTAAATCTACTGCATCATGAGTCATAACACATTTAAGTAGCCTATCATAGGCTACCTATTATTATAATTTTTAAGACAGCCAATGAGAATGCGAGATGTCACAGTAAACTACGTCTGTTAAATCACGTCTTCAGCACTGCATACGGGAAATAACTCGACAGGTAAATCAGATGATGAAAATTTTACATCCTTACATGTAAGTGATTTATTTTTATTAATATCGATAGAGACATTTCTATACACTACGGGCGTACGAGCAATTTTCTTTGCTTATTGGCAGCGAGTCTTTATGAGAAGTGGTTTTCTTACTTGACTGGCCAATCATAATTAAGGTAACTCGATACTGTACGCCTGTGATTCGCGGGCAGACACCTAAGACGAGCAACACCTAGATCAACCAATCAAGGAAGGGGATCTGATAAGTGTTATTGAATACAGCTGGTCTTGAAATCTCTTCTCCAAACCCTACTTATAGTATTTTCCTGCCTAAGTCTAATTAATGTATTGTTTTAGTTTTGTGAGAGTTCTGCAAAATTAATTTCAATATAAACGTTCACGAAAAACAGTAGGCCTACCTATAAGCCTACCGAGAAATTTTTTTTGCATGCACAATTATTTTCTTTTGAGGTACTGCACTTTTCGACGCACTTTTGTCAACAGCAAACAGTGTATTTTCTTCCGGTACTGTTTACTTTCATTGCATCATTTTACTGACACATCGGTTGTAAATTGGGCCGATTCAATTATTCCCAACCGCATAAGTTTACTAATATTATTGAAATGCATTTCCAACACATCGAGAATAAAGACATAGCCAAGCTAACGCAATGATGCAAAAATTTCATAGTTCGAATACTATTTATGTAGGTACTCTATTCGCCATACAAATCACCTAATTTTGCGTTGATGCCGATCGTAGACGGTCAATATCTGTTT
Source organism: Dryococelus australis (assembly GCA_029891345.1). Classification (NCBI taxonomy): domain Eukaryota; kingdom Metazoa; phylum Arthropoda; class Insecta; order Phasmatodea; family Phasmatidae; genus Dryococelus; species Dryococelus australis. The sequence continues at coordinate 5,752,429 of CM057006.1, read as the reverse complement.
GTAAACTTTTATACTGCAGCCGTTATTTTCAGCGTAAATCAACTGTGGACTGTACGTAAGACGTCGCAATGTGGATCGTGACCCTGACGGCCTACGTCGTGTAGTTTAATTAATTTATGTAATTACGTAGGCCCTTTTCAAGGTTAGGTTACAGCCGAATTCTTCTTAGCAAAAGCTCAGTCAAGGTTTCTTTATAATTTACAAACAACCCAGACACAATCTGCGTTCCAATTCACTGCTACATGCCCTTACTCACATACATTCCATGTATGACTTTTGGATGTTTCCAAAATATGTCATTTATAACAAGCGTTTTATACTTGTTAACATTAAAAATTATCTTATATTTTTGTCAAATTGTACCTATTTATAAATTATAATGTTTATAAATTATAATATTTCATTCATAGGCCTAATTGAAATGAATAGAAACAGGGAGAAAATACGAGGGTTGGTAATTCCTAAAGAAATATGAGGGTTGGTAATTCCTAAAGAAATATGAGGGTTGGTAATTCCTAAAGAAATATGAGGGTTGGTAATTCCTAAAGAAATATGAGGGTTGGTAATTCCTAAAGAAATAGTTCCTACGTACGGGAAAAAGTATAAGTCAATACGCGCACGAATTAGGTGCGTAGTCAGTTTAGTGACATTGTCTAGACATGGTTAAGCTTTGTTTGCAACAGGCGGAGGGATATCGTGTAAGTAAAAGTTGAGCAGGTGTTTAGAACAGTCGGGAGTAGGTAGGTAGGTCTATACCCTAAATTGCCCACATTCCGTAGAGCCCTTGGTGACGGGAATGTTTGCATTCGTATCATGTTGAACACCCGACTTCGTTTCGCTATTTGCAATGCACAGGCGCGTACGAAAAATATAATAATCAAACAATATTTGTATGTTGCTTCGGTTTGTGTACGAAGACCAGTGTCCAGTAAATGTCAGGAATAAACTGCAAAAATATTACAAACAATTAAAAAATAAATAAACAGAACTCACAGTGAAGGGCACATGACTCGTGCCCTCGGCGGAAGGGGACACTCGAGGGCGCATTCACATTCGTGCCCTTCATTTGACAGCCCTTACTTGGATGCATTTTTGAAGGGCTCGTGGGGGCAGTTAAGGGCCTTAAGTTGAACTGGAACACACGCACAATTACACAGATAAAGTCTAATGTGCCAAGAGTAGTAATATTACTACAAGAGTAATTTTTTGTTATCTATGAGCCGTCAGTAACTAATGTTGCTGTTAATGTAATATACCTACTGTTAAGCTATTAAGGTTATGTAACTTTGTACTTTTGTAACATCATTACCTCCTCCTGTCTACATTAAAGTGGTATTTATGTTAGCTAGCTAAACAAATGTTGTGTTCTGTTGATGTTAACACGCGTGATAGCAATCTATTGTATTTTCTTTCCTTAAAAAAACGTTCCTATGTAAAATAAATTAATGACGATTTTTTTTTGTCACGAAAAGAAATAGTCTTGCCGTTATTTTTAGCATAATATAACATTTGTTTGCGCCAACATTACCTATGGAAAGGGTTTATTAATAATTACACTTAACAGTATATTTACATTACGCTACGTATAGTAATATTAGACTTGTAAATGGTTAACATTATTAACTCTGTTACGACCTTATTAATTTCACTAGAACATAAACGTTTAGAGCAATGCCGCAATAGTAATTGTTTTGTTGCAACAACATTAATAACGCGAATGTGGCGTCGACAACTATGCAAGTTTAAAAAATGTAGGCGTATGTTAGTGAAATTAGGAAATAGAAATCATAACAAAGAATTTCGTACAGAATGACCCGTGAAAAAGGAAACGGGAGAGTTTTTAGGCTCCGTGCGGCCATAGTGGAAATATCCATTGCACAGTATTTACTTACAAATGCAGGACCTATACACCTTCACAGATATACTGTAGCTTATCACACACATTTTATTAAACTTTATGACAGTCGAAGCAGACACAGAAATTCAACTTTAATGTGCACATGTTATACAGCTTTTTAAAAATTAAAATATTCATTTTTCCAGTCTACGGCTAAGTCATAAATATGCTGAGTGTAAGTTTACGGCTACGTCATAAATATGCTGAATATAAGAAGATGCAAATTTAAAACTCGTCCAACCGTGAGGTGCTGTAATAAAGTCAAGAGACTTTGCATCACTTAGTGTGCAAGAAAGAAATCTCTATTACCACATAGGCAGGAGAGGGGAATATTTTAGCACATTTCTTGCATAAGGAAGCAAATTCTTTTTTTTTTTAATACGCAAGCAGATTTTAATAACTATAGTTTAATGTCTAAGTATTACTAACAAACAGAAATCTAGATAATTATATCCCAAACAAATTAATTTACTTACAACTTCAAAATTTTTATTTAGTTCTTTTTACAACCTCTAAGTAATCCCTTTTATTATGACGTTGGCCTTTATGGAAAATGGTCTGTACGGTTTCGTATTTCCCATTTTATGTAAATAGGCTATTTATGGACTAAGATAGGGTTAATAATATTTCTGATATTAAGGAATAAATGTAGCTAATATTTGCAGTTCACCTTTCATATAAAACATATGCTAGTATAATAGTTTTAAAATCTGCATTGCGGATTTGTTCATGATAATACACTTTTAAAACTAACTCTTTGTAAAATTGTTAGCATTTTTCGCTTTGCAAAAAAAAAAAAAACCTGTGAGAAAAGTTCGGGGAGTTATTTTTGATTGGGTAAGGGGGTAGCGTGTTAAGATGGAGAATAAGACGAAAATATAAGTGACACGTGAGGAACTATAAAGGACAGGATAAGTTATGTTGATTTCTATTTCTACGCTGTTGGTAGTCGGACGGTGAGATTCCTAAAGTAAAAACTGAAATATTTTACAACGCTGATGGCTGAGCAGTTAGACGACTCGCCTCCCACCAAGGCGAACCGGGTTCAATCCCAGGCCGGGTCACTCCCGAATTTTCGCATGTGGGGATCGTGCAGGACGATGCCCCTGGTCGGCGGGTTTTCTCGGGGTTCTCCAGTTTCCCCCGCCCGTTCAATCCGGTGCTGCTCCACACTCGCCTCAATCACTCTCATCGGCTCTCAAGACCTCACTGTCAAGAGCCACCCATACCTCTTCACTCAAAAACACTGACAATATAGCCTACAACCACACAAATCAGTGTCATTTTTTGGAAATTTAAAGACTTTTTGCCGTGTGGTAATTTAGAGTTCTGATAAATTACGGTGGTGAATACGAACCACGCCCAGCAGTGCTGCTGGTGATTTATTCAGGAATATGCGTGCCTCATGAATTCAATCTTTTTGTATTTCACATACAATTAACATGATAAATACAACATTCGGAAAAAATTCTTATAAATTCTCATAATTTATTCGTTTATTTATAAGCTAATTGAAGCCCAATACTATAGCGAAGTAATTTCTTTACAAACGTGCGTCAAACGTATCGTAACTAAAACAAAGAAATTGTGTAACAAATAAAATACATACAAATATTTCAACCATTTTATATCTTCCTTTTGGCAAGGGGATTAATATTTTTCATCAAATGACGCACGAAAAGCGATAGAAAAAACAGACATTTCGAGAAGGTATTTGTCTGTGACCTTAAAAAAAAGTAAGGTATCTGCTTCCTAAATACCAAAATAGACCTATTTCATATCTTCACTTGGTGTTGTGTTTGATTCAGTGCCCTTAACAGCTTAACATAATATCTCGACTATACTCTTTCACGTTTGACATGTTGCAGGATAGGTGAACTCGTGGTCAGTGCTGTACCTACAGGTGCAGAAGGTGCACCAATGCGGGCATAACCTTTCTCAGGCCAATGTCATTGGTTGACGCTGACACACCAAATATTTTATAATTGGTTGTTTCTTGCGCCATGTAGGCTATCTACTGAAACCTTTCTCGTAGGTTCCAAAATGTCAGGTATTGTAAGGAATTTGTAAGTACTGCTTTTATAAAAATATATTATTTTGCAACACCTGAAAGGAAAAATTAACATTCGCGTTGTTTTCTGGCAGCACGCTAAAATTGCGTGAAATAAACATATTTACGATAGTTTACTATTTATATTGCGCAATTTACCGTAATTTCAAAATAGTAAAAAAAATTCGGAGGTGGCCAGGATCAAACTTACACACCTTACTAGCTGCATTACCAAGCTAAGTTGAAGAAACGCGAGGAAGCTATGTCGTATAGTTCTTATCGATATCGTGAAGAAATAAATTACATGCCCTTACTTTTCATTTTTGGTTTAATTGGTACCGTTAGGATTATTAAAACGATTAGTATAGGTACATGAGCGCACTCTCTTCCCACATTATAGCCTATGCAGTTTACAACCTTCAAACAGAGCTCTGTAATGATGACATGAAAACGGAATGAAATGCTGAATGTTCATATTACCTCGTAAATAGGACGAAACACATTTTAGAAAGTATTTTGTATTGGTTTTACTAGCACATTCGTTCTTATTTCACTTGATACGTGTCTAACGGCCATTTTTACAAGCTGTGTAACTGATCCGTCGGTCAAAAATAAACCACTTAAGGAAATGACGAATGAATCAGTGGAAAATGTCATTCAAACTATAAGTGAAGGCAATCTGGCAGTTTTCACTGATTGATCAGTTAAAATTACTGAAGTGACTGTTGAATCAGTCAGGTACTGTTTGACTGATTGGAACAGTAATTCTCTTACTAGTTCAGATTTAGAGTGCAAAGAATACTGTTGAACTATTGTCACGACAATCCAACGTTATCACTGCCATGAACGTGTAGATGAAACAAATATTTTGTTCGTGGCAAACTTACTTTGCAGCGGTGCATATTTAACGAAAAATCTTCTTATCCTCAATAAATCATGCGTTGTAGCAAAGGAAGAGTTTCTTGAGTGTACTTAGCACGCAATCAGGCGTGAGCGTGTGTGCCGACCTCTTTGTAATCCATGACGTCATGACCTTGCTGGGTAGGTGGAATTGTTTCGCTCACTGATCAAATGTGCAGTTAACCGATGTGGAAAGGCGTACTTGATATAGGTTGTTCACTGTAAAGTGAGCACTTTAGAAAGCCCTGTATTTACTTGTATGAACATTGTGTATTCTTCCGCCATATGTAGGTGGTGTATTTAACGTTACCAAGCTCCTCAACACTTTATTCTTGCGTCGTCAAGGCCACCTGTAGATTGTTTTAGAAAAGTAAATATTTTACAACTGCCATATTCTTACACCTGAGTGCATAAAAAAAAAATTAAATAAAATATTTTAGTAATCGCAAATGTTTACTTAACACTTGTCATTTAACGTTAAGACATGGAACTACTTTCTCTCCGCCGTTGCCAACTTAACTGGGCGCGTGACAGTTAATGTACCTGTTAAAATATACGCTTGTAGGGGCAGTGGCATTTCTCAAAGGCTGATTTTAAGTGTACATTTTCGCATGTGGGAATCGTACCAGACGATGCCGCTGGTCGGAGGGTTTTCTCGGTGATCTCCCTTTACCCCCGCCTTTGGATTCCGGCTCTGCTCCATACTCACCTCGCTTCACCTTCTTCGGCTCTCAAGGCCAGGCCATTATAAACCTCCCAAACCCCTCTTCGCTGTCCAATCTCCGCTCTAGCTGCACAAGTCAACACCAGGGCGTCGCTTGCCAACAACATATCGGAACGACGTTGATTTCAGCTCGCATGTTCTTTGATGCCACAGGAAAGGCATTGTAGACCCTATATCATTTCAGCTCGCATGCTCGTTGATGCCACAGGAAAGGCATTGTAGACCCTATATCATTTCAGCTCGCATGTTCGTTGATGCCACAGGAAAGGCATTGTAGACCCTATATCATTTCAGCTCGCATGTTCGTTGATGCCACAGGAAAGGCATTGTAGACCCTATATCATTTCTTTGAACTCCGACCCTTGGTTCGCCTACATATTTTGATTTTATGTATTTAAAACAATGTAAGTATGAGGGAAACACATTAAATTTCTCCACGAAAATAATTTACATGAAATACTGTTGACACTGACAATTATTTTGAGCAGCAGCCCTACATGCTTATTTTTTTCCGTCAAATTTTTTATGTTTGTATTAAAAAAGTCGTAAAATTAAAATAGTTTCTTTTATCTGTTTTTAAATTGTAATGTTTCTCTATTCTCATTTTTTTCCAAGCTATTATTTTTTTCATAATTAAAATCGTTAAAATGTTAAAAAAAAGCAAAAAATATATAATTTTGGACATGGTGTCCACCAATAGGCCTCCTTATCGCAGTTCTATATTGTACAATTTTTTTCAAAGGAATTTTTACTGTGGGTATACATTTCAGTTACAAGATTTCTCCCCCCTTAATTCTTAGAGGCAGAGATCAATTTCCCCCCCCCCCCCCCTTCCCACAAACATATCAAAGGTTAGAGGACGAAGGCCTGTAAACGCTTATCGAAGCCAATAAAAGGGCTGAATCCCTACGAGCAGCTTCAAAACGATTCAATTACTCCGCCTCCACCCTTCATAAGCGCCTGAGATAATTCGCGGGAAGGCTTCGATATGTAGGTTGCATTAGAATTTTATTTTCCTTATATTGGCAAGTAGGCTACACAATTTAGCCATAGATATGTAGATTTATACAATGCAATTACATATTTATGTTGTACAAAATTAGCCTGCATATTCGAATCGTGACTATTCATTATATATATATATATATATATATATATATATATATATATATATATATATAAAACTTACTATTCCACATACGAATGAAATGATACAGAATGTTTAAAAACAAACCAACAACGTGCAACACGTAATACAGGACGACAATTGAAAAGTGAAACCATTAACGTACAGTATTATCCCAAGTATACTCGTTCACGTGACATGTTACAGGATAGCTGAAGTCATGGTCGGCGCTGTACAACTCCAGAAGCTAGCACGTGTAGTCTATTTCCCTGGGCAATGCTATTGGTTGCTACAGAAACACCAACCGCTATATAATTGGTCGCTTCTTGTACCTTGGATATACTGAAACACTTTCCATAGGTTCCAAAGTGTCACTTGTTGTAATTTGTGTACACGCCAAACATGTCTTTGTTTTGCAACGCCTGAAACGATCAGTTAATGTGTATCTTAAGAGGTTAACGAGGGTGAAACTACGTGAGGAAATACATGGTTTGGCCGCTGTGGAGCGGCGAAGTTGGACCACAAAGGCGGGATGTGGGCGTACCCATTCTCTGATTGGCTCCACGAGAATCTCGTCTCTCACTGGTTGTAACATATAAATGTAAATTTACATGTGCAACTTCTTGGAAAACTTACATTTGGTATGTGTCATTTGTACATACAACTACACTATACCTGTAATTTTACACAAATGTTGTTAATAAGTCAGAGAATACTACAAGTCCTTGGTGAAAATACATGAATGTATGGCTCAACAAACATAATGTCGGTGATAATTTGCGTATTTTGAAGAACGTGTAAAAAACACAATCACTCCTTGCATTGAAACCTTAAATTGTGTATTTTACCTACTACATGGTCTTTGTATGAACACTTAACATCAGTGTAGTTGTGTAGCTCCGTTGTGTAATTTTACAATGGCCGTGTGTGCGTGTGTGTGTAACCTTGCAAGGGAGCGTATATTTACACATAACATTTTTCTGTAATTTAGTATATGTATTTGTAATTTGCTAAAAACGAATACAGTATTTGTAATTTCACGCTAATGTTTTTTAGAAATTAAAATATAACTACAGGTATTTGTTTAAAACAGCAATCTAGTGGTAGGGTGTATAACTACAGGTATTTGTTTAAAACAGCAATCTAGTGGTAGGGTGTATAACTACAGGTATTTGTTTAAAACAGCAATCTAGTGGTAGGGTGTATAAATACTTCGAACTCCATTTGTGTGTTCAAAAGGAAAACTTAACTCCCACTGTTGGGATACGTAGTCTTATTTAAATATATATATCTGTTACTAGAGACCTGAGAGATTCGCGAGTTCAATGACCTGTAGGCTAGACTTCACAGTCTTATATACTCTCATACAGATATCAACAGTTTATTGGTTGATTGTTGTGGTAGTAAAAAGACTGTGTTTGGGCGCATATTTGTTATTGGTTCATTTATTTCCAGGAGGTGTCAAACAACACGTCGACCAATTACAGAAGTAACAAGAACGTACATATGTGTGAATTCCAAATTGTCTAGAAATGAACCCGCGAAATTCTCGGGTCTCTATCTATAACTACGTATTCTCTATCAGAAGTCTCTACAACACGCCAGTCGGGAGACTGCTATGGAGCTTCAGTCCTTCGCCGACAACACAGACACGTACATTTACTAAGATAGCAACAGTGGTTAACATCTATAAATATGGACCCGGAGCGCAGCCCGCCGCCGACTCGGTGAGAGACCCCGAGTCTGTCGGGCTGTATTTTCTGTTGCAATCCACCATACGAGTAATGGGAACTTGGCTTCCTGGACTCGCGACAGCACGGCCTCCGGAGGAACATGAGAGATCGGCGGCGACTATCTGAAGTCAATCGTTATCCACATTTTCGAGGTAAATTTCTTTATGTGGCTCCACTTAGAATCGGTGGAAGGCCAGTGGTTGTTTGAATTAAACTATTTCGCTGATTAAATAAGTGACAGCCAATTACGTGCGACGAATGACGTATTATTGGATCTTCTTTTAGCCTATATCGCCTCGCAGGCAGCTTTCAACTGAGGGTGCTATTTGTTTATGAAGACCCTCACTTTTCTTCAACAAGCGATCTTAAGAAACTGAATTGCAGCGTCTACGGCCTATCTCCTCTCTTCGATGTTGCTTTATGAACGTACAGTATACAAGTCACCATCTTTTGCCTTGAGAGCGCAGGAAATGAAGGGAATTCATCACTTGACTTCCACGAACGGGGAAACAGACTGTCAGCCAACTTCTAAAACATCAAGGGGCCGCAGTGGGTAGCGGTTAGACTTCTCGCCTCCCACCAAGTCGATCCGTGTTCAATCCTCGGCCGAGTCACTCCCGGATTTTAGCAAGTGGGATGGTGCAGGACGATACCGCTGGTTGGCGGGTTTTCTCGGAGATCTCCCGTTTCCCCCTCCCTTGCATTCCGGCACTGCTCCATAAGTCACCCTCATCGTCTCTCAAGACTTCAACCTCGATGATGTCCGCCTAAACCTATCCACTCCAATTCATCACAGATTGTATACAATATATCAACGCAACGCATTTTGGCAAACAAAATCAGTTTGTGGCGCACTTTACTAACTTTAGGGAGGTGCTATGTTGGTATATCTCGCCCAATTTGCTGTTACGTCACTGCAAAAACCAGAAGTAGGTACTGCATAATTACAATGACGATTTATAGTTCAGTTTATGATTTTAACTTCTTTAGGTATGATAATTAGTAGGGCCAGCTGTTTTTTCCTGAAAAGATTTCAGTAATACTTGTATTCCAAAACACTGTAGCTCAGATCTACTTTCGCAATTGGATGGTTTTAAACTCGAAAAGTAGGTGTTCCTAATAATTAGAGATGCTGATGGTTTTTCACGGGAAAAGGTGACTGTTTGCTACGATTAAACGTAGGCCTACTGTACACATGTCCGAGAATTGTTTTCTTATTGGATGTCATGCATATTTGAAGTTAGTGCCCCTTTTAACTGGGCCAATGAGGATTATGATACCCTACGTGATTGGTCTGCAAACAACTTAGCCGAGCCAAAACTTTGTTCATACAATGATACTAGCTAGAGTTTTATCGAAGATATGTTGAATCTAAAAATTCTCGCGATATTCCATGACGATAATGATAATGTTTCAAACAATTTTAATTATGGTTATTTCTTTTCCTGTTCATTAGAGTTACGTTTTTTATGGTTAAAGGAAAAACAAATAAGCAATTATTTTACACACGTTAAAATTTGCTTAATGTTAACATCTATCGCTTTCATTAAGTATTTAGATTTTTGTATTCAGAAGTGTAAAGTATTGTTTTCTTGGTATATACAATTATTGTGAGCCATTCGTGGATAAAAAACACGTAAATAAAAATATAAATAACCACTGGCGGCTAAGAAGGTAAAACTCACTAAGAAGATATTGACGACATGCTTCCAGCCCCTTCGAATTATTGATTTTGATATTCCATCAGAAGATGAACTGAGTGATAACCTTCCCGACGGAAGGGTTGGAAAATATTTTTGTTGTAACAGGCGTAGACACATGTTTACTTTGAGGAGGGCGTGATATATATATATATATATATATATATATATATATATATATATATATATATATATATATATATATATATATTGGACGTAGGCAGTGATTGATTGAGTCAAGAGGTGTGTATGAGGTTTTTGAGGATAACGCAACACAGCTTTTTGAAAAAAATAGCAAAAACAGCTGAACCATATTATATTTTTATTTTTATTCTACATTTTATGTACTTCCTTAATGATAATTTTGCACCTTGAAATATCATATTTTTCACATAAAGCTTTTGTTTGGAACGATTTCCTTTACTTCATAGAACACAAAGTCACATAATAAATATAACACAAAACATGTTTCCATGCATGTCTACATTTTAGGTAGTTTTATCATTAATAATGTTAAGTTTTTTTGAATAGTTTTAATTATTCAATTCCAATTTGAGATTATTCTCAAGCATATCTTCGGAATCACACGATCAGACAGACCAATTCCTAAAATTCGCATAATTTTTTTTCGCAATTTTTTTCTTTGAGGGAACAAAATTGTGAGTAAACGATCAAGCTCTACAGTTGCCTCACCATATTCAATGATATTTACAATTGTTCCTCCACTAACACCATATTTGTAATATAAGCCAATTTTTATTTACTACAAGCGAAGATACCTCTTAGACTAATTAAGTATAGGCCTACTCAACAACGACTAAACAGTACAATTGTTTGTATGTTTTATAAAAAAATCTTTGTGACAGTTACCAAAGATTTTATCGTGACTCTATAACTGAAGTACTCTATGTTTACAACATACAAACTTTTAAAGTAGTTTTATATTTGTGCATAATTAACTTGAAGTCTTCAGTAGGCTACTTGCTTGTTAAAATTCAACAATATTTTCACACTTTCCACTCTAACGTATTGTAATATTTACTCTAATAAACTTGTACTGTTACAAAACTTACCTTGGCAACTGTATCATCCTAAAAATTCTTTGTAAAAATACAGACATTCTTTACAGTGTATACCTGTGAGAGAACACATCACTCATTGTGTACGCTATCACTTCAATTTTCTCATCTTAAATCCGTCTTAATAACGTCAGTTTCGTTCAACATGTTTCCCTCACTTTCGTAAAACCAATCAGTAGAGACCTGAAGAATTCGCGGATTCATTTCGGGACAAGCTGGAATTCAAAACACGTGTGTTGATAACACTTCAGCCATTGGTGCACACTGTGTTTGACACCTCCTGCAGAACGCTGGCCCAATCGTCGCCTTCCACTGTGGCAGCAGATAACCAATGTGCAGCTGATATCGATATATTCGTACATAGACTATAGAGTCTAGCCTGCAGTCATTGAACTAACGAATTCTTCAGGTCTCTATCAACGATGAAATGACAAAACACCAAATCATCCGTCTTCGAGATATTTTTTTTAATGGCTTTGAAATAACGTATACTATTTTTTTTTTTATTTGTAACAGAATTTTTTTATAAACTAGTTGTCAACTAAATTTTTCAACACTACAAATAAAATAGAGTAAATTTCACAAAACCTTATTGCGGACTGTTTAATACTAAAACTGAATTTTAATATGCAAATGTTATGGACTTCATGTCTATTGTCAACATTAAGCTACATAAATAAGTTCGTATGTTTTCTAAAATAATGTGGACTTACAAGAAAATGTTTGGCAACTCGCTTCGGAAGAAGTGCTTGTAACAACTACAGAATTTTTAAAATTTGTAATGTGCTCAAAAAGGTGGTTTTATTATTCGATATAATTAGACATCAAGAGTAAAATAAGACAACTGACATTTTATTGACGTAATAGACTGTTTACATTCTATTGCACACACCTTCCTGATTCTTTAGCAAGTATACTTTTGGTAATATTTGAACACTTGGAAACTTTTTGCACTAGTAACGAAACATCACAGCAAACACTGACGCCAGATTTCGCGGCGATTTGTTTAAATCCAGTATTCTACGATTTCTGATTTTTGGAATCTAAAAATTTACGTTTAGAAAATATGATCACTCGTAATTTTGCCATAGAGATATCCACGTTTGTATAAGAAGGTTTAGAGTTGAATGGGGAAATATATGTTTCATCACCACATAATACGTTCTATACGAAATATGTTACAGAGTTTTATTAGTCATCTCCACGTTTGTATAAGTAGGTATCATCGCCGTGCGATATGTTCCTTTTAGATATTGTTACGGGAAAAAGAATTTCGCTCCCAGATTTCCGCACGTGCGAAACATGCAGGACGGTGCCTCTGGCATGAGAGTTTTCTCGGGGTTCTCCCACTCCCCCCACCCTTACATTCCGGCACTGATCCATACTCACCTCGCTTCACCTTCATTAACTATCAAAACCCCAATGTCAATAGCTGCCAAAATCTCTCGACTCCACTCCTTATTGGCTGGGTCAGTCAACAGAGTGTCGAGCTAATTGTTTTTCAATCAAATGTTCTGCAGTGCGTTAGATGATACGCCAGCTATCGCATGAATTTCAGTATAACTACATCAAATATTTATTTTATTCGCAAAATTTACTGTAGACGTCTGCAGTTAATAGGTCTTGTTAGAATTCTGATAACTCTGACGAAAAAATGAACCATAGTCTCACGAGATTTGTTTTGAAAATTTTACACACTGCCAAACCACACTGTAAAAACTTTCTATACTTGTTACGAACGAGTTATTGTAAATCTGTTGCCAAAGATTTTCTCGTAAGTGTGCAACTGAAATATTGTACTGTACATGTACAACGCATTATTTTCAAAAACATTAAACAATTGCTCGCGTAGTTGAATGGTAATTAAATAATAATCTTGAAGTCTGCAACACTTGTTTGTAACAATTCGACATTTGTTCTACACATTACACGCTGCCGTGTTCTGAAATGCCGTTTAATTTATTTGTAGTAGCCCATAACAAAAATATCTTAGGCCATTAGTTTCAAAAGAATTACTTGCTCAAATACAATTTTTTTTGCAGTGTACGTAATTTTTAGGCTTAGCTACAGTTACACCGAAAACGTCTTGAACTTCAAGCTCGTGTTTGCTTGCGTGTGATGAGGAAACTGCTCGAACACGAGTGATGCGGTATAGAGCCAACAGAAGACACGAACTACAAGCGATCATTAAAATAATGCTGCCTAATGAAAAGTATCAAGCTTCCCAATCGCACTTAATGAGATGTTTTCAAGCGAAAGACTGTGCTCCTCTTGGCCATTGTCCTCCAATCACGCCCGATTACGCCTTTAATTACTCAGTGGTCACCGAAAGAGCGAGTAATTGAATGTTATCTGGTTTAACACATATCGCCGGCCCGTTAATGGACAAGGGAATCACGGCTATTGAATTGCGATATCTTACAGATCATGTTCTCATTTAATTAAGTAGGTAGCTGTGTAGGCGGGGGGGGGGGGGGTTTAAAAACTCTTCTAGCTTCATTGCACGCTTGTTTCGCCGTGATTGGCTGCTATAGTAATCATCTATGGAGTGCAACGTGTATTATTTTTTACTTTTACCTCCTGTAAAGAATTTGAAATGTCAAGGGTACACCGATGAGAGAAAGGTTTGTTCCAGAAAACAAAATACTTGTTTGTATATGGCCTATTGTATAAAGTATCCCCAACAAAATATTTTGTTGAGTAGACGAAAATTGAAAAGCAACAAATTTGATTTGGTTAATATAACCAAATAAAAGCTTTACTAAACGAAAACTTTATTTTTGGAAAAAAAATTGGACTGTCAACAAAATATTAAGTTGACTTAACGGTATTATATTATATTTCCTAGGCCACTCATTTGAATGCCTTCGTTCGAAAATATAGCTCGAGAGTTTGTTTGAAATTTTTGTTACAATTATGATATTAAGTGTTTTTTATTGAATTTTATATGAAATGTTTAAGTTGCCTTGAATTTGAAATGCAAGCATTTAAAAACATTCTACTTTCGCCAGAAGGCACCTTAGCTGACGTCGCAATGGCATAGCGGTCATGTGCAAAGGCCTGTGTTCGAAACTCGGCCGTGTCTCACTCCTTTTATAATAAACGAAGTTGTTCAATGTACTTCGAACCAAACAAATCATTAATAGGTAGGTACCTGAAAAATTCGCGGATTCATTTTGGGACAAGCTGGGATGCAAAACACGTGTGTTTATATAACTTTAGCAATTGGTCCACACGGTGTTTGACACCTCCTGAAGAACGCTGGCCCAATCGTCGCCTTCCACTGTGACAGCAGACAACCAACGCACAGTTGACATCCGCATATTTGTGCATTCGACTGTAGTCTCTAGCCTACAGGTCATTGAACTCACGAATTTTTTAGGTCTGTATTAATAGAGACGCCCGAATTTCGCGAAAATAATTCACGACCAATTGTATTTCATAACACTTTAGCTCAGATCTCCTTTCTAAATTGGATGAATGAGGTGTTACGCGGCTTAGGTCTCTAGCCACGAATCGCAGACGTACAGTATCAGAGTTACCTAATTCTGATTGGCCAGTCAAGTAAGATGTGCGTTCTCACGTACACACGCCGCCAATCAGCAAAAGGAAACTGCTGGTACGCCCGTAGGGCATTGAACGCACGTGCAGAAATCTTTTCGCGAAATTCGGATGTCCTTAATCGTTATTTCCACCGACCAAATCTTATAGTTTGAGGCAAGCGAATAAAAACGAAAAGAAAAATGGCATTGAGAACAAGAAATTCTATAGTGTCAATACAAACAACTAATTTGGTAAGCTTTGTTCTGTCCAAAAAAATCTTTTTCCTCGATGTAAACACTAACTTACTTGTTATTTTTATCGTATTTATCCGCTAAACAGACACCTACCAGGCTTGATTCACTAATTCAGACACGTGATTATCGCGAAAAGAATTCCCCACATTAGGCCTACTAGAGTTCAAGGGGGCCGCGGTGGCTGAGCGACTAGCATGCTCGCCTCCCACCAAGGCGAACCGGGCTCAATCCCCGGCCGGGGATCTCCCGCTTCCCCCGCCCCTTCATTCCGGTGCCGCTCCATATTCACTTCAATCACCCTCATCGGCTCTCAAGACCTCGCTGTTAAGAGCCGCCAAAATCTCTTGGTGCATACATTCAGTGCTACTGAATCAAATATTTAGTTTCAGATACCAAATAAACTCGCTGGAAACGTAGGGCCTACATTGTAAAATATTTTCTGCTAAACTTCCTAAACTGTAATGGAAGTTCTTAACCTATACACTGTACGGTAATAATACCACACATCAAACTGCAGATATAGGAATGTTTAGCAGCGCTACTATACAAAGTTGGGAACTTCCTTATGCATTTGACTGTTTCCTGAGGAAATTCAGGAAAGCTACAATGAATGTATAGGAGAAAACCTTACCATTCCTGCTTTCTCACTAAGCGTATACACTGGTATGGTGAATTTCCGAATATTTGTTTAGAGTGTACGTGTTTGGATTTAACCAGATTTTCTTCATCAAACTAATCCGCTGTTGCTCCAAACACGTGCATTTGTACGTTTGAACCAAATAAATACTTACTTTAAAAATAATTTGTTGTGTTGAACAATTATTTGGTTGATCCAACATCATCCTACTCATAACTACTTTACGAGTAGGTTCAATTACAAGGTTTGGTTACCACTCGCATTATAAATATCAGGATAGAGTCAAATCAGTATTCAGTTTCAGGTTAGTAAGTATTTGGTCAGCTAAAACACTCTGATGTCATTTGTTATAAAATCTGTTGCGGCAAAAAAAAATGAGCTTAGTCCAGGACTGGCGTTTATTAGGTTATCTGTATAGGGTGATCTGGTCATTTGCTAGCCTTCGTCCGCAAATGTGGCTCGAGCGTATATTTGTAATTTACGTGACAATTACGATATTTATTGATGCTTAAAAATTTTATAAACATCAAAATAAAACACAATTTAGACCGGAAACAGAACGGTACAACTGTAAAACTTGAAAACTTGCTCGTCACTAGAACGTGATTGTTAACGTTTTAATTCTGTAAGCTCGCCTGTTCTAGGGTCAAGGCTCTGTTTAGCTATCGACGTTCTCATTACGTCGAGAGCGAAATTTGAGGCACTGCTTTTCAGATACAATTATTTTTTTATTGTGGGGAGCTTATCTGTTGTGTCGGTGTCCTTGATGCAACATACGTAAGCTATTAGCGCACCGCCTGCTAGCCGATCTAGGAATAGGCGTTTTTCTGATTCCTCGTAAGTGTCAGTGACAGATGGGCGGAAGCTATGAAGTCCACCCTTACACACATTCACTCACCCTTGTCGCCCTCTTGGGTGTAACAATGAGCAACTCAGCCAATATTGCCATCTTGAGTTAGTTCTGTTGTAGCCGGCTTTTCTTTCATCCGGGAAACAGATTTCCTCTTGAGGCTTTCAAGAGGGTGTGTTAAGGGAGTGCCGTCAATCTACCCCCTCCCCCTAATTCACACCCTCCCGCCATCTAGTCTGCGGCAAAGTTTTGTAGAATTTTTTATAGTAATTATTTGACGCTCTGTATTGCTGATGTCTTCCCAAGATACCGGCGCTGCACTTTCAAACTTTTTTCTGCTTAAATTAGCATTTATCATTTCAGTGCATTGTCATGTGCAGATATCCTCCTACTTGGGGCTGCGGTGGTGTAGAGGGCAGACTACTCGCCATCCACCTAAGTGAACCGGATTCCATCCCTGCCGGGTCACTCCAGGATTTTCGCCGCTGGTCGCCGGGTTTTCTTGGGAATATCCTGTTTCCCTCTTGTCCAGGTAGGAGGCGAGTAGTCTAACCACTACACCACCGCAGCCACAATAAACACTATGAGTACTGCCAGTGTAATATTTCGTGGCCTGAATCATGCCGCATTGTATGGAGTTTCGATAACATTACAACACACGCATTCTTTGACAACAGTTTCTATAAGGTTTTGTGCATCGTAATATTACGTTAGGAACACGATGCATTTATATGCTCTACATAATTATACGTAGAAAAGAACATTGATCGGGGGACTTTCTACTCGGCATTACATTAGCACACTCTAAATTCGAATCAGTGAGAAACGACAGATTCGCAGTGAAATTCAACTACTCTAATAAGTGCAAATGGCTCCACTTAGAATCAGTGGAAAACCACTGATTGTTACAATGGAAAATTCACTGATTGAATTAGCGGCGTGAAACAATTTCACTGATTGAATAAGTGACGGCCGACTGCAGTGGCGAATTAAATATTGCTTTTATTGAATGAAGGCAAATAATTACGTGGAATTTACGATAGTTTACTATTAATAATGTGCCATTTGCCGTAATTTAAAAAAGTAAAGACGTTTCGTAGGTGGCTGGGGTTGAACTCGCGCACCCTTGACTCTAGGCTGTTAACTTACCTTCTGAGCTAACAACACGCCAAGTTGTGGATTAGAGAGGAAAATATGTGTTTAATAATGCCGCTTATTAAACATGTAGTTTGAAGTTGTATGCTCGTACTTTTCGTGTTTGGTTTGATTGGTACAGTTAGGATTGTTAAAACGAATAGTATATATGAGTGCATCCTCTTCACCACATTACATGCAGTATAAACCTTCAAACCTCTGTGGTTATTACGTGGAATCGAAATGAAATACGTACAAACTTATTGAAAGGCTGTGTGTTTACATTACCTCTTAAAATGGCGTTTTGAAAGACGAAACACATTTCAGAAAGTAATTTGTATTAGATTTATTCGTTTATTCGTTGTTTCTTCACTTGATACACGTTGTTTAACAGGCATTTTTCAACGATGTTCGACGGCCATTTTTACACACAGTTTCACTGGTCCATCAGTCAAAAATAAACCACTGAGAAAACAGTGGGAAAAAATGACTGATGAATCAGTGGAAAATGTCAGTGAATCAATCAGTGAAGGAAATATGGCATTTTTTCACTGGTTCATAAGTTAAATTCACTGAAGTGACTGTTGCATCAGTCAGATACGTTTGACTGATTGAAACAGTGACATTCTCACTGGTTCAGATTTAGAGTGCAGACAGCCAGCCTGCGTGTAGGCCTATAGTAAATGTACCTAACGCTGTGTGAAAAAATAGGACAGTTCTAAACGGGAATACAGAGAGCATCAGAACTGATGGTAGTGCAGTCGTGAATATGGCCAACTCACTTCTAACCTAGTCTTTATTGTCTGTAAATGTGTACCGCACTTACAGTTTAAGAGAAAGGAACCGTTTGTGGTCGATTAAAATACCTGAAAATCCTTACCGATCGCGGAAAAAAAAAAATAGTTCATAAATTCGGGATGAACTTTTCAGAAAGACTACTTCCTGATTCACATATTTTTAATCAGACATCTGAAAAAAATCAGCCTGTGTAATGTGTTTTGTTGTTAGCTAAATATGTCTTTCATCTCTAATGTCTTATACTTATGTTAATATGAATGTGTATTATTTTTGGATAAATTGCATTGTATTTATTTTTTATCTTTAAATGACATAATTTAATTTACGAGTAATATTAATAAAAATAACAGAGAAAACAGTTGTGCTGGTAACGCCTGATAAGAAATAATTCTTATACAAAATATTGCTGACAATGCTGACAAATGCAGTTCTCTGTACCTATGGTGTACATTTATAAAGGCGGTTCACGGTAAAATGAACACTTTTGAAAGCCCTGCTTATGATCTACTTGTATGCACGTTGTGTATTCCTCCGCCTTATATAAAATTAACTTTACAAATCTGCTCATTCTTACACTTCGATGCATTAAAAAAACAGAAATCGAAAGAAATAATTTTAAGTTATCACAAATGGTTACCTAACACTTTTTATTCGACGTTAAAATATGGAACTACTTTCCATCCATCGTTACCAACTTTACTGGGCGAATGTCACTCAGTGTGCCTGTTAAAATATGTGCAGACAGGAGCAGTGACTTTTTTCTAAGGTTCATTTCTTAGGTGCTCACTTTATCGTGAATAGCCTCTAGACTTGTTTAAGGCCAGGCTTCACTATGCATGGGGGTATAGGGAATGAAAGGCTAAATTCCGACAAAGATAGCTCAGTCGTTTTTTGTGATAGTATTTTCAACTAAGGTTTTTTTGTTAGAAATTGAACTCATCTCGATTTGTAAACCTTCCAAATTTTAATTTTTGATTTCTAATGTACGTTTTCATTATTTATAAAATTGTGAAATTATATAAATAATTAAAGAGTGCATTTAAAATCTTAAAATTAAAATTTGAATGGTTTACACGTGTAGATGCGTTCAATGTTAAACATAAAAACCTTAGTTGAAAATAATACCACAAAAGATGACAGATGTTTTTCCGAACTTAGCCTTTGATTCCCTATACACCCATGCATGGCGAATCCTGTCTTTACTTAAGCTTTGTTTTCATGAGGTGGAGGAGTAGTTTGATAGTATAACTTTAGCAGGGCTTCAGGAAAGTTGGATGGAGGTTCCCCCAGAGCCCAAGACACATCTTGATACGCCTGTTCCGCAGGTGTAAAAGTACATGTCAGTCTTCCGTCTGACAAAGTCACTCCAAGATGCTCTCAGGCGCTGCTGATTGGCTCGTGTCAACAGCGTGTTGACGCTCGTCAGTTGTGGCGGGAGACCACTTGACGTTATGTGGAAGGTAAATATTACCAGAGCTGTCGAAACACTGCCAGCTAAACACGTGGCCTGTATGACGTGTGCAGATCGTGTAAAGGAGTAGGAGCGAGTGCGCTCTTGAAATATTCCTAAAGGCTGTTCACGATAAAGTGAGCACTTTTGAAATCAACCTTAGAAAAATGTCACTGCTCCTACCTTGGTATATTTTAACGGGTGCCCTGAGTGACATGCGCCCAGTAAAGTTGGTAACGATATATGGGAAGTAGTTCCGTAACTGTACGTCGAATAAAAAGTGTCACGTAACCATTTATGATAACTTAAATAAATTATTTCGCTTCCTGTTTTTTTTATACATCGAAATGTTTACTTTTCTAATAATTTTACTGTTTCACTTGACCGACGCATGAATAAAGTGATGAGGCCCACGACAATGTTAAACGTACATAAAGCGGAAGAATACACAACATGCATATAAGTAGATCTTAAGCAGGGCTTTCAAAAGTGCTCATTTTACTGTGAATAGCCTGTACTCACTAAACCCCAGTCGCTGATATCAGCCGATCAACAGGGGTGTGACCACCTCTTCCGTAAAAAAAAAAAAACTCACATTGACATGAAACTGTCCTTTGAGTGTTTTAATAAAACTGGAATGAAATTATATCAGAATCGTTTGAAATAAATACTGAATTTATTTATTAACTTAATAATTTTTCCTATGCTTCCCACGCTACAAATCAAACGTCTAGACATGAACTTGCTCAATGGGGAAAAAAAAACTCCCCAAATCCCCCCCCCCCCCTTTTACCAAAAAAAATCGAAGCTCTTAGATCTCTGTTCCTGCCAGTGAGCAACTTAAATATGTTTGATTTTACGCAGAACTGCAAAATCATCATAAAAATCATTAAGCTCGTGAATGTTTCAGGTGTGTATCCATCAACATAGCAACCCAGGGTGCCAATTAAATACACGTTTCTATGGGTGCAACGCAAAATTTGCACTTGCGTTGCACTGAAATGGAATTAGATATGAAAAAACAGAGGTGCAAAAAGTTGCGTACTGACGCAAAAAGCAGAGAATTCTGCGCCCAGGCAAATACCTCGGCGCAAGTGCAATTGCTCTCGCTGCGCATGTGTAGTCGACACATGTAGCTATAGGCTGTTCACGGTTAAGTGAGCACTTTTTAAGGCCCTTCGAAATTTTTCCTTTCATCCTATTTCCATCTTCCTGTTGATTTTTAATATAAACATTGCTTTGTGACAAATAAACACAGTGTAAAGATTTCACCCCCCTCAAAATTGAATGCCTTATTCTGCAATAAGATATATTTATTAGTGGTTAAAGCCTTCTGGGAGGGTCTTAAAAAGTGCTCACTTTACCGTGAATAGCCTATAACGAGCAACATGGCTATCACTTAGTAATTGTCAAAAAATACGTTTAGGTTAAATGTTGTCGGTGGCAAATTGTGTATATTACTAAATTAGAGTGATTTAAACAAGAAATTGAAGTGGGTAGAATGGAGAAAGGACTTTTCTGAGGGTCCTTCTGGCTTAACTTTTCACATAAGATAAAACACTTTTATTTTCATCACAACATTCCCAAAAATAATTTTTTTATTGAACTGCTTAACATTTTTTGCTTCATAATTTGGAAGGGAAATTGTTATGGAAAACAAAAGAGTATTGTTTCATTAACTATCGAAGGGTGCTGCAACGATTGGTAATAAAAATGCTAATGGCACGACATGCAACACGAATATCGTTTAGAAGTCTGCAAATGTAACACAAACTACAAACACTTTACATAAACCTCAGTATTCAACTTGAGCACTGCACCGATTACATTCGCGGAGAAAACATCAGCTATATGGAAATTTGTAATGAACTTAAAAAAACACTGGGAAGAAAAGCATTTTTTCTAAACAAAAAAAAGATAAGTAAACACAATATTAGGTCGGTTACACTTCTAACAGTCACAAATCGGATTAACGCTTATAATATAAGATATCACGTCTCTTTTTTTTTTTAACGTAAATAACATCAAACACATAATCTCAAGTTTCTCTGATATTATGTTGCATTGAACTCTAAATCTGAATCAGTGAGAATTTAACTTATGAACCAGTGGAAAAATGCCATATGTCCTTCACTGGTTGATTCAGTGACATTTCCCACTGATTCGTCAGTTATTTTTCCCGCTGTTGTCTCAGTGGTTTATTTCTTGACTGATGGACCAGTGAAACATCTGAGCTACTTGCTCTCCGTCTCTAATTATTTTTGAATGATGTATCAGTGAAACTGCTTGTAAAAATGACTGTTGAACATCGTTTAAAAATGGCCGCTAAACAACGTGTATCAAGTGAAGTACCATAACAACGAATAACCGAGGAATAAAACAAACACAAAATACTTTCTAAAATGCGTTTCGTCTTTCAAAACGCCATTTTGCGAGGTAATATGAATACACAGAAGTGAAGGGTGCCCGAGTTCTATCCCGGACACCTGCAAAAATTTTTCACTTTTTTAAAATTACGGTAAATTGCACAATATAAATAGTAAACTATCGTAAATATGTTTAATGTAATTATTTGCCTACATTCAGTAAAAACAATTTTTATTCGCCACTGTAGTCAGCCTTCATTTATTCAATCAGCGAAATTTTTCACTGAAACACTGAGTGGTTTTCCACTGATTCTAAGTGGATCCATTTTCACTGATTAGAGTAGTTGAATTTCTCTGCGAATCAGTGGTTTACCACTGATTCGAATTTAGAGTGTAATAAATTTTTTATTTCTTGTCTGTTAAATATGTAGTTGTCCAGGTACTAATCACCAATCGCCACACTTCATCAATCAACGTCGCAGGAGAAACATTTCACAAATCAGTTGTCGTTTGGGTTATAACTAACACAATATCAACCATTTTTAGGCGCGAATAAAACATTTTTCACGGCTACTTGAAAACACACTAGTGCATATAAAATCCTTTGCAACTTATGTATCCGTGTAGCCGTGAACACCTTGTAACAAATTATTTCATTGGCCATTGTTGTTCAGATAGTGGGAGCGAAAATATGGGGCCAAAAGAGCTCCGCCCACTTGCGTTCGGCATATTTAATTGCACCCGCGGGTATTGGTGCAAGTGCAGCGGAGTTTTATCTGCGTTGCGTTGCGTTGCGTTGGGCCGGTGCAAATGTTAGGTACTTATATTTCATCGACCCCTCAGGATTACCATTAAGGCCGTGTGAATAACACGTTCTTAAGACTGCCGAGGTAATTGACTGTCGGGAGGAAAAGCATTGCCATAACAATACATCCCGACTTACTAAAATTTTTCGTTTCTTAAATTTCTCCTATATAGTTAGGCCTACTTCGAAGTAATGTTTCCTTCACTGATCTCTCTTTATCTTGCATCTGTTTAGCTATGACTTCCTTTTCCGAGGTCGCTATGGCGTCGCCTTTGGAGGCAAGGTTCTGGGTTCGAATACTGTGTAAGAATGACGATTCTGCACCATTTTCTGGAATTACTTAAGTATTAACTGCAGTCGACCGCGACACTCGCCAATGAATCCAACGCGCGAAACATGGTGACTGTGATATCTGGCTTATATATAGGTAACTGAAATAGCGAAGATTATAATTCGTCTGTAATTACGACACATCAAATAAACAAAAGTTTGAAAATATAGCATCCGACAATGGCTGATTTCAAAGTGCTGTGGGAAATTTAAAGTTCTGGAACTACTAGCAATTTTCGACAAATTTAGAGAGAGTTCCGTTTAACCAAAGAATAGCATTTCTGACAGAAGAATTCAGCAGCGCGCCTTGGTTTCTTTAGTGTATTTATGTAGACTGAAGCCGCGGTTACACGGGCTGCTGGCAGAACTACTTCACTGAAACAAGTTCAGCTATAGAAGAGTTTACAATTACCTTAGAACGAGTTCCGATTGTAGTTGTTTCTCCTTCAAAGTGAACAGTTTTCACAAGTCATTTCGAACGACGTCTCTTCTCTGCTGCGCTCCTATTGGCTTATTCCAAGTAAACAAGCAGTGTAATAAATATTACTGAATTTGGCGGGAATTCCTGCACTTCTTGAATTAGCTTAAGTTTAAGGTTGAATGTACTAATACCCACCCATTATGCTATTACAGTAAAAGTGTAGGTTTCATAAGTATTAAAAAGATCTATATATATATGTTGGAGGCTATTAGCTATTATAATTAAATATCATAGATATTAAGTTCCATGTTTGTTGTTGTTAGAATGTCCATTGATTTCATTCTGCTTTGGGCGCGTGACCGCGAAAACACGTTCTGTTTTAAAACTTGTTCAGACATGGCTACCAAATGTATTTAGCTAGCTGAATGTGTTTAACAGCACTCGTGTACCCAACGGCCAGAATGTGGAAAACTTGTTTCAAAAAATCGCTTTGAGGTAGGCTACTCATACAATTTTTGCAAATTGTTAATTTTTTTTTCACTGTACCCTAAAACTTATTAAACTAAACATCATTAATTGTTATGCATACTAAAAATTGTTGACCTCGGGCTTTTGCCTCTGACACGACAGCAGAAAACATTCTTCGAAAAGTGAAGTTCCAAAAGAAATGGGCTACTATCCTTTGCAGGTAGTTATGGTCAGTAACGAATCAACATAGCCTTGAACTGGATAATTCCCAAAGATGACGATTGCCATAATCTCATCAGCTCTTTACTAAATAATTACAACAACATAAATAATGTTAATACAATGCCTCACTTGTTAGTGGACTAGTAGGCCTTCCGTAAACCAATGGCACGTGATCTTGTTAATCTTAATAACGTAGTAAACCTGTTAGAATTATTCAGTTCTAAGTAATGGGTTAAAAAAAGTTCTGCGAAGAATGGTAGCGAAAAATCTCTTGCTTATCACTTCGGGCAGGCGTGAAAATTAATAAAGTCCGTGTCGTAATGCTGTAATAATTATAAATCAGTGTCACACGTTGTAATGTTCTGATTACACGCATCGCAGAATAGTTAGAAGTGATGTGTTCTCGGACTTACAGGAGAGCAAGTTATAGAGCACTTATGACAGGTATTAACATCTGCACTATAGAAGCTCAGTGAGCATGTTATATAGTAACTTCCATTATACAACAAATGAATGAATGTCGTTTCTCTACATGAACACAGCCATGCGTCCGAGAAGTTACGACATAAAACGCCGTGTTATGTCCTATTGTCATCATTACTCACACCACTGCACTCAGAAGTTGCTAGTTTACTTTCTATGTTGGCTACTACCCATTACAACTTCGTCTGTCATATCAACTATGTTGGCTACTACCCATTACAACTTCGTCTGTCATATCAACTATGTTGGCTACTACCCATTACAACTTCGTCTGTCATATCAACTATGTTGGCTACTACCCATTACAACTTCGTCTGTCATATCAACTATGTTGGCTACTACCCATTACAACTTCGTCTGTCATATCAACTATGTTGGCTACTACCCATTACAACTTCGTCTGTCATATCAACTATGCAGTAACTGTAACTTGGCATCTTCCTTATACCTATGCTGTTCATGATAAAGTGAACACTTCCGAGGCCATAGTAAGTACACTTCCTTTGGCTTTAAAGTCACTTGGCCTGAAATAATTTTAGGCCAAATAAATTTTAGACCGAGCGCCTTTTAGGCCAAGCGTCTTCTAGGCCAAATTAATTTCAGGCCAAGTGACTTTTACGCTAGGTGACTTAGGTCGAGTGACTTTTAAGCCAAGTGAATTTTAAGTCATATGACTGATAGGGAAAATTAATTTCAGGCCAAGTGACTTTTAGGCCAAGTGAATTTTAGACCAAGAGACGTTTAAGCAACTCAATTTCAGACCAAATGAGTTTTAGGCCAACTGACTTTTAGGCCAAGTGACTCTTAGTTCAAAGTGACTTATGCCAAATGCATTTTAGGCCAACTGAATTTTAGGCAAAGTGGATTTTAGGCCAAGTGACTTCTATACCAACTTACTTTTATGACAAGTTACTTAGGTCAAGTGAATTTTAGTCCAAGTGAATTTTAGGCTAAACGATTTTTTGTCTCAATGAATTTTAAGTCAAGTGATTTTTGAGCTCACTGAATTTTAGGCCAACTGACTTTTAGGCCAAATGACTTTTAGCCAAGGGCCTTTAGGCCAAACGACTTTTATAGGCAAAGTGACTTTTAGGTCAGGTGACATTTAGGCCAAATGACTTCTGGTAAAATGAAATTTTTTCCGAAATTTTAGGCTAAATGACTTTTAGGCCAAGTGACACGCTCCCACATTAGTTACGTGTTTCCTATCAGCCATTCTTTATCCTTGCGCAACTTTCTTAAATAACTATTGCCATGTATGTGATAAACAGAGTATATTTATTTCACCGGGCTGGAAGATAAACATCTAAGGCTAAAATAACAAAAATTTACTGACTCTTATTACAAAGAGAGGACTTCAAACAGTAGGGCTACTTACTTTACTGGAGCTAGTGATTTTTCGCGAAAAAATATGAGTGCACGGTAGACTTCAATACTACAAGAACCCAACAGCAGTTTGTCTGTTGCCATGTGGTGGTATTCGTGATATGTGACTTGTGCTGTTTTTGTGCTCAGGCACGTGTGACCAGCTTGTTAGCCATGAGAGAGCAGTAATGTCGCAAGATGGCGCGAATGGAGGATGAGCACGACTGCTTGTCCTAAACATTTTTTGGTTCTCCGGGCCGGATTATTTACGGGAGATACAGTTTTGTTCACGGAAATGTACGCTAGAAGTGTAATATACACCTCTCAACGGTTCGGTAACGGCAAACGGGAAAGTTTCTGCGGTTATTGTCGGGTTTTGTTTACGGCACGTTGCGCCTAAACTCGACGTAAATAAACACGCTGCAGTTACGATCTTCGCCAGTCAGAGGAATTGTTAATCCACGTTTCTCGCTCACGTACGAGCACGTGATTATTCTGCCGTTTTATACAGTGCTCTTCGCGCATTAGTGCAACTCGTTTGTTGGATATACACTTATTCACATCTTTAAATAAAATGGTGGCTGCAGCATCGCCTGAGCTAACGATTTGTAATTTTCAATTATCTGCTAGCCCAGGCGGACGAGGCCAGAGAACTGTACAAAGCATACAAGGAAGATGAATCGAAGGTGGAAGACTTCGAGTAGGTCTTCGAAGAGGTTATGTTGAAGAAAGATGAACTACTGGCGAATTTTTTTGCTATCTGCGCCCAGCCACCTCAAGAAGACACGAGTTTAGATAAGTGAAAGGAACAGTTTTCTACATATGAGACAGTTTTCCGTGACCTAAAGAAGGTGTATAGTAAACTGAAGAAGAACACTTGTGGCTACACGACCCACAGTGATTGTTCACAAAGGTTAGGAATCCCGACAGCAGTGCTACCATCTCTACCATTGCCGGTATTCAGTGGCAATAGAGCTGAGTGGATAGGCTTCTCAGAGTTATTCAATTCAATTGTTGGTTAAGCTCCGCACCTTACCCAAAACCAGAAAACTCATTACTTGTTGGGTTGTTCACAAGGGGAGGCCAGAGAGTTGGTACACAATATACCAGTCACCGAATTACTATGTAATTTGGAAAATATTAGAGAAGAGGTTCGAAAGTTTGAGACTCACAGCATCACTACATGTCCAGAAGATCTTGCATCTACAAAAGGCTGACAGTACGAAAGAAGGTGATTTAACCAAGTTTGTTACGGTAGTGGAAGAAAATTTGAGTGCGTTGGAGGCCAGAAATTTCCAGTGGTTCAGTGGGATTTCCTGCTGCTAAATATATTGCTCGAGAAGTTGGATGCACCATTCAGGCAGGCATTTGAACTCTCCATCGTATTCCGAGCTACTCAAGTTTTTGGAATGGAAGGCTAGAGCTATGAAGCATATTCAGCTTGCTGCCGAAGATCATCCTCCTGCTCGCTACACCTGCAAGAGTCCACCCTCTCAGAGGAAATTTTCCTCCTGGAACAAATTTTGGTCAGTGAGCCATGGAAACAATAGCCAGTCAGCAGATTCAAAGACAACCTTTGTTTCAGTTCAGGATTGTTCAGGTAAGCAGATGCTGTGCCCAATTTGTGGCGCAGCTCATGCCCTACACAAATGCCAGACATTTCTTTCAAAGCCGACAGATGAGAGAAGGGTGTGCGTGCTAACCCACAAGCTATGTTTTAACTGCCCGCGAGCAGGACATGCAGTGGTCAATTGCTATTCAAAGTTTCGCTGTCAGCACACATCACACCTTGATTCCCTTGTCACGAGATACAAGTTCTGATGAGACAGATCAAGATACCACAGACCCTTCTGGTCAAGAGGAAGGTAATAGTAGCACTGTCGCAATGTGTTCGTCGTGTCTTTCAGAGGAGGATGGTCCTCTGACTACTGTTTTGCTTAAGACTGCTCGCATCATTGTTAAAGACAGTAGTGGATAATGCCAGGTTGTGCGTGCATTATTGGATAGTGCATCCCAGTCATCATTCATAACTGAAGGGCGTGTGAAACGCTTAGGACTTAAACGACATCAGGCAGGGGTGAACATTTCTGGCATAGGGCATACTAGGACAGACTCGAGAGGGGCTGTAGTATGTGAGATTACCTCACTTCACGTGCCAGAGTTGCATCTTACTACTCGAGCGTTGATTCTCAATAGCATTACTGGTAACTTGCCTTCAGCGGAAATTGTTACAAAAAATCTTGCACATCTTAAAAATATTCTCTTAGCCAATCCCGAATTCGCCTCA
This sequence comes from Dryococelus australis, assembly GCA_029891345.1. NCBI lineage: Eukaryota > Metazoa > Arthropoda > Insecta > Phasmatodea > Phasmatidae > Dryococelus > Dryococelus australis. The sequence goes on along the minus strand of CM057006.1, from coordinate 5,723,807 downwards.
CATGGTTGCATTGACATGATGCTGGCAGCAGATGTAGTAGCTGATGTGATGACTGGTTGCAAGATCGAAGGAAAACCACATCCATTTCATACGGCATTTGGTTGGGTAGTTGGTAATGCTCCATGTGCAAATAAAGGTGAGTCAGTTTCCTTATTTGTGCAAGTGGATGCATCTCTTGATGTGGCCCTTCAGAAGTTTTGGGAGGTAGAAGAGGTTCCATCAGTGAAGTTTCTGTCAAGTGAGGCCCAACAGTGTGAAAATCACTTCATAAGTACCCACAAATGTGGTGAAGATGGTAGATTTGTCCCGAGACTTCAATTCAGATCATCCATGCGTAATTTGGGTAACTCATCTTTAACAGCAGTGCATAGACTTGGTGGACTAGAAGTTGACTTGCAAAGATGCCATAGCTGAAGCAGCACTACCAAGACTTCATGAAGGAGTATGAAAGCTTGGGTCACATGACATCGTATTGGACAGTTAACACCCACACATGATGGCTATCAAGTATCTCTTACTACAAGTGAGTTTGCTCAGCCAGCATACTTTATTCCTCACCAGCAGTAGTCAAGGAGGAAAGTGTTTCCACAAAAGTGAGGGTGGTTTTCGATGCATCCTGCAAGACCACAAATGGACAATCACTTAATGATCTTCTACTTTCTGGGCCAAAATTATAGAATGAAATTTTTGATATAGTTTTGAGCTTCCGAATATTTCCAGTTGCTGTGACTGCAGATGTATGCAAGATGTACAGTCAAATAGTTGTTGATCCTATTGATAGGAAGTGCCAGTGTATTCTTTGGAGGAATTCAGTGGACGGCCCAGTTAGTGTGTACTAGTTGAACACAGTAACGTATGTGCTCGCTTCTTCGCCTTTTCAAGCCGCAACTTGCAACAGATGGGGGTAACCCGATGCTCAGTTACTAATGTCTCAGCTCATCGGACTCTTGGCAGTAGGAGGGTTCAAACTGCATAAGTAGTGCTCCAACCATGAGGAGCTCTTGGATGACCATCCACATGAATCTGAGAACTCTTCTCGTATGTTTGGTTGTCCTGATTCAGTTAAAGTGTTAGGCGTATGCTGAGACCCAGTATAAGACCACTTTTTGTACAAAGTGACTGTCCCTGACCTACCAGTGACAAAGCGTGGTATACTCTCAGCTGTTGCTCGTTTTTTATGGCCCATTTGGATGGATAGCACCAGTGATCAGATCCAGTAAGATGTTGTTACACACCTTGTGGACTCAAGGCCTAGGTTGGGATGAGCCAGTTGAAGAAGAGACGTCAAGAGCGTGGACACATTTTAAGGACTCTTTGCTATCCTTGTCTGAAGTTAATGTGAGCAGATTCGTTGTAGTCCAAGAACATAAAGTGCAGTTTCATGGTTTTTTGCGATGCCAGCGAGAAGGCATACATTCCAGTCATTTATGCTCATTGTGCTACAGCTGTTGGTGCCATTGAAGTGCACCTGCTTGTCGCCAAGTCCAGGGTGGCGTCACTCAAGACTCTGTCTGTTCCATGGTTAGAGCTGCGTGCAGCAGTTTTTCTATGTAAACTTTGGAAATGTGTTTTAAGATTCTATGATTAAAAAGTTGTTAACCTGACATTGCATGCCTGGACAGACTCCACAGTTGCCCTAGCCTGGTTACGATTGCCACCACACAGTTTAAAAATTGTCGCCAGCCGAGTTGCAGAGCTCCAGTCCATTGTACCACCTAGTTCCTGGAGGCATGTTCCGTCGGAACATAACCCTGCTGATGTTGCTTCACGTGGCTATTTTCCAGACCACTTGGTGAACACAATATGGTTTCAGGACTATGTTGGCTGTTGCAGCCTAATGAGTGCTGGCCTGTGCAGCATTCTTGCGAGAGAGTATCTCTTCCCGAAGTTAAACCAGTGATGACCAGTGTCTTGGTGGCAAACTCCAATCAGATGCAGAGCTCCGATGACCCTTTCGGCTTGTTGAAGAAATCATCTTCCTTTTATAGATTTCAGAGAGTCATGGCATAGATCTTACGAGCGAGAGCAATTTTCCTAAAAGTGCCTCATTCCATTGGCAAGTTGCAGACAACTGAGAAGCTGTGCACCGCCCGTAATTACCGTGTTAAGATTGTGCAAGAAAATTACTTCAGGGAAGATATAAGAACCTTGGAAAAGAAAGAGCCATGCTCTAAACCAATTAAAAGCCTTGCGCCATTCTTGGACTCGAAGGGTGTTGTCAGGGTGGGCGGTAGACTGCATAATGTGCCTTTGACTGAAGAAAGTAAGCATCCGATCCTACTTCCAAAGCAAATCAGAAATTAAACTCTGGTCTGGGAAAGTTTGGCAATTTTCAATGTAATCCATGCAGATTATTTTCTTATGTCACAAAAATCCTAAATTAGGAAGTACAACTTATCACCTATTCTAATGAACTGAATGAAGTAAAATGGTTGTAGAATGTTCGCATGAAATGTATTTCGCCATTATTGTAAGTAGGTACTATAGTGATGTGAATGATTTATTTTGCTGCAGGCATTACTTTAGGTAGAATACGTATCGTATATTTGGCGATTTTATACTGTTATATACAATTACTCTAGTACTGTGTTATATACAATTACTCTAGTACTGTGTTATATACAATTACTCTAGTACTGTGTTATATACAATTACTCTAGTACTGTGTTATATACAATTACTCTAGTACTGTGTTATATACAATTACTCTAGTACTATGTTATATACAATTACTCTAGTACTGTGTTAATTGTTTCCCTTAAAGTAGCCAATGCAAAAGTTAGAAATTGTGGCATATATCAACTTTATATTATTACATGCGTTGTTACTGTTTGTAAAATAAGCTCCAATTTGCAGTGCATTGTTTTATTTTTGCCATACGTGTACTTTTAAATGAAAATAATAACACAAGAGACATATTTAATCTCAACAGAAATATATTCTCCAAAGAATGATCTTGACGTTTTGTGCATGCATACATGACATACTTTGTATTAAAGCTTCTGAAATCAGTTTCTTTAAACAGGACGTATATATTTAATTTTATCATTTTAAAATTTTTTCCAATGAAGAAATTGTTTATATTTTGTACTTAGCATTGTCTACTTTAATTATTTTCCTTAGTAATTATTGACCTTTTTCTTATATGATATTTCTCTCAGCGTAATTTGTTTCTATTGATTTAACAACTGTACAGTGCGTGTATTAATCTTTAAACAAACGTATTACTTGTATCGTAATGCATTATTTGATAATAAGTGTAGCATAATAATGCCAAGAGTACGTACAGCTTTCGTATTCAAACTGTATTGGCTGGAATTATCTAATGTGCATTCTTGTAATGGGGAAGGATGGGGTCTCTTTCGTTATTAGTAACTGTCTTATAATTTACTTGAATATTTATTGAGTTATTCTGCTATTATGTCACCAGCAACTGGTGGAAAAGTCAGGTTTCTGTGACATAAGAAAATAATCTGTATGCTTCCCTGACATACTCTGACCATAATTGCATTCCTCTGACATCTCACGACCAATTTTCGTTTCCTTGAATTTCCCTGACATTCCTTGATTTTCCAGATCAGTGGCAATCTTCTGTAAACAGCGAAACATCAGAGCACAGTACTTTGAGACTCTTCCGTGAGGCTATCCTGATTTGTAGAATTTTCAGCATTTCTTTGGCGTGAATGATTAATGCCTAGTATCGAACACGCAGATCTTTGCGCATTGGTTACAAGAGAAATGACGAACACGACCACAACTCAATATAAAACAATTACGTGATTGCAGCACTCTAACCCGGAAACTCATGTGACTTACGGGTCATGCTGGAATCGCAATTGCGCGACACATTAATGGCAAAATGCGCGTCGCGGCAACACAAATTCGCGTTAATGTAAACACTAGATTTTACCGCCTCGCGATCGACATTTTAAAACATTTTTTTGTAAATGGCCATTAATGTTTACATTATTTTCTTATTTAGCAATCCTTTCGTAAATTTCTTTCCATGTCCGCTGGTACTTTGAGCTTGAAAATATGGCTGTAATTACATCTCGGCATTAAAATGCGTTACTTAATACGGTAAGAGATAGCTCACGTAAAACTTTAGTGCCAAAAATTTGGCGGCTTAGACAGATCTACAGACCTGTCCCGCCCGCGACCCGAATAAGTTAGGAATTATTTTCTACTCGGAAATCTTGTCGAGCAAGCGATTCTCGTCGTGTTGACGTCACAGAATCTCGATCCTGATTGGGTGGAAAATTATTTTATTCGCGTCGTGTCTGTCACTCTATTGTGATTCCAGCATTTCACTGCGAAAGAGGTTTTACTGAATAAAATAAAGTTTGTTTGGCGGAAACAAATTAATTGTTTATATAGGAGCAATGAAATGATTTTGTTGTCGAGACCATATTATAGTTAGGGAAAGTCTGGGAGGTGAAACCAAGGATATGAGTGGTGTTACGGTAGCCTACTGATTGTAAATATAGCTCACAAACAACGTGGCCACGATGGTGGACATAATCACCGTACAGGTTGAGCGCTCCGTGTGGAGGAATGTAGAATTGTTGGAAAGAGAATTCTGACCGAAGGACAGAAGGGAGTATTTGTTGACCAAGAAGTCTCCAGGACATCTCGTGGTGACCAGAAGCGTGCTGGACCAGCATTTGATCGCTAAGCAAACAATATTCATGAGACCGTTACTCTCACATAAGCTTTCCCTTCTCCGTGTTTGTCTTCAGACTGATGGCGACAGAGACCTCCTCCAGTCTTGCCTTCCTTTTCAGTAGCCTCTCGGGACATGTCCTCCATACGACTCCAGCTGGCCTCGTTTGGTGCGCACCTCTAGCTCTATGATACCTCGAGACATGCTTTCAACTGTTTTGTTAATAATGCGCTGCAGTGGAAACACCACGTTTACTTCTTGGTGAATTAGGATTATGGAGAAAAAAAGGGGGGGGGGGGATAATTTTGAAAGTTTCTTTGTTACTTTTTTTCTCAGTTAAATATATTTTGTCCGTGTTTGACATGTTTAGTCTGTGTTATTGGCTGTCGCCTGCTCGTGTGAAGCTACTTCCCCATGTTGTTGGGAAAATATAAATTTTACTGCGCAAACACGGGGTGTTATATGCAGATACCTGCAAATTTCGCGTTATTATTTGAGGACACGTTAAACTTTAAAAACTTTAACCTTTGAAATGCATTTGTCATTGGACCATACTTTGTTTGACACTCCCTGGGTAACTCTGCGCCAATAAATGGACACTTCACAATTGTGTGCGCCAATCACGCGCAGTTGAGTCAGAAAGGGAGTGACTTCACAACTATGCAGCAGCCAATGTAGAAACGACATCCACTCCAGTGAAGTTTAGCCTGGTCACAAATAATAACACGAATTTGGCAGGTTCCTAGTTATATGTTGTACACTGTGAACTGAGCACTTTTGAAAGTCCTGCTTAAGGATTCCACCCGCCTGGCACTTGACCTAGTGTTAGATATCCAGTTTTTTTTTTTTTTTACGACACTATTAAACGTCTCCCCAGTATGTTTACCTGCGAAAAGACATCACACCCCAGACGAGGATGGAATATAGTTAAAAGGTGTTTTTTTTTCTTCAGACTGCCGCATCTTAAAACACACTTGCCGGACACGATAACAGCCTGTATTGATCTTTGCTACAGACTTTTCATCAATAAAATGAATGGTAAGCAGGTACACGCAGCACTACGAGAACACTGCACGTCAGTTCAGAGCCCTGCTCGTAGAGGCGATGGCGCACTTGTAGCTCGCGCTAGTGCAACCCTTATAGCTTCCGCGCTTCTCGGTCTAGAAAGGAGAAAAATGATGCAGGATGAACGGACTGGGCTACTTCAGACCTACTCGTATGTATGTACATTGTGTATTCTTACAACATATGTAAAATTAATATTGTCATTGAACTTGGATCACTTTATTCATGCGTCGGTCAAGGAAAATTGCGAAATGGTTATAAAAGTAAACGTTTTTACACATTTATCAATGACTACACTTTATGCACTAGAGGAACAGAAAGCAAAATAAATCATTTTTGTATCCTCAGACGTTTACCTTACTTTTAACTCTAAAGTTGAGGCATAGGACTACTTTCCCTCCGTAATTACTAACTTTACTGCGCGCATATAATTTAGTTTTCCCGTAGAAATACACGCAGGTAGGGGCAGTAACGTTTTTCAATTGTTGATTGCAAAAGTGCTCAAATAATTGTGCGTGAGTAACCTATATAAATATGTCTTTAACCAGCAAAGTCTGTGCGCAAACTATAATGCCCAGTCATGGAAGAAGAATGGAGTATCTGTTGACCGAGAATTGTCTAGATATTTATTATTGTCTCAGGAAAATACATCACATTTGCTGTTACTACCAACTTTTCTGGAGACGTGCTACATATTCACTTTCAGGATATTCCTCCGCCTCATGCAAACAAAGCTTAACCGAGTGTAGAACATTTCATCAAAGGGGCAACGCACCGCATTTATGTGCACTCATTTTAATAACAGTAATGAGAACTATTTCTTAATGAGAATTACCAAGACTATTGGTATCTCAATGTCTTTATTCATGTCAATTTAAAATGAAATATTTTTAGTTAAACATATATGTATATATATTAGTTTAACCCTTTGATGATGGCAAAACTTAAATGGCACTGAAGACAAGGTTGAAGTTAGCTGCCTATATCCTCCACTACAGCAGTTTATGTTGTGTTAGTTTCTGCCTTTCCACTTACTATCTTACTATTGGTCCTGGCTACACCGCGCACGCTTAGTCTACTCTGCAAGGTTTACCATTGGCTGGTCTTCGGCCAATGAAGTAACGCATTGACTGTGCGCCAATTAATGTGTAGCGACATAATGTAACAGGTCTTACAGTATGTCGTGTTCATTTGAGAACTTATTATAAAGAACAATTTTATTCTTATGACTAGTTATAATTTTGTACTTAGATTCCGATAAAATCCAGCGATGCAGTGAAACTATGACAGTACGAGATTTGTCTTCAAGAGCAAATAAATATTCATATAGAGGTGGGCCCGTGTATGTACGTGAGTACTCCTCAAGGGGTTAACAGAGGTATAAAATGCTTGTGATAAATTACATATTTAGGAAACAACCAAACACATCATGCATGGGGTGATTTTTCAAAGTTGTAATTCAAGACGTGTGAACATGTCTGTCTGCCACTCAAAGCTACCATGTTCAGAAGGTAGAGGGAAATAAGTATTTTTTCTTTGCCATGCGTAGTAAACGCAGTGTTTGCCACCATTCCCTCCTCCCCCCCCCCCCCCCGTAACCAGGAAGCAGTGTTTTACCCCTGGAGGCGTTGTGCTGTCTGCCTCCACCCAAGCGAGGCACTGCACATGCGCGAGCTGCGTCCAGACGCCCGGCGCATTGTCGGGAGAACACCCTCGGTCCATTGGACGACGGGAGGGGATGTCTGCCCTTTCCTCTCCCTCGGCCCTTCATCGCTTGTTCCGGATTGAGGCTAATCGCCCGTGCCTGTCTGGCGTGGCGCGGTGCATATATTGCTACGGCCTCCCGCACGTCGCGTCCAGTTGTACTTCATAACACCTTAGCTCACACTTTTTTTCTACTCTACCTTATTCTAAGTGCTATGTGAAATTAAGGCCTGAAGGTAGGGGGGGATTTTATTGCGTCTCAGGGCGAACACCTTACGCCTACTAGGAATGAAAATCATGCAAGGAGACATGCATCGCGGCAAAGAGGGATTGGACAGCCATGGCCTGCACTTTGGGGCCATGACTATCTCCCTAAGTGTACTTAGAGCTAGTCTTAACTATGAAGATCAAGGGAAAAACCGTCAAGAGAGACGTAATAACCTTGCGACAGAGAAGAAAATTCTAAAATAATTGCGTGCATTAAATTTAATGAAATTAAATAGAATGCTGCAGGAGACAGAGTGTTTGGGAACATGCTCTTGGTTAGTATAGTTGAAAAGACCTTAGCTCACATCCTCCTCCGTGATTGCATGATCTAGGGGTTACGCGTCTTAAGCACAGTTGCACCAACAACTTCCACGATCCGAGATCGAAAGATTGTAATTTCGAACCGGGATTTAATTTGATCTTGGTTCCAGTGTAAAAGTGTTGCACCAACGTGATTTCATGATTCTGGATCTTCGATTCATCGATTTTGATTTAAAAGTGAGAGATCGATATTAATTATGAAACAAATTTTGTTATTGGTTAGTAATATATTACGTCATTGAACACTGCGAATTTTTCACTATAGATAAAACTAGATGTGCGATATTTTATCTGTTTTAAGTGAATTATTGTTGTACGAATTTTACTGAATAATATTCAAGTACGTATAATATTGTTTTAATTTTCCAAGAAAATAATGGAACGTAGTTGGCGTATTTTTAAACTACATTTGTCGACGATCTCGGATCGAGATTTCGAACCGCCAATTTCCGCGGTTGGAAATGAACTTCATCTTGATCTCCAGTCTAGTTGTGAACTCGAATGATGCAACAGTTTTCTGTGACGATCTTAGATGCGATCTCGGATCGAGTTTTGAACTACGATGGTGCAACTGGGCATTAGGTGTCTATCCGTGAATCACATAGGACAGTATCGAAGTAACCTATTTCTAGGGATAGAAAAACTTTCTCGAGTTCAATGACGTGTAAGCTAGACTCCACAATCCTGTGTACACTCGAGACGTAGATGTTTGTTTATTGGCTGCTGCCCAGAGAGTAGTCAGTGTTACCACACACCTGGCAGTATGGCGCTCGTTACTTTTTCCCCTTACAAGTCTGCTATTGGCTTAGAGTCGTCCAGGGAGTGTCTTATGAACTGTGATCCAATTGCAAAGGCGATTTCAGTGCACCCGTGTTGAACGTCTATCTTGTCCTGAAATGAACTCGAGAGTTTCTCATATCCCTACCTATTTCTGATTGGCCAGCCAAGTGAGAAAATGTCTTCTCGCAGACACACGCGGCCAATAAACAAAGGAAAACACCTGAAGTAAACGTAGGCTAGGTATTGAGACATAGCTTGCGCGGAAATCTTTTCGCGAAATTCTGGTTTCCCTGTCTATTCTTCATTCACGGTGGCGTCCAACTTTTCTGAAGCCCTACTTCCAGAATATTCCTCCACATCACTCAAACAAAGCTTAACCGAGTCTAGAAAATTACACCAGAGTGACAACACGCCACATTCGTGGTCACTCAGTGTAATAATATTCTGCATAACAACTACTGTATTTCTTACTGTATGCTGTTCACGGTAAAATGAACACTTTTGAAAGCCCTGCTTAAGATTTACTTGTAGACACGTTGTGTATTCCTCCGCCTTATGTAAAATTGTCATTGCCATGGGCCTCGTCACTTTATTCATGCTAGGGTCAAATGAAACTGTGAAATTATTAAAAAAGTAAATACTTTACAAATCTGCTAATTTTTACACTTCGATGTATTAAAAAAACCGAAAGCGAAAGAAATAATTTTAAGTTATCAAAAATGGTTACCTAAAACTTTTTATTCGACGTTGGGATATGGAACTACTTTCCATCCATCGTTACCAACCTTACTGGGCGAATGCCACTCAGTGGACCCATTAAAATATATTCATGCAGGGGCAGTGACTTTTTTATAAGGTTCATTTCTAGTGCTCACTTTATCGTGAACAGCCTTTAGGAATTACCAACTCACCTGAATTTCTCACTGTTTGATACATATTAATTACAAATGGTATACCAATGTATAAGTAAAAGTTCAATTTAACGGAAAATAAGGTAGTTTTACTTTAACAGAAGTAGACACAAAAAGCTTGTGATACATGGCATACTTGGGATGGTATTTTTAAAGGTTAGAGTCAAAATGTGTGAAGAAACCCTGAAGATAGTATACGCCTCGTTCCTTTATATTGGTTGATTCACACTAGCAGAGGGGACAAAGTGGTGTAGTGGTTAAACTACTCGCCTCCCACGTCCGCAATCCCTTTTCGATTCCCGGCGGAGTCGCTCGCATGTGGGAATCGTGCTGGACGATGTCGTTGGTCGGTGGGTTTTCTCGGGTATCTCCAGTTTCCGGCACTGATCCATATTCACATCAATAACCCTCGTCGGCTCTCAAGACCTCAATGTTAAGGCGCCCGTCTACCTGGCTCTTGAAGCGCGCTGCAGAGTGTTTGAAATACACGTTTTTCTACGAAACTATTAAAAGTACGTCCAGTGTACTGACCTACCACAAGAACACACATTTCAGACGAGGGCGGGTGAGTTTATTCAAGACCACACATTAATTAGAAACACCATTTCAGACGAGGGCGGGTGAGTGTATTCAAGACCACACGTTAATTAGAAACACAATTTCAGACGAGGGCGGGTGAGTGTATTCAAGACCACACGTTAATTAGAAACACCATTTCAGACGAGGGCGGGTGAGTGTATTCAAGACCACACGTTAATTAGAAACACCATTTCAGGCACGCCAAAATGGCTAAAAAACGGCTTTTTCAAAGTGCTGTATTTCAAAATGTACGTGTCAGATACATACAAAACTAGTCAAGGGGCATACACTGAACCTTCCTACACACTTTCCACCAATAAAATAATAGGATCGCCGCTGAAAGTGCCATAGATACACGCAGCATGACGAGAACACTGCACGTCAGTTCAGAGCCTTGCGCTTAGAGGCGATGGGGGACTTGATGAGCGTGGCAGTGTCGCCTTTAATGCTCTCTCGCCTCTCGGCTTCAAACGCGGTAAAAAGCTCCAGGTAGACGGGCGTCTTTTAAGAGCCGCCCAAATCTCTTCATTCACTCTCTTTACTGGCGCATGCGGATCAGTGTGTCCGTTAAATTGTACGTAGGTACGGGCAGTGGCATTTCCAAAAGCGCTCAGTTCGTCGTGAACAGACTTGACACGTATAAGTTATCTTATGGATGTAACTGGGGAATCTTCCGCCATCGAAGTCGAGTTTTCCTGTGACAGCGCGTGTTTGATCGTAGCTCACGACTCGAGACGAATGTACCCTGCTGTCAATTAGCCACCCCCCTCCCCCCGGTCGCGCGCCAATCGTGTTCGTCCCGCAGAGGTTCGAAGTCCGACCTGGACACAAAACCAGGAGCTAGCGACTTCTCATTGGCGCGCGAGAAGACAGACGGAACATCCGATCCGATGGGAATCTCATTTTCCGATTCGACGAACCCCCCTTCGCAACTGTCACGAAGGAAATGGACTATGCAAGAGCCGTGAAATCTCGTGACCTCGCTGAGAGAGGGGCGCGGATGTGGTTAAGTAGGCACCGACAATGTCACGTGACGTCGCGACCAATCCCAAAGCCAAGGAAACTGTTGCTATTAATTCCTTGGGGAAGCCATGCCACCGTCGTATTAAAATGCCGCTAAGTGAAAGTGGCACTGCATTTCTCACAGGTGTGGTCTCGTTGCTACAAGGCAGAAACATTACTTTCGGCCATGGTGCGAATTAAACTACTTGTTCGAGTGTAATTCGAGCTAAGTTAATTTAGAATTTATTTATTGTTCAGAACAAAACTCGCATGGATGTGCAATCTTTGTTCAGTTAGTGTTTAACATGACCTCACAAGAACACGAAAGCGCAGTAACAATGATATTGCTAACGATGGAATTTATTTTTCTACAGCCACTTCAAATTGATTGTAAATCCTTTTGTACTATAAAGTACATTTGATTGGGTCAATATCAGCTCGCCTCTCCATTGGTTGATGACCCATATCGCTATTAAGTACAAAGTAGGGTCCGGCGTGGTATGGACCAATAGGACGATGGTGAGTTGTAACACAGACACCAACAGAACTGGTGTTCTTGCAGTAGTGGATATAGGTGACTCTTTTCTCATTTGTCTTAAGTTCCAGTAAATGTGTGCAGACGTCAATGTGTTAATGAACTTGAGATGATTGGTACAAACAATATGATTAGGGTAGCTTGTTTTCCCGCGATAAAGATTCCGAGACTGGTTACACTCCGAAACACGTTAGTTGAGAACCAACATCGCGGTTGGATGGTTTTAACCCGCTCGCGTGTTAAGTGCCTAACAGCCAATCACGGACTTTCAGTGTCAGGGTAACCTTTTTCGAACTAGCCCATTCGAGAAGAAAATGAAACAAACGGCCAATAGCGAAAGGAAATTTACAAGTATGCACATAACAAGTCGAAGTCTCGCCTGGGTCTTAATATTTTCGCGAAAAACAGGTGGCCTTAATAATAACAGAATTTTACACCAGATAGCAGCACAGCCTCCATCGCCGCCAACATTCCGTCGGTCAATTGTGATCAGGTTTTACTAACCGACGTCTGCTGTCTTTGTCGACAGCACGGCGTGGCTATATTGTGAACACTGCTTCAGGTGTCAGTCCGCAATTCACAGATGTTCAGTGTCGCAATATTCTGATTGGCGCAATTCAGCCACAAAATATCTTCTCATAAAGAGTCATGGCCGACAACCAAAGGAAATTGGCGAGTGTGCGTAAAACTTTTCAGAAGAAAAAAGTACTACTAATTATCTTATCACCTGTGAAAGTGTCTTAAAGAAATTACTGAAAATTGTATTTAAAATGCTTCTAAAAACTGATTAGGAGTTAGCATATTGCACGCACTGAATTAAGCATTTTTGCTGTACAATTTTTTTTGCGAATATAACCTTAATAAAGGTCTACTTTTCTTACCGTTTTGTTTCCTTCCACCACAAATGAAATTAATTTTGCCATAGTCTGATCACTTTATTCATTCATCGGTCAAATGAAAATGTAGAATTGTAATAAAACTAATTAATTTTGAAAATTTGCTAATTGTTACTCTTCCTTATGCACTAGAGAGAACAGAAAGCAATATAATAATATAAGTATTTTCAGATGTTTACTTAACAGTTTTAATTTAACGTTAAAACATGGAACTACTTTCCCTCGTTCGTTACCAACTTAAATGGGAGCACATCGTTCAGTGCGCCCGTTAAAATACGTGCAGGTGTCGGCACTGTCGTTTTTCAAAGGTTGGTTTCGAAACTGCTCAACTAAGGGTGGACAGGCTTATGTGAGTGTGTGCTCCAGAGTTGAAGCAGAGCGGAGTAAATTCACTTCCACGACGTCGTAATTAGGCGGGAGTTTCCAACAGTTTATTCAGGCGAGGCTCGGCCTAACAGTGTGTTATCGCAGTCTTACACAGATAAGTAAGTGGAAGTCCCTCGGGCAAGAACACGTATCATGACCCCACCCACCCTCTTGTGCTTCTCCTTGGCCAACCCTCCCCTTCCTCCCCCCCCCCACCATCAAGGCGAGACGGTTGGAAATATCGCCGCGGCCAACACGCGACGTCTCCACTCATAAATACACGGATTATACTGTGAATACGGAGACATGTTATTTACGATCTCTGTGTGCGCGCGGGAGCTCCACGGAATTCTACTCTCTCTCTCTCTCTCTCTCTCATCTCTCCTAATACCCACGGGTTTTGGCCGCCTGGAGGGGTACACTCTAAATTCGAATCAGTAGGAAACCACCTATTCGCAATGGAATTCAACTACCCGAATAAGTGGAAATCGCTCCACTTACCATCAGTGGAAAACCACAGATTGTTTCAGTGAAACAATTTCACTGATTGAATAAGTGACGTGAAACAATTTCACTGATTGAATAAGTGACGTGAAAAAATTTCACTGATTGAATAAGTGACGTGAAACAATTTCACTGATTGAATAAGTGACGTGAAACAATTTCACTGATTGAATAAGTGACGTGAAACAATTTCACTGATTGAATAAGTGACGTGAAACAATTTCACTGATTGAATATGTGACGTGAAACAATTTCACTGATTGAATATGTGACGTGAAACAATTTCACTGATTGAATAAGTGACGTGAAACAATTTCACTGATTGAATAAGTGACGTGAAACAATTTCACTGATTGAATAAGTGACAACCGACTGCAGTGGTAATATTTCATCGTAAAATGGCGTTTTGAAAGATGAAGCACATTTTAGAAAGTATTTCGTATTAGTTTTATTCGTTTATTACTTGTTACGTCACTTGATACACGTTGTTTAACGGCCATTTTTACACACAGTTTCACTGATAAATCAGTCAAAAATAATTAGAGACGGAGAGCAAGTAGCTCAGATGTTTCACTGGTCCATCAGTCAAGAAATAAACCACTGAGAAAACAGCGGGAAAAATAACTTATGAATCAGTGGGAAATGTCACTGAATCAACCAGTGAAGGAAATATGGCATTTTTTCACTGGTTTATCAGTTAAATTCACTGAAGTGACTGATTTATCAGTTAGATATGTTTGACTGATTTATCAGTTAGATATGTTTGACTGATTGAAACAGTGAACTCCTCACTGATTCAGATGTAGATTGTAGGGGCACATAATACTTTACAATGAGACCGTCTTCCTATTTGCACTTTTTGTCAACGAAATTGTCACTTGGCCTAATTTTTTCGAGAAAACTCGATGACGTATTTTTGCAGTTAGCGTTTGGCGTATTGTCAAAACCGAAGCTGAAAAATTATACCAGATACAAAATACCAAATCTCGACCGTATTTGCTTTGCAAGTTTGAAAAGTTAAATTACACACGCAGGCGAGGTAATTGAAATTAACTAGCACATATCGTGCTCGCAGTGATTATTTCACAAAGGAAGTTGCTGAAATATTATTGAAATTGGATTTTAAATTTGAAACGGCACTCGTAACCACTTTCGGGAATAATGACTGTTTATTTGAAGATATTGTAAAGTTTAAATTTTGGAATTACAAAACACCAAAATAGATAGTACTAGCGAGGCTTGCTACACAGTTGAATAACGTGGCGTTCCGACTGAAGCATTACAAATTCCTACGTGCATATTTAACTGCTTAACGTAATATCCCGAGTATACTCTTTCACATTTAACGCGTTGCAGGATATGTGAATTCATGGTGAGTGCTGTACAGGTTCAGCACGTGCACCAATGACGGCATCGCCTTTCCCAGGGCAATGCCCTCATTGGTTGCAGCTGACACGCAAACTACTTTATAGGTGGTTGTTTCTTGCGCCATGTATCTACCGTAACCCTTCTCATAGGTTCCAAAATGTCAGCTTCTGTAGGTACTACTCGCATCAAAAATATATTATTTTGGGTTAAAAATAATCTCTAAATGAATTGAAACACGGCCAGAGATGAAAACGGCCACCTGTACGGCGAACTCTAGCTGCACGCGCCACTGGAACTCCAGTCGAACACGCCACTGGCCTGCAACTTGCAACGCAGTTAACCAATCAGCGCCTGGTAACTTACTCGACAGCAGACAGCAAAGCCAATAGGCACGGACATCCGAATTTCGCGAAAAGGTTTCACAATCAGTTGTATTCCATAACACTTTAACTCAGATCCACTTTCGTGATTGGATAATTCCCGTGTTTCGCGTCGTAGATGTCAGCCCGCAAATCGCACATGTACAGTATCGAATGAAAATAATTTAGTGTATTTGGTGTTTATTGTGAAAAGACCCATGAAGGGTTCAACTGACATTAATATTTAGATGTGCAGTATTGCTCCACTTTGATGGAGACAATAGAAATATTATTATGGTGTGTGTTGTGTTGGGGTATGTATTGTTAGTATGGGACAGTTGTTAACGAACCAAGTTGCCGTATAGGTGATTTGCATGCAGATTGGACCACATTAAAAGGAGATCAATAATAATGAATACTGTAATTGAAATAAAAAATATAGTCTTCTATTACTACTACTGAGCAAACTACCAGCCAATAGAGCAGTTCAGTCATTGGGGGACGTTTAATTATTACGATTGAAATTTTTTGTAAAGAAACATATTAAGCAATCAATGTTTAGATATAAGCATACATGCAGCTCAAATTCAAACGCTCAACTCAGAGTATAATTATAATTACAGCTGACATTTGGCAACATCACTTAGTCTTTTCACATTAGGGAAAATATTATTAAATAGCCAATAATAAAAATGAAATATCTCACTTGTTTCTACTCCATTAATCAGTCAATAATTTTTCTTTCTTCGACTTCTCAGATTTATAAAATATTTAGGTAGGTGCATAGATCTCTACTTCTGAAGGAAGTATGGCTAAATTTTACAAATAAAGCTATAGAGAAAAGGTTATTAAGAATTCTTGAAGACTAAATTCGAGAAATCATATGACATTGAACTGCCACCATCTGCAACTGATATCATTCTTGACGTATCTGTAACTGTAATTTTTCTGTAAGAAGAAATTCTAGTAGTTCATTATAGCAATTTAATTGCTATCAGACAGGACATTTAGTAATTCATAGATCTCCTTTCTGAAGATTGATTCTCCAGGCATTCTTCTTTTACAGTACGTTACTCGTACACCGATGGCCTGAAATAATGTACTGGAGAAATCTTGACGATAGGATCCACCTTAAATAACTATTTTTCAATACATTTCCAAGATACCGACATAAAAATTCCAAGAACAGAGATGAAAATTTTTCAACACAGTCCAGTTTGAATTTGCCATAGCACAATAGGCGAAGCAGTTCCCAAAATTCCCTCGAAAAATATTACATATTGTACTAACTATTGACTAATGTTTACATTTAAATAGTTTTCTTTTGGCAATCTGTTTAGCACTGCTATCCTAAAAATCTGCATTAAAAAATTAAGTTAATTGAACAATTCTGAAAATATTTCAATAAGTGGTCATACTCGACTCTGAAACTGCAATTAAAGAATTACAAGCACGTAAAGTAACTAAATAAAAAATAATTCTGTCAATAGAATTGCCATGCAAATAGTAAATATAAATAATTTATTTGGAGTGGAAATAAAATGAAAAATAATAAGTGGGTAGAAATAGGCTACCAGATTATCATATGTTACACGAAGTAACCTAATTCTGATTGTTCAGTAGAGCAAGAAATTGTCTTCTTACAAAAACACACCGTCAATATAAAATAAAACTGCTGATACGGTGATGAATAAGGGAAGTGAAATTTCGAGAAAACATTTCGAGACAAGTTATTTTTCAAAACACTCTACGGTTGTTTACTTTTATCGATTGGCTACATTAACATGTTACTCCCAGTCCGCGAATCACCTTGGTTCACTGTCAAAGTTGTTGAATTCTAATTGGTCTGGTTAGTAACAGAAACGATTTCTCATGCGACCAATGGCGAAACAAATGTTTCTGTCTGTGCTTAGAGTATTGAATTCTACCATGTGTTCAGCTTTTTTTTTCGCGAAAAATAACTGGCTCTATTGATAGGGATATAACATACGCTGATATCTTTTCGCGAAACTCAGGTGTCCCTACCTATAACTAATTTATAAAAGTAATATATAACAAGTTAGAGGCTTAAAACTAAAGAGTATTAGATTCACATTTTATATATTAATTTTCTATAAAATTATATTTTATTCATATAGGCACTACGTGTATCTACAGAATTACGTCCTATCCGTGAAGAAAAGAATAAAATCAAGAAACTATAGGAAATGTCAAAAATAAAAAGAAAATGCTAACACACATTTTTTTTGTAAAGCATAATGAACACAACAGTCCAGACGACTCTATGTTTTTTTTTATTAAAGATCGGATATGATGAAGTTAAGTCTTGTGTGAAGCAGATTTTGATTAACTCAAATAACATTTTTTGTATATATTTTAAAGTTGTGATAACTGTTAAATATTTATTAGTAAAATGAAATCTCACAATAGTAACGTTTAACTTGCAGCTGTTTACTTCTCGACACCTATAGTTTGGAAGAATTATTTTATTATTAGGTGGTAAAATGAAAAAGTCAGACTGCGTTTGCAATTTTCCTAAAGGATTGAAATAATCAAGCGGAATGAATGAAATTACACTCTCTAGGTGATAAAACGTTCTTAAAGAAATACGTTGTAACAGTTGTATGTAGAATTCACGCTGATTTGTTTTAACCCTTTCAGTCCCACGTTAATTAATAGTTTCAAGTGTTGTAATGAAATAATATTTTGGTTCGTGCTGTACTTATCCTGATTAAACTCTTGCTTCATTCACGCAACAAATGAAATATGTGCTTGGTGCTTGAAACTCATTGGACAAACCACTCACAAACTAGAGCCGTATAAAGGTTCCACAAATGACGTTAACGACAGCGAACACACTAACCTCATCGGCCATGATGCTAAATATGTACAGTTCTTGTCGACATCTTTTCATCTGTAACATATCCTCTGTAGTGGACACAGGGACTGAAAGGGTCAACGTAACTGACTTACGAAGTGACGGATTGGACCACGGGTCAGTGCTGCTATCTCGTGTTGCTCAAATTGAACTAGTACCACATTGTAACGAAGGCGCCCAGGGCAGCGGCCCCGAGGCCTAACTCTTTGATGATGGCAAAACTTAAATGGCACTGAAGACAAGGTTGAAGTTAGCTGCCTATATCCTCCACTACAGCAGTTTCTGCCTTTCCACTTACCATCTTACTATTGGTCCTGGCTACACCGCGCACGCTTAGTCTACTCTGCAACGTTTATCATTGGCTGGTCGCCGGCCAATGAAGTCGAGCTTTGACTGTGCGCCAATTAATGTGTTGCGACATAATGTAACAGGTCTTACAGTATGTCGTGTTCATTTGAGAACTTATTATAAAGAACAATTTTATTCTTATGAACTGAAATGTTGACTAGTCATAATTGTTACGTAGATTCCGATAAAATACAGAGATACAGTGAAACTATAACAGTGTGAGTTTTGTCTTGAAGAGTAAAGAAATGTTGATATAGACGTGGGCCCGTGTATATGCGTGCATACTCCTCGTAGGGCTAAGCGGGCAGATGTGCAGTGTGCGGTGTTTGGGAAAAGGATTCCTAAACAGGGGTCGGCAGGAAGAAAGGGTGGCAAGTGGGTGTTGCTAGAACGTACCCAACCCCCTCCCCTTTCCTCAAACACCACGACGTCGGGGGCGGTCCAGGTCAACGTAGTTCGACAGGGCCCAGGGACCCGGAGGGCGTAGACTAGGTACAGTACTGATGCAGTGGTGATTGCAAATCTCTAATAAGGCGCTAGGCGGGGCTGTTAGACTAAAGCATAGGTCGCGGTATCTCCTAGTCAGGGTAGCAATAGCGTGAGACGATTGAGTTCAGTATTGCATTTTGGTCAAAGCTTCTCATAATAGTACTTCTCATAATTTGTATGAGCGTTAGTTAATTGATATAGCAGATTTCTATATCGTCTGGATGTTAGTAAACCAGTGGGTCTTGTGTCGGATAATTGGCTTCTTCTTATTTGTGTTCAGTAAACCCCCACTTCTGATAGTGACAGGAAATAATATTTCTACCCAAATCCGAATTGGCGTAACAACCTGACATCTTGTATCCATAGAAAGAAGTAAATTTAATTTAGAAATATTATTCGAAAATGTTTTAAGAAATTAATTCCTCTTAAAGTTAACAATTCACTGTAATAGCAAAATTTGTGACACAATGTATTCTGTAATAACGGAAGAAATAATAATTCAACAAGCAGATCGTTGATTTCAGCACAGAGCCCACTGCGTTTCCAAACGTACATTTTTTACACAAAGATATCAATAAGCTAGGGCCATCTGGTTTTCGCGAAACGATTAATGCACAAGCTAGACTTCAACTTCCTACGTGCAGGTTTGCAAATCTACTTTCGCAATTGGCCGCGTGTTTCTGTGCGGGAAGACATGTTCTACTCGACCGAGCTAATCAGAATAAAGTTATTCCGACACTGGACTTCCGTGATTGGCTGGCAGACACTTAAGACACGAGCTAGTTAAAATCATCCAACCGTGATACTGGCTCTGAACTAACTTGTTTTAGAGTATACAACTAGTCGTGGAATCTTTCCGCGAACAACAGATAGCTCTAAATATAGCTTACAGAACACTACATAAAGACGCCTATGAGTAGAGACGTGAATAATTCGCGGATTCTTTTCGTTACAAGCTAGAATTCAAAACTCGTGAGTTTATGTAACCTCAGTAATCGGTCCACACAGAGTTTGACACCTCCTGGAGAACGCTGGCCCAATCGTTGCTTTCCACTATGACAGCAGACAACCAATGTGCAGCTGTTATCGGCATATTTGTACATAAGAATGTAGAGTCTAGCCTGCAGGTCATTGAACCCGCGAATTTTCCAGGTCTCTGCCTATAAGTAACCATCATTGTGATCCTCTTTATGATAAAGACTATCGCATAGGTTGTCTTTAAGCAAGCTCGAGTTAGAGAATAGGGCCCCTGAGCTTCTTTCATATGCCGTTATAGATGCTTGACGCAGTTCTGAACCATGCCTAACATCTCCAACTAGCGCCGTATCTCAATTTAAAGAATTCTCTCTCTCTCTCTCTCTCTCTCTCTCTCTCTCGAGAGAGAGAGAGAGAGAGAGAGAGAGAGCACTGTTCCGCACGACCTGGCGAGAGCACTGTTTCGCGCTCTCTCGCGCTCTCGCTCTGGGAATTGAGACAACCACTCTCTCGTTTCTCTCCGACGTTATGCAGACAGTTGATGCCAACAGGCGGGAAACCATGCAAAGCTAAAATCGCTGTCATAGCTATTGTTAAGTAATTTATGTGTGTTAAAAAGATTCACAAATAATTATAGCACTGCCAGACTCATCGCTAGCGCATAAAATACTATTATTTTTGTTTAATATTTTACCGTCACGTTACAGCAAAGTGACAAAAAAAAAAACGAGACAAGTAAAAAATCCGTATTTATATATTTATAAATACATGTTGCATATGTCATTTCGCTGTTTAAAACAGTTGAAATTATTCACTTGCAGTTAAAATGCAGCGTGGTTTTAGTCCAGAAAGCTAATATATCCTTATTCGAACACGGAAATAATGTAAACAAATACGGCGCCTGCGAGAGAGCGTCATCGAGTATACAACATCGTGCTCTCTCTGTGCTGTCGCTCTTTCGCGCTCTCTCCGACGAATTGAGACGACCAGAGAGCGTTCTCTCTGATGTCATAAAGACGTCGTCGCGAGAGTGAGAGCACCAGAGAGCGTTCTCTGGGCCAATTGAGATACGGTCTTAGGAGAGGAGAGACAATTTTACGCCCCCTATTAACACTTTCAACACTCGGAAAATGTTGCGTATTGAAATATTGTTATTTGAAATAAACTAGATTCGAAACATGTATAGGTGTCTGAAGTTCTGAACGTTTCGCTGGCTGTTGCGAGGGACACTTGTTTTTCAGCGAGAAGCTTTCAGGACTACTTGTGCTCGAAAACACTATAGCTCAGATCCACTTTCGTGTTTGGATGATTTTAACTGTCGCTCATTGCAAGTGTCTGGGCGCGAATCACGGCCGTTCAGTGTCGGAGTTACCTAATTCTGATTGGTCCAGTCAGGTAAGGAACTGCCTCCGGACAAAGACACGTGGCCAATAAGCAAAGGTAAACCGCACGTATGCCATAGGACATTGGAGTCTAGCCATCACATAAATCGTTAGCGAAAAACAGCTGTCCTTATTAATTGTTCCTTTCCTCCCGAAAAAAGTAGCGCATCGTTTACGCATAAATACATGCCAAAATCGCAATTCTACTATTTTAGATTTGTACAAATAATGAAAACTTACGTATAGAAACGAAATAATTCTCACTGAAAGGAGATGCCAAGAGTACTTCAAGAAGCCTATAAAATCGTAGAAGGAAATGTTTTAGCAATCTTGAAAAATTGCAGGGAATAAGGAAAGTCTTGCATTTGCGGCTACTACTGAATGTTTGTAAAATAACTTTTACCAAGCATAGGCCCTACCTTAAAATGTATTAAGACAAGACTTTTCAGTTGCCCTTATAAAATTTTCCGCCACTAGTTTGGTTCATTTTATTTAAACATTGCGAAAACAGTAAAATTTTGACTTTGAAATGTCATTTTGCAAAACACCCACGAAAAAAAAAAGTGAGGAAGATGTAGTGACAGTTAATGTTTGCACGTTGAACAGTATGTAGCGTCACAAATATAAAATTACAAGTTTTTTGATTGGACAACGCTGTTAACTGATTTCGATCAAGAAGTCGCTGTCTCAGTCTGCGACGGGGAGCAGAGGCAGTGCTTGCGAATTCAGCTCACAGATCCTTTTACGAGTAATCCGGTCGCCAAACTCGTATGGGTGGTGCGGGCCTGGTTCTATATTTCTACGTACTCCTTTCAAAAAAAAAAAAAAAACCAACCAAGTTATTCAGCACTTTATTGAGGTGAAACAGCCAGCGCTCTCCCGTCGTTTAGCCTGCGCAATCCTGAGAGTCAGGCCTTGCGCGCGCAAAGGAAACCATTTTGCGTCTTTGTCCCACGGCATTCTGCCCGCGTCTCGCTACTTCATTTTATGTCTGGATAATCCGGTTTAAAGGGAGCGCCTCTCCCTCGCGAATAACCGGTTTCCGAGCGAGGCTTCAAAACCTTCGCAGGTAAATATAGAAATTAAAAAATATTAAAAGAAGAAAACAATTTTTGCTGTCAGGATTTTATTTGGCCGTATTTACGAACATTTTTTAAGGCTGGTAAAAGGACTCAAAACAAGTCTTTCATCCTTCTTTAATTTGCGTAATTTTTCCACTTGCAAGAACAGACGTGTCCCCATAGCGCGCATGTCGAGTCGAAGAAGAATCGTTCCATGAATCGCCGTTGTGCAGAGAGGGTGGTTTGAAAAATGTACGCAGGCCGAGGTACAATCGCCGTGGCGTAGCTGTACAAGAAAATAACTGGAGGTTTCGTGCAAGCATGGGACGTAATTGTTACAACCGCACTAACAAGCCTGTTATGATACCACACAGAGAAGAGCATTGAAAAAAATATCTCTTTAACTTTATTCACTAACATTCTAGAATATGAAGCTGGCTAAACTGATCTTATCTGATAATTATTAGAGCCACATATTTTTCGCGAAAACATCTGATCACGTGGTAGACTTCGATACTCTAAGCACAAAATGAACATTTTATTTTTCCATTGGTCGCCCTCTGCATGAGACAATTCCGTTTTTAACCGGGCCAATTAGAATTCAACAACTTTGGCAGTGAACCAAGTGATTCGCGTACTAAGAGACACATGTTAATGTAGCCAGTCGAGAAAGGTAAACAACCACACAGTGTTTTGAAATATAACTTGTCTCGAAATCTTTTCGCGAAATTCCACTGCCCCTAATAATTTTTTTTAACACGTAACTAAATGCAATTCTTTTAAAATCTTGCCTTATTGTGCATTTGTATCCATTAATTACGTTTATATGGACAGAGAGATCCGTTGGGCGTGATTAAGTATTTTAAACCAAGTCATGACAGCAAGCACAGAAAAAAAACTGTGTTATCTGTTGAGAATGGTTCAGTCGATTTACTATATATTTTATTGACACAACAAAATTAATTTTGTTCACTCGCCTTGATGCTATTAAAAAAAAAATTGCATTCTGATTGTAAAAAAGTTTTCTCTTTTAGTGTCAAGATCACTTTTTCATCTGTGTGACGTCAGTACAGTTTGTTCACGAACATTTTTATAATATCACACTCGAAATACTTTTCGTTTCGCCTCAGTGAGGTAGTAGTCGGCTAGACCATAAATACTAAAGCTGCGTATTCTACTGAATGCTCGCTTCCCTATCATATCACGGGTAAGATACTGCACATCCAGCCTGGCTTAGCGTCATTGGTAGACTTGATGGAATATCTCGAAAATGTTTTGAGCCAACATATCTTCGATAACACTCTAACTAGTTTATTCTTTCATGATTGGATGGACAAGGTTTTGACTGGGCTGAGTTGTTTGCAGACCAATCACGAACGTTCTACCTTATACCATCAGAATCCTCATTGGCCCAGTGAAATGGGGTAGTAGCTTCATACGTGCATGCCAGCCAATAAGGAAAGAAAACTGTTGGCCATGTTTACAGTGCGTTAAATATTATCAAACAGTCAACTTTTCCCGCTATAAAGCATCATCTCTAGTTATTGGTTCTTCAGACTAACGGAATTATTCCTCTACAGTAGCACTATACGAAAAGTCTGATTAGCTTATTCCCAAACTAACATAACATGATCTAACGAACAGGCAGATTACTCTTAGCTCGTACATGTGGTCATAATGAGGTTTAAGTAATTAAAACCGCAATGATTGTAAGTAGCCCCATATAAGTTATTCCCGTCAATTCCCGTTCTCCGTAACATCTCTTCGGGAATATCAGTAATGGCTGTTTGTTCAAGTTGTAATGGCAGGGCTTTGATAAAAATAGTTTTGACTGAAACATACATGAATACAGAATAATTCAGATTACAGAAGCCTAACAGCCGATTGTACAGCAAACTCCAGTCACAGGACGCGCCAACGAAATGGCGTCACTGGCCACCAAAATGGCGTATCGCTAGGGATAGTGAAATTTCGCAAAAATATTTCAAGACAAGTTATATTTGAAACCACTGTAGCGTCGTTTGCCTATCTTGATTGGCTGAACTACTTTCTGGCACGTGTTAACTGTCTGCACACGAATCACGTAGGAGCCGTGCCGATGTTGCCGTATTCTGAGTGGCTCGTTCAAATATTAAAACGCCTTCTCAAGCAGACAACAACCAATGACAACAGACAAACTGCTGTTGGGTTCTTATAGTATTGAAGTCTGCCGTGTACTCGCGAAAAATCACTAGCTCTACGCATCGCCGTTCGCGAATCTGCGCCAGGTAGTCAACATAAGTACTTACCAGCCTGCAGCCCAACCAATAAGGCACCTTCCGCAACAAGCCGTAGCCAATCAGAAGCAGTGCACGTTCCCAGAGCTTCGTGCAGCAAATCAGAGGATGGACGCACTTGCATCGAAGGAACCGCCACTGTATTTCACTTCTCTTTACTTCTCTATTCTATGCCTGCGGATAAGAACGATTGGTTTTCGTGGAATGAGAGAGTGAGTGAAGGGATTTGGGCGGCTCTTAACATCGAGGTCTTGAGAGCCGATAATGGTGAAGCGAAGTGAGTATGGAGCAGCGCCGGAATGCAAGGGCGGGAGAAACGGTAGTAGACCATCGAGAAAACCCTCCGACCAGCGGCATCGTCCAGTACGATTCCCACATGCGAAAACCGAGGGCGACCTCACCGGGAATCGTACCCGGTTCGCCTTAGTGGGAGGCGAGTAGTCTAACCACTACACCACCGCCGCCCCATAGAATTTTCAAACCAAGATAAACCTTCGTGAGCTGGATAAGTAATATATATCAAGTTGTCAAAGTTATCGTAGTAACAATTACTAACTCTGAAGGAAACTGCGAATACTGGCTCTAAAATTGAAATTGCCTTTGCATTTGAAGATTTTATTTTTACTAGCACACTTACGCTAAGGGTGTTGGACCCTAACAAACTAATAATTTTATTTTTGTACCAAAGATTGTTCAACTCGTATACATTATATGTAATGACATTTTCCTAAAATAAAAATAATTTTACACTCTATATGTTTTAAATAATTTGATATCAAATACAAGTTTTTTTGCAGCCATAACAACAAATAAAATTGTGCAAATGAAAAATGTACAAGATAAACTAATGCCATGGGCTATCGCGTGACATATGTCATCGCCAAATAACAATCCATATATATATACATACACACACATATATATCTCTTTATATATATATATATAAATTCTTCTGTGCGTGTGTATGTCACTGAACTCCTCCTAAACGGCTGGACCGATTTTGATGAAATTTTTTGTGTGTGTTCAAGTGGATTCGAGAATGGTTTAGATTCACAATTCGGTCCGCTACAAAATGTTATTTTAATGTGTTTTGAAATGTGTTTTTAAAAAAGTTTGAAATTTTCGGATTTAAGACATATGTACAAGACAACGTCTGTCGGGTCCGCTAGTATATATATATTATATATATATATATATATATATATATATATATATATATATATATATATATATATATAAAGACATATCTGCATATTTTAAACTTTTTTTAATGTATGAACTGCTATTTGGTGATTACATATATATGTCACACACGGTAGCCCATAGCATTAGTTTACTTTGTACATTTCTCATTTGTACTGTAACTTAGTATTTGCTATTATAGCTGCAAAGAAAAAATGTATTTGACATTAAATTATTTAAAAAATATAAAGTGTAAAAACATTTTTATTCGAGGAAAATGTTATCACATACATATAATATTTTTAAGTTGAACAATATTTAGTACAAAAATAAAATAATTAATTTTTTTGTGTCCAAAACCGTTAATGTGGTAAAAGGAAAACCATACCAGATAATTGGTTTTTACATTTCCTGGCAAAAGGAAAACCATACCAGATAATTGGTTTTTACATTTCCTGGCAAAAGGAAAACCATACCAGATAATTGGTTTTTACATTTCCTGGCAAAAGGAAAACCATGCCAGATAATTGGTTTTTACCTTTCCTAGCAAAAGGAAAACCATACCAGATAATTGGTTTTTACATTTCCTGGCAAAAGGAAAACCATACCAGATAATTGGTTTTTACATTTCCTGGCAAAAGGAAAACCATACCAGATAATTGGTTTTTACATTTCCTGGCAAAAGGAAAACCATGCCAGATAATTGGTTTTTACCTTTCCTAGCAAAAGGAAAACCATACCAGATAATTGGTTTTTACCTTTCCTGGCAAAAGGTGGTTCCCATAAGATTGATGCACTGAGAAACGCGTATACGCGGGAAACAACTATTTCACAAAAAAACATTGTTACAATTTTCTCAAAAGTCAGTTGACCGAACAAGGTTCGTTAAGGGATGGCGGTCTTAATTACATAGATGAGTTAATTACAATCTCCTAACTATTTACAATAACTATAAAAAAATTCTCTCGGATGAAATTCTCACAATAAATTGTTAATACTTGCTGTTTACAATTAATGAATTCAATCAATTCAATTTATAAACACCTCAAAGCAATTAATGTAATTAGATATTTAAAAATCAGCCCCAACAGGCAGTATACCAAAACCTATTCCATTATTTCCCACCAAGGCGATCCGGGTTCAATCCCCGGCCGTGTCACTCCGGATTTTCGCATGTGGGAATCATTCCGGACGATGCCGTTGGTTGGCGGGTTTTCTCAGGTATCTCCCGTTTCCCCCACCCTTTCATTCCTGCGCTGCTCCATAATCACCTCAATTACACTCATCGGCTCTCAATACCTCGATGTTAAGAGCCGTCCAAATCTCTTCACTATTCAATTATTTTATACAATAAAATCCGTATTACATGTCCATTAAGTCCCATCTCAGTTAAGTCCAGATCCCGCCAGTCCACCATGTTATAGAGTTCTCCGAGCGCCCTCACACACAGTAGCCTTCACTCGTCGTGTTTCACGTCCTTTCGTCCATTCACACCACAAACACCTCGTCCGCCGTCGTCTCACAATCACCCGTCGTCGTCTGTCCTCTTCATCGACGTCCCTCGCTGCACCACGCGTCGCTCGAGTACTGCACTCAGCCAGATGGCTTCCACAGAAAGTTTTTCGGCCCTTGGGCCGCTACAATACTTAGAGGGCCGTGGGCCACTGCCCAGAAATTTCTCTAAATGCCGCGTTGCGACAAGGGTCCTAGATTCCATAATATTCTTGCGCGTCCTCTAAACTCGTCGGTTTTTCCAGCAGGAGAGAGGAAGAGGATGGGCTGTGACGCCAGTTAGGTCGCTGCTGTCAATCATTTTCCCGGTTGCTGGGCGCGCGACGGGGCAGCGAGCGGGTCTGCCTGGGGTGGGAGTAGGGTCGAAGTTTGTCACCCCTTACAGAGCCGGACCGCGAATGGGGTGAGCGTCTAGAGCGAGCGTCGGCGCGTAACAATATTCTACTTCACTGTCTTCTTACATAGTTGATGGTATAAAATGGCATATTATTTGATGAGTTAGCGTGCATGGCCATAAACACTATCGTTTCCTCTAGTAATAAGGATATATATTTTGGACGGCCAATCAGAATGTACGTGACATCCTCGTATTATTTTTTATATTGCGTTGTATTATTAATATTTTAATAATATCGTCGTCCTAGTTTCACGTTGTCCGTAGTTTTTAGTTATTTTGTAGGTGTACTCATAACAAATTTGAGGTACATACAAAACATTTTGTATAAATTCGTCCAGCGATTTTTTTTGTAGTGAACACAATGTTAATTATTAGTAATGATTACAAGTAGTCAGGGCTTTTATAATTGTTGTTAATTTTGCAACCACTAACTGTTTTGTGGACACAAAACAATAATTTACGTTTGCCAATATAAATTAGTAAAAGACGAAGTTCCAAAATTTTTTTTACAGTGCTACATCATGAAGTAAGAAACATGCTACGTAAATTAAAATAAAAATTTCTAGAAAAATAGCTATAACAAAAGACAAAAATTTTTCGGTTTTCTTTCAATAGGTTACACATACTGAACTCTGTTATCTAAAATGTAAAAACGTACTATGAATTATAATAAATGACAGTTCAGGCTGTGGTTGGAAATGAGCTCTTTTAATTATAACGAACAATATTAAATATTAGATCTGCAAAAGTTCGGGAAAGATTCTGCTTGCTTACTGTCTAGACTTCGTAGTTTCTGTTTTGTTTATTATAGTGAATGTGCTGCTGCATCCCACACCGAATTTATTCCCATTCCTTGATCAAATATGCCCATTGAAATAAAATCAGACAAACAGCGTATTGATTGATATAAATTCAGTACAATTAAGGGAAAGTTTATTTTCTAGTTTAGATTGCCTCTATTTCTTTCCCGAACTTGAGAAATTCTTTTAACAAGTGTTTCACAATTTATGCAAGGATTGATCATGCCGTTTTAGCAAATTTTATGTAAGGCTATGATAATTTTAAACGAATGAAATTCATGGATCACATTTCAAAGCGGTTTGAATCAGTTCAGCTCCTGGCTTTAGGGACAGCGCATTCTATTATGCAGACAATCTCTCTCTCTCTCTCTCTCTCTCTCTCTCTCTCTCTCCCTCTCTCGCTACGACGGCGGATACTAACGCGAGGAGAAGAGAAGGACCTTCGTGCCAACAGCCACTCGATAATGAGGGGGAAGGAACTTCTGTGCCCCGCCATTACATAACTGCGCTCCATGGCGTGCGTACAACGGAGTTAACAACCACACGTCATCCCTTCGCACGCACACGGCTACTGTGTCCGCCCTCGTTCAGAGATACCAACTTTGTGGAGCAGAATTTAGTAGCATTAAAGAAAAGATCTTATTTCATACCGTAACTGTTGTTTACCTCGCAAACCCTTCTAAAAAACCGAGGAGGTACTATCAAGAATCATTGACTTTTATAGGTTTTTTTTCCTGTACCTGTTAAAAATAATCCTACTCTGCTGTTGCTTACTTTAGGAACCGTAAGCAGATTTCGGAGAAATAAATATAATTTCCCATAATTGTTTACTAAAAACAACGCAATATTGTGAGATACCTTCCTATGTCAAAAATTTCACAAAACGACTGTAGCATTATATTCCGGACTCGGTACTGTGCATTATATTCCGGACACGGTACTGTGCATTATATTCCGGACACAGTACTGTGCATTATATTCCGGACACGGTACTGTGCTAAATTCGTTGAAACAGCTCATTGTGTTGTTTCGTAATCAGATATATTTAATTTTTAGTAGTTATATAATTCTTGTACAGGTGATACGAAATTGGTAAGGATTAGCCTGTTGACAAATATGTTTTATGCCTCGAAACTGAACAGTGTTTGACAGAAATTTACATCGACTGTATTCTAACAGAAACTACTAGTGTCTTTGTGATTTGGTGTAGTGGTTAGACTACTCGCCTCCCACCTAGACGAACCGGGATCGATTCCTGGCGGGGTCGCTCCCGGGTTTTCGCATGTAGGGATCGTGCCGGACGATGCCGCTTGTCGGCGGGTTTTCTCGGGGTTCTCCCCTTTCCCCCGTCCTTGCATTCCGTTGCTGCTCCATACTCACCTCACATCGCCCTCATCGGCACACAAGACCTCGATGTTAGGCGTCACCGAGTTCTCTCCAGTGCAGTCGTAACTCTTGGTGACCTGGTGTCAGCAAGTAGACCACGAATCTATCGTTCGCCAGCCTGCACTTCAATGAATACGGAGCATAGTTACAAAGCGATGAGGAGTAAAACCCACTTTTTTATATTACTTTGCACTGTGTGTTGAAGTTGTTATCGATACCGACCTTGCGTGGTCACGTGCAACCAACACGATAACATATTCGCAACCTTTCGCCACTAGGTTACGTCGAGATCAAGCCACTTGAACAATGTTTGGTTGTCTCTTCACGACTTGTCATTCCACTAATCGTTCCCGATGTGGGATTAAACAATGTCCTTTCGAGACAGATGGCTGCTGCAAACAGAGGTTCGAGACAGATGGCTACTGCAAACAGAGGTTCGAGTAAGCGAAAGAGCTAAAAAAAAATAATCATATATATATATATATATATATATATATATATATATATATATATATATATATATATATATATATATATATATATATATATATATATACACACACACACACACACACACACTCACACACACACAATTGCATGCAGAACTAAAAAAGGTGTTAGGGTCTAACAAATCAAAAATTTATTTATTAAAAATCGCATTTAAAACAATCGATTTAAGAAAATAATTTTTGCACATGTTATCCGTTATCGTTTAGTTTTATATTTTAATATACGCCCAGTGTTATTCATAAATTTAGAAGAGATTCAGCAATAATAACATAAATTTATGATATCTTCACAGACAGCCTTTACTTTTTTAAGGTATGCATGGCTGGAATTAAAGAATCCGTACATGGTTCGTTGTCTATTATAATTGCGTGTGCATTTACTAGTTAATATAGAATTACTTATTTCTAAATGCGAATAAATAGTTTGTAGATAAGGTATGTATCTTTACTATACCGCAATTTTTCGCTTTATTTCGGTTTGATATTCAGAACCACTATTATGTTGTCAAAATTTAAATAAAATTGTTTGTTTTGCCTGTTTTAATGTTTAGTTGTCTAATTGTTTTGGCACCATATAAAAACTACTGGATAGATTTTGGTGACATTTTCAGTGTAACATACGTCTTAATTCAAATACGGGGGTATATGTCGTCATGCTATATCACCAGGAAGATAAACATAAGTGAATGATACTTTGATGTCGACACACTTCTAACAGTTTTAAAGACAAGCTAAGCGTTAGTTACCTATATCCACCGCTGCAGGGATACCATACTCCATTAGTCCATATTGTCACTTAATGCTAGAGCTAGTGAATTTTCGCGGAAACGAATGAGTGCACGGCAGACTTCAATACGATAAGCATTCCACAGCATTTTGTTTATTGCCATTGATTGCCGTCTGTTTAAGAAAGCGTTTTCATATTTGACCGGGCCACTCAGAATCCGGCCAAACCGGCATGGCTCCTACGTGATTCGTGTGCATACATCAGTTAACACGTATCAAAAGGTAATTCAGCTAATCAAGGTAGGTAAACTATCCTACAGTGTATTGAAATATAACTTATCTTGAAATCTTTCCGTGAAATTTTACTACCCCTAATTAATGCCATTCTGTTGGTCAAAATGACACCAGTTTTTCCGTATTGGCCGGCTGTGAACCATTGGATTGCCGAGTTCACTGTTTTCCAACCAAATGTTCTTTCGTATGTAACAGGATGTACAGCGTTGTAAAAGCCGTCGTGTTCATTTCACAAAAATGCGTATTTAATTTACGAATATCGTTGTTAATGTTGAGTTAGTTTCTATTTAAAATCCTTATAAAAAGGGAATTAATGCAAGTATTTTCGAAACAGTTCTGTTTTTTTTTTTTAATGTGGAAAGAAATATTCAAACGTGTTTTGCCCGAACTACACTGGGGTATAGTTTTGTAAATGTTAACCCGTGAAGGTACACACTATCCCCTTAACGTAAACATTAATTTTTCGTTTCAGGTGTTGCAAATGAAGACATTTTTGGCGTGAGAATTAGGCCTACTTACGGTTTTTTTTAAATTCCAGTCGGGAGTTTGGAACGTATGGAAAGTATTTCAATAAATACATGGGACAGTAAGCAACAAATTCCAAAGTAGCTTGTGTGATATCAGCAATTAATAGCAAGGCGATGTCCGTATTTGTGCTAGCTTATGTAATTGTAAAGCACATACCATGATTTTAACTATTCTGCAATATGTTGGACGTGAAAGAGTAGACGCGGGATAAGATGTTAAGAGGGGGGCTCAAAAGGAAGAGATTTATGTAAGGAACCCCGGTTTTTTTTTAACCATCACGATACTTGTGTTGTGTCGACTTAAGTACAGTACGCATCATAAAATGTTTGTTTGCAACACCTAAAGCATTAAATTGAAGTGGTTATGAAAGGGTTAAGCGTTCAGCCCACTGGTTCCTTATACGGATGTGAGCAGGCCGGGAAGGCAGGTGGGGCGAGAGTTAGTTGCGAGAGCGGCCGGCGCCGGCCAGACAGCGCTGTGATCGCTTGTGTTGACAGAAGAAGGCGGACGCCGACTGTCGCAATGTCAACATCCGTCGCCTTACAAGAGACACAAGCAGGAGTAGCGTTCCTTCGGCAAACATAAGTCCCGGAGGCGACCGCCCATAAACATTATCCTACGTCCAGCGTCTTTGCATGTCGTCTGTCAGCTCAGTAGCTCGCAGCTTTGGGCGGGCGGCTCTTAACCCTTTACTGCATCATGTTTCATATACGTAGGCACATCCGAATATTTCCGCGCATGCTAGATTTCAACACCCTACGAGCATGCCAAATGTTTTCTTTCTCTTATTGGCGGCATATCTTTGTGAAAAGATATTCTCCTACTTAACTGGCCAATCAGGATTAGGTATCTTCAAGACTGCGCGTCTTTGATTCGCTGGCGTAACACGGAAACCTTCCAATCACGAAAGTGGATCTGAGCTAAAGTGTTATGAAAATATTTTGGCGAAATTGAGGTGTCCCTACATATACGATACAGCTGGAGTATTCGATTTTTATTAGTATGTATATTTATTAAATAATAATAATAAAAAACCTTTTAAAGTAGATTGTATAACATTTTAATGTAAGGAAAGGCCAACCTCATGTTCACGACCGGGTAGCGCAGTGGTTAGCGCTCTAGACTCACGACCCAAGGGTCGTGAGCTCGAATCCCAGCATTATGCAATTTGAATTTTTAAAAAATATATAAAGTGTGCATGCCGTGGATTGCTCGATCACCCTTCGTCGTCGGGGATAGTAAAAATACTGCGACGATCTATCGGAATGGTGAACCGACGGATTAACAAACCATTCGATGCTCGTACGATGTCAACAATTTCCAGTTTTGTCAAACTGTTACGATATCAGTTACCACTGGAAATCGTACGACGAGACAAACGACAAACGAGTTTTTTCGTTTGACGGGTTTTTGTACCGTGTATATGGTCGAATATCGTGTACGGAAACGTTTTCTGAGAAATCGTCGTTTGCCCGCAAACGCGTATCTTGGTAAATACAACTTACGGCAATACGACTTTTTGCCAGAAAGGATTAAAAACTATTGTCTATAGCCCTATATTTTTTACTTTTGTCATATTTAGTGTATTCTTGGAGAAAAAAACTCGCGAATGTGGTCAAACATCGCATTTTTAAAGCTCGCCAATGCAGTTTCCTTAAGCGGCAAGAGAAAAGTACAAATATACGGGCCTAGTTTAATCCGTGGTTTTTCATCGCGTGTAATAAAATCCCACTGTTACATACATAATTTGCACAGTACAGCATTAGGACGGAAACACTGCACGCCTTGCGCATAGGAGCGATGTGGCATTAGGCGTGCGTGGAAGAGTCTCCCGTATAGCTCACTCTCTTCTTGACCTTGGACGCGCAGCTACATCATACCCTGAACATCGAGGTCTTGAGAGCCAATGAGGGCGATACGGGCTGAGAATGGAGCAGCTTAGGGATGAAAGGGCGGGGGGAAACGGGAGATCCTGATATATCGGTCGCCCTGACCGTCTGGAAGGTTCAACGCACCCCGAGTGACGCTGAGAGAAACGACTTCATTTATCCAGAGCATTCTTCAGATGTACTAAAGACGCCTGATACCCAATGTCGGGAGAGGCACGCGCCGTAATAAAGGCTGTTCATGATAAATTGAACACTTGAAACCAACCTTAGAAATAAGTCACTGCCTCTACTTGTATATATTTTAACGGGCGCACTGAGTGACATGCGCCCAATAAAGTTGGTAACGATAAAGGGAAAGTAGATCCATATCTTAACGAAGAATAAAAAGTATCAGGTAAACATTTGTGATAAGTTAAATTATTTCTTTCGCTTTCTGTGTTTTAACCCTTTCAGGCCCGCTTTTATTTATATTTTCAGCTGTTACAGACATAAACTTTTATGATGCATGCTGTACTTAAGTGGACACATCACTTGTTTCTATGTCATAGCCAATGAGCTGTAGGCTATATGTTCGGCTACAGTTATATGAACCAATTATGACGTAGACCAGTGAGACGTTTATGCGAATCATTTACCCACAGGTAAGACCATTGGTCATTGAGCTTCGCAGTGTACAGTACAGACCAAAAGTCTCTTACACATGCGTAATGTACACAACTGTGTACCCTGGGTCTGAATGGGTTAAAGCATAAGAATGAACAGATTTTAAAATATTTAATTTTCTAATAATTTCACAGTTTCACTTGACCGGCACATGAATAAAGCGATGACTCATGGCAACGTTAATTTTACACAAGGCGGAAGAATACACAACGTGTATACAAGTAGATCTTAAGCAGGGTTTACAAAAGTGCTCATTTTACCGTGAACAGTCTATAGGTATAACCACCCTTGCCTCGCACACTCGCAGAGTGGCTGCCTGTAACTATATATATATATGTTTAATAGGAACGCAAAAAAAAAAAAAAAAACGAATTCCATTAACGTTGTATTTCTCTGTACTGGGATGAACTATAGTCCATTCACGCTTTCTTCAGACTTTTGGAATCGAACCTTTGAAAAATCACCCTAGGCATAACATGTCAACCTGGTTTGTTCAATCACTTGTATTCCACAAATACATAACACTGTGATTAACTCTTAGAGTACTGTATTTTTTGAATAAATGAAACCTTTCTTAATATTTTCTATAACTTGTAATATTTACTTCGTGTTAGATACGAATTAAAAACAGCGAGATTAGCGGTGTATTGGCAACGGTTAGTAATAAATAATTCTCATTTCAAATATTGTTTCAAGATAGTTTTTTTTTTGGTATGCTCTTTGTAAATTAAATATTGCTATTGAAATATTTCAATATTTAGGTAGCCCCGATAGAAACATATTTCATTGTTACAGTTAAACATAACAGCGCAAAATAACATACGTAGGCCGTAGTGAAGTGGTGTTTGTTTTTCCGACCGACGAAACTGTTGGCTGGGCGGAGCTTATCGCTCTCTCTCTCTCTCACTCTCTCTCTCTCTCTCTCACTCTCTCACTCTCTCTCTCTCTCTCTCTCGAATTTAGAATTTACAACTGAAAATAGATTTTAATGTTTAAATACTTATGCCATTTAGATGCTATGGCGCGACGCGCGACGCTTACAAATCCAGCAGGTTGGTAGAAGTGGTGTGGAAGAAAGAATATATAACTTGATCACCTTCCACGCGCTTGTCCCAAAATGGCGGGCAATTATACCCAGTTTTTACATGGCCTTACGACTGACAATGATGTGGCGACATGCCAATGATACGGCGTGTTTCATAACGAAGAGTCAAGTTCGTACTCAGTTTCTTAAAACATCCTAGCAAGTTACAATGTTGTGATAAATAAATGTTTCCACGGCAGAGTGAAATGTGTTGTGATCGTTGCGTATGAAAGGGCGTGGTGGCTGCGTTGTAATCGTTACGCAGGCCAGGTATGTGTGTGTTGATTTCAAATATGTGCAAAATTTATACGTTTTAACCATGAACTGATGTTATGACGAAGTTAATTATTTACATTCACGTCTGTTTATCACAACGTTATACCTTTGCGCTAGGTGTTTGAAAAACAGTTGTGTAACGAGCTTTACGTTTCTGTTATTTGAATGTCTGCAACAATCCCAACGAAATAACAAGCCCACCCAGACAAAATTTAATAAATAATAAAATAAACCTACAAACCAGTAAGTAACAATGCATGAAAATATTAGCGGAATATATGTTACGTTAGGCCTATGTGTTTGCATTTTCACCACTATATTTTACGTTTGTCGACGTACAATAAATAAGCGACACGAGTTGCGTGCTTGAATTTACTGCGTCGTTTCGTTGGACTGGTTGTCGCTTCGTTTTAATTTTTATTCCAAACACATATAAATAACAACAGGTTAAACACTATTGTTGTTTCCGCCACAGTTGTGACAAACACCGTAGTGGAAAAATATTAATGTGAATTATGTGCAAACGTGCTATATCGTGTGTAACAAATAGTTTTATAAAACTGGCCTAAATATTGTTATTGGCCTGAATTGTGAACATTCGTAGGAAATATGACAGCATTCTATAAACAGCAACCAACGCATTTGACAGTTATAATAGCAGAGGTCACATGACAGTGTTTATGTTTACGTGTAGCGGAAGGATACGTAATCAGTAACCAAAAGTAGAAATTTAGCAGGGATTCAGACAAGGCAGAAGTTATCGTGAATCAACTATACCACTTGGGGTTAGGGACTCGGCAACGCTCTAGGCATTTAGGTGAATGGTCGGTAAACATATCATCAAAATTCGCCCATTATTCCAAAAACACAGCCAACTTTATTGTGCACACAATTGTATATTGTATATTGTATTATGTTTTACATTTTAGTTAACTGTTTTACCCATAATTTGCTTTCATTCGCATAATCATTCCTATTTCAATACCATAGTTTACCAAAATTTGTTATAATAAACATTATTATTATTATTTTGCCTTTTCCTGGTTAATCTATAACTTTTAAAAACTTTTTGTTTATAACTTAGGATTAAGTTCATAGTTTAAGCATGTTATTTTTTCACGTTTACTATTGTTTAAAGTGTGACAAAAGGCGTACGGTCTTAACTTCGCCATTGAAAAAGACGATAGTAAAAACATTATTGATCAAGGGGAATCCCTATGACAATAGTAAACGACCCAATGTCACATCCGGCCATAAGAAAGCGTTGCCATGGCGACGTAAAATAGCAAAAACAAGCTCCGTGTGTTCCGTCACCTCAGAACTCAACTTACGGTTTTATTACAGCAATCTGTTCGGAGAAGATACAGCGTTGTCCTCGTGGTTTAAAACACTGTTTTACGCAATAAATATCGCAAACAAAGAGCTACATAGAGCGATGTTAGGTGACTTTGGCACTTTTCAACGAACACATTTAAGTTTAAATAAACACATAAATAAATTGACAACAAAATATCGACTTCCAATTCTGCCCTGAAAAAAAAAATTAAAATTGAAATATTCGGTATTTCTTCATAAGATAGAATATACTCGATTGCTTACAATGTTATCCATGTGACGACAATGGAGGCAGCTTAGTGTCGTATTTAAAGTGTGATATTTAAACTTGTTGACGATGATTCACTCACGTTCTATTTCTTCAATAGGCGTAAGAATTGGAACTGGCTTGTTAATAACATATACACAGGGATAGGAAAATTTTGCGAGTTCAGTGACCTGTAGGTTAGACTCCACAATCCTTTGTACAGTCGAGACTCAGATTTTTTTCTATTGGCTGCTGCCCCGATGTTACTTCACATCTGGCAGTATGGGATTCGTATCTTGTTCCCTTGCAAGTCTGTTATTGGCTCGTCTAGGGCGTGCATAATAAACTATGATCCAATAGCAAATGTGACTTCAGTGTACACGCGTTTGAAGTCTATCTGGTCCTGAAATGAATTCGCTGAATTTTCCTATCTCTACATATACAGAATGTTCGAAAACTCAGTGCCTAGACTCCACTGTTTTTTTCGACCAATAGTAACACATAAGTGCAATACTCTCATATCCGGGAACGTATTTTTATATCAGATACTTGTGTTCAAAGTAGCGGCCCACGCCACCTGGAGATCAAGGCAGTGCGATAATACACGTAGGACAAGTTGCATAGGAAGCAGACGCCCGATATTATATTATTAAAAGCTGTTCACGATAAAGTGAACACTTTAGAAATCAACCTTAGAAAAAAGTCACTTGCATATATTGTAACGGGTGCACTGAGTGACATGCGCCCAGTAAAGTTGGTAACGATGGAGGGAAAGTAGTTCCATGTCATAACGTCAAACAAAAAGTGTTAGGTTACCATTTGTGATAACTTAAATTATTCCATCTGCTTTCTGTTTTTTTTTTTTATGCATCGAAGTGTAAAAATTACCAGATTTGTAAAATATTTACTTTTCTGATAATTCCACAGTTTCACTTGACCGATGCATGAATAAAGTGCTGAGGCCCGTGGCAAAGTTAATTTTAAATACAGCGTAAGACTACACAACGTGCATACAAATAGATCTTAAGCAGGGCTTTCAGAAGTGGTCATTTTACCGTGAACAGTCTATAGACACGCAGCGTCTCCCGTCTGCTTCTTGTGTGACTTGTCCCAGTCGCATGATTGCACTGCCTCGTTCTCCAGCAGTTCTACACGACAATTCGGAACACAATTACTTGACATGAGAATTCGTTTCCGGTTATAAGATTACAGGGCCATTGTGTTACTATTGGTCCAAACAAACTATGGAGTTCGAGCAGTCAGTTTCCGACATCATGTATATGTTTCTAACACTTTCACCGCGTTACATGATAAAGGCACAAATATCGGTAATCAGATTCACGGCGACGTTAATTTCACACGAAGTGGAAAGATTCGCTATGGCCAATAATAAAAAAAAAAAAAAGAATCCATTCAGCACCTGGAAAACTGCTCAATCATCCATGAAAATCGTATTACAATATGAGATCCTTACTTCGGGGAAGGCGACCAGCATAGTCGCGAGAAATGTCATTGTGTTCGCAAAATGCTTGGTTGCCCGCGCGGGCTCTACTGATTTCTCCGTCGTCTGGTTGCCGAGAGGGGGGTTTGGGGAGGGGTTGTTCGAGGTCAAGTGCTCCGGTACCACCGCCCCCTCCCAACACTTGCTCCCCTACAAAGTCTAGCAGAACAACGAGTTGCAAAAGCGCGTGGTCATGATGCGCACGGCCTGTAATACATCGCCGTTGACCGACCGAAATACGCTCTAGGCCGGGTTTGCAATGAAACACAGGCGGTTCACGGCAAAATGAGCATTTTTGAAAGACCTGCGTAAGATCTAATTTTATGTATTCTTACACTGTTTGTAAAATTACAATGCTATGGGCTTGATCACCTTATTCATGCCTTGGTTAAATGAAACTGTGAAAAAAAATATATATATATATCGAGGAAACGCTTTACAAACTTGCCAGTTCTTACTCTTATGCGTATTTTAAAACTGGAAAAAAAAGAAAAATAAATAATTTCAGTATCCACAATTTGTTGTAATTTTAGTTGAACGGTAAGACGTTGCTCTACTGTTGTCCCTCCTTCTTGACCAAGTTACTGGGTGCATTTCGGTCTGTGTACACATTAAAAGGTATGCAGGTAGGAGAAGGTAGTGACTTTTTTCAAAGGCTGAATGCATTAAAATGCGAAAATTCCTCTTTTTTTTATTTGTGTTGGCAACGTTTGGAAGCCAAGTGTGTTGGCCTAACGATATTCTGTCAATAAGTTAGGTATTAAGGATTCCTCGAAAATGTGTTGGCCTAACGATATTCTGCCAATGAGTTAGGTATTAAGGATTCCTCGAAAATGCTTTTTGACTATTTTCACTACATTACAAGAAAAAATAATAATTTGTAGATATTTTTGCAGTCAAGCTTGTTAAAAAAAAAGGTTATAGCGATATCTTATTGAGTTAACAAGCAAACTATTGATGAGTCCTCGACAACACATTATACCCATTTTCGACCTCTTTAGAGATTGACTTTGAGAAATCCTTAAACGAGTCTGTATAGGTAACCGCCTGAAGCTAAGAGCGTAATGATCTCTCATCCGGTTAGTAAGCTGATTTTGAAAAGTCCTCTAAAATACGTTTCACACCTTTTCAACCCCTTTGGTGCCGCGGTGGTGTGGTGGTCAGAGAATCCGCTTCCCACCAAGGCGAACCCGGTTCGATTCCCGGCGGGGGGTGGGGGGTAGCTCCGGGATTTTCGTATTTGGGAATCGTGCGGTACGATACCGCTGGTCAGCGGGTTTTCTCGGGGATCTCCCGTCTCCACCACCCTTGCATTCCGACGCTGCTCCATACTCATCTCAAGACCTCGATGTTAAGAGCCACCAACCTCCCCATTCATCCCTTTATAGACTAAATTCAAAAAAAGGAATTCTAAAATTAATGTTTGACTGTTATTTAAGAAGCCTTGTAAAACAAGGAACAAAACGATATCTAGTCGGTTTAGTAAGCTATTGACGAGTACCAGAAAATACTTTTTATTCCATCACACCCTCTTAGGAGTCGAATTTGAAATAATGCTTTCTTAATCGTTGCCTCCACCCTAAAGGGAAGGAAGCCATCCCTAAATTGTGATGCTGTGTGCGTCCAGCGGTTTCCGCTGTGCGTTGATGAGTAAGTTAAGTAGTCGGCCAGTCACAAACTTAATTTAAGATACAGAGATTTCAGCTATAGAGTTACAAGAAAAGTTTCACAAGCTTTTACAAAGAATTGCTTGTAACAAGTGCAGAAATATTTTACTGTGTACATTATGACGATTGTAATCGCAATCAATAGTACTGCACAAGGAGTAATCTGAGAAACATGATGGCTGTTATTGGCTGTAACAGCAATATTGGAAGTTCCACACGCAAGATTAATTTAACTTCTTGTTAATTGTTCTAGTAGAGGATGACCATCGAATTGATTTTGTCCGCTGTTAACCTCATTTAAAATATAAACATTACCTGTTAGTGGTAATTAATAAAAGTAATTCACTTAACATATTTTGGCGCCTGTTAACAGGTATCATCGGGTGTTTAAGCAAGAGGATGTGAATTGAAAATTCATTTTTGCCGCCTAACACAATTTTGTAAGGAATAGAAACGGTTGGATTTGTTTAGAGGAAAAATGTGTTGTATTGGTTGTTTCGTCTATTTTGACTTGTTACCGTTTAAAATGATCAGATTGTCAGTCTCAAGCACACTGCCACAGATTGGTGTTTTATTGTCCTGGTTGTGACAAGTCGTTTAAATCTGTAGCAGGAGGCTTCTGTCTACAAGGATGTTTGGAGCATATGAAGATTATACTGTAGCTAATATGAGAGTAGATTTTAGACTTCCCCAGCAAGAGACTTTGGTACAGTGACTTTGGAAGTAGTTGTTATTTTCCAACCAAAATATTCAGATCATAAGGATGCAAAAAATATAACTAGTTTTGAACCAAATAGCATTATTGCCTAATAGAACGTTCAGTGTTCCTGTTAAAGACAATGAGAGCCATCGTGTTATTCAAATTACTTCTTGTGCAGTATTGTTTGTTAAAAGAATAGTTGGAATGGAAGAATTTGCCAGGCTTTTGCAAGATCAACTAATTTGAAGCCATTGAGTTAGTGCTGCAATGCAGTAGACCTTTGAAGCTGATTAGGGGCACCTGTTTTTCGCAAAAATATTTCAAGACAAGTTGTGTTCCAAAACACTTCAGTTCAGAACTACTTTCATGATGGGATCATTTGAATTGTTATGCGTCTTATCTGTCTGTCCACGAATCACGGACGGTCAGTATTGTTGAACCTTGATTCTGATTGCCTCACTAATATAGGCTAACATACGCTCTTCACTCAAAGTCAAGCGGTCAATAGCCAAAGGAAGGCTGCAAGTCTGCACATAGGATATTGAAATCTAGCCTCCAGGTAAATCTTTTCGAGAAAATTAGGTGGCCCTAATGATGACTATTAATAGGGACATGCGAAATTCGCGTTATTATTGGGCATCAGGCTAAACTCCACACTACTGTTTATACTCGAGCCGCCGCCGTTTCTCCATTGGCTGCTGACTAAAGGTGATGCCACTCCCCTCCAGACAGAACTGCACGTGATTCGGGCACACAATCTGCAAGTGTTCATTTATTGGCGCAGAATTACCCAGGGTGTGTCAAGTGAAGTATGGTCCGAAGCCAAACCAACTGCAAAGGTAGCCTACATGTGATTTAAGGTGTCGCGAAATAATAACACGAATTTTGCAGGTCTCTAGTCATATATCACAGACGTTTTAGACTTGTGATAACACAAAAGTAGCTTATTTTTGAATAAATTGAATTTTTTTTGTATTTTTATCTATTACTTATATTTCATTTATAACTAGGGACATCCTAATTACGCGAAAAGATTTCCGCATAATGCTAGATTTCAATACCCTAATGGCGTACCAGTAGTATTATTTACCTTATTGACGGCGTGTCTTTGTGAGAAGACATTTTCTTTATTGTCTGGCCAATCAGAATTTGGTTACTCTCATTACTCTATGTCTGTGATTCGCTGGCAGACACCTAAAATACGTAACACCTGGATAATCCAATCACGAAAATGGTGCTGAGCTAAAGCAATATTAAATACAACTGGTCGTGAAATATTTCCGCGCGAATCGGGTGTCCCATTTATAACTAATTTTTCACGAAAATGTCCTACGACTAGTTGTACTCCAAAACACTTTAGTTCATAACCAGTATCGCGTGCTTGTAGGGAAATTGGGAATGAGACACCGATGTCTGGATTACGTTGTAAGTAGTTTGGCAATATTCCGCTAGATAGCAGCATCGTCGAAGCAGCTATGGCGTCAGTTTTTCTGCTGGTGTCCCGTGAAAATTTCTGTGTGCGGGGGGGGGGGGGGGTTACTTTGCTAATCCCCTCAGACCTCTCATGGCCCATTAGCGAGTGTGGTCAGATGAGACATAACAGACCAGCATAGCAAGACTTCAGAGAGATACAGACTCTACCTCTTGTTCGTGGCCGATCCTAAAAACAATAAACACTCTTTTTCAATATTGCAAGTTTATTACAATTTCGAAATGGGGGGGGGGGGGGAGGAGGTTTCACGGATAAGGCATGTTTTCTCAGCACCTATTTAACTCGTCTCAAGAAAATGTTTAGTTTTAAACAACGGGAAAATAGGCAGTCTAATTTGCTGTGACAAATTAAAAATGCAATTCCTTCGTTAATAAATAAAAGGTATTGTGGATTACTGCCATGTTGGTTTAATTGAAATTTTCAACTATATAAGCTACTGAAAATGTAGTTAGTTATCTAGCATATAATGGCTGACGAATAAAGTAAAACATGGTATTCTTTAGAGTAGTATCATGAAGAGTTCCTGTGTGGCCGCCGTCGATGAAGGTTCGGGATTTATGAACCTCGGCGTCGCTGTGTTTGTGCCGTTTCACGATTTTGCGAGTTTAATGGACTTTCGAATAATGGTTTTTTTTTTTAGTTTTAGTTTTGAGGATTCTGCTGCCGTGTTTAATCACGTTTTTCGTTTTCTACGTTTCTGGTATTCGAAATTTGAATTTTTGCTTGCTGTACGGGTTAAGCCTAAGACAACGTGCCTTTGCACGATTTAGGTGAAGAAGGAGTTACATACTGGGCTACGATACTGTAACATAACTTCTCCAGAAGTCATTTCAACACTACAGTTTTGTAATACCTTGTTTATTTTAATGGTTTTAAATTAGAGTGTCTAAATTTCCATTAATTATAGATGAATTGTAATTAAATGTGATTATTTGGAGAACTCTAAATATATATACACTTGCCACATGTATAACACTATAAAATTTCCTACCATTGCACGCTGTCGATGCTGAGTAATTTACTAACAATTTCTTCACAAATCATTCAATTTACTACTATTGAGACTGATTTCCATAATCGTGCTGTCCATAAACGAGTAGTATGGAAATAATGCACTATAAAAATCCATACAACGCTTTCTGTATAGATAGGAAAAACATTTCTTGGAGGTTTATGGTTTTCAGTAATATAATATACGTTTAGTTCAAAGAGAGGATTACAGATACATACAGTTTTCCTGTTATTAGAATGTTTCTTTATATGATTTTGTTAATTGTAATACTACATTA
This sequence comes from Dryococelus australis, assembly GCA_029891345.1. Classification (NCBI taxonomy): domain Eukaryota; kingdom Metazoa; phylum Arthropoda; class Insecta; order Phasmatodea; family Phasmatidae; genus Dryococelus; species Dryococelus australis. The sequence continues at coordinate 5,679,601 of CM057006.1, read as the reverse complement.
TTTATTGCACATATAAATTCTTTGAGCGTGTGTCTTTTAAAGAAAATAAATCTAGCTTCATACCAAAGGAAAAGATTTAGCAATGTTAAAAGTTGTGTGTGTGTGTGTATGTGTGTGTATATATATATATATATATATATATTCTAATGGCGAGCTCTAACCACTCACTTTTCGGTTTATGTAAAGCAATTGGTGTTTTTCCTCTGCTTGTACGGTGCCCTTAACTTAGGTGCCACAACTATAGCAGTGCGAGAGGTACTATGCCTATACTCGATTCTACGGGAGGCAATGGATACGCTCGTATAATTGGATGTAAATTGGGAGTGAGTAAGAGAGCTTGTCATAAAGAATTAAAGTTAACTTTAAAATTAAAAAAATATTTATTGTAAGAGTAAAATAAACTATATACAAGCTAGATTAAACGAATATTTAAAAAATTACAGTAAAATGGATAACCAAATGAGTGAAATAAAAAAGAGGCCCAATGAATAACTTATAATCGTAAGTGTATGTCCCTTTCACACAAATGGTTTTTCAGTCCTTTCCTTTATAGAACTTCTTTCACATTAAGGTTTCCCAGTGTTCCTGGGCATGAAGACCTTAGGGTCTGTCGCAATCAGCCCATTATCAATGGGGACCGTCCGAAGTTATACGTGCCGGCCGCCAAAAGCTCCCAGTGTGTAAAAAAAACCACAGTGCATTATAAATAAACCACACTGCATTATAAATAAACCACACTCCATTATAAATAAACCACACTGCATTATAAATAAACCACACTGCATTATAAATAAACCACACTCCATTATAAATAAACCACACTGCATTATAAATGACGCTAGCTGTCGGTAAACACTCTCTTGGCACCCAGATTGCAAGAATAGTCTGATATTGGCAACAAGCGGACCACGACCCCATTGGCTTCAAACGGAAGACTTATTAACGAAAACATCTGGAAAACTTTCTATGTCATGAAAGAACGTGTGCAAATGTGACGATGTAAACATATGCATACACGCATATCATATGATCTCCGATCACATACTTCAAGTATACACGTTATGAAAATGCGTAAATCGCATTTAAGTGTTTAAAAATTTTGCAACATTTTTATGCACGGTTAGCGATGGTTTTCTCAAATTATCATCTGTTCATTTACAAAATTTAACTCAGTTGTTTTATTTCTTTCAAATGAAACTCATTAATGACACAGAGCTGTAATTATACAAACTACGAGATGTATTACAATTTGTCATTTTTATAACAGCTCATCAAGTTATATATATATATATATATATATATATATATATATATATATATATATATATATATATATATATATATATATATATCCCATGCATTCAGCATTCAAAATTTTGCCGATATACAACTTAGTTTAAATGAAAGTGCATTGTGTTACAAGGAAACATTAAACATTTTATAAGCGTACGCCATTACGTATCAGTATGCAAAAAAATTGCACAATTATCAATATCGACCAATTAAATGGTGCAAGATCTACATAAATAGTTTTGACCAGGGAAGATGTACAAACCAATATACAATACCAATAGGTACATCGAGCGGAAGTTTCAGCCGAGGAAATTGAACTACTTTTGAGGCCTTAGTGAAAACTGACAACACTCTTTACGTTTCAAGGCTGCAACCTGCAAGTCAGAACAATGGGGAGAATGGTTATTTTATTGGCAGTTGTTAAACCGCGGATTCGCACGCTCGGGATAAGAATTTCCACTGTGTTAGTGTGGTACAGAGTGAAATAAAACGAAGTCTTCGTCTACCATTTCGCCAGCATCGAAAATGAATATGCCGTCGATATTGGTATGGGCACTTCATTTTTACTAAAAGAATTTCTGCCATATGTATTTAAAAAAAAATTTAGCTCTGAACAACGTTCCCCAGTGGATGGATTTATCGGCTCCATGTATTGGGTGCGTACCCGCGAACAAGAGATGTTTAGGAACAGAGTAACCAAATTCAGATTGAATAAGTCACATTTCGCGAAATATTCTCTCAAGGACAGGGTGTTAGTAACCAAGGAAAAGTTCGGCGTACACGTAGCTCATCTTAACCGAGGCTGCTTGGAACTCTTTGCGAAAATCATTTATCTCTAGATGTTGGAATTCGGAAGATAGAAAATAAATTTCTTGCCCACGACATTGCTCACTCGGAATTTGGATTTGTCAATGTTTCAGGTAGATTGAAATTAAATACAGTTTTCACCCAAAACCAATTCCGACAGGTATTTGTTTTATTGTTTTTGGCATAACAGAAATACATAAATAGAATTAAATAAAAAAATTAAAAATGGAAATAAATAAAGAAATAAAAATGAATTAAAAGAAATAAATAAACTAATTAATGAAAATAAATGTAAATAAATGTAAATAAATAAACCATGGCTTCGCTCGTCGGAATAACTGTGATTACCACGTCAAGTTATATAAAGCAACCTGGTATTAACAAACCAACATAGTGGTCTAACTCACACTGCTGAGATCATTTCTGACATCGCATGATCATTTACACTTTACCTTTAATCCCACAGCATAGGGAAACAGTAAGCTAATACAACAAAGAAATGTGCATAAAAATACGCGCTGGGAAGCAAAACTTCATTTAAAAAATTACATTTTTACTTATCGTCTTCCTTTTGATATAGTATGATCCATACCTAAGTAGGCCTTTAAGACTTACAACACTCACAACGATTTTTGAAAACCCGCTAAGTAGTTTTTACTTGATGCTAAAAAAACAAAAAACTATTTACTTTCTTTAGCTGAATTTTTGATGACTATCCTAGATATTTGCATAAAATAATTTATATTTAATACTATATGTTTGACAAAATCCTCAATCGTCATTTTTTATCTTTAAAGCTATTGTGTTACTAAACAACAGTTTATACTCACAGATACGTACGCATGTTTATTTGAACACATGAGTTACTGCTGGAATCACATATTATTAAGGATGGGTATATATTAATTACGTGACTGCCATAAGTGCTATCATGCGGAGTAATAAATACGTATAGCTTATAATAAAAATGAACTGTGGCATTGACTGATCACTGCAGCACACAATATACTGTTCTGGCAAAAAAACACATTGCAACAAAAAATTCTACACATAGAAAGACAAAAGAAATGAAATTTCTATCTCTTAAAAAAGCCACACTGTGTGAATTTATACAAGCATCCGCCGATAAAAAGGTGTAGGCGCAGGTTGTAATAAATTTGCTTGAAAACAATTTTACACTCTACAATATTTTGTTCTCTTCAATAATATAGGTATTTCTTCAGTTATGAATTTATTCCCTTTAACCGAGCGAAATATTTAAACATAACTTGTTGAGCAGAATATTTACCTAAATGTCCCAGAAACATTTAAACGCATTTATGGATACGTACACAACTATTTTACATGTACATTCAGGTAATTAATTTCGTTACCATGAAAAATTATAAATATCATGTTAGTCAAATATTTCGTTTAAAGTTAATAAGTGTACGGTTAGCTAACAGTCATATGTGTCCATTGTTATAGAAGTTTTTGCGACAACGCAATCAGTTTGGTGCAGCACTGACATGTGTTTGGTTGGCTGTAGCATTTGACGGCCTTCGAAGTTACAGCTCGAGAAATCATTTGTAATTCTTGTGGCTATTAGAAGTATTGCAGTATTTGTTAGTGTACGGTTAGCTAACAGTCATATGTGTCCATTGTTATAGAAGTTTTTGCGACAACGCAATCAGTTTGGTGCAGCACTGACATGTGTTTGGTTGGCTGTAGCATTTGACGGCCTTCGAAGTTACAGCTCGAGAAATCATTTGTAATTCTTGTGGCTATTAGAAGTATTGTAGTATTTGTTAGTGTACGGTTAGCTAACAGTCATATGTGTCCATTGTTATAGAAGTTTTTGCGACAACGCAATCAGTTTGGTGCAGCACTGACATGTGTTTGGTTGGCTGTAGCATTTGACGGCCTTCGAAGTTACAGCTCGAGAAATCATTTGTAATTCTTGTGGCTATTAGAAGTATTGTAGTATTTGTTAGTGTACGGTTAGCTAACAGTCATATGTGTCCATTGTTATAGAAGTTTTTGCGACAACGCAATCAGTTTGGTGCAGCACTGACATGTGTTTGGTTGGCTGTAGCATTTGACGGCCTTCGAAGTTACAGCTCGAGAAATCATTTGTAATTCTTGTGGCTATTAGAAGTATTGTAGTATTTGTTAGTGTACGGTTAGCTAACAGTCATATGTGTCCATTGTTATAGAAGTTTTTGCGACAACGCAATCAGTTTGGTGCAGCACTGACATGTGTTTGGTTGGCTGTAGCATTTGACGGCCTTCGAAGTTACAGCTCGAGAAATCATTTGTAATTCTTGTGGCTATTAGAAGTATTGTAGTATTTGTTAGTGTACGGTTAGCTAACAGTCATATGTGTCCATTGTTATAGAAGTTTTTGCGACAACGCAATCAGTTTGGTGCAGCACTGACATGTGTTTGGTTGGCTGTAGCATTTGACGGCCTTCGAAGTTACAGCTCGAGAAATCATTTGTAATTCTTGTGGCTATTAGAAGTATTGCAGTATTTGTTAGTGTATTTATTGATGCTTAACAATGTCGAAAACAATCCCAATGAAACTACTTAAACCAAAAAATCTGCATAACCTGACATTTCTGCATATCTACGTACACGCCATGCACTGAACTTTCTGTAACAATTAAATTAAGCAAATTGCCAAAAATGTTACGATGGTCGTGTTTACCAAGAGAGAGAACTCAGCAGCAATGAATATAGATTCGGAACCCTGTCCTGGTGGATCTTAAATTAATGACCGAATCTGTAGTTTTTGGACACCCATTAAAATCTTCATTTGCACCAACCAATTTTTACGTGTTTGGAACAGTCAAAAACGAACAAAACATAGTATGTTTCAGGAACAAAATTGTTGGTTGCACAGATAGGAAAAAAATAATAATTTTACTGCACAAAACTATTTTCTTATCTTCAACATAATCGTTTTCTCAGTGTAAAAAAAAAGCATAATATTACTATTTCCTCAACTAGCTTATGGTTCACAATCATTCAACAGGTGTACAGCTGTGGTACAAAAATGCACATATAGTTCGGAATATTCATAAATTCTTTTGGTGACACGCTAGACTTCTAATATTTATATTTTATAGTAAGTTTTGCAATTGAACTAGTAATTAATTTATATAAGGGCTGTTATTCTATGCCGATTTAGGAATAACATCACAAACTATTTTTTGTGCAACCCAAAATGGGCTTCTTATAAAGACAGCTACACAACTGCAATGAGGATTGTAGGGTATATCATGTAGGACAATGAATGCGCAGAATTTTACAGTCGGTAATTATAGCTCTAGTCGGAGTGTGTCCAGTAGCATCAAAAGTTAAAATTAATAATATAACTTAACAAATTATTTCACTTTTCACGCATAATTTCTTCTCTGCTGAATATACTTTGTAGTTCTGTACAATATTGTAGCATAACGTGTTGTCTTCATGTTTTCCTCGCTACTTTTTTACATAAATAATATATATATGTGCAATGTACGCAGTTATTAGTTTAATCAGAACGTAAGTTTTAATACAATACAGGCTAGAAAATAACTAGAAGCCACAATTAGTTTTGCAATTTAAAAAAAAATGTATTTCACATGTAAATGTTTGTAAACTAAATATTTTTGGGGACGAATTTGTTTTAACTTTTCTTTTCATTCATTCTCTTGAGTCAGTAATTTTTTGAGTTCCTTCTTATGACCCCGCTATTTCACATCCAGAGAAAGCCCAACCAGTGATACCTGGGAACCCACTAACGGGCTGACTGATGACTTTATCAAATAATTGGCAATCAAATGATTTGGTATATACTAAAATAATTAAAATCACGACGTTCTGCCAATTTTAGCTAACCTTTACATAACCAAAGGATGTAAATCTCAATGTTGCGTGAGTCCTTTTACTAAATCTATGCTTCCGTAACAAAAAAAAAGTTAATAAGATAGTATGCACGGATTTGTGTTTGTATACTTTGAAAAACAAATAAAAATACGCCAGCTCTTTCAAATGAAATGAGCAAAGTAAATTTTCATAAAAAACATCTTGTAGTACTTAATCGTATTGCAATCCCACAGTCTAGCAAAACAGAGCGCCAAGACTGCTCATTTTAGTAGGCAGAACACAGCGTGTCAAGCTGGAAACACAATAGCGTAACAGATGCCACGCGGATAAAATCATTTTCCAGCCAATCAGGATCGAGACTTTTGTGACGTCAACGCGACGGAAATCGTCCGCACGACAAGATTTCCGAACAGAAAATATTTCTAATTTATTCGCGTCGCGGGTGCGACAGGTCTGTAAATCTGTCTAACCCGCCATATTTTTGGTGCTGAAGTTTTACGGTCTATATTATTTGCCGTATTAATACGCAAAGCAACGCATTTTAATGCCTAGATGTAATAATAATTACATATTTTCACACTCAAAGTACCAGTGGACATGGAAACATTCTTTTTAAAAGGATTGCAACATAAGAAAATAATGGAAACATCAATGACCATCGTAAAAGAAACCATTTATAAAAAATATTTTTAAATGTTGAACGCGAGGAGGTAAAATATAGTGTGGACATCAACGCACCTTTCTCATCGCATTTGTCGCGTTATTGTGATTCCAGCATCAGTCTGGCTCGTGGACCAGTCCAGCAGCGGAGACCCACGAACAGGTAGGAAAACTCTCTTCCAGACAGTAAGCCGATCGGAAGGAGAGATAACGAGTTGCGTGCTAAGCGGTATCCCTCCTCCTTCCCCGTGAAATCTTCTGCCAACACCTGCAAGAAGTTCCAATTCTCGCCACTGCCATCTTTCCTAGCAGCACTGCATTGACGAGAGAAAGTACTGAAATCTGAAGAGAATTGTCTTTAAAACGACCAATTTTATGCCTCTAAATACACGTAGTTTGGAATTTTCGGACACGCCATTGATGTGTGGCAACAATAAAAATGCTGATTAATGATTCTTCTTTAGATGCCGTAATTATCACCCTGGCACACTGTGTATGTATGGAGTGGGAAACAATTTCCTACGACCCTGCAATCATCGCCAGCGAAAATTTGACACTTTTTTATACAACTAGTTTGGCTTTCTCGGATGTCGTAAAGGTGTTTTCTAGCCATACAATGCTAGCATAATGACTTGGAAAGTAGCATATCCTAGTTTTATTTGTATCTTAGTTTCGTATAACGTATAGTGGATGATTTCCCCGAAGTCTTCGCATTGACCTTCTGCAGAGGTGCAAATAAATATTATTTAATAACAGAAATATTTTACTCACGCAAACAAAATTTCATCACAACAAAGCGGTTGTATGTTCACATGATAAAAACTTCGTACACATATTCAACATGTCTCGTATTATGAAGCGACAGATTAATGAGATTGATTGTTAAATACCTCTACTAAAATAAAAATAAAAAATAAACAAAATCAGGTATACACAATAAAAATCGCTTAGCAAAGTAGTGTACGAAATTTCATCGAGATCGGCAAACAAAACTGCAACTAACACTCTACCTTATGTGTCTGCCAGCCACTCACGGACATTCACTAACAGCGTGGCTTAGTTCTGGTTGGCCGAATCGAGTAGGAAATGTCTTCTCACACAGACACGTGGCCAATATCCGAAGTAAATTTGCAATCTTGCACGTAAGACGTAAGTTTAGCTTAAGCATAAATATTTTCGCGATAACAGTTGGCCCTACCAATAATAATAAATACAGGAGGAAAACAGACATGTTAGCAATTCCTAGAGACGTACAAAATTCGCGTTTTTATTAGGCATCAGGCTAAAACCCACAGCACTATTTATACTCGAGCCGCCGTCGTTTCTTCATTGGCTGCTGACTAAACGTGATGCCACGCCCCTCCAGACAAAACTGCACGTGATTGATTCGGGCACACACTTGACAAGTATTCATTTATTGGCGCAGAATTACCCAGGATGTGTCAAGTCAAGTATTGTCCAAAGGCAAACCAATTGCAAAGGCATATGTGATTTAAGTTTAAGGTGTCACGAAATAGTAACGTGAATTTTGCAGGTCTCTAGTAATGCCTAGTGTAAGAAATAGTTCTTATGCAAAACATGATTACACTGAGTGCGCACGAATACGGTGCGTTGCCCCTTAGGTGTAAATTTCTAAGCTTTGTTTGCATGTGGCGGAGGAATATCCTGTAAGTAGAACTTTAGCAGAGCTTCATAAAAGTTGGAAGTAATCGTGAATGGAGCGTAGTTATGTTTTTCATGTGTGACGCTAGGGCGTAGGACAGCGCTGAATGGTGACTTTGGCCGTGTTCCAATCACCACTTTTTGTTAAGTTACGTAACCTGTTTTGTCTACAAAAATCTATGACGTATCTTCGTAATTTGCGTTTTGTGTTTTTCAGCTTCGAAGCTGGCAAATTACAAAATACAAATGACCAAAACCGCCACCATATAATTTTTGCATATTTGAAACTTTAAAATACACATGTTGACGATGTTATTAGTGTAAACAAATTTGTATTGAACTCACAAAATTTATTTCACAAAGCAAGTCGCTGAAATATTGTTGAAATAGTAATTTCCTCATGAAAATTTTTATTGGTAAGGAACAATTGCACATCATATTGGTTTCAGTTTGTTTATTTTAAATTTCAAACGGCCCTCGAAACACTTTCGGTTATATTTACTATTTATTTTAAGACTTCGTGTACTTTCAATTTTAGAATATGGTAACATGAAAATAATAGCACACTGCTAAAAATTTTCTGGTAAACTTCCTTAACACTAATGGAAGGTTTTAACCTATATAGTGTAAGGAAATACTGCTAGGTGTCAGGCTGAAAATATGGGAATGTCTAGCAATGCTACTATACAGAGTTGGAGACTTCCCTACGCATTTGACTCATTCCCGAGCAACTGTATGAATGTTACCGGGATGTATGGGGAAATATTTTACCATTCGCGCTTTGTCACTGCACGAAGGCCTATACACGGATATGTTGAGAGCCGGAAATTTCGCGGATGTATTCGGCAACAAGTTAGACTCCACGATCCTTTATATACTCGGGGCTCAGTTAATTGTTTATTGGCTGTTGCTCCAGATTAAAACCAGACCAGGTAACACGGGATTCAGCCGTCTTTTACTTAAAGTTTAGTTATTGGCTCAAATTTGTACAGGGCGTGGCTTACAAGCTACGATTCAATTGGAAAGTAAGTCAAATGTACACGTGTTTGAAGTTTAGCTTGTCCTTGAATGAACTCGCGAAATTTCCGGGTGATATGGTACCGTATATTTACAAATAATTTCTTAGAGTGCAGCATGGCGTGCTAGATAGTTGGATGTCGCTGTGCTCCAATGAAACCTTACACAATGCTAAATACGAATTAGGAAAAACGAAACTCGAGAGGAATTAGAACCCGGGTGTGTGTTCGTTGTACACAGGGCGACCGGCGCCATGTGTGAGGGAGGCTATGGACAGCCGCAGGACGGCTTGGGGCGGCTGTCGCTGGGCGGGCCCACCGCCGCCGCCATGGGGCTGGGGGCGGCGCCACAGCAGCCTGCCGCCGCCGCCAAGAAGCTCCACGACGACCACATCAAGCGGCCAATGAACGCCTTCATGGTATGGTCCCGCCTGCAGCGACGCAAGATAGCCCAGGAGAACCCTAAGATGCACAACTCGGAGATCTCCAAGAGGCTGGGTAAGTCAACCTCCCCCATTCTCTCTCTCTCTCTCTCGTTTTAGAACATTGATTAAAAAAAAAAGGGGGTGGGGCGCCCCCCAAGGGAGTCGTGACGACATGCTAAGGGGGGCGCGGGCGCCGAGCTGTTCAAATGTACATTTATTAAAATATAATTAAAAAATTTTAATCGGACTGTAGTGATAATAATAACATTTATAGACTAGCGACGGATCCTTTACATGCTGACGTAGACTCTCTGCCGGAAACCCTTCAAGAGCAGGCGTTAGAAATAAAAAAAAAAACGATCCTGCTGCGAAATAAGATTTCGAGAATATTGACAAAACATTGTTGTGGGTCAAGTACTCCAAAGTTTATCCCGACATGGCAGAGCAAGCGCTGCGGTTGTATTTACCTTTTTCAAACACCTGTTTGTCAGCAGTTGTAGCAATAAAAATGAAGTATAGAAGCAAACTCGATATTGCCAGTGATTTACATTGTGCAGTATCTTCTATTCATCCAAGAATTAGGAATCTTGTTAAAAATATGTAAGTTCATCCATCTCATTGATTGATTTGTTTACTACCATTTGTGTTCAATAAGCATTAAAATTTAATGATTAAATAAAACCTTTGAGACTTTTATAATAATGAAGTTGCGACGCATGACGAAGGGGGGGGGGGGGGGTAGCAGTTTTTTTCTTTGCAGAAGGGAGGCGTGACAAATTAAAATTTGGAAACTCCTGTTTTAGAAGAATGCGTGACATTTAATTTAACCCTTCCATTCCCCGTTTTCTATAAACTGCAAAAAAAATATATATAATTTTTACTGTGAAATTGTTTGTAATTTTACAAATGCTTGTAACAGTACAAAGATTTCTCTTGTAAAACTACTCGTTTGTAAAACTACAAGAGCCATGTTTGCAATAGACCTCATAAATGTTTGTAGTCTATTGGCCCGTATCCATGAGCTTCACCAAAATGGCGGACGATCAACAACGTAAAACTGTAAATAACTCTTTATGCAAAAACCATGGGTGATTTAAAGTGTATTTGCTTCCAAAAAGAAAGGTATTGCGAGTTTGAATAACGTGAAACACTTAAAACAATTCAAATAATCACAATAAAATGACAATTTCAATAAAACGTGATCGTATTACTCTTTAACAGTTAATGTTGTTTAGCAACACAGAACTCTTAAATCAGCTCTCAAGACCCCGTTCTTAAGAACCGGCTAAATATCTCAACTCAAAAACAGAACTCTTAAAATAAAATAAAAAAGTGTTCATTTTAATCAAATAACTCCCGTCATATTTTGTAGGTACTTGCATATATAGTTACTCTAAAAATACGCCGCAAGTATGTAAGTTAGATTGGTCATGTGGTTAAGGGCGAGGGCTAGATACAAGGGTTGTGGGTTCTCTCCCCGTGCTGGCAAAGTGCTTGTTCTTTATTTCGTAAATTATATTTTGAAATATTTTTTATAGTTATTCCCTGTTATTAATTCATTACATTTAGTTCTAGAAGAAAAATTAGTAATTTTCTGTACACTTCTTAATAATGTAAGTCGTAATACAAGAAAATAATTTGCAATATTACAAAAAAATGTTTAGCAGATTTTACGAGAAAATTGTTTATAGTTTTACAAAGTATTTTCTTGGCAACCAGATTTATAATGATTTTTCTTGTAAACGTACAAAAAAAATTTAGAGTGTATTTTCCACTTGTATGAAAAACAGGTGAATGCCAGGTAATTTTAAACTCAGAAGTGAAATGTCAGGGAAGGGGGGGGGGGGGTAATTCCGGGGAGCTCTTAACAGCGGGGTCTTGTGAGCCGATGAGGGTGAAACGAGGCGAGTATAGAGCAGTGCCGGAACGAAAGAACGGGGGAAACGGGAGATCCCGAGAAAACCCGCCCGTTAATCAGAATTAGGTAACTCCGATATTCTACTTCTGCGATTCGCGGGTATACACCTAAAACGCGTAACACCTAGATAATCCAATCAATAAATGGGATCTGAGCAAATGTGTTACTCAACTGGTCGTGAAATCTTTTTCCGAAAATATCCTCCGACTAGTTGCACCGCAAAACACGTTAGTTCAGAACCAACTCGCACAAGTGCCAAGTGTCTGCCAGCCAATCATGGACGTACAGTGTCGGATTAACTTAATTCTGATTGGTTCGGTCGAGTAGAAAATGTCTTCCCTCACAGACACGCGGCCAATAAACGAAGGAAATTTGCACGTTTGCACACAGGAAGTTGAAATCTAGCTTGAGCATAAATAGTTCCGCGTAAAACAGGCGAACTTACTAATAATATATGGTAAATATATAATCTTTCATGTGTAGAGTTACAAGTAAATATTTGGCAACTAGTTTACAGAGAATTGTACTGTGTCAAGTACAGGGAATTTTCGCTGTGCGTAAATTAACGCTCTTGAGTACTGCACCAATACTGTGTATGAGCAGTCATTTAATTATAGTCCCTAGTTTTAAAAATATAATTATATCATGAATATTCGAATTTATTCTGAAGTCTGGTAAGCAATAAATGTAAAGTGTGAGACTTACAGCCCAAAAAGTATCACAGGTCTGAAAACACGTTCGGAACAAAAAAAAAAAAAAAAAATGGAACAAGCTTAATAAATTCATAAACTCTATTTATCCAGTTCACTGTTGTACCTAATAGGTAGACAATAATGTAATTACGTCCTTGTACACAGCATACTATTATAGGTCGTTCACGGTAAAGTGAGCACTTTTGAGGCCCTAGTTACTTTTTACATTCAACCATATTTTATCCTATAACTAGGGCTAGGAAAATTTCGCGAGTTCAATGACGTGTAGGTTAGACTCCACAATCCTTTGTACAGTCGAGCCTCAGATGTTTTTCTATTGGCTGCTGCCCCGGTGTTACTTCACATCTGGCAGTGATTCCCATCTTGTTCCCTTGCAAGTCTGTTATTCTCTCAGAGTCGTCTAGGGCGTACAAAATAAACTATGATCCAATAGCAAATATAACTTCAGTGTACACGCGTTTGAAGTCTATCTGGTCCTGAAATGAATTCGCTAAATTTTCCTATCCCTACCTATAACCCCATTTTAAAATAAATATTGCTATGTAAATAACAAACCCAGTGTGTGTATTCCACCGCATTCGGAATTTAAAGTCTAAGGCTAAAATAAAATATATGTATTGACTATTATTCAAAATGAGAGGGCTTTCAAAAGTGCTCACTTTACCGTGAACAGCCTATAACAACCATTCATCTGCATAAATAATAAGCTCTCTGTGGGCGAGTGAACGAACGAGAGACATGGCAAAAGCAATAAGAATATAAAATTAACTTATTCTTCTTCTTTTTTTTTAAATATAAGGACGTTTAGTTGGGGAAAGTGATAAGTGAGTGCTTTTGCAACTAAGTTACATTACTATCTGATTCACGCACTTATTTATTTTCAATTTACTGAACCTGGTATTTGGTACCACAAATATAAGGATATGAACTTATCCCCTTCCTTTGGACACGTGCATTTCAAATGACGCTACCGAAGACGTACAGCGAAAAAATGGGCGAGTCCACTAACCCCAACACAAGATTGAGACATGCCTTTTACTTTCAGGGTATTTGTAGCGAATACTTTTATTTATATAAAGGAATAATATGTCCGTGTTTTTGTAGCTGAACCCTATTACACGAAGTGTGTTAATTTTAACTTAATTTCGGTAGGGTAGTTCTGATACAACTTCATAATACTCTGATGGTGTAACTTACATGTCGCAGTTCTGATCACACATGTTATGTATGTCATGCGTAGAGACACCCGATTTTCGCGAAAATATTTCACGACCTGTTGTATTCCATAATATTTCAGCTCAAATCCACTTTCGTGATTATATTATCTAAGTATTACGCATCTTAGGTTTTTGCCTGCGAATCACAGACGTACGATATCGGAGTAACCTTATTCTGATTGGCCAGACAAGAAAGAGCATGTATTCTCGTAGAGACCCGCCGCCAATAAACAAAGGTAAACTGCTAGTACGCTCGTAGGGTATTGAAATGTAGCATGTGTGGGAATATTTTCGCGAAATTCGGATGCCCCTTGCCATGCGACACTAAGTCTTTCAGAACAACACAGCGAATTTCGTTCACTTCTCTTTTTTTTTTTTTTTTTTTTTTTTTTTAAATAATGTTTTTGAAAAAAATATTTTGTTCACTATTTTTTTACTTTCGGAATGTTAAAGAAAAAAGTAAACATAATAAAATATACGAAATAATTATTTGTATTTTTCCTCAAAATGTTGGAATTTGGAGCGAGCATATTTTGGATATCAGGCCCTCAACTTCAGTGCTGTGCATTCAGTAGGACGTTAAGAGCTAAAGGTTATTCACGATAAAGTGAGCACTTTTCAAATTAACCTTAGAAAAAGTCACTGCTCCTACCTGCATATATATAAACGGGTTCACTGAGTAACATTCGCCCAGTAAGGTTGGTAATGATAGAGAGGAAATAGTTATTTATCTTAACGTCGAATAAAATGTGCTAAGTAACCATTTGTCATAACTTAAGTTATTTATTTCTCTTTTTGTTGGTTTCTAATACTTCGAAATGTAAAAATTATCAGATTTATTAAATATTTACTTTTATAACAATTTCACAGTTTTACTTGACCAACTCATGATGAGACACATGGCAATATTATTTTTACATAAGGCGGAAATATACACAACGTGCATACAATTAGATCTTAAGTAGGATTTTCAAAAGTGCTCACTTTACCGCGAACAACCTATAGAACTGGTTTTCGTAGTTCATTGCCGATAGTTGGAGCTGGTTGGTGTTTTAATTCCAATATATGCAGTTACAGAGAGCGAATTTCTCCTCCAAACGTTGATCTCAAAAGTGAACCACCCTGTATACCCTCAGGGACGAGAGGTGATCGTGAAAGCTGCCCCGCCACACAAAAGCACGCCAGAAGGCACCAGTCTTTCACACCTGATAGAACGCACTGTAACTCATGTCCCTTGAGTCACGCAAGTACGCGGTTATTGTTGCCACGCTCATCGGTCTTCAGGTAAACAGGAGGCGTCATGACGGGTCAGTCGACGTAGGAAGATAAGGCCGCGTCACTACTCTAGTGTCAGTCCAACTTCTTGACATGGCGGGCGTTCGCGCTTTCAAAGCGTCAGGGGGAGTCTTCAATAACTGATGGGAAGCTCCCAACCTAGAACTTGAGCTACAAGGGCGGAATGACCGTAGCGAGAATGGGTCGGGAGTGACAGCCCTTCAAATACGAAGTGTCGTTGCTGTGGGTTAAACAGGAGACAGACAATCGGCGGAAGTACATGATTCAACCAACGTCGTCCTCCGGGAAGAAAGGGTGAATCCAAATGTGGGTCAAGCGTTGGAAATTTCCTTTGTGATACTTGTTTCATGATTCGTATTTAAGGCCATTGGTCCGTGAAAGCAGTATATTTATATAATTTATGCCATAACTTGTTTCACAGCGGATTTTCCAAAATTTCTGGCATCTCAAAACGTAAACAAATTTTAACACCTTATTGCGTTGTTAGATATTCACTGCCGTCATTATTCTCGGAGCACTGATGGAAGAACAAGAAATAATATTTGTTTTCTTATCTGCAATCAGTGCTCTGATAATAATGACGGCAGTGAATATCTAACAACGCAACAAGGTGTTAAAAGTTATTATGTACGTCTTGAGATGTCAGAAATTTTGAAAAATTCACTGTGAAACAAGTTATGGCATAAATTATATAAATATATTGCTTTAGTGCACCAATGGCCTTAAAACATAGAGGTCTGTGCACATTTACTAGTACTTAAGACCTATTGGAAGTGAGTATCCTATATCCACTACTGTAAAAACCCCGGTTCTGTTGGTGTGTGTGTTAGAACTCACCATTGCCCTATCAGTCCATACCACACCGGAAACTACCCTGTAATTTACAGCAGCGGTCATTACTGGCCGGTCATCAACCAATGGAGAGCCGAGCTGATATTGACCCAATCAAATGCCCTTTATCGTATAAAAGGATTTACAATCAATCATGTCCATTTGAAGGGCTAAAAAAATAAATTCTATCATTAGCAATATTATTGTTACCACGCTGTCGTGTTCTTGTGAGGTCGTGTTAAACACTAGCCGAACAACTTCTGCACATCCTTGCGAGTTTTGTTCTGAACAATAAAGAAATATTCATATTAGTTTTTCTCGAGCTACACTCGAGTATAATCTACAAAGTGTTAATTAAAATACACCATTTGGTTTTTTATAAGTAGAGATGATGGTTGATCGCGGGAAAAGTTGACTGCTTGCTATAAAAGAATAAACTAATTAGAGTGTTATCGAAGACATGTTGGCTATCTTTTTTTTTTTTTTTTTTTTTTTTTCTTCATTATCTCTAGTAATAATAGTAGGAGGAAATAAATAGAGAAGTTGGGCTCATCAGCGTCTGGCGTGGATAGTTGGAGCTTTTCATGCTCTGTCATTCCGGTCGGCCGGTGGCCATCAGTGGAGCGTGATCATCTACAGATTGTACAATACCATCGACTTCTTCAGCTGTGACGCCTACGAAATCTTCAATGCAGCCATCGAATTTTTCGGCTGAGATACCTAGAACACCTACATCTTTAGCTCCAGAAACTGCATCTCCAACAGGACCGCCCGAGTCTTTGCATGATCCACTACGTCATCTGTGTCACTTTTGTTATACGATGTTTGCTCTTGGCCACAACGTTCGGCGACATGAGCGCTTTAATTGTGTCAATAATCCTTGTTGCGTGTTATATCTGAGTGACAGTTGCGGTAAGCTGACAATTTACTTAGACATGCGGAGACCTGTAAAGGCGAAGTGTATTTCTGATTAGTACCTCGGTACCAGGTTTTATGCAAGCAGGTCTCTTGTGACTTCGGTACATACCCTCAAAGTGTAGTCACATACATAACCCGCCCTGTACTGTGTGTCGGTGTAATAAAGGGAACGCGAGTGTGAATAGTGAGATGCATAAAAGACTGTAACCTACAGCAAAATTGCATATTCTGAGATGCGTGTATATCGAGGAATATTGTACATTTTTGAGGGATTGAGCGACTGTAAGCAATTAATAAAATAAAATTATGCCCGCGGATAAAATTGTGTTTTATTCCATGTTTACTTGATTTGCCATAATATGATTAAAACTTAAAAGCCACAGATATAAAATGAATTTAACTAAAAAGTTTTGTATAAAGTACTATTGTTCTATATCTACAATTATATAATTTTAATAAAAAATACTTTTCTAAACTGAGTAACTTTAAGTTTTTAATAAAAAAAGACTTATTTAATAAGTTCTGCAAGTAGTCAACATCCCGCATCATGCCTGTAGATACACAAAAGAATGAAAAAAAAATATATATATTTTTTAATAGGATGAAAAATTACAGCTTTTTCCAATGTCTGTAAATATGAGTACCATTAGCTCACCTGGCGGCTGAATGGATAAATTAACGCCACCTATGTTTTGAAAATAGAATTCAACATGTAGGGTCCTGACAGCGCAACCTATAAATTAAAAAGCATAAACAAATATGTCTGCCGCCTGGTGGCCAAATCTACAACTGGCCTGGTGGTGATATCGAATATTAATATACTAGCCCCACTAAGATGTAAAAGTAAACATATGAAATCCAAGATGGCGTACTCCAGCAGTGTATAAACAAATGACAACGAAAAAACTAAGACAGTTGCATACGATAGAATGAGTATAGGCGAGCGGTGGGGGGGGGGGGGGGGGTGTGGAGACCTGCCGAATAAACAGTCAATAGCAATTGATGGTGGGGGTCAGTCGTCTGCTGGGCGTGGGGTTGGGGGACCTCCGGAAATGTAAAATTATTTAAATGAATTTCTTAATAATAATATTTTTAAAATGAAATGATAAAAATTATTTTTAATAATTTGTTTAATAATCTTTTTAAAAAATTCTGGTTTTTATTTTTTGGGGGTTTCAAGGTCAAAGGTCACCGGGTCAGGGTCAAGATCACCAACATTCATCATGGCGGACAAGATGGCCACCGGCAGACCGGAATGACAGAGCATGTGGCCTACAGCTCCGACGCTCCACGCCAGACGCTGATGTTCCCAACTTGTCAATTTTATACTACTTATAATATGCTATTTGTATCTTAATTTGCGATGAGCTTTTATTCTGCATAATGCTGGTGTGTGGCTCTTTGTGTGGAATATAAGTTTATGTCCTTTTCATAACAAGTACAAATTATGGGCGTTTGTAGCAATTTTTTTTTCTATTTTTCAAATTTGAAATTTAATTATGTGCTAAAGTGAAATATTTAATGGTGCTTTATATTAAGATTAAATTCTGGTCATGATTTAAGTCTAAAACAATCTTAATTAATGTATTAAGTTATTTCACGAACGGTAATCATCTCAATTTACAGTGTAACATACAATGTAACTTAACAATGCAACAGAAACTAGCAATTTTCTCGAACATATAATATCTTTAATGCAATCATAACATTTATTCTTTAAAGGAAATGTGTTAATTAATCATTTGTGAAAGTATCGATTTTTAGTATCCAATTTTCTATTCACTGCAAGTGTTTTAAGATTTTCTATCCAGTTTCGTCTGACTTTTCCGTATAATAGGACAATTTATACCTAAACTGATTGCTAAGGATAAGTACAGTCCTTGAAAATTGAGATTTCAATAAAGTTTTTTGCAAAATATCAAGAAATTTAATTGCAATTCCCTGCACTCTGAGCCATAGTCAGTGATTCAGTGAAATATCATTCACTGGAAGCTAGTTGATACGCTACTGGCGACTGGCAAATCAATCAAATGAACTGGGAAAAGTCACTTATGACAGTGCAATTTTACACATTCAGTGGGAATTACAAATAAATCTGCGAGATTCAGCTATCAGATTAATTATTTATCTGGCACTGATTATCAGTTGCGTAAGGGCCTTTAGGTAACTCCGGCACTTAGCTCGCATGATTCGCAGGCATTGCGTGACTGTTACAATCATCCAATCACGAAAGTGGATATGAGTCCTAGTGTGTGGGAGTACAAATAATCCTGAATTCTTTTCGCGAAAAACAGGTTGTCCTACAGATAGGCATTTTGCAAAAATACAGTCAAAATGTCGTTTTTTAAGTGCTCATACCTCCGTTAATATTCGATTTACGAATAAAGAATTGCAACTTGAAGTTTTTCGTTCGAATCTCGCCACATTCTGTTCATCGTGGAATAGTTTATCGTGAAATAGTTTATCGTAGCGTCTTTATTTTTGGCAAGTCACTTAAAAGAGGTCCAAGTAACGCTTACTATAGGCTATTCACGGTAAAGTGAGCACTTTTAAAAACTCTCTCATTTGTAAAAACAATCAATAAATACATTTTATTTTAGACTTAGATGTTAAGTTCTGAGTGTGATGGAATATACGCACTGTGTTTTTTACTTACATGACGATATTTATTTAAAAAGGAAGTTAAAGGATAAAAAAGTGACTGAAAAGAAAAGGTAACTAGAGCCTCAAATGCTCACTTTACAGTGAACAGCCTTTTTTTTATACCAACAAGATGGAAACATTGCTACGGAGTCTTTCTTTGTAGTTTTTCATTTACAAGGTATCATTAAAACGTCATGCATTCACACGCACGTTAATGTAGTCAGTATTGATACATGCTTAATATCAAACCTCATTTTTTCTTATTCTATAGACGAAGAGTTACGGCAAAATCGACTAGTGTTGTTAAGGTGGCGCCTCGCCCGGTTGAAGGAATTTTGCGCGTCTGGTGCCTAAAAGCGAGGGAGTGCTAGGGGCGACCGAGACATGCGCATCAACTCCCTCATCGCCTCTACGCGCAAAGCACTGAACTGGCGCGCAGTCTTGCAGTCGATAACGCGCCTCTATGAGACTTTCAGCGGAGACCCTTCCATTTCATGACGTAATAATAAAAATAAAGGTTTAATGCACGTCCCTGTTCCTTTATTAATATTTTTTACCGGAATGTTGGTACCTAAAAATGACCGTGAAACACCCGTTTGAGCCATATTCACTATCACAACAACGTGCTTTAGAGAGAATAGGAGGAACTGAAAACACTCGTAACGTTTCTTAAAAGCTATTAGTGAGCGGACTTCACTCGGAGACATTGGACGGTTTTTTAATAAAACGTTTTCTGCTGGAGCTCTGCACATTGTTCGGGACCTACCCAGGCGGCTACCTTAAAGCCACAATCCTTCATTTCTACAGCTTTTAGGAGAAAATTTTTTTTAACCCAAACGGGGACCAATATTATAAAATTCTCTTACAGTTTTGTTACAAATAGTTTTTATTATGCAATCTAATTTTTTAACACAAAAAAAACTATAAAATTTTAACTAATTTTTAAATAAACAAAATTTTCGTTAATTAATTAATTCGATAAAAGTGTATACATTTTTTTTGTGTCGAAAGAATTAGACTACACAATAAAAATAATTTCTAACAAAACTGTAAGAAGATTTTACAATATCGGCTCCCGTTTGGATTCGAAATATTAATTCTCGCAAAAGATGTAGAAATGAAGGGTCGTGGCCTTAATCGAACCCGTAGGTCTAGGTCAGCCTTTAAAAAAAAAATTAATTAGAGCATGTTCTCTTTTTTTAACGAGATTTTCCGGCAACTGGTTTTCATAGCAGCGTAAATCCCTCGGTCGACACTCGTGACGAAACAGAGGCGGCAGTATGATCGCCGTCGTAACAACGAGGCAGGCCCTCTGGAAGGACTCGTCTTTCCCAGGAGTCCCGTTGCGACGCGACAGTTCCGTGAAACTGGCACCGACACTAAACAGAGAAATAAAACTCTCTCTCTCACACACACACACACACATACACGCACGCGTTTGCGTGGCCGATGGAACGCGGAGAGTCCTTTTCCAGGACGAAGCGGGTAGAGTCCTTCCTGCGCGCGGTCCACGACCACATCGCCTGCGACTCGACGACTCGGCGTGTTGAATGGCCCAGCGAAGGAATTCACAGCAGCCATTGTCCTCTTTGACAATTCCTTCCTTCCTTCGCCTCCTCCCCCCCCCCCCCCCCCCCCTCCATCACGTCCTCGTGGTCGGTTCCAGTGCTGCCATCTGGAACATGCAAGAGCAGCCAACCATACTCGCGAAAAAAAAATCCCTCTCATCCCGCCTGATAAAAACTCCAGTACATCCCCCCCCCCCACCCCTCGGATAATGCAAGCTCTTAGGGGAAACAAAATTAATAAAAAAAAAAGTATTACCTCAAAGAGTTGAAAGACAATAGTAAAACTTCCAGTGTAATTGATTTAACTAGCTCTGCATTTAATCTGTCAAGTTAATTTTGTAGTTAGCAGTGGATAAGATAAGCATAATAGGGAATCTGTTATTTAAGCTAAGAGTGAGAGGAACACATACATTATACGATTTGTTTACGTGAAATCATCGATAGATTGAATGTTCTTTAACGTTTATTATACGGATATTACTATGTAAAAGTAAAAGTAAAACAGTGATTCAACGCCTGTGTACTATTTACAAGGGTTATGCTGTACCTTGTTCTAGGTTTCTTCACATACTAACAGTGTTGACAACGATAGAATTGGCATTTAGCAGATTCTAACAGAATAGCTAGCTAGGGGTAGTGAAATATTGCGAAAAAATTTCAAGACAACTTATATTTTAAAACACTGTAGGGTCGTTTACGTATCTTGATTGGCTGGACACGTGTTAACTGTCTGAACACGAACCACGTAGGAGCCGTGCAGATGTTGCCGAATTTCTGAGTGGCCTGGTCAATTATGAAAACTGCTTCTCAGGCAGACAGCAACCATTGACAGTAGACAATCTACATTTGGGTGATTATAGTATTGAAGTCTACCATGTACTCACATATTATAGTATTGAAGTCTACCATGTACTCACATATTACAGTATTGAAGTCTACCATGTACTCACATATTATAGTATTGAAGTCTACCATGTACTCACATATTACAGTATTGAAGTCTACCATGTACTCACATATTACAGTATTGAAGTCTACCATGTACTCACATATTACAGTATTGAAGTCTACCATGTATTCACATATTATAGTATTGAAGTCTACCATGTACTCACATATTATAGTATTGAAGTCTACCATGTACTCACATATTATAGTATTGAAGTCTACCATGTACTCACATATTACAGTATTGAAGTCTACCATGTACTCACATATTATAGTATTGAAGTCTACCATGTACTCACATATTATAGTATTGAAGTCTACCATGTACTCACATATTACAGTATTGAAGTCTACCATGTACTCACATGTTACAGTATTGAAGTCTACCATGTACTCACATATTACAGTATTGAAGTCTACCATGTACTCACATATTACAGTATTGAAGTCTACCATGTACTCACACATTATAGTATTGAAGTCTACCATGTACTCACATATTACAGTATTGAAGTCTACCATGTACTCACATATTACAGTATTGAAGTCTACCATGTACTCACATATTACAGTATTGAAGTCTACCATGTACTCACACATTATAGTATTGAAGTCTACCATGTACTCACATATTACAGTATTGAAGTCTACCATGTACTCACATATTACAGTATTGAAGTCTACCATGTACTCACACATTATAGTATTGAAGTCTACCATGTACTCACATATTACAGTATTGAAGTCTACCATGTACTCACATATTACAGTATTGAAGTCTACCATGTACTCACATATTATAGTATTGAAGTCTACCATGTACTCACATATTACAGTATTGAAGTCTACCATGTACTCACATATTATAGTATTGAAGTCTACCATGTACTCACATATTATAGTATTGAAGTCTACCATGTACTCACATATTATAGTATTGAAGTCTACCATGTACTCACATATTACAGTATTGAAGTCTACCATGTATTCACATATTACAGTATTGAAGTCTACCATGTACTCACACATTACAGTATTGAAGTCTACCATGTACTCACATATTACAGTATTGAAGTCTACCATGTACTCACATATTACAGTATTGAAGTCTACCATGTACTCACATATTACAGTATTGAAGTCTACCATGTACTCACATATTACAGTATTGAAGTCTACCATGTACTCACATTTTTTCACGAAAATCACTAGCTCCAAGAAAAGCTAGGGACACCGGAATCTCGCGAAAAGATTTCCGCACATGCTATATTTCAATACACTATGGCATGCCAACTGTTTTCTTTGGCTTGTTGGCGGCATATCTTTGTGAGAAGATCTTCTCCTACTTAACTGGCCAATCAGGATTAGGTAACTTCAAGACTTCGCTGGCAGACACCTAAAGACGCGTAACACGGAAATCTTCCAATCACGAAAGTGGATCTGAGCTAAAGTGTTATGAAATACAACTGGTCGTGAAATATTTTCGTGAAATTCGGGTGTCCCTAAGAATAGCACATTTTGATTTTTGAATAATTTAGCGCGCAAGCCGGCCTCTTTGAACGTCATCGCAATGATAGTAACAGTTATGAATAATTATAATTAAATTGTTTGCTGCTTAGTAGTGTTCTCGGTGATTGTGGTCATAAATTAGATATATTTGTTATTAATGTCTTTTGACGTGAACACGGCTTTAAATTTGCTACCATAGCGGGAGGCAATCCAGAATATCTGATGATAACAAAATCGGGGTATACAGTTTGGCGTTGCAGCTCCGAATATATCGTCTAAGTTCAAAATTCAATTACACCATTCGATTGCCAAAAGATCAAAGAATATATTACGTTGAGTGAGGACTGCGAAGCATCGCGCATGGCGTGGAGGTAGAGGAGGGGGGCAATTTTTAGGTTGGTTCGTTTCGCCGCGTCTCATAACTTCCGCGCAGTATAACTTTTGACTACGAGAAGCTACGACGCTCGTTTGAGTTTCAATCGACAGCTCTCGTCATGATCAATCGATCGCGTGTTTGAAAACACTTGTGTGGCGTGGTTATTTTTAAATTGTATGAGTTTGATGCGAACAATGAAGAAAACTTAACACATTGTCGGCCTATACTCTTCAAAAAGCCAAGTCGAAATACACAAATCGTATAAGGTGGGATAGAGTATCTCAAAAGCAATCCAGTGATACCCATAAAACCCCATATGATCGAGTGAAGCTGTGCCGGGAACGTAAAAAAAAAAACATCAAGGCGTCCGAGCGCGTCAACGTAGACATATTCACGCGAAACAAACGGCCGTGTCCCCAACACAAACACAATTTTTTTAGATTTGACAATTTTATACTGTATTACTTCTCGGCTTGAATATGTTTCCTTGAGTAAAAGCAAAAAAAATAGACAGGTGATTTCCTAAACAACTTTAGCGAGTAGTAGTTCCAAGCTGTACAATTACCTAATTACCTTTAACAGGAGCTACAATTACCTTTAACAGAAGCTACAATTACCTTTAACAGAAGCTATAATTTTATGTCGAAGGTAATTATTTTCGAGAATCTAATAGACTTACCTAATAACGTGGCGTGTGGGAAGCATGGACGGACCCTTGCTATGCGGTTATTTTTAGTAAGTAGTGTTTTGAATAAAATTTTCAAAGTAAGGAATCGTAATTATTAGCTTAATACACGCCACTTTGACAATATTTCGAATGCTTCACAGTATTTGCTTCTACAAATGCGGTCAGGGAAGCAGAGAAATTCCAAAGACACTCATGACTAGAGATCCTGAAGAGTTCGCGGATTCATTTTGGAGCAGGCTGGAATGCAAAACACTTGTGTTTATATAACTGTAGCCATTGGTCCACACGGTGTTTGACACCTCCTGGAGAACGCTTGCCCAATCGTCGCCTTCCACTGTGACAACAGATAACCAATGCACAGTTGATTATCTGCATATGTGTACATAAGACTGTAGAGTCTAGCCTGCAGGTCATTGAAGCGGCAAATTTTGCAGGTCTCTACTCATGACTGATATAGTCTAATCGCAGTACCTTACACACATTATGAATCAAATTTTTGATAAAACCACCACGTGTATGATGTGCTTGGTTTTTTTTCCTGAATGAGTCATGTACCTCAAGCATTTTATACTGCTGTTAAAAATAATAACTAGAATTTAGTTCAATATAACTTCTCCTTTGGTATATTTCATCTATAGACAATAATTTAATTAATATTAAACGTGAATAATAACAGAGAGAAAATAGGTGTGTCGGTAATATTTATTATGAAATAGTTTTCATGCAAGATATTGTTAACTGAATACGTTGTCTATTTGGTGTAATGTTCTGGACTTGATTGAGCTTTGTTTGTGTGAAGCGGAGAAATAACTTCAGTAGAGCTTCAGAAAAGTTTGAAGTATCAGTAAATGGTATGCCAACAACAAGGTCCACCTGTTTTTCGCAAGAAGATTTCACAAACAGCTGTATTCCTTAACACTTTTGCTCAGAAGTCCTTGAGGGTCTGCCCGTGAATCACAGGCGTAAAGTATCGCAGTTACCTTAATTATGATTTGCCAGTCAAGTAAGAAAATGACTTCTCACACAGACTCACGGCCAATAAGCAAAGGAAATTGCTCGTACTCACGTAGTGTATTGAAATATAGCATGTGCAGAAAAATTTTCGCGAAACTTAGGTGCCCCTCCCTATCGCAGTTGTTTTTTTAACTGGGGTATATATAGTGACACGCGCCTTTCGAGAAAAGAGTCCCATGCCGGACCGACTTCAGTAAGTTACGTACACTCTTTAACGTAAGAGAATATTTCATTTCTAAAAGGAAACATGATGTTGCTATTTTCATTTACTAATATATAAATAATACGTCCAAAGTGTAAGTAGAATTAATTGTATTTCTAATTTATGTTGCATTATTATGTTTTGTGCTATATTATTGGCAAATCCTGTGCACTAAGTACTGGTGGAATAAGGATTCAATTAAAATGACAAGTTATTTACTAATAAATCACTATTTCACTTCAATCAAGTTACTTTTTAGTCGCGTGTGATTATTTGATCGCAATACGAGTAGATATACACAGAAACAAAAATTATTTATACCGAAAAAAAAATTTCCTGTAAAAATACAAACGCTAGTACTTTTACAAAACATTTTGTTGTAAACCTGTTGAATTTTTACGTGGGCGAAAATCGGATTTGTAGAACTACAGAAAAATTCTTGCAGTAATATTGACATTTGTGGAATTTACAACTATTAACTTGTAAAGGCACTAAACACTATTTAAGCAACTAGTTTTCAAAAAAAATTTTTGTCAAATTACATAAATGTTTTTTTTTTTCGTGGGCATTCAAAGTATATATTTCTAGTGTAATAAAATCCTTTCCTCGAACAATCTGTAGCCAATGCGAAGAAGTAGGGAGATGAGTATGGAAGATGAGTAGGGATGGTTAGTAGGGGAGTATGCGGACTTATTCCAGTGAAAGGGCTAGTCTGATGCTTCTCGCCCACATAATAGAGTAGCTTTCGACGCCTCGGGACAGCAAGCCGTGTCAGTTCAACTAGAGGCGTGCGTCGCCAATAGTATGCGGACTTATTCTAGTGAAAGGGCTAGTCTGATGCTTCTCGCCCACATAATAGAGTAGCTTTCGACGCCTCGGGACAGCAAGCCGTGTCAGTTCAACTAGAGGCGTGCGTCGCCAATAGTATGCGGACTTATTCCAGTGAAAGGGCTAGTCTGATGCTTCTCGCCCACATAATAGAGTAGCTTTCGACGCCTCGGGACAGCAAGCCGTGTCAGTTCAACTAGAGGCGTGCGTCGCCAATAGTGGGCGATGTCTTCTTCGGTAGGCATCTGGAGAAGCAGGGCAGGAATTATGTTGCTGTAAAAGCTCAAATTTCACGCCTTACGACCACAGAAAACCTAGTAATGCGGCTCTTAACATCGAGGTCGTGAGAGCCGATGAGGGTGAAGCGAGGTGAGTATGGAGCAGCGCTGGAATGATAGGGCGGGAGAAACGGGAGATCCCCGAGAAAACCCGCCGACCAACGGCATCGTCCGGCACGATTCCCACTTGCAAAAATCCGGGAGTGACCTGGCCAGGGATTGAACCCGGTTCACGTTGGTGGGAGGCGAGCAGTCTAGCCGCTCAGCCGCTGCGGCCCCTAAGCACTAAAAAACACTTTTACTACCGTAAGTATCACAAACAATTCAAGCAAACTGTCGTGCTGTATTTCCGAATGAAGGCCATGAAATGAATGGCCAAACATATGTATACAGTTCATTCAACTAAATATTTTTTTGGCAGTCAAATTTTTTTGGCCCACTTCAGAGGTTTTGTTTATTCAACCGTGTATTTTTTTACAAGAACAAAATTAATTTTGTTGCTTTTAAGTTTTGCTCGCTCAACAAAATATTTTATTGGGGCGACTAAATATATTTTCGCCCTATACAAGCAAGTAGGCTATGTATAGGCTGTTCACGGTAAAGTGAGGAATTATTGAGACCCTAATTACTTTTTCTTTCAGCCATATTTTATATCGTAACCACACTTCTAAACAAATATTGTTTTATAAATAATAAACAGTGTGTTTACATTGCACTGCACTCGGAAGTTAACGTCTAAGGCTAAAATAAAACACATCTTTTAACCATTATTCCAAATGAGGGGGCTTTCAAAAGTGCTCACTCTACCTTGAACAGTCTATAGTTGGCTTGAGCAAGCCTTTCTCTCAATGTGCCGTTTCCCCCGTGCCGGGTTCGTTATTGGGAGGAAATTAAAATAAGCAGGTTGTCTTGAAGAGGGGAAAGAAATCACGTATCCTAGAGCTGAAACAGTCGGGGTGGCTCGGGAAAAGGGAGGTTGGCGTCTTTTCATCCCTCCAGGAACTGAGTATCTCTCCCCTCTCCACCCTTTTCGGTGGCGTCTAGGCGACTTTGGTGAGGGGAGGTGGGGGGATGAACAAAAGCGGAGAATAACGTTGCAAACTCGCAGCCCCTCCGCCTATTTCCTCTGCTCGTCCCCTCCCTCCGCTCCATACTCCTCCTTCTCCTCCAACCAGTAATTAATTCTTATCTCGCTTGAGCAGGCGGCGAACAATGGCTGCAGTCTCGCCACGACACGTGTTCGGGCCGACGCAAGATTTCGCCCGTTGCTGCACTTGTTCCTCTCTGCCTCGCCAACAAAGAGGCACGTGGCGCCGCCTCAGTGTCTTCCCCGCCGAGCCATGGAAACATCTTCTCCCCCCCTCCCCACTTCCACTCTTCCGCGCCCACAGAACCCCTTTTCCAGGCCTGGAAGAATGTCATTACGCGATAATGGGACTATCTGGAGCCTTTGTCGCAGCTTGCCCTCTGGAGTATAGACGAGGCGTGCTCATCCACCTCAAGATGACTGGGACTATCCTCACCTCCAGCTCACTGACATACAACTCTATGTAGTGAGTGAGTGAAGAGCCGATGAGGGTGATTGAGATGAGTAGAGACATGCAAAATTCGCGTTATTATTAGGTTTCAGGCTAAACTCCACAGTACTGTTTGTACTCGAGCCGCCATCATTTCTTCATTGGCTGCTGATTAAACGTGATGCCACGCCCCTCCAGACAGAACTGCACGTGATTCGAGCACACAATTGGCAAGTGTTCATTTATTGGCGCAGATTACCCAGGGTGTGTCAAGTCAGGTATGGTCCAAATGAAACCAACTGCAAAGGTACATGTGATTTAAGTTTAAGTTGTCCCGAAATAATAACACGAATTTTGCAGGCCTATAGAGATTAGTATGTAGCAGTGCCGGAATGAAAGGGCGGGGGAAACGGGAGATCCCTGAGAAAACCCGCCCACCAGTGGCATCGTTCGGCACGATTCCCGCATGCGAAAATCCGGGAGTGGCCTGGCTGGGGGAATGAACACTGTTCGCCAAGATGGGAGGCGAGCAGTGTAACCGCTCAGCCACCGCGGCCCGAACGCTATGTAGAAACGGAAGCCACACCACCTGTCGGCCTAGATAAACAGAAAATCCTGGTGTAGGCCATTCATAGAGCTAGAAATTTTTCGCGAAAAAAAAATATATATATATATATACGATAGACTTTGCTACAGTGTATATTCACCCAACAGCAGTTTGTCGATTGCCATTGGTTGCTGTATTCTTTAGAAATAATTTTCATATTTGACCGGGCCACATTGACACGACTCCTACGATATTCGTGTGCAGGCAGTTAACACGCGTGAAAAAGTAATTCAGTCACTTGTTTGGAAATATTTTCGCGAAATTTCACTAACCCTTGTCATTTCACTGTCACATCCAACATTTCTGGAGTTCTGCCGTAGTTCTACTTTCAAAGAGACGCTTCAATATGACGACTAAGAATAATTGCCGACCGGAACACGTCAGCGACCCATAGAGGCAGACACTTGTCGATATTTTACTTCACTGAGGAAACTGTTCTAAAAAGGCACCGACAACGAACTACACTAAATGAAATAATATTCCGACAACACCAGCAAGGATATCTCGTTTGTAGATAAATCATGACTAGAGGCCCGGATATTTCGCGGATGCATCTGAGGGCAAGTTAAACTGCCTTCACGTCTACATATGTGCTTGCGCTTCAATTGGACCATAGTTTGTTAGACAAGCCCTTAACGACTTTCAACCAAAAAGAACATGCAAGGAAAATAAGAACAGAATCTTGTGTAACTTGGTATGGTTTTAACGTGGGGCAACAGCCAATCAACTGCTAACTGATGAGCGAATGCACAAATAATTGCTGAGTCAAGCTTGTTGCCGAATGAATACTGGAACTTTCCGGGTCTCTGATCATGACAAAAAGCTCTATGGTATTTTCGGTTTCACATAGGCCTAACCGTAATTTTTACGCATACTTTATCGTAGTTTCTCAGAATTCTTTAAAAGCCCTTGCTCTATAGCTCAGAAAATTGTACAGTTTTCTAAGAGGACAATACTTTGCAAATGGGCACGTTTACCGTTTACATGCTGTGGTAGGTTGGTCACAATGTCTGTCAAATGGGCACGTTTACCGTTTACATGCTGTGGTAGGTTGGTCACAATGTCTGTCAAAATGTACTGACGTTATACGAAATGCAGTGTCCATTAGCCTGTACGTAGTCCCCAATGAGCCTAAATACGTACACGCGGATGTGTTAATTATCCCTGTCTAGTCTGTTCGTGGTTTCTTCACACTTCTTCAAATAAACTTTTGAAAAATCACCCCATGTATGACGTACTTGGTTGTTTCATAAATATATCATCTATAAGAAGCGTTTTATATTTTGGTCAATATAAAAATACCTTTTTTTTTACTGGATAGAACTTTAACTTATATTTTATAGATAATTTATAATATATAATTTGCAATTAATATAAATAAAAAATGGAAAAAAATGGATGTGTTGGTAATACCTAAGAAATAGTTCTTATGCAGATAATTATTGCACATTGTGCCACAAATACGGTGCTGTGTCCCTTTGGCGAGAGTTTCTTGGGAAATATAATCATGTTTGATTCTTCTGACAGTAATTAATGTTGGTAATGCGATCCAGTGAATGTGTACTGGATGATTTCTATAATTTTACAAGACTCGGTTTAGCTTTGTTTGCACGAGGCGGAGGAATATCTTGGAAGTTGAAATTTAGCAAGGCTTCAGGAAAGTTGGAAGTAATCGTGACATGACTATACAAACGTTTCCAGCGGCAAGAAGACTCGTCACCGACTGGGAAAACCAAATGATCCAGAATCCGCTAGAAGACTCGTCACCGACTGGGAAAACCAAATGATCCAGAATCCGCTAGAAGACTGGTCACCGACTGGGAAAACCAAATGATCCAGAATCCGCTAAAAGATTCGTCACCGACTGGGAAAACCAAATGATCCAGAATCCGCTAGAAGACTCGTCACCGACTGGGAAAACCAAATGATCCAGAATCCGCTAGAACGAGGAAATCACGTCTGCCTTTGATTGTTTCGATATAACAGCGTAGCGCATGAAACCCCGTATTTATTTTTCCCCCAGATAGACAGACCGTGTTTGGCCACGGGTAGCATGCCGGCCTCATTCAGGAGAGGCGTGGGTTTGGTCTGAGAGGTTTTTTGCTAGTGGTATTTCAGACTTACTTCCTAGTGCAGTTTACTAGCATGACTAGCTAGCCCTCGTCACTCGCTGGAACAAGAATTTTGAATAGCCTCATGGCATAAAAGGAAACGATTATCACCGGCAACACCACTATTAGAATTATTATTAATAACACATTACTAATATTACTACCACTTACTTCTGTGTGCTATTACCTACTATCACTGTATTTATAAGCACCACTAATACTATTACTATTACTATCGCTACTATTTTTACTACTTGTGCTGCCCCTACAAACATTACTATTTTTAATACTACTATTACTGCTACTACTATTAATACCACTACTATTACAAGCACTACCTCAAATGTCATTGGGGCCGCGGTGGCCGAGCGGTTAACCCGCTTGCCTCCCACCAAGGCGAACCGGGTTCAATCCCCGGCCGGGCCATTCCGGATTTTTGCATGTGGGAATCCTGCCGGACGATTCCGTTGGTCGGCGGTTTTCTCGCGGATATCTCGTTACCCCGCCCTTTCATTCCGGCGCTGCTCCATACCTCAATAGCCCTCATCGGCTCTAAAGACCTGTGAGAGATATGGTGGGTCGCCATAGACTTCGGCAAGTGGATCTCCTCGGTTTCATTCCTACTACCATCACTCTTGCATTTCGTAGCCTCCGCATCTCATGGTGTTGTATCATGTCTAGAGATCATGGAAAATCGCAAAGAATTTTCGAACCAACACATCTTCTATAACACTCTTAACTAGTTTATTCTTTCATTAATGGATGAACACGGTTTTGACTCGGCTAAGTTGTTTGCAGACTAATGAGGAACGTTCTGCCTCATAGTGTCAGAATCCTCATTGACCCAGTGAAATGGGGTGCAGTAGCTTCATACATGCATGACACCCAGTAAGGAATGAAAACTGTCGGACATGTGTACAGTATGTTGAATCCTAGCAAACAGTCAACTTTTCCCGCGATAAACCAATAGCTCTACCCATGTCTCTCGTCTGGTGCAAGTTACCACCACAGTAGGTTGAAATGATATTTTTTTTTTATCATAAGAGACAGTAAACATTTGCGACATAACTTTTAAGTCATGGTTTACAACAGAGGAGGCATTGCTAAGTATGTGTACAGTACGTCAGGAAACAGCGTCCAATGAGCGGTCGTGTAAAGCCAGATTACTCGCATCCCAAATAAACGAAATGGGTTCTATTTCCGGCGGGGTCGCTCCCGGATTTACGCATGTGAGAATCGTGCCGGGCGAAGCCGCTGGTCCGCTGGTTTTCTCGGGGATATCCGTTTCCCCCCGCCCTTGCATTCCGGCGCTGCCCCATACTCTCATCGCCCTCCTCGGCCCTCAAGACTTCGATGTTAAGAGCCATCCCTATAGCTTCACTCCACTCAGCCCCCGTGTGGTGGCGGGGTTTTTAGAATATCGCCACAGCCACCCTGTGCTTGTCGTAAGAGGCGACTAATCGGGACGCGGTCGGGACCTGCAATTTGTTCTGACCACCATGACATGGTTCTTTTTCAGTCGTCTTCTCTTTTATCGTGCTTTTATCTTTCCATCTCACCAGTTCCCAGCGCTTATTTCTCTACAGCATCGTCTCAGGCCAGGGCGATGTACTTCTTCCTAAAGAAGGTCTGTCCTCACAAATGAGTGCTGTCTCCAAATTGTGTGACCATTCCTTGTGCTTTTGTTAGTGAAGCGAACCCTTTTCACTGGCCCAGCAGGCAATTCTAGGTGCGGAGCCCATGTCCACGTACATGTACACCCATGTAGCACCAATTGGTGCCTTCTTGGCGGGAGGGGAGTCATGGCCGACTGGCCCATGAACCCAAACCTGCTAGGAAGATGTGTTACAGCTGTAGGGAGGAGCCCGATGTAATCAATCACAAGTCCCCTGAACTGGAACCCACGGGTGCCCTCTACAGTGGGGAGACTGGGATGTTTTCCCAGGTAGGGGAATGAAACCGGCCTCGCTCAGGATGTACGATTTGCCCCTGGTTTGCCGTGGTGTACACTTCGGTGTGCCACTGCCGCAGTAACTTGCAGTGGATAGCGGCGAAGGGTAGCTGTTCCTATGTACTACTTAGGTCTGTGGGAGGTTGGTCCCCCCCTCCTAACGGCACAGCCCATGAGGTGTTTAAAATGTTGGCTTCTTTTCTCCCCCCCCCCCGAACGGCAGGCCGAGACCGACGAGTTCCAGTACGGGGGCCCTTCACCATGGCTTCAAAAAGGGTGACACCCTCAACACCCACATGAAACGGCACTGCGATGACACTGGCAGTGATTCGGATTGTGGTTCGGTTTTCAATGCTACTACTGCGGTGAAATTGCCTGTGCCACGTTTTTTGATTGTAGAGGTATCGAAGGGCACACGTTTGAAAAGATGTCGCCTTTCGAACTGCAGAAAGTAATTTTTGGTGCAGGGGGTTCTTGGCGATGCAGACTTTCAATGGGGCAACTGCAAAGTCCCATGTGTTCCTCAACTCCAGCAAGGGCGTCATTTTGTGTCCCAACTTAATCGACATGCCAGAACAAGAGATTCGTTGTGAGCTGCAAACCCAGTGTGCCACCGATATTCGCCGTGGGCTGAAGACTACTGATGGTGTAAGGTTCCGTACAGCTACTCTCATCTTAACTTTTGGTGTGTGTGATCTCCCCTCAGTTATCAAAAAAGGATACTTGAATGTGCGTGTTAAACAGTTCATTCCAGCTCCTCTACATTGCTACAATTGTCAACAGTTTGGTCATTCCTCTGCAAAATGTCGGAATACACCAGCTTGTCCGAAGTGTGCCGACCCACTGCATCAAGATACTCAGTGCAGCAAGCCACTGAAGTGTGTGAACTGCGGCAAAGAACATCCGGTCTGGTCGAAGGAGTGTTCTGTGTACCAAGAGGAGCAAGCAGTTCAACGGATTCGGGCCACAGGCCAGGTTTCCATTGTTGAGGCTCGGAAATGTTTCCGTACTCTCCAGGGCCTGAAGCCTTCTGTGCCTTACATTGTTGTTGTTAATGCTTGACAAGCAGTTCAGGATGCATGTACACAGATAGTCGATGTGGCTACCCAGATTGATTTTTCTGCTACTACACCGAAGCCACAGATAGTCCAGATGATCCGGACTATGTCTGTTGGTATGCAGTGTAGGCTAGCTGAAATGAAACTGTCCAAACCGTCTGTTGTTAGCAAATCTCGTCAGGAGGCTGCCACGAAAAGGATAGACAACCCAAAAACTCCATATCTCGTTTTCGTACCTGTGAGCGACCATGATTCGCGGGATCACATCAGCTCGCCCCCTCGCCATCCTGTCTCCTCGGAGCAAGAGTCTGCGATGGCAGTTGATGACGATTCTACCAACACTGGTGAAGACTCAGAGGTCTTTAAGCCAATGATCAACAGACATAGAGAGAAATTAAAGTAGTTGTTTCCGCACACTTTCTTTCCATAATTTATGTGCCTCATACAATGGAACTGCCGAGGATGTTACAATAATCATGAAGAACTGAAACAGCTCCTAGTGTCCCTCACACCTACCATCATTTGCCTTCAGGAAACACACTTTCGTCCTACAGATATGGCCTCCCTTCGAGGTCACATGTTCTACCGCCAGGATAACGTTTTGGTGGACCGTGCTTGTGGAGGTGTCTGTCGTGACTCACCAGTTCACATATCGCCCTGTAGAACACTGGTACTCCTACATACTTCACCACCCATACTGGCACTTCATCCTGCATCGATCTTTATTTTTGTAGCCCAGCTTTGGTCACCCCTTTGATTGGTCTGTATATCCTGATCTCTGTGGAAGTGACCATTTTCCAACTGTGTTAGATCACATTTCTTTTGTGGCCTAACCTAAACCACCTCTCTGGGTTCTTAAGGAAGCAGACTGGACAACACTCTTTAGTGCTCACCCCACTCAAGCTAACGTGGAGCTCTTCCGCATCTGTCGGGCATGCGCTCGATGTGTCATCAAGGACAGCCGGCGGACATCCTGGAGGAACTTCATTTCATCGCTCACAATACATGCCACCAGCAAATTTATCTGGGACAATGTTCGGAAGTTGTGCCGACATTCTCTCGCCACACAGGTTTCCTTCCTTCGGATCAACAACGATATTGTTACTGTGGGGACAAACATAGAGGATTCCCTAGGTCAGTATTTTGCAGATGTTTCGAGCAGTGCACATTACTCTTCCTCCTTTCGAGCCATCAAGGAAACATGCGAGACGGTGGGTGTCCAGTTTGGTGGCTCGGGTGAAGAGGACTACAACCAGTCTTTTACCTTTCTCAAGTTGGATCAGTCTTTGTCACGCTCGAAGAATACATATGTTGGCCCTGACAATATCAATTATGTTATGTTGCAACACCTCCTGTTTGATGGGAAATTATTTCTGCTAAGAATTTTTAATAATACTTGGACCTGCCGATGTTTTCCCCTTGAGTTGGTGCAAATCAACCCTTGTGCCCATCTTGAAACCAGGGAAAGTCAAACGGGAAGTTTCTAGCTATCGTCCTATTTCCCTCACCAGCTGCATCTGTAAGACCATGGTGTGTATGGTTAATGTGCATCTGGTATACTGCCTTGAGACCTTGCAGCTATTATCATCTCTCCAGTGTGATTTCCGCAAAAATTGTTCTGCGGTGGATCATTTGGTCAGTTTGGAGGAAGCCATTAAGACTGCCTTTATACGAGCACATCACTTCCTTGCTGTTTTATTTGATCTGGAGAAGGCATGCGACACCATATGGTGACATGGTATCTTGAGACAGCTGTCCATTTGGGGTATTTGTTGACATCTCCCTGGTTTCATACATTCCTTCAGGGTTTGCAATGGTGCTTCCTATTCTCGGGAGTTTGTTCAAGAGAATGGTGTGCCACAGGGTAGCATATTGAGTGTTACCCTGTTTGCTATTACCATCAATGACATCGTATCTGTCATTCAACCACCTGTGGGATGTGCGCTGTATGTTGACGACTTTACTATCTTCTGTCATGCTGCATCTCTGGGCATGGCAGAACATCACGTGCAGCTTGCCATCCAAAGCCTTTGCGATTGGATGGACAGCTCTGGCTTCCACTTTTCCACCACCAAGATGCAGGTGGTCCATTTCTGTAGAAAACATTGTGTATTACGTGCTCTCTAGGTGCTTTTGTATGGCTCTGTTTTGCCTGTCTGTCGTGCCATTAAGTTTCTTGGCCTTTTGTTAGATAGTAAACTCATATGTTCAGTCCCTGAAGTCTCGCTGTGTACGGGACTTGAATCTGTTGAAAACTCTGAGTGGTCGTGACTGGGGTGCTGACACAGTTACCTTCCTTCGGCTCTATCGTGCCCTGGTCCGCAGCAAACTCGACTATGGCAGTGTTGTTTATTCTTCTACTCGGCTATCTGTTCTCAAATCGTTAGCGTGTGTTCACCATGCTGAGATACGCATTGCGACTGGGGCTATTCGCACAAGCCCGGATGTCAATCTTTGTGCTGTGGCTGGTGACCATTCCTTCCATCACATATGTGACCAAATGTTGCTTTCCTATGGTGTGCGTGTGCATTCGGACTCTTCGCACCTTCACCACACTACCTTTCTCCATCCGCCCAATGAACTGTTGTACTCCTCTAAGCCAGGTTCTCCTCAGACTGCATCTATCCGCTTTGCACATGCCCCGACAAGGTATGATTTGCCTTTACGCATGTTGCCTTTGCCTCGCCATGAACAGCCGTGGCTGACGATGCAGGTTGAGGTGCACCTTGACTTAGCGGAATTTCCTTAGCTGACCACTCCTCCTGTTTACAAGGGCCTTTTTGTTGATCTTTTATCTTTTGTATTCGGTGGTTTTATTTGCTATTTTATGGATGGTTCCGAAACAGTTATCGTAACTTGGTGTGCTTCCGTGATTGGTGCTTCTCAGTACATTTCTGGACTTTATCTGTCTTGCAGTATTTTAACAACAATTTTTGCTATTTTCAGAGTTCTGTGTTTTATCAGTAAGGGGTTTCGCCGTAAATGCCTTGTGTGCTCCGATTCGACGAGTTCCTTGACAGCCATTCGATCTGGCTCCGCAGCTCATCCGCTTTTTCCCATGATCTGGGAGAAGCTCGCGGGGGCTGTGCTGATTGGTGTTCGCGTTGCCTTCCTGTGGGTGCCAGAGCATGTGGGCATCCCTGGCAACGAAGCAGTGGATATGGCGGTTAAGGAGGCATGCAGCCTTCCACCATGTGATCCTCGTTTTCCTTTCTGCGATGTGCTGCATGCAGTCCCTTGGCTTGTTTGGCATGCGTGGCGGCATGAATGGACTTCTCTCCCACTGTCCAACCTCTGACTTACCTGTTTGTGCTCGTCCTGTTTCGTGTACCCGCAGGGAAGATGTAGTGCTTTCTCGCCTTCGCATCGGACACACTTGTCTGACGCACAAGTACCTGCTTTGTGGTGAACCCTCTCCTGAGTGTGATGCCTGTGGCTCTCCCTTGACTGTGCGGTACATCTTGCTGGAGTGTCGCAGGTATGGCCAGGTCGTACTGTTAGTCTTCCTGATGACCTACGGCGAATGCTGTGTGATCGGGGTACGTCTGTGAGCGGCATACTCCAATTTTAATGTTCTTGTGTTTTTGCTTCTCTGGAGTATTTTATCCAGTTTTGTTTGTTGTTTTTGTGACTGTCCTTCTGCCTCTTGTTGATTTTTTTTACCTTTGTTAGCCTTTTGTTATTGCCTCCTGTGGAGGTTTTTACAGAGTTTTCCTTTGAAGTTACTGTGGGCGCTAATGACCTCGCTGTCGAGCGCCTCCACAATACCACTCACTCACTCACTCCACTCAGGTGTGGGATACATAGTACGTTGCTGAGACTATATTCCTAGCCTCCTGAATAACCACACACAAACACATTTTTATTGGTCTAGATATGTGACAGAACGTTATACCGCAGAATAGTTAATAATAGAGAGTCTAAATGGCGGCCGGCATATACTGCGAACTCTCTCACGCACGGCAGCAGAATGACCTCACTGGACAACAATATGGCGGAACATCTTACACCAATCAGGTCATGGAGACTGTCTTGCCAGACTGCATCCCTAAACAACAGGAAATGTTCCTTAATGTGCAGTAGCCAGAGTCCTGAAAAATTTGCGAGTTCAACGACCTGCGGACAGTACTCTACAGGTGTTATGTACAAATGTGCCGATATCGACTGCACACTGGTTGTCTGCTGTTATGGCGGATGGCGATGATTGAGCTAGCCTTCTCCAAGAGGTGTGAAACACCGTTACCACAGCACAGCTTCTTGTGGGCAATGGGCGACCGAGTTCGCTGACATCAAAGTCTAAGGATGCCCAGGACATTTCGCTTATGTATTCCTATCCTGTGGCTATACCGATACTAGTGCAGTTCTGTACAAATAACATTTCGTTTGTTGCATCAGCTAAAACGCTACCCCAATAGACATACTGTGCACAATTGCTAGAGACATGCCAAATTCAAATTATTATTTGAAATCATGCTACACTTCACTTCCCCGTACCTTCTTGAGAGCACTTCGTTATTTTATTGGATACTGGCGATCATACGACGTCATTTACCTGCGTGACCGCTTTACTGGAGATTGGTTGCTCAAACTTTAAGCCTTCCCTGTTGGCTCAAAGTATCTTTGGATCGATCCACACAACTTGTTTACCAATGGCAACAATCAATATACCATCTTGGAGTTCAGTGTGCCGCCAAAACACGTTAGTTCAGAATCAGTATCGAGGTTGGATGATTTTAACGCGCACGCGTCTTAATTGTCTGCCAGCCAATCATGGTTGTCAGTGTCATTGGCCTAGTCGAGTACTGAATGTCTTATCTTACAGACATGCAGTCAATAGTTAAAGGAAATGTTCAAACTTGCACGTAAGAAGTTGAATTCTAGCATAAATCTTTTCGCAAAAAACAGGGGGCCCTGCCTATTACTATTTTCGACGAAAATATTTCAGAACTACTTGTATTCCAAAACACTACAGCTCAGATCCAATTTTGTGATTGGTTTTAAAATGTCACGCATTACAGGTGTCTGCCCGCGAATCACGGGAACTCAGTGTCGGAGTTACCTAATTCTTATTGGCTTAGTCAAGTACAGAACTGCCTCCCGACAAAGACACGAGACCAACAACCAAAGGAAAAATTGCGCGTATTCACGTAGGACATCGGAGTCTAGTCTTCGGTACAGATATTCGCGAAAAACAGGCGACCATAACTATTTCTATTAATACCGCTATTCTTGCCACTTCTAATATTACAATTGTAATAAGTCGTTCAGAATACCGTATGCTCTCACCGTCTTGAAAGTGTTAGAGGAGCACGTAAAGTTCAGTTCAGTGGTTTGGGCGGCTCTTGACATAGAGGTATTGAGATCCGATTATGGTGAAATGAGGTGAGAATAGAGCAGCACCGAAATGCAAGGGCGGGAGGAACAGTTGATCCCCGATAAAACCCGCCGACCAGCGGCATCGTTCGGCACGATTTCCACATGCGAAAATCTTGGTGGGAGGGAGCAAGCTAACCGCTCAACCACCGCGGTCCTTGGCGCCCCGCCCACCAGGGTGCGTGCCCTATGAAGTTTTGTCACTGCAGTCCAGTTTAAGTTGTGTTGGTGACCGTGTTGTCAAATGGCCGTCCTATGCCGGTATAGGCTGTTCGCGGTAAAGTGAGTTAATTTTGTGGACCTAGTCCCTTTGTCCTTTTAGCCTTCTTTTATATCGATTAACCACATTTTAAAATAACTATTGCCATGTTAGTAATAAACACAGTGTCTATATTCCACTCGACTAAAAAAAATCAAATGTGTTAAGCCTGTGTAACACTGTCAAATTTTCCCCTTCAACTAAATTTTACAATGAAATTTGAAGAAGAAATACCGCCATAAAATTTTTCCTACAAAAATTTTTACTAAAAAATCTTGAATATGTTTGAAAATGTGTCACACTGTCAATTTTTTTTTACTGGGAGAATCTAATTAGAATTATTATTAAAAAATTATTTTCATAGTATGATATTGCTTTCGTTTATCCATGTAGTATATTACAGGAAGAAATGATAGGAATTTTGTAATTTGTTTTCGGTTCTTTAATAAATTAAAATTTCTTTTATCAGAAACTTTTCTGCAAAATGAAATTTAATGCCTCTGAGTTCGTAATATCATGTGCAATGTTCTCTTAAAATAGCATTCATGCCCAGAGAGCTTATACATAAATTAATTATCTTCATACCATACCTGTTTCCAGTAATTGTTCGTTATTTTAAATTTTCCTGATCACCATTTTTGTCGTGCACGATTCTGATTGGCTGAGACCGTCAAACATCAAAGAAATTTTAGACCCCGTCCAATCTTCGAATGTTTGATCGAAACTGAAGCCATCCAAATTTTTCAGACTAATATGGCAGCGTTTATGACGTTTCGATGACGTCACAATTATCCAACTTTATTTGATCAAACTTAAGGAGTTTGACGGAAAAATTTAACAGTGTGACAGGGGCTTTAAGCTACAATTAAATATATTTATTGACTATTATTCCAAATGAGAATACTTTGAAAAGTGCTCACTTGACAGTGAACAGCATATACACGGAGTGAGGTGCTGTAGTGAGGTGTGTTGTCGCAGGTGCGGAATGGAAATTGCTGACAGAGGACGAGAAGAGGCCCTTCATAGACGAGGCCAAGCGCCTGAGGGCGATGCACATGAAGGAACACCCGGACTACAAGTATCGACCTCGTAGGAAGCCCAAGACCTTGAGGAAGGAGGGCTACCCTTACTCCATACCCTACCCCTCCGTGCCCATGGACGCCCTTCGAGCAGGTACCTACGTCTTCTTCTTATACATGTAACAACATTGTTAGCTTTTAAGGATGATCATATTAGAATTGTACTTATTTGTGAGGATTTGTAACCCAGTGTTCAGAGCTACTCTACAATCAAAGTAAAAGCTGAGTCCTTTTTATCAATGAGTAGTGACAGATGTTTTTCGCGAAAAGATTTCAAGACCTGTTGTACTCCAAAACACATTTGTTAATATGCACTTTCTTGGTTGGATGATTTTAAATGTCACGTGGCTCAAGCGGGCTGACCGCGAATCATAAACGTTCAGCATTGGACTAGTTTATTACGATTGGCCCAGTCAAATAAGAACATGTCTTCTATGTAGACGCGCGGCCAATAACCAGATGAAGTTGTGGTTTTGGATGTAGGTTATTGAAGGCTAGCATGGTCGTAAATATTATCGCGAAATACACCTGTCCCTATCAAAGAGTTATTCAGGCATGCTTTACAGTACATTAGAACACTTTGGAGGAGTAAATTAAACGCGAGTTTAATTTATATAATTGAATAGCTACTGGTAATGTTCATTATTGCCCACCTTGCAAGATGCCGAAGGCTGATGTGTAGACGCACTACAATGGCCGGCACGTCGCCGTCCTTCTGTCCCTCTGGAAAATCTTCCCTGGTTCGCATCGACGCGAGGACAGGCGTTCTTCTGTCCGTCACTTGAGCGTATATTCGCGTGCTATCGCATCATCGCGCCCTCCCTCAATCTTTGTCCGGCAGGAGAGGAGTTTAAGCTGACGCCGGGTTTGGCCAATCGCTACGGACACCTCAATTTCCTGAAAATTGAATTCAGCAACACTATAGCTCATATCCACTTTCGTGATTGGTAGGGATAGGAAAATTTCGCGAGTTCAGTGACCTGTGGGCTAGACTCCACAGCCTTGTGTATACTCGAGCCTCAGACGTGTGTTCAATGGCTGCTGCCCTAGAGAGTAGCCAGTGTTGCCGCACACCTTGCAGTATGGGATTGGCTACATGTTTCCTTGCACGTCTGCTATTGGCTCAGAGGCTTCTAGGGCGTGTCTAATAAACTGTGATCCAGTTGCAAAAGTAACTTCACTGTATACGTGGTTGGCGACTATCTTGTCCCGAAATGAAGTTGCGAAATTTTCCTATCCCTAGTGATGAGATGATCTAGGTGTTACGCGTCTTAGGTGTCTGCCCGCGAATCACAGTCGTACAGTATCGGGCTTACTTCATTCTGATTAGCCAGTCATGTACGATAATGTCTTCTCACAAAGACACGCTGCCAATAAGCAAAATAATAAATCTGGTATGTCAGTAGGGTATTGACATATAGCCTGTGCGGGAAACTTTTCGCGAAATTCGGGTCTCCCTGTCAATCGCACGTCCTGATTGCTGGTTTTGTTACATTTACATGTGGGGTAACGCGTTCAGGCAGGCTGTGAAACTAAGTCTTGCCCATGCAATCTTAACCAATTGAGACCCAGTGTACACAATTGTGTACATTACGCACGTGTAGGTAATTTGTGGTCTCTACTGCACACTGCGAAGCTCGATGATCAATGAACGTACATATGGGCAAATGATTCGCAAATCGTCGTACTGGTATAGTTAGAGCCACGAGTATTTCTCGAATTCATTCGGAGGCGAGGTTGACTCCAAACACTTGTTCTTCTCTCCTACTGTTGTGATTGGACGACAGTTCTTTAGACACGCCCCGTTCAACTGCGAGCCAGTAATAAGCAGGAAGCAATAGTGTGCGTGAGAGTTTAACAGTCCTGTACAGAGGCCTCACTTTATCACAGCAACCAATAAGCAAACGATAATGTCTCGAGTGTGTAGAGGACTGTCCAGCCTAGCTTGCTGCCAACTCAATCCGTGAAATAGTCGTGGCTCTAGGTATAGGTTATAATTGGTCCATATAACTATTAGCCGGACAAATGGTCTACAACTCATTGGCTGTGACAATGAAACAAGTATATTGTTGACTTAAGTACAGTACACATCATATTTTTTTTTGTTTGCAACACCTGAATTCGTAAATTAAAGTGGGTCTGAAAGGGTTAACATTGTGCCTCTTCACGTCCAATATCATCACCAACTTGTGTGTGTACGTGGTCTGTCTCATGAACGAGTGAACTTTTTTCTGATAGTTCTGATAGTAGTCTTGTGTGCAGTTATTTTCATGGCAAAATGTATTGTGTTCACGTACTGGAAGGCTTGACACTCAGCTGAGTCTGTTGATGTCAGTAAACATCATCTGCTGTGGA
Organism: Dryococelus australis; assembly: GCA_029891345.1. Taxonomy (NCBI): domain Eukaryota; kingdom Metazoa; phylum Arthropoda; class Insecta; order Phasmatodea; family Phasmatidae; genus Dryococelus; species Dryococelus australis. The sequence goes on along the minus strand of CM057006.1, from coordinate 5,636,629 downwards.
GGGGGGACATCACTGTAGCCATGGCGACACTTGTAAACATAACTGCCTTTAGAAAGGTCAACAACGTGCAATCGTTCGTGAGAGAGACTACATATGTTTGTGTGCATAGTTAGTAAGGGGGTGGGGGGAATTATTTTACCTCTACTCTGACCAATTCAGTGCTAGTTGTCACGCCCTGTATGAGACAGGGCTTTACACCCCAGAAAAGAGCATAAAAATGGAATAAGATAATAAAAAAAGCTCGGTTTGCAAAACATGTAGTGTCCTTTACCTCCGATGCACAGAATTGTTTTGACGAACGCTTAGCAGAGACTTGCAGAATTAGCGTTATAATTTGGCGGCAGACTCTACTCCAAGATGTAGTAGCTTGTGTTGTTTGTCCCAAGGGCACTTGTAGCCAGTAGTAAAGACTGAGATGTCGAGGAACCAATCTTCAGTAAAGCAGTCATACAGGTGAATAAAAATTGCGAAAATATTTCACAGCGTGATTTCAAATATTTCTTTAAATTACTCATGATATCTTATTTCTGTGCGAATTATGTCATTTCTGTGACTGATTAGTTTTCATTATTTGTAAAACCGAAAAATATTAATATTGTTATTTTGAAAGGACTTTTGTGTGAAAAATATGCCTTCTAAATTTTTTTCAAGCAATGAAATTGTAGTTGTAACGTTTAGAAGTTGAAGACTAGGATGCTTCGTACGAATATAAAATAACGAATTTCTTCGTGACAAGCATCATTAGCCCTTTCACTCCCATTGTAGTCAATCATCAACATGTTGCAGAGGAAGGTTATATTTGACCAGTCCTGTACACTGCTAAGCTCAATACTCTTCCCTGTTGGTAACTGGTTCGCAAATCATGCTGCTGCACTGAACTCTATGGCTGGTTCATATCAATAAGCACCACGGCCACCTGTTTTAGCGAAAAGATTCACACAAAGGCTAGACTCCAATGCCCTTTGGCATACGTGCAGTTTTCATTTGCCTATTGGCCAAGTGTCTTTGCCGGGAGACAGTTGCCTACTTGACTGGCCCAATCAGAATTAGGTAACTCCTGCACTTAGTTTACATGATTCGCAGGCACATATCTGATATCCGTGAAAGTTGCAATCATCCAATCGCGAAAGTGATTCTGGGCTATAGTGTTTTAGAGTACAAATAGTCCTGAAATATTTTAGTGGAAAACAGGACCCCAATAATCACCGAACACTAAGTCCAAAGCTTATTGGTTGTGACAACGATACACGTTCTTCGTCAGCTTAGATAAATCGTGCATCGACATGTTTCTTATTTGCAATACCGGAAACATTATATTAATGTGGGGATGAAAAAGTTAAAAATAACGAACTACTGCAGAAAAATGAAAGCGCTTCCTTTCACTCACAGGAAGAGAAAAGCACGCCGATAGAGGTCCTACATTTAGGCTGCGCTCTACTCGGTAGTTGCCAAGCACAGATATCTTTTGTTGCTCTGCTCCCGTCATTTCATGTTCCTCGACCAGGCACTGTGAATTGCGAGTGCCTCAATCCCCCACCCATTCCCCCACACACACACACACACACACACACCACGGGGCGTTTGCCAATCAGAGAAGGCGAGAGGCAACCATGCACGGTCGTGACAAACATCGATCGCTGGACGTGAATCGCTATTGTGTGTCGTTATCGCATCGCGAGCCGAACCGATGTTTTTTCCCCCCCACGACAGGATGCCAGTTGGGCAGGACAGTGAGCACGTGGCGATAATCACATGTGGAGAGCCAATTAGCGGTCTGTCCCACGTGCTGTCGGAACACATGCACGCCAGCCACAACGCCCAGTGCACACTGGACACTAATTAGTCCTCTGCCTTTAGGGACCAGTACTTTCTGAGCATGCGCACATTTAAAAAAATTATTCTGTATTCTATTCGCGGTATCGTCACACTTTAAAAATCTCCCCATTATAGGGCATTATAGGGCATTATAGGGCATTTTTGGTTGACGTCATGTATCACAGGTGTCTCATCTGTCTCTTAACATAAAGGCATTGTTTTGTTGAATTGAAATTTTACTTATATTTTATCTCAAAACTATAGCAACTGATTTACAATCAGTATGAATACAAACAAAGAGAAAATAATATGTGGTCTGGTATTGCCTCGTAAGCAATAGTTCTCAAGCAAAATAATATGTTACTGAGTACGAGGCACGAATACGTTGCGTTGTAACTTTGGTGTAGTTTTCTAGACTTGGCCAAGCTTTAATTTGCGTGAGGGGGACAAGTAACCTGACATTAAGACTTCAGCACACAGAGCAAGTCTAATGTTTCTGCTACAAAAAAACTTAGTATTGAGGCATTTCTTGAATAATTTGTGCTGTAATAAATTTAATAATGTTGTGACAAAGTTATTTAATGTTAACAGTTTACAAAGTCTTATATTACTCTAATGCAAACATACTGTTGAAGTGTTAATGCCAACAAAGCCTCTGAGTAATGTTGCCATAGCCAAAAGTTGTATTACACTAAAATTAACTGGTAGAACAAAATATGTTGTATTGCTGCGATATTAAAGATATGTCCAACCAACACAAGCAGTTTACACTGACTCGGCGTTGTAAAATGGCGGATGGTAATTGAACAGCGATAACTTCAAAAAATGAAACCACTGTGATTAAATTTTAAAGCATAGTTTGAAACTAAAAGTAGCCTAGATCACCTCCCATATTAGAACCACTATTTCCAAGCCCTCCAACATAGCTAAAAACAGCCTTTTCAGACTGCCGTATGTCAAAAAGTGCTGACTGTGTCTACGTAATACTCAGATGCGATCTTGCATTGAACTTTGGATCAGACTTTCCATCCGTAAAATAATATTATCGCCTCTTAAAGTCCCATACAAAAAAAAACGGTTCTACGAAAAGCTTGCGCGCTAGTTTAATACTTCGTGCATAGTGGCAATGCGGCACTTGATGCGCGTGCCAGTGTCGCCCTTAGCGTTCGCTCGCTCCTGTGCCATGCCGTGTCAGGTAGACGGCCCCCTTAATACTGAGGACGTGTCTTTAAATTACAGTTCGACTGCGACATTGACACAAACTTATACAATGTTTTGAATTGCAGTCTGTTATCAGATCGGTCCGCGAACACTGAGCTCTGTAGAGATATCATTTTCCGTGAGCAGAGTTGCTGTGAACGTATACTCACGGTATGAACAGATAGTTCCGTACTTGTCAGCAGGGATCAAGCTCGAAACCAGCCCCCCACCCCCGGGCCATGTCAGCTTGGCCGTGAATCACGAGCCAAACACGGCATGTATATGCATGTAGAGGGCGTGGCTTGACTCGAGTGGCGTGTCACTACCTCATCAACAACTCCTTTTTTTTTTTTTTTATGGCAAACCAAACTTATCTACGTTGGCATCTCTTGCTAGGCCCCTTTCTTTACCCACAAAAAGCCACGCCGAATAAAAATACTTGCGTGCATATTTATGAAAAAAAATTCCTTCATAATGTTTTCCGGGTACGAATATAAACACCGGCTTTGCGTTACAATACCTCCGCATAATATTTTTTATGACTATTTGAGTGTGAATTTATACAGTTTTATTTAAATTAACTGTATGTCGGCCAAAATGTGCATGCTATAGTGTACTTGGGTAATCGGAATTCTATTATAATAAGTAATAAAATGATACTAACGTTAGCATGTGGTGTTTCTAATGTTAAAGAATATCATGAACCCCAACGACTATATTTCAAGGAAATGAGTAACGCCCTCAATTTTTCTTTGCTTGGAGAGACACTATGATCATAGAACGCAAGTATTTCCCTCTTGCGTCAGTAACGTTCGTACCTTGTCAGCAAAAATGTCGAATTGCTAAAATTCTCCTTTAGTTAGTGCTGATGAGTTCTAATTTTACTAAAATAATTTTTGTTTAATTATTAATTTCTAACACGAAAGATACTGTTTTTCAGTTTTTAAATATGGTAATATCTAACGATATGTACAGTATACATTCGAAATACGAATTTATACACAAAAATTAAATATCGTTATCTGGAACACGAATATTTTAAAATATCTCGGTGGAACTTTCAGCATGTCTATTCGTCAACAAGAATCTTGACATAGGCTACATTTATAACTAACCGTTGAGAAGCAAACATAAAATAAAATAAATACATCACTCAGGATAAAAAATTTGAAGGCAGGGGAAAGTTGAATCCAAACTCTGGAGTGAATAGGTTTTGACAGATTTGGTCATATTATAAAGTCTGCGACACTCAATAATTTCTATATATTTTGAAATTATTTCATATTCCAAATAAACCTAAATACTGAATCATTAATGAGTTGAATTGTTGAATTGAGAGAATTTAGCGGCTCTTAACAACGAGGTCTTAGAGCCGAGAATGGAGCATCGACGGAATGAAAAGGCGAGGGAAACGGGAGATTTCCGAGAAAACCCGCTGACCAGGGCATCGTCCGGCATGATTCCCACTTGCAAAAACCTGGAAAATGACCCGGCTGGGGATTTAACCCGGTTTGCTTTGATGGGAGGCGAGCAGGCTAACCGCTTAGCCACCGCGGCCCCTTTGAACTTTGTATTTCTGCTTAGAAATTAAAGAAAGTGCACGTGTGATTAAAAAAAAAAAAAAGCCAGTAAATACATTTTTAAATTCACTGTCAACATATTTGCGGCACAAATTTTACATTTACAACAATATTTTTTAAAAAATATTCTTTTTACGTGAAAGTAGTTTGTAAGTACAGCCTTCTGTTTATTTTTAGTCCGTGTCTTCAGTACCTTTGCGTTAAACCTAAAAAACAACAGTTTTAATTTTTTAGAAATATTTCAAAATTTTGAGAAGGCTCTCTTAATAACAATATGCAATTTTTACGTTTATTTTCCCTACGTATTGTATTCAGCCTTACAGTGTTAGAGTAAGTGGAGCATATTTTATCATAATTATGGACGCTCAAAATTGTTAATATTTTGTCATGCCTGACACATAGTTAATAATGTATCTTATGCTACCCCATGAGACATTTATTTCTTGATCCAAAAAGGCTTCGAGAATCTGCATCTGAATAACGCGATTTTTTGACAGTCATATTTTGATAATATTGTGCGTACATCAGGACTTAAGTTGTATTGGGCAGTAAAGATGCTTGTAAGGTTAGTAACAATATTCTTTGCAAATCATTACGCTTAAACTATTTAATTGTCGGTTCTGCAAGTAAGGTAAATCAGTCACAAGGAACAAAAAAAACAGTTTGTTACAAAGTGGACCGTGGTACACTGTGCTCGTGTACCTTGGAAAAAGCATCATGTACCTGGGACCATACTTGAAAAACAAAACAAAATGCCTGTAAAACACTGTATTGCTTAAACAATATGTTTAAAAAGCACAAATTCATATTCCCAAGCAAATAGTAATACAAACAACATAATTGACAGTCATTCTGTGCCTAAGACCATATAAAAATCATGAAATACAATGTATTACTTCAAAATTAAGGTTAATAAGCACTAAGTCATAATGTCAAGCAAATTATTCAACGAAAAACTCAAAAACAACATCTGAGAATCGTCTTGTATCTTGCATAATACTTAAAAATGAAATGAAATGCACGTAAACATTGCATTGCTTTAAAAATATCCTAGAAATGCACTTACTCGAAAAATACAAATTAGCCTATTTGTTTAACAGGAACCGTAAAAATCATACCTGTACGTTTTCCATTCATTGCCTTCTACCCCAGCACAAAGGTAATGAGTCCAGCAACCACATGCAATGTATCTGCGCCACTTTTCCCCACTGCAGTCAGCCTTCTTAGAGTTGCGGCAGTCAAGGCATTCTTCATCAGCACTATCTACACTTGCATCATCACTTAAAGCACAAGATCTTCACCTAGTACTTTGTGTGTCTTTACTAGGTCTGGAGATTCTAAAAGTTTCCTTTTAGTCCCTGATTTTGCTTTGAACACTTCGCCTAAATCCCTCGCCACTTTAAAAGAACTTCTTTGTTTTTTCTTTGAAGCTCGTTTTTTCTGCTGTTTTTCTTTTTGTTCCTGTATAGCTCGTTTTTCTGGAGTATCCTTAGCTATCATCGTCTTTCCTGATCTTCTTCCTCTAGTTGCTGTTTTTCTTGGTTCAGCCTTCGGATATAATGGAATGTCTTCAGGAGTGATAATTTCTTCACTTCTCTGTTTGTGCAAGGTATAACAGAGCCAACAGTATGAGAATCAGAAGATGTGCCAGGTGTTTGTTCTTCAGAGGCTGAGGCTTTCTGCTTCTCCGAGTTCGTCGTTTTGTTTTCTGATGAAACTGTGATATTTTCTGATGATGATTTTTCTATGTTTCGATCAGTAACATATGCGCTCAAAAATCATCATCAGAGAAGATTCCTGAGTCTAATGGAAATATTCCTGATCGTTTAAACCCAGACAGAATGTTTTTAGGTGTAAATGCTCGAGTATAAGCCACCCCAACGGCCTCTGCTACTGTGTAAATGTCAAACGTTTTCCCCTTGTTGTTATACATCCATTCATTGATAGCTTGATCATAATATGTTTTTAGTGGGCCATATACAGATGCGTCCAGTGGCTGGAGTTTGTGAGATGTGTGCGGGGGAAATTCTACCATTACTACCCCAGCAGCAGAGGCTTTTCCGAGAACTTACACAGTCTCGTGGTTATCTAAGATCAAAAGGGATCTGTTTTCTTTAGAACATTTCACTGAGGCAATAAAATGATCCAAATAGTTCGAAAAAGTTTCTTTATTGGATCACCCTGTTATATCAGTGCCTACAATACACCCTGAGGGTCAGCTAAACAACATCCTGTCCTTAAAGTGAACACGAGGGAAAATCAGTACTGGTGGTAGAGCATTTGCAATGGAATTTACAGCTGCAACCATAGTCACAAACTGAACCCTTTCAGCTGATGTGGCACTGCCGATCTGCTTGATACCTTTAGGAGTAACTATCTTTAACTGCCCCTGGGCAGTGCTGAGGCCAGTTTCGTCCAGGTTCCATATTTTCTCGGGAGAAATGGGACCAAAATCTGCTGTGAACATCTTTGATATTGTTGAAGAAACAGGCAACATTGTGGCAGTTAAAACTCGTTGCAAGGCTTAAGCTAGTCGCTTCGGGTTTTCTTATTGAATGTTTAGTGTGATGCCTTTTAAGGAAATCACGCATCCATTCCTCTCCAGCAGTTTCTTCTTCATCCCATGTTTCTGAATTTTTTTTTTTTTTCATTTGCCTTTGCAAACTTATAGGCAAGTTGCCAGACACCCTTTTTTGTAAGTCCGTACTGCATCTTTGCGACGGTTTGAATGTAATCTACCAAAGACTCTTCCTCGAGATCTGTAAACGCCTACTTAACTGCATGGTTCACGGAATGTGTAAAACTGTCTTGCTCGCCGTCTTTAAATTTAATTGAATGTCGACTGAGTGTGGATCTCCTGACATTAAACACTTTCGAAGCTTCCCGGTACGACATTTTCGTATATGGATCGTCGGAATGAATGGCCTGGAGTGCACTTTTTAATGCATTTTCGTTTACAGGAACCCTTTTCTTTCCTGTTTAGCTACGGCCCATTATGTATCCATGCACCAATCGCTAAAACACATACACATTCGAATTTATTGAAACCATAAGCTACACTGTGAAAATATTCTCATTACAAAATGAGCTCAGAGACCATTTTTTTTTTTGTTAACAACTTTCGTGACTCGTTGACAGTTCCAATAATAATGTGGCTAACACAAACTTACACTAACTTATACTAACGTCTTGCTCGGGACTTGAACCCAGGACCCCTAGCAACATAAGCCGGCTCGCAAACGACCACGGAGATTTGGTTGATTTTATGAACTTGGAAATATAGTCTGCTTCATATAACTTCAATAAATTTCGACAATTGTCGAAAATAAGTGCGGCCACGATGTATCCCTCCGCCACAGCTGTTCTGTCGGTGAAGAAACAGATCTTTGTAAACGAACTACGAATCCAATGGCAAGCATTGAAGGACTGATAACTTCTGTCCAGTAATTAGGCTACTATAGCTGGTTGCCAATCCCAGCAGTTTTATTTTTGTTATGATTACATAATATACTAGTTAGGGTTCTGTTTTATTTTATTGGTGGGGTGGGAACTATAGTTTTACGTCTTTCAGGATACGTGATTTTTTTGTGGTTCTTCTTAAATGAGAGAATGGCGCTTGGAACTTGCATTGTTTTGATGATGCATTGGAAAATTTTGCTCGTACGGAAATAGCAATCAATTTACTATAACTCAAAAGTTTTAACTTCATCGAAATAACTATATGCGATAAATGTGTCTCTACTCGTACCGATTCGAGAAATACTCAACAGATAGATATCATTGCATTTTTTATATAATGAACTACACTAAAAGGGCACGTATTTAGGCCACACACATTTGAAAACCTTCCGTAAGAACAAAACTTAATAAATACGTCACAGTTAATACCGATGTGCGAAATGCACATTGTAAACATGTTAAGAAAATTTTAACTTCTACGTAAAAATCATTAGAGTTTCAATCAAATTAAAGTATAAATACATTTCAAATATTCCAAAACAATTTAAGAAAACATTATTTACAAAACACACAAACTTACTGTTCACTTCGTAATTCCTAAACACGTATCGAACTTTGGATGATTAATCACGTGTCGGCTACTGATACGAAATAATTTATTTGTTGTCTTATGTAATTAACAAAACACTTGAACTATTTCTTGGAACCAACAAATTCACACTTCACAACGAAAATAATTTTTCGCTCGCGTTTCGCGATGGCCACAGAAAATGGCGGACCACAGCACACTACAAACCGTAGCGGCAGACACGTGTCGATAATTCATTTCACTGAGGAGACAGTTCTAAAAAGACGCCTACGACAAACTACACATAATGAAATACGTAAATACAAAACTAATTAACTGCATATATCATATAGTCCGACATCCCCAGCAAGGAATTCTCGCATATTGATCAATTATGACGGAAGAGAGCACAATGGTAACAACAGCTATTCACCAGGCGAGTGGAGACTATAGACAACAGACTCAACGGTGATTGGTGGAGACCTTTCACATAACCGTGATGTTCGCATGCTCTACCATAATATTTCTAAATATTTTTTAAGTCCTTGCTATATAACTGAGAAAAATTGCCTATTATTCTATGAGCGTAATTGTAACCATAAATGTTGTAATCATCATTAATTTTCCACGTTAAAATTTCTAATTTCGAGTACTATTTTCTTTAACAATCATCGCCAAGAGCGCCAATATAATAACACGCATCCTGCAACAACCTTTCAGCGGAACTGTACTTTGGAAATGGGGGCTTTTACTTTCTTCCGTAGTACAGACGATCACTATACTGGGGCATCACGACTCACTCTAGCGGGCGACTTCGTCACTACGTTTAACACACTTTATCTGTACAACGCTAGGTTGCAGCACATCAACTATATTCACACTGGCTGAAGGTACACCATGGTCTAGGTACGACACTCTTCCCTATTGCTCATTTCATGTAAGTGGGGTCATTTTTGACAGTTCTAGAAAAGTAACGCGGCCACAATGTATCCTTACACCAAAGCTGTTTTTTTTTTCAGTGAAGAAAAAACGTTTGTAAACAAATGTTTGAGTACAATGCACACTTGAATTTTCCTTCTTCCTCGTGTTTCATGTCATGGCAGGCACTGGCAGACTGACGTTAGCTAACTTCCGTCCAGTAATTAATGTAGGATATTATAGCTAGGTTGGCATTCCAACCCGTTTAATTTTTGTAATTGCAAGTTAAGTTTGTTGGGGCTCTCATTATTTTATTTCTATATAAAAAAGGAAACATTATGGTGACGGGGAAAGCGGCATTAGTTTGACGTCTTTCGTGAGACGGCATTGTTTTGAGGTTCTTACGAGTGTGCGGCATTTTGAGTTGCATTTTGTTTTGATGGAGCAGTGAAAAATTTTGCTCGTACGGAAATATTCAACTTATTATAACTTCGAAAGTTTAACTTCAATGAAAAAACAAAACGCGACACATACGTCGTTGTTCAACACTTTGACCAGGTTAGCCTTACAATCGGTGAGTTTACGATATAGGCAAATAAACAAATATTATTTACAAACTACAAAAGTGTTGAAAGTGCGGCTTTTTCAGGCCACAAGCATTTCAATAATTATAGTAACGGTTTATAAATACATTATTTACAAAACACGCAAACTTACTGTTTGTAAAATTCGCAAGTCCTTGAGCACCAAATAAATTGCATATTACTAAATCAGAATTGACAGCATTTAATCATATTCTCATACTGCGTTGCTTTTTCAAAAATACAATTACTGGAATGAATATTTACATAACATCAATATAAAACTTTAACTTGTGCAATTTGTATAGCACAACCTACGGTTTACCTTGATATTTCATTTACATCACAAGCATTTTAAAACAATTACTTTCAGATCACCAAAATTGATTAAAATACAAAGGGAATGGAGGGCAGTCAGCATCATGACCCGTGAAAGCCTCCATTCCGATAAATTAATTTAAAGAATGAGTATAAAATAGATACGGTAGGAGGAAGTCATAATGACCCTTCAAAGCTACTACCGTTAAAAATGGACAACAATAAAACTAAGACAACCCATTTAAAACGAATGCCCTAACAAATGAGGTGTGGAATCGAAAAAAAAAACACTTTAAAATGATTAAACTTGGGCGGCGCACTTGGGACAATCAACACGTTTAAACAAAAGGTACAGCAGACGCGACGCCATAGTTGAAGACAAACATGATTTAGAAGGGCAGCCAGAAACGAAATTTAGAAATGAGAATCAGCTACTGCACGCCCAAGCAACTACGTAAGCCTACACAAAATTACAAAAACAATAAAACTACACCGCAAAAGGAGCCACGGTGGCTGAGCGGTTAGCCCCCTCGCCTCCCACCAAGGCTATCCGGGTTCAATCCCCGGCTGGGTCACTCCGGATTTTCGCATGTGGGAATCGTGCCGGACGATGCCGTTGGTCGGCGGTTTTCTCGGGCATCTTCCGTTTCCCTGGCCCTTTCATTCCTGCGCCGCTCCATATTCTCTTCGATCGCCCGCATCGGCTCTGAAGACCTCGATGGAAATACTTACACGTTTAATTCATTAAAATCGCGTTTGTTCATCACTAGAATTAAATAATTTATTTGCATAATAATTCAACAAAATTAACTGCGCACGTTTCCTGAAACCAACAAACTTAAACTTAGAAACGTATATTCATATATATTATATTATATTCATATCGCTTCATTGCAGACGGCGGTCAAGGAAAATGACGTAACAAGCAGTTTAATTGAAGCGGTAAACACGTTCCGATTAATAATACATATCACTAAATAAAACGCATCATAACGGTCCCTACAACCCACTGTGCTAAAAGAAAGCAAATAAATAAAATAACTAACTACCGGTAGAATATTCCGACAACACCAACAAGGTAGATACTCGTACAAACACGATGAGAAAAAACACTCACAACGGTCTTCACTGGACTGGAAACTGGAAACATTGCTATCCATTGGCTGGAAACTGGAAACATTGCTAGCCTTTGGCTGGAAACTGGAAACATTGCTAGCCTTTGGCTAGAAACTGGAAACATTGCTAGCCTTTGGCTGGAAACTGGAAACATTGCTAGCCATTGGCTGGAAACTGAAAAAATTGCTAGCCTTTGGCTGGAAACTGGAAACATTGCTAGCCATTGGCGAGAAACTGGAAACATTGGAGCCATTGGCTGGAAACGTTTACTGTTCGTGCGTGTCGACATGCTCTGTCATAATTGCTAAATATGTTTTTAAAATCAATTCACTAAAAGCCAAAACAATTTAATAACGCTCTAAAAACATAATTTAAACCACAAATGTTGAAAGCATAATTTTAGATTTTAAATTAAAACTTTTAGATCAGACTATTTTCTTCCAAAGCAATCATCAAAATCGCCAACTTAACAACATGCCTCCCGCAGCAATTCATCAGCTGATACAATACTTTACAAACGAGAACATTAGCTGTTTACATTGTGTGTAGGTTGGTCAAATTGTCAGATTTTACACCACTTACAATAAATGGACAATACCATTGATATTAACAATTAATGATTAATTTTATTAAAAATTATAATTGTTGCATGAATATGTTATAGACTGGAATACAATAGTCCATGAGACTCTAGCACGGATTTGTCTTCATATGAGAGCGAAGCTTGATTGAAGGAGGGTACTGTAAACTGAGCCGTTTTGAAAGACCCGTTTAAGATCTATTTGTAGGCACATTGTGTATTATTCCACTATATGTACAATTAACATTGCCATGGGCCGGATCACATTGTTCATGTGTCGTTCAAGTGAAATTATATTTTACAAATTTGATCAGTATTATACTTAAATGCTTTAAAAATACAGAAAGCAAAATAAATAATTTCAGTATTCACAAATGTTTACCTGATATTATTAATTCAACATTGAAAAAAGGAACTGCTTTCTCTGAATCCTCGCCAACTTTATTGGAGACATGACACCCAGTGTGCCTGTTAAAGTACATGCAGGTGGGGGCAGTGACTTTTTTCAAAGGTTGATTTGGGAAGTTATTAAATAAGCGCGGACAATCTATGCAAGAAAAATGGTTAAAACAGACAGTTGTATCACTAGAAAGAAATTTCCAATCAGTCTTATCGTAAGTGGAAGGCCTTGGGCTTCAGGTACTGTCCACTCCGTTGCGAGTGAGTGGCAAGTGTCCACTCCGTTGCGAGTGAGTGACAAGTGTCCAAAAAAAATAAAGCATAATTACGTTCCTTCAAGAAGGTTGTGCGTGTCTGGTAGTCACTTCGCTATTTGTAGATAACAGTAGGACGCCATCATGAAGTGCTGTCGTGATCAGTTGTAGATATCATGGTTGGACAGTACTAACCCGCCCAGTCATCCACGGGGGCTCTGTGTGTGGGAGAGGAGAGAGAGAGAGAGAGAGAGAGAGAGAGAGAGAGAGAGAGAGAGAGAGAGAGAGAGAGGAGAGAGAGAGAGAGAGAGAGAGAGAGAGAGACTCTAGCACCTGGACGAGCCGGGACCCCAAGCCCACAAAAGCTACAGATGCTCTCTGTCGGCATTCTTTACACGTGTCTCTCGCATTCCTCAGCTGGCAGATATGAAGGGGTAAGGAAGGCATTCTTGTTACGGCTAGGCCAAGACAGAGCCGAGGGGGGTGGGGGGGGGTTGGTGAGGTGTCGTTAGTTTGGGCCAGGGGGGGAGAGGGAGGCAGACCCCCTGGTATGGTCCTAGGCGGCGTGTGTTTCGGTCCAATGTGCCGACCACTTCTCCCTACAAGGAGGTGTGCTCATCTGCCGCGCGTCTGCCCTCTCGAAGGAAGAGACACCCCGTACATCCATCCACACGTTTCGCACGAGGGCGCCGCGGTGGTGTGGTGGTCAGACTTGTCGCCTCCCACCACAGGCGAACCGGGTTCGATTCCCGGCGGGGCAGCTTCCGGAGTTTCGCATGTGGGAATCTTGCCGCTGGTCGCCGGGTTTCCTCGGACGAACTAATTTAATGTACTTGCAATTGCATCGTGAGAGCGATGTAGTGGTAAATAACTATAGGATGTTCACGTTGAAATCAGCACTTTTGAAAGCTCAGCTTAGGGACTACTTCCCTCCTCCAATATGTATCCTTCCGCCAAATGTAAAATTTGTCATTGTCATTGACCACTTTCCCTTATTAAAGCGTCGGAGAAGTGTAACTGTGATTGTTGTCAGAAATGTAAAAATGTTATTAACATGCGAATGTTTACCCCGCCACTCATGAAAAATACCAGAAACTTAACTAATCAGATCCATTGTCCACAAATATAAACGTCACACTTCTTATACGACACTGACGCATTTAACTATTTGTATTGCCGTATTGTTAACTTTGCAGACAGTTAGCGAGTAAGTGCGTCCCTTGAAACACACGAAGTATCGGGCAGTGATTTTTTTCCTAGGGTTGATTTCAATCGTGCTTATCTTACCGTGAACAACTTATATACTTATGCGTATACGCTGTGGAGCACATTATATGTTGCCGCAAAGAAATTGTTGTTTAAATATGTACCACTGCAAAGTAAGCTTGATACAAACCTAATTTTTTGTTTGATCTACATATAATAATTTGTATGAAAACATGGCATTTTCGTTTCAATAGCTCCGCAGACGTCTTTGTAGTGATATCAGTTCCTCTGTAAAGAGAATTTGTGCTCTACAAAACAATCCTGATAAGTAAATGAGAGAAAAGTAAGAAATCTTTAAAAATGATATTCACTAAAAAATAACCAAGTAATGCGGCGAGATCTGAGCCTGAACAGTCCATATTACTAGTGCAAACCCCTTTTCCACATGACCTGTACTTTAACCTTGGTGTGGCCAGGTTACCTTTGACAAGTAGATTGTCGGGTGGTTACTTGGGACAATATAAGTTCCCTCTTGGGAGGAATTGAGGTTAGTGATTTGAAGAATCACTGATGCACTTCAGAATAACGTTAAACGTCTGCATTAGGACTGTGCATTTGGTCAAATAGTGGTTTCGTAACTGCAGAATACGTCTGCCTATGCGTATTTGCGTCAGGAGAACAATAACGTACTGAAAACCAATGAACGACAGAAAACCTTCAATATCGCTGAACAGATACCTCTGATATAAAGTTACATTTCTTTACTGTGAACTTAAGCTCCTCAAAGAATGTTAATTTCGTTGCTATGATTTAAGGTAGTGTTGCCATAAATCAAAAACATATGGAGAAATAATTGATTGACAATAAATCTTGGGTTTCTGTAGCCTTCTCTTTGAATTAAGGGAATATTGTGTTAACTGTAAACAAAAGAATCTAAAAGAAATGGTTTTCTTTGACGTATAGAAAACTTCGTAGGCCTATTTAGAGTGCATTTTCATAGGACACATTAACAAGCGGGTTACAAGACGATGTCACACCACTTTGTGTTTCAAATAGCCTGTCCACCAGTAGTCATCTTTTCGATGGGAGCGGTTCCCACGTAGTAAAAACGCCAGCTATAAGCTGTTCATGGTTAAGTGAGCACTTTTGAGGCTCTACTTAATTTTTTCCTATCAAACCATTTTTTTTAATCCTTCCACTACTTTTTTAAAATAAATATTGTCATGTAAGTAATAAACACAGTGTGTATATTTACCGGACTCGAAAGTTAACGTCAAAGGGTGAAATAAAAAATATATTAATAGACTGTTGTTCCAGATGAGAGGGCTTCAAAATGTGCTCACTTTACCGTGAATAGCCTGTAGAGACAGAAGCGCGGACCTGCTGTCGCTTCGACATCTACCCGAGTGTTGTTGTTCTTCCAAATAAACAATGAGATGCCGGAATTCCGCTGCCCCTCCCAGCCACTTGAAAGACTTGTTATGACTAACATCTATATTAAAAGTGATGAGGCAAGATGACAGAGCAAACTTACCGAGATAAAGAAGAAAATTGCCTCGGGGAAAAAAAAAACTTAACGCCATGAAGTAGCGATTCATCGGCTCCGTGAACGACTGATGTTTCACAAGAAGACGTGTCGTTTCGCTACGTTATTACGTGTCCACGTCGCAGGTTTGTGGAACAATACGGCTGCGTTAAGGAATTCGGTTACAGGTATGCCAGTGGTTCGTCCTCAATCGTGAGACTAAACTCTCCGTAGCTTCGTCGTCTTCGCCGCTGCTTCTTCCTCAAAGGTTGGCAGCCCACTAGTCTTCCGTAAAGTGCTCTTTTTAACCTACTTACTAATTTTCAATTTTAGCCGTTGCTGTTGCTGTAGTGATCCTTCTGTTTTAGAAATAACTTACGGAACTGGCCCTATGCGATAAGAGTTTTATTTTGCCTTATTGCACAGGCAACAGACAGTTACAAAAATGTCATATTTACAATGGTTATATTAATTCCGTAAATGAAACGAAGCATTTATATAATTTCAAGGAAATCGCCCACGCATATATCGTAACTTCCATAAATTTATATATCTTTACAGCTGTTCACAAATGTATTATTTTATTTGGATATGTGGTTTTCAAATATTTACACTTTTATTGTGAATATATGTTGAACATAAAAAATTGCCAGAAATATTGAAATTTTCGTTAAAGAACACAATAGTAAGGCAACCGTCTTAGATATTTATGCTCGTTTGTGAGGAACTTTGTGTACAGTAAATGATTGGGACAAAAATATATAGTTTCTCGTCTTTTTCTGGTTTTGAAATTCTTCTGGCTGGTACAGGCTTCAACGTACAGTGTGTAACTGGTGTAGGTGCACTCTTTATTGCAGGCGCCATGACAGTGTGTAACTGGTGTAGGTGCATTCTTTATTGCAGGCGCCATGACAGTATGTAACTGGTGTAGGTGCATTCTTGATTGCAGGCGCCATGAGAGTGTGTAACTGGTGTAGGTGCACTCTTGATTGCAGGCGCCATGACAGTGTGTAACTGGTGTAGGTGCATTCTTTATTGCAGGCGCCATGACAGTGTGTAACTGGTGTAGGTGCACTCTTTATTGCAGGCGCCATGACAGTGTGTAACTGGTGTAGCTGCATTCTTTATTACAGGTGCCATGACAGTGTGTAACTGGTGTAGGTGCATTCTTTATTGCAGGCGCCATGACAGTGTGTAACTGGTGTAGGTGCACTCTTGATTGCAGGCGCCATGACAGTGTGTAAGTGGTGTAGGTGCATTCTTTATTGCAGGCGCCATGACAGTATGTAACTGGTGTAGGTGCACTCTTGATTGCAGGCGCCATGACAGTCTGCTTGTAGCAGCGACGAACACTTCGCTTTGTATTTGCTCAGTATAACGTTCGTTACTGACGCTTATTAGTTCGGTAACGTTCGTAACGGAAGGAGAAAGATCCATTCTTTCTATTTGTAAAGACCAGTTCCGTGTTTCATTGTTACGGGCTATTCACGTATATTAACAAAACGTTTACTTTAAATGTTCAGTGAGTTATGGAAATTTTAAACAGTGACCAGGGATAATATGTTAGGACTTTGTTTTCTTTCTGTCTAATGTGTATTCTTCCGCCAAATGTACAAATCAATGATAAATTAGCAGACAAGTGCGCGATAGTTTCTGTGTATCTTAGCTAAATCGGGGAAATTCAAACAGTTGCTTAAATTGATTTTGTGGAATTTGTCAACAAAATCTATATGCATATGCGGATATAGGCCGGTCACAGTAAAGTGAGCACTTTTCAGACTGTAGTTACTGTTTCTTTTCCGCCATATTTTACTCTTCAACCACCTTTTTAAATAAACAGTGTTATGAAAGTAATAAGTACAGTGTTTATATTCAACCGCACTAGGAAATTAACGTCTAAGGCTAAAATAAAATATATTAACTGCGTATTATCCCCAATGAGAGAGCTTTAAAAGTTCTCACTTTACCGTGAATAGCCTATACCATTTTGAAGCGGTTTACACAAGCTGCTAGATAACTCAGAAGAAATGGAACACTGATACCGGAAATCAGGCACGCGCCACTCTTTATCGTGTCATGTTTATCGTGTCGTGTTTATCGTGCCATGTTTATAGAGTGAATGGTAATGATTATCGTAAGTACCTAATGTAACTTAATGCAATTTTTGTATCAAAATAAGTTGGTAATAATAATGCGAACTCAAATAACATTTTCATAATCACAAAATGAAACAAGCGCTCATTTCGTCTCAGTATCTAATTACTGACATAGGAAATGCGTTTATAATAACTTACCAAAAATAAAGAAAAAGAATGGAGCTCGTGAATGCGAATTATTTTTTCCTGTGTTACAAAGGTTGTAGTAATTTCACACCGCGTAGGCCTTGAAGATAAGTTCGAATTTTCATTGGACCCAACAAACATGGATGCGCTCGGGAGAATGTTGATTAACTGCTACATAATTCCAACTAACTGTTTCGTGGACTAGAACTCAGAAAATGAAATAAATTCGGGAACGTGTCAGAGAATGATACCTTCTTTCGTTAAAGCAAGTTATATCCTGAGCAATTCGTTGCAATATATACACAATATGGGCGACATTAACGCGCGCGACCAGTGGCCCTTCGCCTCTACGCGCAAGACGCTGAACCTGTGTGCTGTGTTTACGCTGTTACGTTTTCCTCACAAATTATGAACAACAGTGGGATATTATTACACACGATGAAAGGCCATGAGTTAAACTACTAATGTACAGTTTTATTTTTCTCCTAAAACTTCGCTGGCAAGCTCTAAAAATGCGGTGTTTGAACATTTCCACGAATTTTTTCTCTAAAAATAAACTTAATATTATAAAAAACACAACTGTACGGACTTAGATAATTTTTTTTTTTTTTTTTACACTTGAATACATATTTAAATTTGCGACCAAAGTGGGAGGCGATCCAGAAAATCCGATGATAACAAAATCGGGGTATACAGTTTGGCATGGCAACTCCGAATCTATCGTCTAAGTTCAAAATTCAACTACACCACTAGAGTGCCAAAGTATCAAACAATATGTTACGTTGAGTGAGGACTGCGAAGCATCGCGTGAGGTGTGAATGGCCGGGGGGGGGGGGGGGGGGTGCTAATTTAAGTTCGTTTCGCCGCGTCTCATAACTTCCGCGAGCAGCCTGTAACTTTTGACTAGGAGAATTTGCGACGCTCGTTTAAGTTTCAATCGACAGCTCTCGTCAAGCTCAATCAGTTGCGCGTATAAAAATGTTTGTGTGGCGTGGTCATAGGGAAATCGTACTCGTTTAATGTAAGAAATTAAGAAAACTTAACACAGTGTCGGCCTGTGCTCGTCAAAAAGCCAAGTCGGAATACAGAAATCGTATAGGGTTGGAAAGAGCATCTCAAAAGCAATCCAGTGACACCCATAAAACCCCATATGATCAAGTAAAGAGGTGCGGGGAACGTACAGTATACATCAAGGTGTCCGAGCACGTCAAAGTAGACGTATTCACGCAAAACAAACTGCTGTGTCCCAAACATGGCCGCACGCCATTTTTTTTGTCTTTCCTGGCAAAAAATCGTATTCCCAGAACCTTTATTTACTGATATAGGACGAGTGTAAACGAAATACTACGTCTGGACTACTACCTCTTGAGGTGAGGAGGCCGAAATCGTAATGGCTCCACAAGAACCGCCCCGGAACTCAAATTGCGAACACCGGATCTCCTGTAGGTGGAAGGAGCCCGCTGTAATCAAGTCTTCCAGCTCGGACATCTCACTGGTTCTGGCATACGTCGAGTGTATACACGGTTACTTGCAACTTTCCTGAAGCCCTGCTGAAGTTCTACTTTCAGGCCATTCATCCGCTTCATGCAAACAAAGTTAAACCAAGTCTAAAAAATCGCGCCAACCGGACATCACACCACATTCGGACGCACCCGGCGTGACAACTACATCCTAATAGGCAACACCAACATACTTAATGTCTCTCTTTATTATTCATATTAATAGGAAAGTAAATATTAACATTTATAGATAAAGAACAAGCGAAAGTTTCATTTAACCGAACATAAGATACTTAAAAACATAAAACGCTTGAGATAAGCCTACACGACATATTTAGGAAACAATACTTGTGGCGGTGATTTTTAATAGATTTGCTTGGAAATGTGTTAAAATACTGCCAACAGACTACAGTTTAAATATGCCCAAGAGCAAAATTTTTTCTTCTAGATTTCGAGTTGTGACATGGCAACATGACTCAAGCTTGCGGCATCCATCAATCTTCTTCCTCGGTCACCTAGACTCCGGTTGGCACAGAGAGAGTTTGAAGAGCTCACACAACGGATAACATATTAAATTAATACAATGTTTTCACTGATTTTATTATGTGCCCGCACAAACGTACATAGAGCGTGGCCGTTCCGGTTTCATTGCGTCGCTTTCTCTTGTAATTAGTAGAAGCCCCGCACCGCTCCTTGAAAGACCAATCTAATTGTTCAGAGTTCCGGTGAGTGTCCAGCGTTCCTGTAACCAGACTATTAAAGTAATTAGTACAGGCTTTGTACTAGGTCTTCTTCCGTCCTCTTCTCAATCTCCCCCCCCCCCCCCCCAGGATCACGCTAGGCGTTCGGGTCACCCGAGAGTTGCCGAAATGTCACAGCCGATAACCTAAGTGCCCATGTCTCCTGCCGTTTTGAATTTTTTATTTAATTATTCATGATTCAAATTTAGGAGCATTTATTGGGAAAAGATGTGATAATATAAGTTTAGCTAATTACCTTACCCATATTTAAGGCTGTTCACGATAAAGTGAGCACTTTTGAAATCAACCTTAGAAAAAAGTCACTACCCCATGCCTACATATATTTTAACGGGCGTCCTGAGGGCCACGCGCCCAGTCAAGTTGGTAACGATGGAGGGGAAATAGTTCCATATCTTACGTTAAGTAAATAGTGTTAGGTAACTATCTGTGCAAACTGAAATTATTATTTCTTCCACTTTCTGTATTATTTTATGCATTGAAGTGTAAAAACGAGCAGATTTGTTAAATGTTTACTTTTCTAATAATTTCACAGTTTCACTTGCTCGACGGTTAAATAACGTGATGACGCCCATGACAGTGTTAATCTTACATAAGGCGGAAGAATACACAACGGGCATGCAAGTAGATACTAAGCAGGGCTTTCAAATGTGCTCATTTTATCGTGACTAGACTATACAGACATGTTATATGAACTGCTAATGCATAACTGGGGCCACGGTGGCTGAGCGGTTAGACTGCTCGCCTCCCACAAAGGCGAACTGGGTTCAATCCCGGCCGGTTCACTCCCGGATTTTCGCAAGTGGGAATCGTGCCGGACGATGCCGCTGGTCGGCGAGTTATTCTCGGGAATATCCCGTTTCCCCACTTGTTCTCAAGACCTCGATGTTAAGAGACGCCGTAATCTCTAAATTCAACTGCTCACTCATATTTATGCAACAATTAACTTAATGAAGATTTTATATATTAATGCATTCTTACCTTTTATAAACAACCAGGGGAAAAAGTTTGCCCATAACTCTGAAATGTAATGCTTCTACAATGAAACATTTCAGTACTGGGACTGATTATTCTGTCGTGACACTAGAATGAATAATTTCTCTATAACATGTGATACAGTCTCTTAAGAGACAATTCCTGCGGGCTCCAATTTATTTTTTCAAAATTTATTTCCATACTATTCTCTGAAAACTGACTCTAATTAATTCTTTACCATTGCCCAAAATACCATAACCTTATAAAATAACAATATATTATTAAATCAAGGGCTTCCACTGTTATACGTGTCAAAGAGCGTATTTACGTTTACTTGTTTTTCACGAAAAGTTTCAACGACTGGTTGTACTTCAAAAGGCCTTAGTTCAGAACAAATATCGCGGGTGGATGCAATGAGGAAAAGGTTCTGTTGAATCGAACAAGATTTGTATGTTTAGGGGCAATGAAATATTTTGTTGCTGAAGCCAAATTATTTTATTGTCCTCACTTAGTTGCCCCAAACTGTAAGATTGGGTTGGTGCAACTAAATATTTTTTTTGGCTACACGTACATTAAAGAGTTTGGGCCGATATAAAAAATTAAGTTCGTCTGAGTTTCATACCTAGAGCACCTGCGTCCGAGCGCTAAGCCTTAGTAAGCTCAGCTAATGTGACAGCTGATGTGACAGCTGATGACACCGGAAATATATACATACATACACACACACAGCAAATATTGGGCAAACATATATTTCAAGTTTTACAGCTTTACTTGTCAGTTTCTTGTTGCATTGTTTTATTCATGTGTTTATACGATTGTTAAGCATCAATAGATGAACTAACAAACACGGTTACTATCCTAATTGTCCCGAAAATACAATCAAACTCTCGAGCTGTATTTTCGAACGAAGGCAGTCAAATGAGTAGCCAAACAAATATATACAGTTGATTCAACAAAATATTTAGTTGACGGTCTAATTATTTTTGGTCCAACAGAGAGATTTGGTTTATTCTAACATATATTTTGTTAGATGAACAAAAGTAATTTTGTTGCTTTTAAAATTTTGTTTGCTCAACAATATATTTTGTTAGGGCAACAAAATATATATTTGGTCTTATACAAACAAATATTTTGTTCGATTTTCTCTCAATGTGGTTTTAACTCTTACGCGTCTTAAATGTCTGCCAGCCAATCACGGGTGTTCAATGTCAGCATAACTTAATTCTGATTGGTTCAGTCGAGTAGGAAATGTCTTCTCACACAGACACGCAGCCGATAGCCAAAGGAAATGTGCAAATTTGCACGTAAGAAGTTCACGTCCAGCTTTAGCATATCTTTGCGAAAAACAGGCGGCTCTAAGTATATGGCTTCGTGACACGTTATCGATGATAACTTGATAAAAAAAATACCGAAGCAATTGAAATATTATATTTATCATATCTTTTTGACGTTCATATGAGAGTTTTAACTTGAAAACTTGATTCTTCACATTTCAACTTATTTTAACATTAAGTTGGTTTTCAACCAAAGTGTTTTATTGAAGTCGCGGGAGAGTCAAATTGCAAATTATTGGAAATCCCACACTCAATTCACCCACGCAAGAATTTAAATTTTCACTGTTTTGACTAAAAAGTTTATGTCAAAAGTTAAATTTAAAATACAAACGAACCACGTCACAAATTTGCAAGAAATATTTCTCTTGACAATCTAATAACATGAAGAATTACTATTCGCTATATCATAACTAAATATGATGGTTTATCGCGGGAAAAGTTGGCTGTCTGCAGGGATTCAACATACTGTACACATGTCCGACAGTTTTATTTCCTCATTGGCTGTCATGCATGTATGAAGCTACTAACTCATTTCACTGGGCCAATGAGGATTCTGATACTATAAGGCAAAACCTTCGTGATTGGCCTGCAAAAAACTTAGCCGAGTCAAAAGTTTGTCCATCCAATCACGAAAGAATAAACTAGTTGGAGTGTTATAGACTATATGTTGACTCAAAAATTTATCGCGATTTTCCATCATCTCTAATCATAACGTATTAGTGTTGTTCAAATTTGGACTTGTACAGAAGAATTTTAAAATTTAAATTTAATGTAAGTTCTTTCCATTTATTTTTGAAGAGTAACTTTTTTCCTCCATTGCCATACTTTTTATTCAGTCTACTATTTCACATCACAACAAGGATGTAGGCCTGATATACAGAAGATGTATAGACCACAGAACTCCTCCCTGCGTGTGCCGAAAGAAATCACACTTCCACAAAATATTTTGTTTTATCAACTGTATATGTTTGTTTGGACACTCATTTGACTGCCTTCGTTCGGATATACAGTTCGAGAGTTTGTTAGATTTTTTTCTGTGACAATCAGGATAGTCAAATAACAGTGTTTATCAGTGCAATTATCGATGCTTAATATAAGTATGAGCATCCTAATAAAACAGGTCAAGATAAAATTAAAAAGTAAGGTTGTGGAATTTGAAATATATATTCGCTCACGTTGTCCAGTACTTGAAATATATATTCGCTCACATTGTCCAGTACTTGAAATACATATTCGCTCACTTTGTCCAGTACTTGAAATATATATTCGCTTACGTTGTCCAGTACTTGAAATATATATTCGCTCACATTGTCCAGTACTTGAAATACATATTCGCTCACGTTGTCCAGTACTTGAAATATATATTCGCTCACATTGTCCAGTACTTGAAATACATATTCGCTCACGTTGTCCAGTACTTGAAATATATATTCGCTCACATTGTCCAGTACTTGAAATATATACTGGCTCACGTTGTCCAGTTCTTGAAATGAATGTCTTTAAAACATCCACACGTTGTCAGGTGTAACTTTAACTGTAGGAGCAGCAACCAAATCTTTGTTTGGTGCTATCAAACAAGAGCAAAAAAATTGGTTTCAACCACAAAATATTTTACTGCCTTTATACAAACTATTAATTTGGTCGTGGCAAACAAACGTGTTTTGATTGAACATATCTATTTCTCTGTGTTATTGATGCGTGCATTCAAACACGAGGCAGTCTGAATGTTTGTGCATCACGCTATAGCAGCATCACACCTGTAGCGGAGTATCGTGGTAACCTTAGAGCGAATGTTTGTGCATCACGCTATAGCAGCATCACACCTGTAGCGGAGTATCGTGGTAACCTTAGAGCGAATGTTTGTGCATCACGTTATAGCAGCATCACACCTGTAGCGGAGTATCGTGGTAACCTTAGAGCGAAATGTTAGAGGATACCACTACGGGAAAATAAAATACAATTTTTAAATATATTATAGACACCATACATTTGTATGGGAATATAATATAATCTAATGTTTATCCTCCACAGGGCATTTCAATGCGAATTTTTTTCTCAAAGTGTATTTGCTTGATATAACCTGAATATGTGGGTTATATTATTTCCATTGTAGATTAAGAAGATACTGTGTTGGTCTGTTTTTGTAGCCGTGTGCCGAATTTCGTCAGTTGACAGTTAAGTGTTTGGGAATTTAGGGTGAGGAATTCGAACGACAGTGACTGAGTTTCGCAAGTGGGGATCTGTTGGACGTCGCAGCTGTTCGGCGGTTTATCTCGGGGATCTCCCGTTTCCCCTGCCCTTACATTCCGGCGCTGCTCCACTCTCACTTCAGTTCACCCTCATCGGCTCTCAATACCTCGTTGTTACGAGCCGCCCAAATCTCTCAACTCAACTCAATTCGAACGACAGTGAGCGGCGCTCCTAGTGTTCAGTTTAGGAACTGCATCACTGAATGTTTCGACTTTTCTTTGTTATTTGGGCAGGGGGAAAATGTATATATTTTACTCGGATAGTTATAAAATCGTCTTTTATTGTATCGCTTCCACAAGGGGGAAAAAAATGTTTATTTCAGATTTATGTTACAAAGTTATAACATTTTTTAACTTATTGTATTACTATTAAATATGACATTCCTCAATACAAACAAAAGTAACGAACATAGTTATGCATTATTAATTCACAGATAAATTATCCTTCTTTGTTTTTGGTTTTAAATCGAATAACTTGCATGCAAACAAGCGTGAAATTAGACGTAAAATATAGCAGAATCTAATGTCGAGGTATTTGGGGAATTAGCGAGCTTCTTATGCAGTTTCGTTCGTAAATTTAGTCCCTAATTTCCTAAATATTTAGGGCGCCACCAGGTCACGTGGTCGACCTAGTAACACACATCGTGAATTCTAACACAGCTTACATAACTACTGTACAGTCAGAAGACATTGGGAAGTCAGTCATGACGACATTTTGAATTACAGAATACCAATTCGCCTCGTAAAAACAATTACGCGGTAAATGTTTTCATATAAAGACAGTAAAACGATACATATTAAATGAAAAGTAAGTTATGATACAGGCCTACGCTATTGCAGAGATGTCATGCAAGAAAAAAAAAGATGTTAAAATAAAAAACATATATGAGAACAAGCCAAGACTAGCTGTTGTCAACAGGTATTTAAAACATAAAAAATATCTGTTATTAACAGATATTAAACATAGAAATATCCCACGAGAAACTCAGTTTAGAGTTATATCAAACTAAACGAAACAAAACAGCATGAGTAACAAAGTAACGCGAATGAAAGGCAAGACAACATATACAAAACCATACAAAAATATCTCGACGAACCAACAAACACAAAAAACATACGAATACTGAGGCCTAGACAAACTCAAAACCTTCCGACACAGCGAAGGCAGCACAAAAGAACATTCACGTCTGTGTTTCATATATTTAAATATCTGCTAACAACTGCTAGTCTTGATTATTTTTGTGATTGTTTTTATGCCATTGCGTGTGTTTTCGTTGGCGAAACAGCTTTGCAGTGGCTTAAGTCCGAAGTAATGTGTTCATAGTATCACTTACCTACATTCCATATCTCATTTCAAAACATGAATGTTAACAGAATAGCACTACAGGTATGCATATATGCTGTTAACGGTCAAGTGAGCACTTTTTAAGTTCCTCTCAGCTTATTGGTATCCTTTCCGCAACTATAAATTTAAAATTTGCCACACACTAAAAATGTCCTTTCAAAGATTTCTTTACGGTAAATAAAACCATTTCCTAGAAGCTGTATTGTTTACAGTAACATGGTATTGCTTAATTCAAAGAGAAGGTTGCAGAAACATACATTTGTTGTTAACAAATGTTTTCTTTATACTTTTTTGTTTTGGTTTAGTATTAACTTCCTTTATAGCAAATTAATAAACATTTGTTGTATTGCTTTTGTTTACAGTAAAAAAACAAATCCTTAATATAGGTTGTTCACGGTAAAATGAGCACTTTTGAAGGCCCTGCTTAGATCTTTTTATAGACACATTATGTGTTTTTCCGCCTTATATAAAATTAAAATTGCCAAGTGCCTCATCACTTTATTCATGCGTCGGTCAAGTGAAACTGTAAAATTATTAGAAAAGTAGATATTGTACAAATCAGCTCCTTTTTACACTTCGACGCATTAAAAAACACAGAAAGCGAGAGAAATGATTTAAGTTATCACATATGGTTATGTAACACTTTTTGTTCGGCGTTAATATATGGAACTGCTTTCCCCTCCATCGTTACCAACTTTACTGGACACATGTCACTCAGTGCGCCCGTTAAAATATATGCATGCAGAGACAAAGACTCTTTTCTAATGTTCGTTTTAAAAGTGCTTACTTAATGGTGAACAGCCTTGACCAAAGGTAATGGTTTAGCGATATTAAAGGTTTTCTGCTGTAAATTGTAGTTTTTAGCGCCCAACTCTGCAAACATCCACAGACCAATATATTCTGCAAACGTTAAACTCCACTCTGAAGTGCAGTGATTCTCCAAAACGTGTAATTATATTTAGGCCCCTGTTAATACCCATCAAAAGTATTTTGTACACGAAAAGCCAACGTGGTCATTTGGCGACGGGCGATAGTCTAGTAACTCGACGAGGAGCGGGCCGTCCTAGTTGTATTTTTTGTTAAGTGAAAATAATGTTGAAAGATTTGTTACTTTCCCTTTATTTACCAAACACGGTCATTTTTTAAAGCACAAATTTTATTTGCAGTTTAACTGACATTACCGCGAAGATTTCCCCGGAACTATTGTAAATCCTGCTCACGATAAAGTCAGCACTTTTGAAATCAACCTTAGAAAAATGTCACTGGCCCTGCCTGCATATATTTTAACGTGCACACTGAGGGACATAGGCCCAGTAAAGTTGGTAACGATGGAGGGGAAAGCAGTTCCACATATTAACGTCGAATAAAAAGTGTTAGGTTACCATTTTGTGATGACTTAAATTATTTCTTTCCCTTTCTGCTTTTTTAATGCATATAAAAGTAAAAGTGAGCAGATTTTTTAAATATTTACTTTTCTAATCATTTTTCAGTTTCACTTGACCGACGCATGACTAAAGTGCTGAGGATAGTGGCTATATTAATTTTACACAAGTCGGAAGAAGACATAACGCGAATACAAGTAGATCTTTAGCAGGGCTTTCAGAAGTGTTCCATTTTACCGCGAACAGACTATAACGACAAATATGTCCGCTGAACTATTGTAACGACAAATTCAGGCTATCACGGGCGTAAAGAGAAGTTGTGTTGATGGCAAGCCTATTTTGCAGTGGTTCATATTTAAGGGACTTCTTATTTGTGGTAACAAATCATGTGTGGAGGCAGAGAAAGTGTTTCTACAGTGCATGTGATTGATGATCACAGTGTATTTATGTTATATCTTCTATCAAAACTTAAAGAGTGAGATGGACCCTTGCAATTTTTGTGAAATAGTTGTTTACGTGAATACGCGTATCTCGGTAAATAAATGTTCTGCAAATACAACTTTTTGTCAGAAAAGAAAGAAATTTTATTTTTATTTTTGATTTTTGTCATATTAAGTGTATTATTGGAGAGAAAAATTCGTGAAAATCATCAAACTTTGGACGCGGAGTTCCCACGGGAGTGTATCCCACTGTTAACGTCTCAGGTCACAAGAAAATTATTTTCTTTGTTATTATGTCTGCTGGTAGGGCTTCGAGGCTGGTTCGTGGTTTCGATGGCCCCGAGAATTTGCTATAGGGAAACACATGTTAATTAAATTCGATTTTTTAAAGCCGATTTTGAAGATATAATCTTGAAACAAAAACCTAAATGTGAGAAATTATACTCTCAAGCTGCGTAGCGATGCAAATATAACAATTTGTTTTTCAGTAATTTTTTTATTTAATTATTAAGATTTCCGATTCTCCCAGGAAACAGGCTGTTCATAAATGTTGCGAAATGCTTCGCTAGAAGAGAAGTACGCATTTTTCTGCTCAAAAAGTCCCTGGTGATGGTACATACCTATTTATCATTGACAGGAACGCAAAAAAAAAAAAAAAAAAAAAACAGAATTTCATCAACGTGTATTTTCCCTGTACCAAATTCTCACGGATTTCAAACCAGGCTACAGCCTAAACGGGCCTGTCAACTGCGAGATTCAAATTGGGAATCCTGTGTTAAAAAAATTTCGCCTAAGTGCATTAATTTTAAAGATAGGTGTTTCAAACAAAGTTTATTCTTTACGCATTTTTTTTTTTGGAGAAGTACCTTCCATAACATGTACAGCCTGCTTGCAAGGCGTTTTTATAAAATTATGTTTTACAAAATATGTTTACATGCTACATATCGATGTTGTAAATGGCGTATGCTAAGCTGAGGCCGTGTCCGAATTGGCAGATTTTGTTGACAATGTTCACGTGACCCGATTTTGAATACAAAAATGGTGACGTATTTGGTAATTTGGTATTTCTTATTTTGTGTCTAGTGGATGTTATATAAAAATACAAAATGACAAAATCAGCTCCATGTTTGTTCGTTTTTACTTTAAGAACACATGCGCGAATGTGTAAGTATATGACTTTTGAAACAAATAACTGTACAGTACATAAGATACACTAGACATGTTTTAAAAAGCAGGTAAGTGTTGTGTGTGTGTGTGTGTGTGTGTATATATATATATATATATATATATATATATATATATATATATATATATATATATATATATATATATATATATATATATATATACACACACAGCAATTTTTTTTAAAGTCGTTATTGCGTCATTACATTATTTTCTTATTTATGAATGTATTCGTAGTGTTTCAGTGATGATTCCAGAAATGTCACGTCGGTTTTAAGCATGAAATTAAGATAGAAACGTTTTCCACTGTTAATCTAATAACGTGTTGCCGCGAGTGCTAAACAAGTGACTGTCGACAACGTCCGGATTGACACCTACCAAATAACGAATTGACAAAATAACGAAATAACGAAATGCGTCACTGCGGACACGGCCTGAGTGGGCAGGCGTGACTGCGGTTCGACACACGGCCCCAGGGTGGGCGTGACGCAGACAGGGGCAGCACGTGGGGGTGTGGTGAGACCTTGTGCAAGTCCCCAGGTTAGCTCCGAGGACGCTGGATTATCCTTCATCCCCGGGACAAGTCTCGCACTCTGTGTCCCACGGTAGCTGTGTATATAGTCGCGATCTCTCTAGAAATGTGTCACTGCGGACACGGCCTGAGTGGGCAGGCGTGACTGCGGTTCGACACACGGCCCCAGGGTGGGCGTGACGCAGACAGGGGCAGCACGTGGGGGTGTGGTGAGACCTTGTGCAAGTCCCCAGGTTAGCTCCGAGGACGCTGGATCATCCTTCATCCCCGGGACAAGTCTCGCACTCTGTGTCCCACGGTAGCTGTGTATATAGTCGCGATCTCTCTAGAAATGAGTGCCTCCAGGTAGTAACTTGCTTGTGTAAGGTGTGAAGGGGGGGGGGGGGGTGTAGTATGACAAGTTCCGTAGGATCCCTCGAGATGGCGACATTTCCCGCACCCACCACTTGTTTTACTAGCTATGTATGCAAGTAATGGCTAGGGTGTTTTTCCAAAGGTTGAATTTTATAAGTCTGTTACAGGCTGTTCACGGTAAAGTGAGCACTTTTTAAGGTCTTATAAATTTTTCCTTTTATCCAATTTCCATCTTCCTGCTGCTCTTTAGTATAATCATTGCTATGTGAACAATAAACACAGTTTATACGTTTGACCACCATCAAAATTTAATGCCTGAGGCTGCAATATGATATATTTATTAGTGATTAATGCCTGTAGGGAGGGCCTTAAAAAGTGCTCACTTTATCGTGAACAGCCTATACAGTAATTAATGGACTATAGTCACACATATCTCAAGATTCCTATGTAATGAAACGTTTTCTGTGAAATCGTTGTTTGTGCGTAAACACGTATCTCAATAAATAAAAGTTCTGGAAATAAGGCTTTTTGTCAGAAAATATTATATATATATATATATATATATATATATATATATATATATGGCCCTATTTTTTTACTCTTGTCATATTAAGCGTATTATTGGGGAAAAAATCCTGAAAATTGTCAAATATCGCATTTTTAAATATTGTGTATGCAGTTTTCTTAAGAGGCAAGAGAAAAGTACAAAGATGGGGGCGCGTAGTTTAATCTGTGCACTATTACAGATATAATTTGCACAATACAGCATCACAACGGAAACACTGCACAGCTTGTACGTAGGAGCGATGAGGCACTAGGCGTGCGTGTAACTGTCGCCCGTATCGCTCCCTCGCTTCTTGACCTTGGACGTGCAACTAAGTGCGTAGGCCACGAAAATGTTTGATATCTTATATTCGTATCACATACCTACTGTTCAACACGTAAACATTTTCTGTGGTTATTTTTTGAATTGTTATAGATCGCATGGTTTTGGCAAAATTACATGCCAAAATTTACATTTTTACAGTTTTTGTAATGTATAAATTAAATAAACCAAACTATTTGCACAAAATTTAACAAAAGTAACTGAAAGGTCTAGTATTAATTAGTTTTAAGGCATGTTTTGCAAAAATTCAGAGGCAGCCACAAATCAAAAACATGCAAGAATTTCCATTTTCAGCAATTTTTCGAAATTGTAAAAACATTTCCTTTTACCTTTTTATAGACGTTTTGAATAGATCTGGGCATCTTTCAATGTGAATTATCTCATTTCTGTTTCCGATATATCTTATTTCAGTTTCCGATATTTGTACATTATTAAAGCAGTAAAATTATGACTTTGACATTTATTTATGCGGCAACTCTGAGCTCAGAAAAATGTTTTGCAAGGAACGAGTAATTAATGATAATGACTTAAATTTAAACATATTGTGGTTCAAATATAAAATTACTAATTTTATACGTGACCAACGCCCTTATGGCAATATTCAAGGTTTACTTTTTATATCATTATCTGATATATATATAATATATATATATATATATATATATATAATATATATATATGCAGTCATAGGTTTCAAATTATACCACCGACGAAAAGTAAAAAATTTCGGAATATGGGAACTCAAGTTCCTATGCTCCTAATTAACTTTGGCAACTAAATCACATGTCATGTGATCTATATCATATACACAACATATTAAGTATCAAGGATATTTAACAATGGGTTCTCGTGCACTGACATCCTGAATCTATTTAAAAAATCCATTGATGTTTTTACTAACACATTTTATTCCTTTGAGAGAAAATTGTATTTATATTATTTATTAGTTTATCTTGGCCAAACCAAAAATTAGTATATATGTGCATATGCAATACTTAATGCCTAATATGTAATAGCTAGAGATGAAAAATCGCGAAAAATTTTTGGGCCAACATACGTTCTATAACACTCTAACTAGTATATTATTTTATGGCCAACATACGTTCTATAACACTGTAACTAGTATATTATTTTATGGCCAACATACGTTCTATAACACTCTAACTAATATATTATTTTATGGCTAACATACGTTCTATAATACTCTAACTAGTATATTATTTAATGGCCAACATACGTTCTATAACACTCTAACTAGTATATTATTTAATGGCCAACATACGTTCTATAACTCTCTAACTAGTATATTATTTAATGGCCAACATACGTTCTATAATACCCTAACTAGTATATTATTTTATGGCCAACATACGTTCTATAACACTCTAACTAGTATATTATTTTATGATTGGATGGCCAAGGGTTTGACTCGGCTAAGTTTTTTGCGGACCAATCACGAAGGATCTGCCTTGTAGTATCAGAATCCTCATTGGCCCAGTGAAATGGGGTAGTAACTTCGTACATGCATGACAGCCAATAAGGAAAGAAATCTGACGGACATGTGTACTGTACGTTGAATACTAACAAACAGCCAACTTTTCCCGCGATAAACCATCATCTCTTAGTAATAGCTTATACGTATAATATACTTAGGTATGTGAACTTTCGGAATTTTCTATTTTAAAAAATGTAGCCCAAGTAAGTTATAAAAACCAAGAACTCTGTAACTGGAGTTCATTTTCTGGAAGCGGTTTCGTGGATACGACAGCAAGGGTATCTCGTCCCTGCATCACGAGGGAGAACGTTGGGGGTGGAGGGGTGTAGCGAATCGAGAGAGTGTTAGAAGCGCACGAAATGCACGCGAGCTGTTTCGTCGAGGTCCCTTGTTCAAACCCCTAGACGAGGAGTTGAGTCACGCGACTGGATAAGAGCAAGTCACGGCAGTATGGTGATATACTGCCAGGATTACCAGTGAAATATTGTGTGACGTGAAACAGCCGCTAGCCAAGCAGCTTGCTCGTCTAACAGAAGCTTGTTGCATGCAATACCGGCCGACCCCTGCAAGTTGGCGTGTGTGTACAACACGACGATCTATTGATATAGTCTATTAGCAGTTTCTTCACAATTTTTAAATCCAACCTTTGAAAAATCACCCCATATTTGATGGGTTTGGTTCTTCTTAGATATGGCATTTATCACAAGCCTTTTATATTTGTGTTAGCAAAAAGGTACCATATTTTTGGTTGAATTGAACTTGTACATATATTTAACTATACATTATAATATTTCATTTTCAATAAATACGAATAAAAACAGCTAGAAAATAAATATGTTGGTAATGTCTAGTAAGAAATAGTTCTCATGCAAAATATGACTGTAGGCTATTCACGGTAAAGTAAGCACATTTTAAGGCCCTGTTAAATTTTTCCTTTCAATTAATTTCTATATTTCCGCTGCTTTTTAATGTAAACATTGCAGTATGACAAATAAACACAGTGTATACAATTCATCACTCTCAAAAGTTAACGTCTTAAACTGCAAGAAGATATATTTATTAGGGATTAATGCATTTGAGAGGGCCTTAAAAAGTGCTCACTTTACCGTGAACAGCCTATCCGAGTTCGCCCGTATGTGTTGTGTTGTGCTGTTAGTAATTATCTAGACTCGGTTAAGCTTTGTTGGCATGGGGTGGATCACTGTTTGAATCAGTTATTCACCTGTCTTATTCAACAGTAACTTCAATAAATTTAACTAATAATTAAATAAAAAATGGCAGTTTTCCTTAACATATTGATTCAGTGCATTTCCCACTGATCCGTCGACCATTTCATTCTCAGGTTTCCAGTGATTGGTTTTTACTGGTGGATCAGTTAAACGTGTGTCAAATGTAATAACAACTCATCAAATAATAATAATACATATATGTATGTATGTGTGCGTGTTGTTATCGTCATTTACAATACCATATAACAAGGCAAAGTGGACACTGTTTTTAATTTCTGTTTCGCGTTTTTCATTTAGTTTTCAGGTAGTCATCATAGCGCTCAGTTTGAATGTTTTTCATAAAATCTTGTGAAGTAATCTTTCTTTTTTGCTAATTAAACTAGATATGAAAAGAAAGGACATAAAATTTAAAGTTACATAAGTAATTTCTATTTTTAAATATAAATATATATAATACACACACACGCACACACACACACATATATATATATATCTATATGTGTGTGTGTGTGTGTGTATTATATATATATATAACCATACACATA
The DNA here is from genome assembly GCA_029891345.1 of Dryococelus australis. Taxonomy (NCBI): domain Eukaryota; kingdom Metazoa; phylum Arthropoda; class Insecta; order Phasmatodea; family Phasmatidae; genus Dryococelus; species Dryococelus australis. Next base: position 5,602,620 of record CM057006.1, on the reverse strand, counting down.
TAACCTTTTGTAGATAACTTTTTCTTGGCCACTCTATAGGTTAGGTAACGGTCTAAAAGAAGCGTGATGCTGTGGATTCAAATCCTGAATACTACGAAACTGTATTACTTTTTTTTTTTTTAATTTCGTTAACTTGCACTATTTAGGCTAAGTGAAATATTTTGTGATTAAGTGAAATATTTCGTGATTAAGTGAAATATTTTGAACATACTTCATTTCTTTACTACGTCATTACAGGAAGCAAACTTGGCAAATATAATAGATATTTAGTTGCCCCAACAAAATATTTTGTTGAGTAAACAAAACTTGAAAAGCAACAAAATTTATTTCGTTCGTTTTACAAAATACATGCTTGAATTAACAAGACCTCTGTATTAGGCCAAAAGCAATTAGACTGTCAACAAATAATTTGGTTGAATCAACTTCCATATATTTGTTTGGCCACTCATTTTATTGACTTCGTTCGAAAACACAGCTGGAGAGTTTGCGACAGAAGACTGGTTGTTGCGCAGGTGGTGCGCGCACTCTACCCCAAATTCCTTTTAAGGTTGTAGTTGGAATAGACAGGTGAGAGAGAAGAGCGCGTGATCTGTATCTTCTATGACGTGACAGGGACTTCCAGTCAGCACGTTGAGGTCAAGAGTTCCAGGAACTGTCCTTTCTCCACCTCTCATCTTGTCCGCAGGAGGCCGCGGTGGCTCGGTGGTCAGACTACTCGCCTTCCACCCAGGCGAACCGGGGTCGATTCCCGGTGGGATCCCCCCCCCCCCAACTCCTGGATAGACGGGCTTTCTCATTTCACCCGCTCATTCATTCCGGCGCTGCTCCATACTCATCTCGCCTCATCATCGGCTCCCAAGAACTCGATTTTAACCCTTGTCCTTTCAGGTGTTGCAAACTAAAAATCGTATGATGTGTGCTGTACTTCAGTCGACACGACACTTGTTTCGTTGTCACAGTCAGTGAGCTGTTTCGACTATATGCTCGGCCACAGTTTTTCGAACTAATTATTTATTTCTCCTTTTTTTTTTTTTTTGTGGGCGCAGTTAATTCATAATTTGCGTTCTCTACCACTGAACCCATTGTACTCATACATACATTCCATTTATAAAAGCAATAATTAAAGTAAAAAGTAAGTTACATAAATCAATATATCTAGCTGTTATGACTAACTGGTAATGTGACGTACATTACGCTAATATATCAATCTATAATAATAATCTAACTATAGATATTCCAGCAATTCCATGAAATTATATAACTGGTAATACTATAGGGGCCTACAATATTAAGAGTGGTATGGTAGTATTGACGAATAAAGTATCAAGAACATGCCACCTTAAAGGTAGACTAATAATAAGTATAGTACTAAATTAACTATGTAACATGAAAAGTAAGACAATTTGATAGATCTCATTCTCTCGTTAACTTGACAAATACTAAGTTACACAAAATCAGTAAGACAACTTGCGAATCATTATCTCTCAGGTAAGATCAGATCATCGGTCACTGAGTTCCGCAGTGTGCAGCGCAGACCATAAATTCCCTACACTTGCGTGATGTACACAATTGTGTACACTGGGTCTGAATGTGTGCACTGGGTCTGAATGTGTACACTGGGTCTGAATGTGTGCACTGGGTCTGAATGTGTGCACTGGGTCTGAATGTGTACACTGGGTCTGAATGTGTACACTGGGTCTGAATGTGTGCACTGGGTCTGAATGTGTGCACTGGGTCTGAATGTGTACACTGGGTCTGAATGTGTGCACTGGGTCTGAATGTGTGCACTGGGTCTGAATGTGTGCACTGGGTCTGAATGTGTACGCTGGGTCTGAATGTGTGCACTGGGTCTGAATGTGTGCACTGGGTCTGAATGTGTACGCTGGGTCTGAATGTGTGCACTGGGTCTGAATGTGTGCACTGGGTCTGAATGTGTACACTGGGTCTGAATGTGTGCACTGGGTCTGAATGTGTGCACTGGGTCTGAATGTGTACACTGGGTCTGAATGTGTGCACTGGGTCTGAATGTGTGCACTGGGTCTGAATGTGTGCACTGGGTCTGAATGTGTACGCTGGGTCTGAATGTGTGCACTGGGTCTGAATGTGTGCACTGGGTCTGAATGTGTACGCTGGGTCTGAATGTGTGCACTGGGTCTGAATGTGTGCACTGGGTCTGAATGTGTACACTGGGTCTGAATGTGTGCACTGGGTCTGAATGTGTGCACTGGGTCTGAATGTGTGCACTGGGTCTGAATGTGTACACTGGGTCTGAATGTGTGCACTGGGTCTGAATGTGTACGCTGGGTCTGAATGTGTGCACTGGGTCTGAATGTGTACACTGGGTCTGAATGTGTACACTGGGTCTGAATGTGTGCACTGGGTCTGAATGTGTACACTGGGTCTGAATGTGTGCACTGGGTCTGAATGTGTGCACTGGGTCTGAATGTGTACACTGGGTCTGAATGTGTGCACTGGGTCTGAATGTGTACACTGGGTCTGAATGTGTACACTGGGTCTGAATGTGTCGAGAATCACCCAGATTTACCCACCCCGCTCCACTGTAGTCCATAATGGCCGTGCTATAGAAGGAGGCGAAAATTACGAACAGCCGCAACGGTGTAAGTATTATTTTTAAATTAAAACACGAATTACTCTAAAAAGTTGAAGCTTAGGGTATCTAATAAGGCGATGCCGTTTATTAATACATCATTTAAATCCCAATATGCAACCGCGTCATGGAGGTTAGTTTAAATTAAATAATTTAATGACAGCGGCATGTGTACTAGTTTTTGTAGATCATTGTTCAGTTACCTACTATAGACGCTCGGTGTTTTATATTGAATATTTGCAATAAACTAGTGTTTCAGATACTATTTTAAACAGAACAGATTTGGGTTTCTCTTTACAGCGAGGTCTTGACAGCCGATGAGGGTGAAATGAGGTGAGCATGGAGCAGCGCCGGAACAAAAGGACGGGGGAAGCGGGAGACCCCCGAGAAAACCCGCTGACCAGCGGCGTCGTCCGGCACTATTCACACATGCGAAAATCCGGAGTGAACCGGCCGGGGCTTGAACCCTGTTCGCCTTGGTGGGAGGCGAGCAGTCTAACCGGGAATCGATAGGTTAACAATCGAAGTAATAAATAAAAGCTGGGAAACAATTAAATCAATCCTAACAAAAAATATTAATAAATGCTATACGTTAAGCAGATATCCAGAATTATGGAAAACAGGAAAGATAGTATTTTTTATACAAAAGTAAGAATGAATTAAAAACAGAGGTTTCATCCTGCAGACCAATATGTCTCTTAACAACACTGGGCAAAATATACGAAAGGATAATATATAGTATAATAAAATCATAAATAGAAAAAAACGCTTCACGATAACCAATTTGGACTTGGAGAAAAAAAATCAACCGAACAGACAATAAATAAAGTATTAAATTTAATAGAAACGAGTACAAAAATATTTGATTGCCATTTCAGTAGACATAAGCAACGCATTTTCAACAGTGACATTGAAAGACATTAAAGAACAGATTAATGAAATACCAATAAGGAAGAAATGGAAAGAAATTCAATGGGACTATTTGAATAACCGGAACATAATAGTACAAGATAATCAGATAACGTTAAAAAGGGAAATAAATCGCGGCTGTCCACAAGGATCAGTAATAGGGCCAAGTCTATGGAATTTAGTAATAAATGATTACATAGTACAAAACAATAATGAGGATTCGAAAGTTGTGGCATTCGCGGACGATTGTATAGTTTCGATAGGAGGTAATACAAGAAAGAAAATAGAAAGGACACAAAAATATCGGATAAAATTTTAGTATGGATGAAAGGGAGAAAACTTAAATTATCAGTAGAGAAAGCAGTTGCCATAATTTTAAAAGAAAATGATATAAAAGACCGCCAGTGATTAAGTTTGAACAACAATCAATAAAACTTAAAAAGGAAATAGTATACTTGGGCATTATTTTCGATAATAGATTAAGTTTTGTCCACATGTTAAATATATAACCGAAAAAGTTAAGAATATATTTTTCAACTAAAACAAACAGTCTGGAATATCAAAAATAATAATAAGAAGAAGAAAATAATATATCAGGCATTATATCGTAATATTATACAATATTCTAGCACTTGTTACAAAAATAAAGTTGAAAATACACAAATTAAGAGAATACTAAGAGCATCGCAAAGATATGTATTGATAAAAATAATGAATTGAACACCAACAACATCATATGTATCAGCGATAAAGGTTAGTAAAGAAATACCAATAGACTATAGTATAAAAGATAGAAATATGATATATCAAATCAAAAATGAAGTTGTCGAAATAGAATACAACGGAAATACACATAATAAGATAGTAGAGCAAAGTAATATTTGAATTTAAAAAAATAGAAATAATCAACCTATTGGTTTAAAAGAATTAAAGAAAGAAATATATAAATAAGTGTTATAAATTGGCAGAGTATGATGCAACAGAAACCGGCCTAAATAGTAAAAGATTATATAAATAAGATACCACAATGGTACGGAAGTAAAAGTAATATAAATAATAGTGTGTTGAAAATAATGACAGGACACTGTCAGAAGAAAGAATATTTAGCTAGAATAAACAAAATAGAAGACGACAGCTGTCAATGTGAAAAGGGAGCTCAAACGGTATATCATATTCTGTACTTGTGTGACATGTTTAAAGCAGAAAGGAAATAATTAGAACAGAAATTAAAACCTTTTAATGACGAATGGCCATTACAAAAACATAATATATATGACAAGGAAATTCTAGAAATAATAAATGAAAGTATTAGTAAAATATATGATTTGATGAAAACTATGAATGCTGATCTAAGTAGTCTAGGGAGCGGATGAGAGTATGCTGGAACTGAGGGAATTATTGAGTGGTTGTGTTTGTCAAGTATTTTATCGTTTAAATTAAATAAAAATTCAAAATAACTCTATCTTTTAGATAACAAACAGAATCTTCAGTAAATATTAAAAATTGAAAAGTTCCAAACACGAAAAAATTTTGAAGAAGAACACAAGATCCGAAATGAATGCAAGAAGAATTGAAGGAAATATGGAGAAAAATAGAAGAATAAGAAGGAGGAAGAGAAGAAAAAAAGAAGGAGAAGCAGCAAGAAAGAGAAGAAGAAAGACAGGATCTGAAACGGATGAAAGAAGAATGGAAAGAACTGCGAAGAAGAAAATCTAAATGAGGGAAAGATGTGATATGTGATATGTTGGTTGATGTCTGTGTATGAGTCGGTGTAAAAAAGGGGGGCGCCCGTAGGAGCGGAGTTCCATTCCCTCGTCCGCCGGGAAACAAACACCTGGGTGTCCAGAAGAGGTACTTTGATGTCCTGGACGATGCTTAGGTTGGGGCAGAACGGTGGTCGAGGGTGAAAAATAAAATAAAAGAATAGAATAGTACAGTTAGGGAGGGGGCTGGGGGCCTTCGGGTTCGTGGGCGGGTCCATTCGACCGTTCGGTGCTATGGCGGACCGGTCGAAAGGATACCCGTCGGGGGAGCTGTCTCGGTCGAGGCAGAATAGCTCACCACCTTCATAGAAAGTGTGAATGAAGCTTTTGAATAGAAATAGAATCTGTAACTTTAATTACGGGCTCCAAGACGAACAGCCGCCCTCCCACAAAAAAAAAAAAAAAGTGAATTTGTACGGGGTCCCTCTCTCTTCAAAGATATGTACCGCCCTTTGTCGTCCACTGTAGAGCATATGTCGTATATGTATTTTCTATTTATTTTCTTGTTATATGAACCAGTCGTGACGTAACCAGTAGCACTGAAATTACTCACAGGGAAGATCATTGGGCACTGGGTCTCACACTGTACAGTCTCGGCAATACCTACATAATATTCCTGTGCAACATGTAGCCAACTATATACACTGGAAATTAAAGTGTTAAAGTACAGTCCAATGACAAAATCGGCGCATTCATTTAAGAGCTCAGGGCATAACACCAAATTTTTCAGTTCTCTACAATATGCCGGGCGCTTAAGGCTCTTCGCAATGAAGTGAGCACTTTTGTAATCAAACCCAACAAAATAGACGCTATCCCTACCTGCATATATTTTAATGGGCTAACTGACTGACAGTGCGTCCAGTGAAGTTGGTAACGATGAATGGAAAGTAGTTCCATATCTTAACGTCGAATGAAAAGTGCCAGGTAACCATGTGTGATCATTTTAATTATTTCTTTTTTTACTTTCTGTTCTTTTAATGCATCGAAGTGCAAAAATGGGCAGATTTGCAAAACACTTTCTTTTGTAATTATTTCACAGTTGCACTAGACCGACGCATGCATGAAGTCACGAGGCCCATGGCAATGTTAATTGGTCATAAGGCGGAAGAATACACAATGTGCATAAAACTTTATCTTAAGCAAGGCTTTCAAAAGCGCTAATTTTACCATGAACAGCCTATAGTTGTGTGCATCTACACTCTGAGCCCTAGTCAGTGATATCAATCAGTGAAATAACATTCACTGGAAGCTAGTTGATAAGCTACTGCCGAATGGCGAATCAAGCAAATAAACTGGGAACAAGTCACTTATGACAGTGGAATTTTACGCATTCAGTGGGAATCACAAATAAATCAGCAAAATTCACCTGTCATGCCAATTAGTAGAGACATACAAGTTTCGCGTTATTATTTGGCACCACGCTAGATTTCACCGCCCTATATACATTAGCGTGGTGTGTAATTTGTTTATTGGCTTCTGCAAAAGCGAGGAGCGACAATCCGTCTTGACTAGGCGGGATGTGACTGGGCTATCCTGTCGTTACTTGCTTTAATTGGTTTAAGGCAGTTCAGGACGTGTCAAACCAGCTCTAGTCCAATGAAAAGAGCAATACAAACGCATATGTGTTTGAAGTCTATTCCGTCTTCAAATGATAACGCGAATTTTACATGTCTCTACCAATTAGTAGAGATGATGGAAAATCGCGAAAATTATTTGAGACAACATATATTCCGATAACACTCTAACTAGTTTATTATTTCATGATTGTATGAACAAGGTTTTGACTCTGCTAAGTTGTTTGCAGACCAATCACGAACGTTTTGCCTTATAGTATTAGAATCCTCATTGGCTCAGAGAAATGGGGTAGCAGCTTCACACATGCATGACAGCCAGTAAGGAATGAAAACTGTCAGACATGTGTAAAGTACGTTGAATCCCAGCAAACAGTCAACTTTCCCCGCGATAAACCATCATCTCTACCAATTAGTTATCAGGCACTGATCATAAATCGCTCAATTTTCACTATTTTAACTGATTTGGCTCAATTCTCACTGTTTCAGTTTGAGAGTGTATTCCCAGACTTAGCTGCTTGCCTTTTGTGTAGTATATTTAATGACGTGTCCCTACGGCGTTCTATCTTGGAGTATCGCTGGCCATGTTGGTAGCTAGGACACCCAAGGTGCATGTTTCTCCCGTAGCTATGACAAACTGCCGTCCGCCAGGCTGAGGGTAAATTTATTACCCCGTGATTGTCGTTACCCCGGTCCTGGCACGGGGTAGTTCTGCTTCGTTACATGAGGGTTGTTGGGGGTGAAGTTTCCGCCACAAGTATCATGGACTGCTGACACAAATAAAACAAGTCATCTTCACGCACGCTAGTCGAGCTCATCAGACAACATTACTCTTCTAATTGCTCCCAGTACAGTTGACTAAGACAACATTACTCTTCTAATTGCTCCCAGTACAGTTGACTAAGACTTATTTGGAAATTAATTCCGTATTACCTACTTGGAACTTGTTTCGTCGCTTGCAAAAGTATGGTTTCAAAGCCTTCAGTGACTTTGTACGCTTTAATACCGAAATAAAAATGAGTACAGGACGGATTTTGTTTCGAGGTTTCCGCGACCTTTTACAAGTTTCAATGAAATTTAAAAGAATTGGTCCATTATCTTACATCATATACGACGAAATTAAAAAATGAAAAGCTTTTTGAGGAAATTGTGTCCATTTAATTTTAAAGCTGTGCATCAAATATGTCCAAGTTGAAGGGGTATTATTTTTTATAAATATTTGATTAAACAAAAATAAAAATTCAAGTAAACGAATTTTTTTTCAAACTAATGCCCTCGAAAGGACAATTTGCAATCCTGCGATTGTGTAGAGGCTTTCCGTAGCCTTCTGCAATACCTCCCGCAGCCAGACTCATATCAACCACCAAACTCCAAGCTTGTTATCAGAAATCTAAGCCTGATTCCCTCGTTAAGAGGCAACAACGCTGAGACGTTTCACGGTTACTTCCAACTTTTCTGAAGCCTGGACTACTGCAGTTCTACTTTCAGTCTGTTCCTGGTCCTCATGCAAACAAAGATTAACCGACTCTAGGAAATTACACCAAAGGGACAGCACCGTACAGCATTCGTGCGCACTCAGTGTAGTAACATTTTACACAAGAACTATTTTTACTAGGACATTACTAACATATTTAATTATAAATAACCTTTTTATAAATTAATAAAATAAATATAATCAAAGTTTGATTTGACGAGAAATAATTTATCTGCATTTATGTAAACACAAGAAGAAAACACGTGTGACACTTACAAGTTTAGGAAACAACCAAACACAGGTTTGTTTCACAGGTTTAATTCAAAAAGTTTGGATGGACCATATAATTTAGGCACAGAATACACTGTTTTAAATAATTTCCGTGAAGTTGCGGAAAAGCGCTGATAAAATATTGTTCGGAAATCGTCGTAAAATAACAGACATTACTAATATATTTGTTTATTTTTTTTTTCAAGAGTGTTTTTTGCCTACATACATATTTCAGAACTTTCAGTGAGCTCGCTGAACCTCTCCGTTAATTTCCTAGTTAGTTCTTCTGGATTTTTGGTTTATTAAGAACAATAATTGCCAGGAAACAGATTTTATTTCGTTATTCGGCCGTTTCGCCGTGTAATCATACTTCTTGGAACAGTCTCAGCTAGTAGTTCACTGGGGGGTTGCTCCAATTACCCCGCACCGACTAGCACATACTTCTTGGAACAGTCTCAGCTAGTAGTTCACTGGCGGTTGCTCCAATTACCCCGCACCGACTAGCACATACTTCTTGGAACAGTCTCAGCTAGTAGTTCACTGGGGGTTGCTCTAATTACCCCGCACCGACTAGCACATACTTCTTGGAACAGTCTCAGCTAGTAGTTCACTGGGGGTTGCTCCAATTACCCCGCACCGACTAGCACATACTTCTTGGAACAGTCTCAGCTAGTAGTTCACTGGGGGTTGCTCCAATTACCCCGCACCGACTAGCACATACTTCTTGGAACAGTCTCAGCTAGTAGTTCACTGGCGGTTGCTCCAATTACCCCGCACCGACTAGCACATACTTCTTGAAACAGTCTCAGCTAGTAGTTCACTGGGGGGTTGCTCCAATTACCCCGCACCGACTAGCACATACTTCTTGGAACAGTCTCAGCTAGTAGTTCACTGGGGGGTTGCTCCAATAACCCCTCACCGACTAGCACATACTTCTTGGAACAGTCTCAGCTAGTAGTTCACTGGCGGTTGCTCCAATTACCCCGCACCGACTAGCACATGGGATTCGGTGATCTTTTTTCTCTATTTGCAGACTCGTTATTGGTTGATTGTCGTCCGAGCAGGGGCCGCGGTGTTGTAGTGGTTAGCCTGCTCGCCTCCCACCTGTGCTAACCGGGTTCAATCCCCGGCCGGGTCACTCTGGAATTTCGCATGTGGGAATCGTGCCGGACGATGTCGTTGGTCGGCGGGTTTTCCCGGGGGTCTCCCGTTCCCCCCCTCTTTTCATTCCGGCGCTGCTCCATACTCACCTCAATCTCTAGAGATAGTGAAATTTTGCGAAAAGATTTAAAGACAAGTTATATTTCAAAACACTGCAGGGCTGTTTACGTATCTTGATTGGCTGAATTACTTTCAGACACGTGTTAACTGTCTGTACACGAATCACGTAGGAGTCGTGCTGATATTGCTGAATTCTGAACTGCGATATACAGTACATTCCCGTGTTGCTGCAACAGTAGGATGTTCATACACGCGATGTACGCTTACTATAATGTATGCATTTCGGCCTCCCAGAACTGCGATATATAGTACATTCCCGTGTTGCTGCAACAGTAGGATGTTCATGCACGCGATGTACGCTTACTATAATGTATGCATTTCGGCCTCCCAGAACTGCGATATATAGTACATTCCCGTGTTGCTGCAACAGTAGGATGTTCATACACGCGATGTACGCTTACTATAATGTATGCATTTCGGCCTCCCAGAACTGCGATATATAGTACATTCCCGTGATACTGCAACAGTAGGATGTTCATACACGCGATGTGAGCCAGTGGAGTAAACTACAGTTGCCACTTTCTACTTTGTTCCTTTCACTTGAGGTCACTGCACAGGAAAGCCATTATAGTGTTTTCGCGGTTTCTTAACATTTTTTTAATCGAACCTTTGAAAAATCACGCCATATATCACGTGTTTAGTTATTTCCTAAATATACCATATATCACAAGCTTTCGTTTTATACCTCTGTTAACATAAAGGTATATTATTTTCCGTTAAATTAAAATTATACCACACATTTTATTTATAAATTATCATATTTAATTTATAATAGATATGAATAAAAACTGCGAGAAAACACGTGTGTTGGTAGCACTTATAATAAATATTTCTCATGCAAAATGTTATTACAACTTAGTGCGCACGAATTCAATGCGTTGCCCTGTGGTGTAATTTTCTAGACTCGGTTAGTCTTCGGTTGAATGAGGCGGAGGAATATCCTGAATGTAAAACTTTGGAAGGTCTTCAGGTTAGTTGGAATTAACCGCCGAAGGATGCTGTGATCGCTGATCTCTGGTGTAGCAGAACGGCCTCTTCTCTTTTCTTCATGGTGAGCTTCCAGACGGTCATGTTGGCGGCTGTGGTCACTCCAGCATGACGACCAACCAGGAAGTCTTCCTTCTCGCATTGTTCGACCATCCGCCCCGAGTCAGAGGAGCTATGCTCCATCACACCTTGGCCCTGCTCCTTCGCCATTGGACGGGCAAGGAAGCACAGCCTTTGCTCGCCGTCCAAAAAGACTCCGGCTGGAAAAAATAAGGGGGGGGGGGAAGAGACGACGAAATTAAAAACCATGCCCTGTCGAAGGGCAGCTGCCCGTGCCGCCACAAAACATGGGCGTCCGAGAGAATAATTACGGTTTCAATTTCAAGGGCGGCATCGCCACACTGGGAAAAAATTACTAGACCGAGCCGGGTAAATTTAGTTTCGTTGGTGGTATGGGGGTGGGGGGGAGGTGCTGCCCAGATTACGTTCCAGGAGAAAGAGGGTCAGAACACGCAAGAAGCGGAACAGTAAGTGACGGTTTCAGGAAGATACTGACACGTACTTCCTCTTACATTTCGCCGAAACACTCCCAGAGTGCGTGGTCAAGATTTTTGCACCATTTGAGTACAATGAAAAGAAATTATTTTTATTTTTATAACGAATTAGTTTTATAACAGTACAAGTAAACTGGTACACATTTTTCAAATATTGCTCTTGCAATATGTAAAACAAACACTGGGTTTTTATCAAGGGAGTAATGCAAACCGCAAATGAATTATAAATATGGAGCCACATAAACAAATTGGTGTGTTACGTAAGACAATGTGCTGTTTAAAAACCAATATTTGAATATTAAAGTTACATGTAAACCTTTCTAAACGATAGTTAGTAAAGAGTACAATTTTTTTCTGTAAATCGAACAGGTGCCTTATTTTTAAAAATTGTGTCGTATTTTTTGTAGATTTTTTTTATGTGGTCCCGAAAGCAGAACAATTTTGCGAATAATGCTATGTGTTTAGATTAGAAGGGCTGAGCAAATACATTCAGTTTTGGAAGTTTGGGAGCAAATGTTCTGATAGTTGTAGTAGTTCAGTTAGAACCTTATTTGAAAAGCCTTGTGTAAATATAAGAATTTTTGTGAGCTAAACATTACTACATTATGAAGCGCGAAACACTGCATTTATTTTCCAATGCTACACAACACGATATATATATATATATGTTTTATATATAACCACTCATAATAGCCGTGAAAAAAAAAAACACGAAAATGCTTAACAAAATCCTCTTTTCGCAAGAAGTATATGAAAAACCCATTGTCGAAAATAAATTAATACATGCGTTAAATATATTTAAAACTACAATATCAAAAACTGGGAGCAAAAATACAACAAAACAAAATTCCAGCTGTCTTGGTACTCAATATTTCAAAACAGAACATAATTAAAATTTAGACCTACATACACCAGCATAAATTAAAAAGAAGCAACGCTAATCGCTAAAAACAATGTAAGAAGTATGTTTAAACCTTTATTTACTCTAACCGTCATAAACTTTATCCCACTAAATGCAGGCAATAAATCAATCAAAATGATCCTCAAGAAAGCTTGACAACTCATTACAGCAACTCACACAAATATATCGGTGCATGTTAATCCTTAGGCTCTGCACTACCGAGAATACGCATGAATGACGCCAACTCTACTTCAGATACCACTGCAGGAATATTTATTAAGAGACTTTGCTCTCTCGTTAGTTGGGGTGCTCGAGGCAGGGGATTGCTCTGGAGATAGCATGCGTACG